>CM069858.1:221557555-222757555 GCA_036172795.1 Pelodytes ibericus | reverse complement strand
TACTGGGCTCTGGCTGGCACTATATTACTGGGCTCTGACTGGCACTATATTACTGGGCTCTGGCTGGCACTATATTACTGGGCTCTGACTGTTACAATATTCCTGGTATCTGACTGGCACACTATTACTGGGCTCTTACTGGCACACTATTACTGGGCACTGACTGGCACAATATTCCTGGGCACTGACTGGCACAAAATTACTTGGCATCTGACTGGCATAATATTCATGGGCACTGACTGGCACAATATTACTGGGCATTTGACTGGCACACTATTCCTGGGCTCTGAGTGGCACACTATTACTGGGCACTGACTGACACAATATTCCTGGGCACTGACTGGCACTCTATTACTGGGCTCTGACTGTTACAATATTCCTGGTATCTGACTGGCACACTATTACTGGGCTCTGACTGGCACACTATTACTGGGCACTGACTGGCACAATATTCCTGGGCATCTGACTGGCATAATATTCCTGGGCACTGACTGGCACAATATTCCTGGGCATCTGACTGGCATAATATTCCTGGGCACTGACTGGCACAAAATTACTTGGCATCTGACTGGCATAATATTCCTGGGCACTGATTGGCACAATCTTACTGGGCATCTGACTGGCACAATATTCCTGGGCTCTGAGTGGCACACTATTACTGGGCACTGACTGGCACACTATTACTGTGCACTGACTGGCACTATATTACTGGGCTCTGACTAGCACAAACAATAATACTGGCTCTGACTGGCACAATATTCCTGGTATCTGACTGGCACAATATTACTGGGTTCTGAGTGGCACTATATAACTGGGCTCTGACTGGCACGCTATTACTGGGCTCTGAGTGGCACACTATTACTGGGCTCTGACTGGCACTATATTACTGGGTTCTGAGTGGCACTATATTACTGGGCTCTGAGTGGCACACTACTACTGGGCTCTAACTGGCACACTTACTGGGCTCTGAGTGGCACACTATTACTGGGCTCTGACTGGCACAATATTACTGGTATCTGACTGGCACACTATTCCTGGTAACTATAATTGTACAATTTTCAAACATTGAAAAAATTGTGGGTGTTTTCTTGCATTTTTATTGTGGGGGGGGGGGGGGGGGGTGCAACACTCGGGGTCCGCCCCGGGTGCCAAATGCTCTAGGTACGCCCCTGTTAATATATATATATATATATATATATCCTGGGGTCCTGTACCAGAGGTCTGGGAGTGTGAGGTTCAGTGCAGTATCTTAGCTGTTCCTAGCACTGCGCTATATTAATATATATATATATATCCTCGGGTCCTGTACCAGAGGTCTGGGAGTGTGAGGTTCTGTGCAGTATCTTAGCTGTTCCTCGCACTGCTCTATATTAATATATATATATATATCCTCGGGTCCTGTACCAGAGGTCTGGGAGTGTGAGGTTCTGTGCAGTATCTTAGCTGTTCCTCGCACTGCTCTATATTAATATATATATATATATCCTCGGGTCCTGTACCAGAGGTCTGGGAGTGTGAGGTTCTGTGCAGTATCTTAGCTGTTCCTAGCACTGCTCTATATTAATATATATATATATCTCCTCGGGTCCTTTACCAGAGGTCTGGCAGTGTGATGTTCTGTGCAGTATCTTAGCTGTTCCTAGCACTGCTCTATATTAATATATATATATATATATATATATATATATATATATATATATATATATATCCTCAGGTCCTGTACCAGAGGTCTGGGAGTGTGAGGTTCTGTGCAGTATCTTAGCTGTTCCTAGCACTGCTCTATATTAATATATATATTAATATATATATCCTCGGGTCCTGTACCAGAGGTCTGGGAGTGTGAGGTTCTGTGCAGTATCGTAGCTGTTCCTAGCACTGCTCTATATTAATATATATATATATATCCTCGGGTCCTGTACCAGAGGTCTGGGTATGTGAGGTTCTGTGCAGTATCTTAGCTGTTCCTAGCACTGCTCTATATTAATATATATATATATATATATATATCCTCAGGTCCTGTACCAGAGGTCTGGCAGTGTGATGTTCTGTGCAGTATCTTAGCTGTTCCTAGCACTGCTCTATATTAATATATATATATATATCCTCGGGTCCTGTACCAGAGGTCTGGGAGTGTGAGGTTCTGTGCAGTATCTTAGCTGTTCCTAGCACTGCTCTATATTAATATATATATATATATATATATCCTGGGGTCCTGTACCAGAGGTCTGGGAGTGTGAGGTTCAGTGCAGTATCTTAGCTGTTCCTAGCACTGCGCTATATTAATATATATATATATATCCTCGGGTCCTGTACCAGAGGTCTGGGAGTGTGAGGTTCTGTGCAGTATCTTAGCTGTTCCTCGCACTGCTCTATATTAATATATATATATATATCCTCGGGTCCTGTACCAGAGGTCTGGGAGTGTGAGGTTCTGTGCAGTATCTTAGCTGTTCCTCGCACTGCTCTATATTAATATATATATATATATATCCTTGGGTCCTGTACCAGAGGTCTGGGAGTGTGAGGTTCTGTGCAGTATCTTAGCTGTTCCTAGCACTGCTCTATATTAATATATATATATATATCCTCGGGTCCTTTACCAGAGGTCTGGCAGTGTGATGTTCTGTGCAGTATCTTAGCTGTTCCTAGCACTGCTCTATATTAATATATATATATATATATATATATCCTCGGGTCATGAACCAGAGGTCCGGCAGTGTGAGGTTCTGTGCAGTATCTTAGCTGTTCCTAGCACTGCTCTATATTAATATATATATATATATATATATATATATATATATATATATATATATATATATATATCCTCGGGTCCTGTACCAGAGGTCTGGGAGTGTGAGGTTCTGTGCAGTATCTTAGCTGTTCCTAGCACTGCTCTATATTAATATATATATATATCCTGGGGTCCTGTACCAGAGGTCTGGGAGTGTGAGGTTCTGTGCAGTATCTTAGCTGTTCCTAGCACTGCTCTATATTAATATATATATATATATATATATATATATCCTCGGGTCCTGTACCAGAGGTCTGGGAGTGTGAGGTTCTGTGCAGTATCTTAGCTGTTCCTAGCACTGCTCTATATTAATATATATATATATATCCTCAGGTCCTGTACCAGAGGTCTGGGAGTGTGAGGTTCTGTGCAGTATCTTAGCTGTTCCTAGCACTGCTATATATTAATATATATATATATATATATATATATATATATATATATATATATATATATCCTGGGGTCCTGTACCAGAGGTCTGGGAGTGTGAGGTTCTGTGCAGTATCTTAGCTGTTCCTAGCACTGCTCTATATTAATATATATATATATATATCCTCGGGTCCTGTACCAGAGGTCTGGGAGTGTGAGGTTCTGTGCAGTATCTTAGCTGTTCCTAGCACTGCTCTATATTAATATATATATATATATATCCTCGGGTCCTGTACCAGAGGTCTGGGAGTGTGAGGTTCTGTGCAGTATCTTAGCTGTTCCTAGCACTGCTCTATATTAATATATATATATATATATCCTCAGGTCCTGTACCAGAGGTCTGGGAGTGTGAGGTTCTGTGCAGTATCTTAGCTGTTCCTAGCACTGCTCTATATTAATATATATATATATATCCTCGGGTCCTGTACCAGAGGTCTGGGAGTGTGAGGTTCTGTGCAGTATCTTAGCTGTTCCTAGCACTGCTCTATATTAATATATATATATATATATCCTCGGGTCCTGTACCAGAGGTCTGGGAGTGTGAGGTTCTGTGCAGTATCTTAGCTGTTCCTAGCACTGCTCTATATTAATATATATATATATATATCCTGGGGTCCTGTACCAGAGGTCTGGGAGTGTGAGGTTCTGTGCAGTATCTTAGCTGTTCCTAGCACTGCTCTATATTAATATATATATATATATATCCTGGGGTCCTGTACCAGAGGTCTGGGAGTGTGAGGTTCTGTGCAGTATCTTAGCTGTTCCTAGCACTGCTCTATATTAATATATATATATATATCCTCGGGTCCTGTACCAGAGGTCTGGGAGTGTGAGGTTCTGTGCAGTATCTTAGCTGTTCCTAGCACTGCTCTATATTAATATATATATATATATCCTCGGGTCCTTTACCAGAGGTCTGGCAGTGTGAGGTTCTGTGCAGTATCTTAGCTGTTCCTAGCACTGCTCTATATTAATATATATATATATATATCCTTTTTATCTCTCTATTTTTGGGGTGTGTGATATTTTTTATTGTTACAAAGTATGTTTTGCTTGTGTCCAGTACATATTTTATTGAAACACATTATTTTATTTATTTTTTGATAAATACTATTTTTGGGTTGTATCCAGTATATTTGTATTGATATTTTTGGCTTTATACACAGTATATATATATTTTCTGCCATTTTATTTATTTGGTGCCGTGTGTGTAAGCTATTGGACCTGGGTCTTTTACATGTTATAAAATATAAACCACAGGACTGAGGAAAGGAAGGTAAAGAAGAGGAAATCTAAACTTTATATTTCACTTTTACTTCTCATTTAGAATCACAAGTAAAAAAAAAAAAAATGTCCTGCCCCTAGTACGAAGATCAACTAGCAGGAACTTTTGATATTCCATGCCAAATGTATCCTCTGCCCGGAAGCTGTCATCTTTCTCTGGGAAGCAGGCCGCCCAGTCTGGTCGGCGACCGTCTATTTCTGCCAGTGCAGAGAGAGACCCTTGTTTTACTCTGGAGAAGGGAAACCATTTTTTTTTTTTTTTTAAAGCTTGCAAGGATTAAAAAAAACAAAAACATTAGCTAACCGATGAGGTCATGAGGGCGCGCATAAAGCAAGCAGTGGTAGAATGGACGTGTCGTAGAGAAGTCTAACCTCGCGAAGTGACATCATTTATGAGATAAAGAGGTGAATCCTGGGGGAGGCTGATCTCCTAATTAAAGGCAGGAAATGACTCTCTTATCGGGATGGAATTTGGACTAATAATATGTTTTTTTTTATCTGATCCTGAAACAGGTGTGTAAATTGGCTCTTCCCCCGTGACTCGGAGCGGCCGAGCTATAAAAAATAGTTATAATATGGCGAATCCGTCTAAGACATGCTGTGTTACAGCAGAGATTAACTGGCTTAATAAGGATCAACCTGACCTTTAAAATGCTCTGTACTGCACTGATTGAACCCGATGATCCAGTCCTCACCATGCAAAATAACTACCTGTATTGGGCCCAATTGTCCCTCTTTATGCCGGACAGACCTGATTTTGGGGCTCTGTTACCTGCTTTTTGGGATAGAAGTAGAGCTCGGCAGGACAGTGGGAATCAGGGCAACAATCATTCTCTGGTGTCCTGGACCCCGGACAATGCATACTGTACATGCACAGAACAGTTAAATGGACACTAAACTTTATTTTTCAGTGGAAAAGTTAACTGTCCTTAGTATGAGGATGAGCTGGCAGGTACTTTTGATAGTACACGCTAGTTTAATCCTCAGCTGCAGTGATTCCATAGGAAGCAGGCAGCCGTCTGGTCGGCGACCAAAACACGAGGGTCTCTCGCTGCTAGAGACCCTCGTTTTTTTCCATGGGTTCAGCAAAACCATTATTGCTGAGTTGGTGGTGCACTTCATCCGGCAGACCCTCATGTAAGGTTTTTGCTGATATTAAATATTTGTGCTGATCCTCGTTTTCTTACTTGGAGGTTGTATTACTATCTGGGGGGTTCCTCATGTGTCCAACTGAGATCCCCCTTACTCTGTAATGATGAACGACGGGGGCAAGATTGTCTGTATTGCACTCAGCGCTCATATATATACTACGCTATTGTATGCTTTTCCCTTATTGCATGTATACCCAGGATTAGACCAGGGCCGTCTTTAATAGTGATTGGACCCTGGCCAAGCATTTGCTTGGGCCCCCTGGACCCTGCCCCCTCCCCATGCATGCAATCCCGCCATCCATCGCAATGTTACCCCCCCCCCCCCCACACACACATGCCATAATTGTTGTGCCATTCAGACGCCAGTAATATTGTGCCTTTCAGATGCCAGTAATATTGTGCCATTCAGAGCACAGTATTATTGTGCCAGTCAGAGCCCAGTAATATTGTGCCAGTCAGAGCCCAGTAATATTGTGCCATTCAGAGCCCAGGAATATTGTGCCAGTCAGAGCCCAGGAATATTGTGCCAGTCAGAGCCCAGGAATATTGTGCCAGTCAGATACCAGGAATATTGTGAAATTCAGACCCCAGTAATATTGTGCCAGTCAGATGCCTGTAATGTTGTGCCAGTCAGATGCCTGTAATGTTGTGCCAGTCAGATGCCTGTAATATTGTGCCAGTCAGATGCCTGTAATATTGTGCCAGTCAGATACCAGGAATATTGTGTAAGTCAGAGCCCAGGAATATTGTGCCATTCAGATACCTGTAATATTGTGCCAGTCAGATACCTGTAATATTGTGCCAGTCAGATACCTGTAATATTGTGCCTGTCAGATACCAGGAATATTGTGCCTGTCAGATACCAGGAATATTGTGCCTGTCAGATACCAGGAATATTGTGCCTGTCAGATACCAGGAATATTGTGCCTGTCAGATGCCAGGAATATTGTGCCTGTCAGATGCCAGGAATATTGTGCCTGTCAGATGCCAGGAATATTGTGCCTGTCAGATGCCAGGAATATTGTGCCTGTCAGATGCCAGGAATATTGTGCCTGTCAGATGCCTGTAATATTATGCCAGTCAGATGCCTGTAATATTATGCCAGTCAGATGCCTGTAATAGTGTGCCAGTCAGAGGCCAGGAATATTGTGCCAGTCAGATGCCTGTAATATTGTACCAGTCAGATGCCTGTAATATTATGCCAGTCAGATGCCTGTAATAGTGTGCCAGTCAGAGGCCAGGAATATTGTGCCAGTCAGATGCCTGCAATATTGTGCCAGCCAGATGCCCAGTTATATTGTGCCAGCCAGATGCCCAGTAATATTGTGCCAGCCAGAGCCCAGTAATATTCTGCCAGCCAGAGCCCAGTAATATTCTGCCAGCCAGAGCCCAGTAATATTGTGCCAGCCAGATGCCCAGTAATAGTGCCAGTCAGAGCCCAGTAATATTCTGCCAGCCAGATGCCCAGTAATAGTGCCAGTCAGAGCCCAGTATTATTGTGCCAGTCAGAGCCCAGTAATATTGTGCCAGCCAGAGCCCAGTAATATAGTGCCAATCAGATGCCCAGTAATAAAGTACCAGTCAGCCCCCCGCCCCCCGTTCCCAAGTACTTACATAACCCTGCTCCGTGTCCCCCGCCGGATGTCTCCTCCGTGCAGTCTTCCCTCTTGCACGGAGGAGGGAAACAGTCACCGGATGTGACGCGATGTCACATCCGGCGTCAGGTTTTTTTTTTTCTCGGCCGTTGTTGTGAAAAAAGCGTTCACAAGCGCAATGCCCTGTGAACGTGGCAAGCAGGGGCTGGGGGCCCACGGGACAGCTGCCTTGGGGCCCCCCAGGAGTAAATGGGCCCAGGGCAGCTGCCCCGTTTTCCCCGCGTTAAAGACGGCCCTGGATTAGACCAAAAGGAGAGAATATTGTAATTAAGGTTGTACTGTTCTATGTTATTTGTACGCCTTTTTTTTTAAATATAATATCACATGCTGGGGATGCCATAAGCAGTGTTGTATTTCTGCCTAGGCCAACTAAGTCCAGGGCATCGGACTGAAGGGGCTAACAGCAGAGCCAGCATGACTTAGGCACCATATACTTAGGGAAACCCACTGGGAACATATCCCCCCCCCAATAAAGGACTCAACACACAGGTTGGAGTTCGAAGGCCACAGCGTTTATTTCCAAACACGCTGTAACGACTTATTGTACTTAAATAAACTTTATAACACGTATAGTAACATATAAGTAAACATATATCACACTTAAACCATAATAAAATAATGATGTAAAATACCGCTATTATTAGCAGAACATTAGCCTATTCCTTGGCGAGATCCCGTGAGAATTGACCCCAGGCACAATAGTACCAGCATATTCCAATAATAGGAAAACCACCAGCCGCCTCCTCCTAGCTGGTGGGACCAATTCCCAAATAACTCCTCAGGAACCTGCCCTTGAGGAGATGGTGCACTGCCGCCCATTGGACAGTGCACCCGACGTAGCCCTCTCTGTGAGGGTCACCTTCCGCTCTGGAGCCAATTCGCCTAGGACCCCACGCCACGGGAATGCTTAACCCAAAAACGGGGGAGGGAAGGAAATCAGCTCGGTTAAACTTGTTGTAAAGAGCTGATTATGGGAAGACTCTAGCTTTTCTAGCTATTTTCTTTTCACCCCTAGAGGAGATAACTTAATGGATATCCTGCCCCTCACTCAGGGAGAACTCATGACTTAGGTTAATGTTTAACACACATTCTCCATTGTAACTATCTAGTGGGAAATCCCCTGATTTGGGCCTAGTCATGGAGCCCTTCTTGTAATACTTAAATCCAGGGCTTTACTCTCATTGTTGGTGGTACCCTCTAAGGCTCCCTCCCTGACTGCATGCACAGATATCTGTGAGACAGAGATGTGGGGCAATCTTTCACTGTTGTAAGGGATGTGGGGGCAATCTGGCACTGTTGTAAGGTAGGTGGTGCAATCTGGCACTGTTGTAAGCTATGTGGGGGAAATCTAGCACTGTTGTAAGGTATGTGGGGGCAATATGGCACTGTTGTAAGTTATGTGGGGGCTTTATGGCACTGTTGTAAGGTATGTGGGGGCATTATGGCACTGTTGTAAGGTATGTGGGGGCATTATGGCACTGTTGTAAGGTATGTGGGGGCATTATGGCACTGTTGTAAGGTATGTGGGGGCTTTACGGCACTGTTGTAAGGTATGTGGGGGCTTTACGGCACTGTTGTAAGGTATGTGGGGGCATTATGGCACTGTTGTAAGGTATGTGGGGGATAGGGTTGCCACCTTTTCTTCAGAAAAATCCCGGCCTTGGTACTGTCTCCATAGACTTTACATTGGTCTGAAGCCAATTTTTTACCGACCTGCAGGTAAAATACCGGGCAGGTGGCAACCCTAATGGGGGCTTTATGGCACTGTTGTAAGGTATGTGGGGGCTTTGTCAGGGAAACCTTTGTGGGGAGTGCTTTAGGAAGAGATGTTTTGTCAGGGCTTACCTTTGTTGGGAGTCTTTTAGGCAGAGATGTATGCTCACCCTTGCAAACAAACACAGACCAGGGTGACCAGGTAAGAAGCCACGTGGCCTGTGAGTTTGTGCACGGGGGCTGGTCAGGATATCCAGGTAAAGTTGCAGACAAGGACAAGAGCAAAAGAATCTTCGTGGGAAAGCCAGAGGTCAGAGGATGCCAGAATTCAGAATAAACGGGTAACAAATCCAAGGTCAAAAGCCGAAAATGATTAGGAATACTGGAAGTCAAAATCACAGGAACCAAACAAGGAATCCAGAGTCAATGAACTGACACTGCTCTTAGGGAGAGGCAGTGTCTTATACCTTGTTAATTAGGTATGTGCTTCAGCTGAAGAGTTACTGACAGGTCTGAGCCTTTGGTGAAGTCCAGCCCCCTAGTGCTGCAGGCAATACAAACATAAACAGGAGTATTTCAAAGTTCTGAAATGGCTCAGAGGCAAAATAGCAGGATACAGTCCAGAAGAACCACAGTTCAAATCCCCTACTGGGTGCATCTGGGGCGAAGACGTCTGGCAGTCTGGATGGCATGGTGGCGATCCTGACAGGCTTTATGGCACTGTTGTAAGGTATGTGGGGGCATCAGCACCCCAGCCTGTCTAACAGGCTACCTGGCTCCAGTCCCATTCCCTGACATCAGCTCCCCAGCCTGTCTAACAGGTTACATGGCTCCAACCCATTCCCTGACATCAGCTCCCCAGCCTATCTAACAGGTTACATGGCTCCAACCCATTCCCTAACATCAGCTCCCCAACCTGTCTAACAGGTTACATGGCTCCAGCCCATTCCCTGACATCAGCTCCCCAACCTGTCTAACAGGTTACATGGCTCCAACCCATTCCCTGACATCAGCTCCCCAGCCTGTCTAACAGGTTACATGGCTCCAGCCCATTCCCTGACATCAGCTCCCCAGCCTATGTAACAGGCATTACGGTTCCTCCCGCTTTCTATAATATCTGTATACCAGCCTGTCTAACAGGCTTCCTGGCAGTTAGTGCTGAGGTTTACATGCGTGTACATATCAGGTGTTTGTGGGTGCTATATTTGCTGGATTGGTTATTGGGAAGTAATTGCCACATCATTCTTTATATATTGTAACATTTTCCTTCTATTTTCATTGGTCAGAAATGTCGTCATGTGACCCGGCGGGAGGAGGCACTCTGTCACTGGTCAGTAATGTCGTCATGTGACCCGGCGGGAGGAGGCACTCTGTCACAGGTGAGTTATGGTGTCATGTGACCCGGCGGGAGGAGGCGCTCTATCACTGGTCAGTAATGTCGTCATGTGACCCGGCGGGAGGAGGCACTCTATCACTGGTCAGTAATATCGTCATGTGACCCGGCGGGAGGAGGAACTCTGCCACTGGTCAGTATTGTCATCGTGTGACCCTGCGGGAGGAGACACTCTATCACTGGTCAGTAATGTCGTCATGTGACCCGGCGGGAGGAGGCAGTCTGTCATTGGTCAGTAATGTCGTCATGTGACCCGGCGGGAGGAGGCACTCTGTCATTGGTCATTAATGTCACTGTGACCCGGTGGGAGGAGGCACTGTGTCATTGGTCAGTAATGGCGTTATGTGACCCGGCGGGAGGAGGCGCTCTCTCACTGGTCAGTAATGTCGTCATGTGACCCGGCGGGAGGAGGCGCTCTGTCACGGGTCAGTAATGTTGTCATGTGACCCGGCGGGAGGAGGCACTCTGTCACTGGTCAGTAATGTCGTCGTGTGACCCGGCGGGAGGAGGCACTCTGTCACTGGTCAGTAATGTCGTCGTGTGAGCCGGCGGGAGGAGGAACTCTATCACTGGTCAGTAATATCGTCATGTGACCCGGCAGGAGGAGGTGCTCTGTCACTGGTCAGTAATGTCGTCATGTGACCCGGCGGGAGGAGGCACTCTGTCACTGGTCAGTAATGTCGTCGTGTGACCCGGCGGGAGGAGGCACTCTGTCACTGGTCAGTATTGTCATTGTGTGACCCTGCGGGAGGAGGCACTCTATCACTGGTCAGTAATGTTGTCATGTGACCCGGCGGAAGGAGGCACTCTGTCATTGGTCAGTAATGTTGTCATGTGACCCTGCGGGAGGAGGCGCTCTGTCACTGGTCAGTAATGTCGTCATGTGACCCGGTGGGAGGAGGCACTCTGTCATTGGTCATTAATGTCACTATGTGACCCGGTGGGAGGAGGCACTCTGTCACTGGTCAGTAATGTCGTCATGTGACCTGGTGGGAGGAGGCTCTCTGTCATTGGTCAGTAATGTCGTCATGTGATCCGGCGGGAGGAGGTACTCTGTCATTGGTCAGTAATGTCGTCATGTGACCTGGTGGGAGGAGGCACTGTGTCATTGGTCAGTAATGGCGTTATGTGACCTGGTGGGAGGAGGCACTCTCTCACTGGTCAGTAATGTCGTCATGTGACCCGGCGGGAGGAGGCACTCTGTCACTGGTCAGTAATGTCGTCATGTGACCCGGCGGGAGGAGGTACTCTGTCACTGGTCAGTAATGTCATCATGTGACCTGACGGGAGGAGGTACTCTGTCATTGGTCAGTAATGGCGTCATGTGACCCGGTGGGAGGAGGCACTCTGTCACTGGTCAGTAATGTCGTCATGTGACCTGACGGGAGGAGGCTCTCTGTCATTGGTCAGTAATGTCGTCATGTGATCCGGCGGGAGGAGGTACTCTGTCATTGGTCAGTAATGTCGTCATGTGACCTGGTGGGAGGAGGCACTGTGTCATTGGTCAGTAATGGCGTTATGTGACCTGGTGGGAGGAGGCACTCTCTCACTGGTCAGTAATGTCGTCATGTGACCCGGCGGGAGGAGGCACTCTGTCACTGGTCAGTAATGTGGTCATGTGACCCGGCGGGAGGAGGTACTCTGTCATTGGTCAGTAATGGCGTCATGTGACCCGGCGGGAGGAGGTACTCTGTCACTGGTCAGTAATGTCGTCATGTGACCTGATGGGAGGAGGCACTCTGTCACTGGTCAGTAATGTCGTCATGTGACCCGGCGGGAGGAGGTACTCTGTCATTGGTCAGTAATGGCGTCATGTGACCCGGCGGGAGGAGGTACTCTGTCACTGGTCAGTAATGTCGTCATGTGACCTGACGGGAGGAGGTACTCTGTCATTGGTCAGTAATGGCGTCATGTGACCTGGTGGGAGGAGGCACTCTGTCACTGGTCTTTGACTTACGTGACATCAGGAAAGCAGTGTGAAGCTGACAGTATCCACCAGTGACTGATGATGGAGCCTCCGCAGAAATGTCTCTCCTCCATTTGTAGACTAACCATTCAGGCCGCCATCAGGGGTGACTGGCGATACACCGCTCAGGCCCCGGCCCTTTAAAAAAAATTGAAAGGAAAAAAAACCTGCTTGCCAAGAGATCTCCTCCCACCAGCATCTCTGCTGGCAGCATTGTGTCTGTGCAGTGCACGGACATCCTTCCATGCGGCCTCTCTCTTCGATCTGACGTCAGACGGCCAGAGGTCACATGACACTTCATTCCTTACTGTGGCCACAAGGTAGCAGGGATCAGAACTATTGAATTTAGGGACTGGGGATGGGAAATTCAACAAAAAGAAAACATTTTTGTTCATTTTTGGAAAGACAAATGAGCAGATGCTGTGCCATTCTCTCTAGCAGCTTTGCCTTAAATGTGATCAGAAATCGGCAAAAAAAAAAAAGACTTTATTCATGAAAGAGGGAATTGACAAGAGAATTGACAAATTCATTTCAAATCTAAAACCAAAGTAGTCAAGTCTAAAGCATAGCTGAATGGGGAGGTTTTTTCCAACTCGGCTACTTTGGCCTTCCGTTTGGTATTCCCTTCGTCAATTCTCATAACGAAGATTTATCACAAAAATAAACCCCTCTTTCTTACCTTTGCTCCCCTCTCCTGGAATTGGTCATGTGCCAATAAGCAGAGACAACAGCGACACAGATGCCACAAAGAGGTGACGGCGATTTGAATCCCGAGCTTTTAAAACACAAAATAAAATTAAAAAAAAATAAACATTTTTATTCTGCTTACAGAATAGATTGGGAAAAAAAGTTATTTAAACCTGTTTAGAACACAGATATTGACATCTTAATGAATGCATACAGTTTGATAATTATTCCACTTTAATATGAATTAAAACAAGGTAAGTCGTTTTTTTTTTAAAGCTGTGTCCCTTTAAGTGGCTTTGGTCAGGTTTCTCGAAAAATACCACATGGGGTCTTACCGACGCGTGTCTTAATTAGTATTAAGTCACAGCGCACCCTCCTGGTTGCCGATCACATTGCACTCTCAGGCTGAACAAATAGGGGTTAACCTAGAGGAGAACAAGAGTGTAGGACACCAACACAGATGACAGGGGGCAGTAGAGTTCCATGTCACTAGGTAGTAGATACCCCATCTATCATCTCAGGGGATGGGACACTTCATCGCGGCTGCATCCGCGCAGCCGCTTCACCTCCGTCACTTCACCACACGACAGCTCGTCGCGGGAGATTTCATTGCGGGACATTTCATCGCTAAAGGTAAGTTTATTTTAGTATTGGGGTTAAGGGTGGTTAGAATTAAGGTTTAGGGGTTAATTTTAGTATTAGGGTTCGGGGTTAGTATTACGGGTCGGGAGTTAGTATTAGGGTTCGGGGGTTAATTTAAGTATTGGGGTTAATTTTAGTATTGGGTTTTGGGGGGGCACTTTGGGGGGAATCATTTATTAGGGGGGTTATTTTCGTTTTACTTGTACATTTGTAAGAGCTGACAGTTCAGCGCTGAACTGTCAGCTTTTACATAGCCGCGGACGTTATTCTTCATTGCTGACAGTTCAGCGTTCTAACTGCCGCGCTGAACTGTCAGCGATGAAGCCGCAGCGAAGAAGAGTCCTAGACCCTCATCTCAAGGCTGGAACTTTTAATCAGTCTCAGGAGGTCTTACTGACATCACTAATTATATGATGATATCATCTTTCAGAGGTGGGATTCACTCATCCTAAAGTTCAGTCCCACCCAGATTATTATCTGTATATTGTACGTTTCATATCTGTGAAACACACTTATTTTTACGTTAAAACGCTTTACACTTCTCCTGTATTTTTACGCTGAAAATAATGTCAGCGGGGCTTCTAAATTCAAGTAAGGAGGAGCCTGTAGAGACCGCCAGGACTGTTGCTACGGAAACAGAAATAACTCTCTATACTTTATTTGCCATTTTTATATTATTATTTTGTTTTCATTACATGATGTTTTGGTTGAACCACTCCATTTAAACATAGTTGCCAACATCGGCCATGTTTCCAGGGACACATATTTGTTCTACATGCTGCAGAAAGAGCATGCAAAGTGCAGCCCGGCAGTATGTAGGATGGATATACGTCCGTAAATGGGGGTAAGAGTAGGACAAGTGCCCTGCAAGCAAATGTGGATAGGGAAATAACTTAAAATAACATAAAATACATACAAATTACAAATACAGCTGAGCCATAAAATAGCACTAGATGGAATCTTTGATTTTAGCTTTGGAAGAACATAAATCTAAATCTAAAGCATGGCTGCCTGGAGGATCAACAGAATTATCCATGCATTGGAGTGCAGGGTATTCTCTTTCAGTTTATACAAAGTGACCCATAGGTTGATGAGGCGGTGACCGTGGCGGGGTAGGTGGAAGCGGCGCTGGAGGAGGAGGAGGAGGAGGTAGCCAGAATTTTTCAAAGTGCGCTGTAAGCACAGTATTGGATGGTTCTATTTGAGTCTCAGATATGAAGTGCACCGCAAGACGCAAATGTACTATTTACCACCCAAAACTATTAGAATTTTTCAAAGTGCACTGTAATTACAGTATTTGACTGTTCTATTTGACTCTCAGATATGAAGTGCAGGAATGCATGTAATGCTATTGGTATTCTATAAACCGACTTTATTTCGGTTTATAGAAAACCAATAGCACGAATGGACGAATAATTTTCGTTTATTAACCATTCGTTCATAGCATTACATGCATTCCATAAACCGAAAGTCTATAAACCGAAAGAGAGTCGGTTTATAGACTTTCGGTTTATGGAATGCATGTAATGCTATTGCTATTCTATAAACTGAAATAGAGTCCCCATTAATACAAATAGGTCAACTGAATAGGTCAAAATTCTAAATCTCTGAAAGTACACAAACCAACATTGGTGTAATCAGTGCATTGACCCCTTAGTGACAAGACATTTTTACCTTGACTTTCCCTTGGTGACAATGGCTGTTTTGATATTTCTGGGGTGTTTGTGTTTAGCTGTAATTTTCTTCTTTCTCACATACAGTACCCACACAAATTATATGTTGTTTTTATCATCATAAGAAGGGCTTTCATTAGATACCATCATGTTCATCATAAAATATGATGAAAATTTAAAAAAAAAAAACACCTTTTCTAACTTTGACCTAAAATATAATTTACACAAATACGGTACAATCATTAAAAAAGACCCCATCTAAATAGTTTCTAAATGTTGTCCCGAGTTCAGAAATATGCATGTTTTCATATTTTTCTGTATTTTTTGTGAGTTATGGGGCAAAAATCAAAAATAGTGTTTTTTTTCAATATTGAACTTTTGACCCCAACCCGAACCCTAAATTTAACCCTAACACTAAATTTAACCCTTATGCCAGTGGTGGCGAATGTTTTTGGTCCCGAGCGCCCAATTTTTGACCGACACAAATTTGCAGACCACAAAGTGCCAACACCGCATACTCACACACGCTTATACTCATACACACACACGCTCATACACACACACTTATACTCACACACACACACTTATACTCACACACACTCATACTTATACTCACACACACTCATACACACACACACACTTATACTCACAAACGCACACACACATACAGGTTCAGCTCTCACCGGTTATCTGCTCCGTTGCCCTGGAGGTGCAGGCATCAGTGTAATAGACGGGCGCTGCCGGTCACCTGCTTCTTCTCCAGATGATTGGCGCATGTGCGTTATGTGAAGAAGCGTTCAAGTCGGAAAGCAAACAGTGAATTGCTTTCCGACTTGAAACGCTTCTTCACAGAACGCGCATGGGCCAATCATCTGGAGAAGAAGCAGATAACCGGCGGTGCCAATCTATTACGCTGATGCCTGCACCTCCAGGGCAACGGAGCAGATAAGTGGTGAGAGCTGAACCTGACCGCGTGCCACTGCTGAGGGCTCGGCGTGCCAGTAGTGGCACGCGTGCCATAGGTTCGCCACCGCTGCCTTATGCTATCCCTTAATATATTTTAATTTTAATTTAATTTTAACCCTATCACTTATGCTAAAAATCATTTAATATTATAGGCTAATCTAACATAATACTAGTTATTAGCTAATTAAATCTTTTTTTTTTTTTTTGAACATTGAACTACTGCTTGGTTGCCACTAGGGGCAGTCAAGCAGCATATTCAGAGCTTTGGAAGTGAAGTTACTTTCACTTCCAAAGCTCAGACCACCAGAGGGCATAGTCATATTGACGGAGCGTGCTCCCACGATCGCTCCGTGGGGCGATTGTTGGTGCCCCAGATTGGAAATTTCGGTGCTGGCTATTGCCTCAACATCGAGGCAATAGACCAGCGCCGTTAAAGCGTTCTTCGCGATCGTTGACCGGGAAAGCCGCTTTATTCACCACAAGGACGTGCCACATCCATTGTCGCGAAGGTGTTAAACAATTTTACATAAGCTTTTCTTTTTTTCTGGACATCATTCCAGTATAAACTCTGGAGGTAATGTACACCCCCCCCCCCTCCCCCTTTGGGGCCCACCTCGTGCAGTCCAGCGAGAAAGTCAAACACAACTCTAGGTCACTAAAGCGTGATTTAAATTAGGAGAAAGATATGTTTTAAATGGGTCTGTGGAGTCTCCAGCTTATGACATCACCTGTGGCCTGATATGCAAATTACACATTTCGCATTGAAAAGCAGTTAATTTGCATACAAGGACACAGGTGATGTCATAAGCAGGACACTCCTCAGACACATTTAAAACGTATCTTTCTCCTAAGTCAGGCATTTGCTTCAGTTTCGCTCATACAATGTATAGATCATTTTCAATCATTTTTTTAATGCTCTACATGCGCAGTAAACACAATCCTTAGCTGACACCGTCCCTTTAAAAATATATATATATATATTTTTTTTTAATGTGAGTGATCTCTAAACCCTGGACTTGTTAGGGGGGTTTGAGGACTGGTTTAAACTAATGATGGATTGTGCATGGCAGTTGTTTTTCACACCGGA
The DNA here is from genome assembly GCA_036172795.1 of Pelodytes ibericus. Taxonomy (NCBI): domain Eukaryota; kingdom Metazoa; phylum Chordata; class Amphibia; order Anura; family Pelodytidae; genus Pelodytes; species Pelodytes ibericus. Next base: position 222,740,118 of record CM069858.1, on the reverse strand, counting down.
TGGTGCTTTGGTCCTTAACACCCAAAGCACCATCCGGCGTCTTTTTGTTCCTGGGCGCCAGGAACATCCAAGCAGGGACCCGATCAGGGTCTCTATAGAGTCCCTGCCGACATCCCGCGATACGTTGTGATGTCACTTGTGACATCACAGAGGAGTAGGGTTGCCACCTTTTCATAAAAAAAAATACTGGCCATAGTTGTGGGCGGAGCCAAACAGGGTATATCCATTGACTGTGTGAATTGAGGAGGTTCCTGGGAGTTCAGGGCAGGGGTACAATGCAGAGGCAGCTCCTCTGAGTCAGTATCAGTCTTCTACCACACAGGCAATTCAGCAAAACATACAAAAGATCAGACATGCACACTGAATATTTCATTAAATAAATATTTTTATTGGTAGTATATCAAATTCATTATCAAAAAAGGAGCAAAAAAAAACCTGAACAAAAATAAGAAAAAAGGAAAAAAAAAAAAAAAAAAAAAAAAAGAAAGATAGCAAGTGCTGAAAAGCATACAAAGCCAGCAGATAAAAAAGTGAAGGAACCAAAATTGTAAATAGAGAGTGAGAAAATCAAAATGATGAAGCAGTAGAAAGTTATCAAATGCAAACATTATAAGGGGCTACGATCTCACAAGATTTTTGTTCAGTAGTGGACAGCCGCGGTAAATATGAGAAGTCACAGAGAAGTCTCTCCTTCCGGATGCAGAAAAGTGCCATGTACTCCGGCAGGTCAGCACACCACACTGATCAGCTGCGCGAAGCTTCCCTCCCTCCGCGTTGCCACTTGCCGGCAGCCAGTGACTTGAGCAAGACTTTACTTTATGATTCGCACCGCGCACGCACCACAGGAGCTGCCGCTACGCCACTGCACAATTTAACATTTACCTATTGGCGGCTAGTAGAAACTTGCTCTGCAATTCTGAAAAAAAGAAAACCGGCTTTCACATTGCCGGTATTTAACTAATACCCACACCGGCTCAGAGGGGTCAATTACCGGCTATGCTGGTAAAATACCGGCCGGGTGGCAACCCTACAGAGGAGTGGATGCTGGAGATGTAGCGGATGCTCGGTTTGAGCGCTCGCTACATTTCTTATGTCAGACTGAGGCCAGAATGAGGTCATTATGTCAGACTGAGGCCAGAATGAGGCCATTATGTCAGACTGAGGCCAGAATGAGGCCATTATGTCAGACTGAGGCCAGAATGAGGCCATTATGTCAGACTGAGGCCAGAATGAGGTCATTATGTCAGACTGAGGCCAGAATGAGGCCATTATGTCAGACTGAGGCAAGAATGAGGTCATTATATCAGACAGGCCAGAATGAGGTCATTATGTCAGACTGAGGCCAGGATCCCGCTCAGCGCAGCTCATCGCAAGGTTTTTGCTTTAAAATGTAGCAGACACTCAATTTGAGCATCAGCTCTATTTTCTGTGTCAGAGCGAGGTCACTCTGAGTGGCCTCAGCTGACAATGGGGGTCCGCACACAGCTCATTGCGGGGGCTCGGGATGAGCGGTTTATTGTTGGACGTACTATGCCGTCCTACTAGCCTCTAGGCACTAAAAAGTGGATCAGCAGCAGGAATAAGGATAGACAGAAGGGTTGAACATGATAAATGACCAATATTACTATGCAAATCATAAGGCTGACCGAGCACTGGGGGTTATTTAATGCTTAAACACAGAGCCGCCATGAGAACATGTGGCCTCCACATCCCTTGCTATAGGACTTACCCCAGTGAGCACTGAGAGGACATGCCCCATCACCTGCAGGACTTACCCCAGTCAGCACCCAGAGGACATGCCCCATCACCTGCAGGACTTACCCCAGTCAGCACCTAGAGGACATGCCCCATCACCTGCAGGACTTACCCCAGTTAGCACTGAGAGGACATGCCATCACCTGCAGGACTTACCCCAGTCAGCACCCAGAGGACATGCCCCATCACCTGCAGGACTTACCCCAGTGAGCACCCAGAGGACATGCCCCATCACCTGCAGGACTTACCCCAGTCAGAACCTAGAGGACATGCCCCATCACCTGCAGGACTTACCCCAGTCAGCACCCAGAGGACATGCCCCATCACCTGCAGGACTTACCCCAGTGAGCACACAGAGGACATGCCCCATCACCTGCAGGACTTACCCCAGTCAGCACCTAGAAGACATGCCCCATCACCTGCAGGACTTACCCCAGTCAGCACCCAGAGGACATGCCCCATCACCTGCAGGACTTACCCCAGTTAGCACTGAGAGGACATGCCCCATCACCCACAGGACTTACCCCAGTCAGCACCCAGAGGACATGCCCCATCACCTGCAGGACTTACCCCAGTCAGCACCCAGAGGACATGTCCCATCACCTGCAGGACTTACCCCAGTGAGCACAGAGAGGACATGCCCTATCACCTGCAGGACTTACCCCAGTCAGCACCCAGAGGACATGCCCCATCACCTGCAGGACTTACCCCAGTGAGCACAGAGAGGACATGCCCCATCACCCGCAGAACTTACCCCAGTCAGCACCCAGAGGACATGCCCCATCACCTGCAGGACTTACCCCAGTCAGCACCCACAGGACTTACGCCAGTCAGCACCCAGGGGACATGCCCCATCACCCGCAGGACTTACCCCAGTGAGCACTGAGAGGACATGCCCCATCACCTGCAGGACTTACCCCAGTCAGCACAGAGAGGACATGCCCCATAACCTGCAGGACTTACCCCAGTCAGCACCCAGAGGACATGCCCCATCACCTCCAGGACTTACCCCAGTCAGCACCCAGAGGACATGTCCCATCACCTGCAGGACTTACCCCAGTCAGCACCCAGGGGACATACCCCATCACCCGCAGGACTTACCCCAGTGAGCACTGAGAGGACATGCCCCATCAACTGCAGGACTTACCCTAGTCAGCACCCAGAGGACATGCCCCATCACCTGCAGGACTTACCCCAGTCAGCACCCAGAGCACATGCCCCATCACCTGCAGGACTTACCCCAGTCAGCACCCAGAGGACATGCCCCATCACCTGCAGGACTTACCCCAGTCAGCACCCACAGGACTTACCCCAGTCAGCACCCACAGTTGTTCTCCAGCTCCCTGGTGACTAGTGAAAGGCAGCTGGATGTCTGTGAATGAGAGGCAGCATGGGGAGATGTCTGGGCACAGACAACAAGCTGCCTGCTTGCAAAGAGGGGAGATCTCTTCGGCAAGCTTTTTTTTTTTATGCTGCGTCGCCTATCACCCCTTAATGGTAGACATCACTGCTCTGTGTCACCCTGAAGGGAGGGACAGACTCCTAGCTCCTTCTGTCTGTGTCACCCAGCAGGGGGAGGGACAGACTCCTAGCTCCTCCTGTCTGTGTCACCCTGCAGGGGGAGGGACAGACTCCTAGCTCCTCCTGTCTGTTTCACCCTGCAGGGGGAGGGACAGACTCCTAGCTCCTCCTGTCTGTGTCGCCCTGCAGGGGGAGGGACAGACTACTAGCTCCTCCTGTGTCGCCCTGCAGGGGCAGGGACCGACTCCTAGCTCCTCCTGTCTGTTTCACCCTGCAGGGGGAGGGACAGACTCCTAGCTCCTCCTGTCTGTGTCGCCCTGCAGGGGGAGGGACAGACTCCTAGCTCCTTCTGTCTGTCGCCCTGCAGAGGGAGGGACAGACTCCTAGCTCCTTCTGTCTGTCGCCCTGCAGAGGGAGGGACAGACTCCTAGCTCCTCCTGTCTGTGTCGCCCTGCAGGGGGAGGGACAGACTCCTAGCTCCTCCTGTTGTAGCTGCTCCTGCAAGGATTGGGGATATTTCACTTCTTTAAAAATACCCAGGATTATTCCTTAAAGCTTTGCCAATCTTATGAAAAAGAATGTAGAATAATAGTTTTCTGGTTGTTGTTGTTTTTTTTTATTTTATATTTTTTTCCCCTTTCCCCCCACCCCACCTAAAGTTCTTTCATATATATATTTTTATATTTTCATTTGTAAAGAAAGTCAATAAAATCTTAATCTCTTGATCCAGCCATCGGCTCCGTGTGACTGTAAAATCCTCCCATACGATACACCGGGCAACCTGGATATCCATTCAGTTCCGATGTGGACCCCAGGAGTGTCGGAGGGCTGGCCCGGTTAAGGAAGAGGGGGGTCTCCCAGCGCCAGTGTAAACATTCCTTCAGGGCTGAAGGTCCTTCTGTCAGAATTGTGAGGTCAGTTGAAATTGAATTTGAAATGAAAGTTTCCTGAGCTGAAAGGGTTAAACTCGAAAGGCCACTGTTGGTGGTGTCCGGACCCCTGCTGGTTCTCGGGGTCCAAGGGGTCTTCACCCGCGTCCACTTTCTGCCTCATCTCTGATGGGGGAAGAAGATAAGGGAGAGAGTCGTATGAGCAGAGACAGCAACACAAGCCGCAAGACCAAATTATTTTGGCCATCCCGTAGGGTTTACGTTTAAAAGACATCAGACGTCATACGGCACAGGAGGAGTTATAAGGACAGAAGAACGCTTTACCTGGGTCTGTTAAAACCTCCTTGGCAGCCGCAATGTCAATGAACCTTTTCTCCGCCTCTTTCTTCTCGTCTTCTGATTGGAAGTTGTCGGGATGCCATTGCTGCGCGAGCTTCCTGTATGCTTTGATCACTTCCTGTTTGTTGGCGTTCCTGCTCAAAGAAACGAAGCAGGAGGAATCGTGCAATTAATTCATCCAGGGATAGCATTAACATACATGCATGTTCACCTATACATTGTACAAGACTAGATGCTACAAAATGTATAGCTCAAAAGATTTTTCCTAATTACCACCCTAAACCCCTGAATCTTACAACAGATCTTTTACACAGTTGTCTCTGATGGTTGTGCACCACCATTTCCTGGCCTCGAATGCAAATTAAATGAGGCTATTTGCACGTGGTCATGATGAGGTCCAAGTGGAGGCCCACCTAGGGGCAGACCCACCTAGCTTAGACTATTTCCAGTAGTTTTACATTAAAAATGTAACATTCTAAATTCCGTAACATCCAATAAGAAGGTGCTTGGAAAGATTGGCGGGACGATTGCTAGAGCAACACAAATACCTCTATTACACTTTATTTGCAGAATTTACGAGACAGAAGTGTCAGACAGGTCTGATTTATTTACCACGATCCATACATTCGCTCGCATTTTTCTCCAGCAAATTGAAACCAGAGAAAAAGTTATGTAAACGACATTTGAGTCAAAGTTTAACCTGGGAAGTCCCAGAAAGGGTGAGACGATTGGCTGATATCCCACGGTAAGAGGTGTGCGCGCGTTACCTTTTGACGCCCAGTATTTTGTAATAGTCTCGTTTTCGGGATTGTTTGAGCAGTTTCTGGGCCCGTTCCAGACCCTCCTTGATTTCCTCGCTTTCCCCATCCAGTTCTTTCGCCTGCTGGAAATCCTCCACAGCTGGGGCGAGAGAAGGAGGGAACATGTTAACATGTCTGCCCTAATAATCCCCCCCACCGCTATCCTTAAAGAGCTACTAAACTATATTTTAGAAATTCTATGCTGAAGGCTCCATGGGCAAATGCCAGTACCATACTGGAGAGCAGCGCATGCTGCTATAGGTCACTGCCCTCTTGTGGACAAGCTTTGAAAGTGATTAAATATCCCAGGCAGCAACATTGCAATATATATATATATATATATATATATATATATAAAAAAAGTAACTTTAGCCTTAGATCTAGGGTTAGGATAAGGGTTAGTTTTAGGGCATAGCAGACTAGCTCGGCTTGATTAAAAGGCTTCTGAATGAGGCGTCCATGGAGCTCTGTACAGAAGGGATTTACATTTTATTGGCAAGTCAAACAGTAACTTCCAAGCTGCCATGTTGGGGAGCACATATGCTGGCCGCACTTCCGGCAAGGGAGGAAATCCTCTCCTCTCTGGTGATTGGTTGTGGGGCATGTGACTGACGTGTGCATAGACCAATGCAAGAGAGCGGCGGTCATCGGACATTAAGGAGAGAATTTCAAATGTAAGGTCAAAGTAGCAGACTTGGAAGTTCAGCTGAATTGGAGAATTTTTCCAACTGTTATTTTGGTATTTAGTTCCCTCTTTAATGAATAAAGCCCCTCTGTGCTCCTGACCACCCTGCCCCGGCCTCCAGGCGATCACTTGTCTTCTCTCTGACTGTGTATATTCACGGGATCCTACCCTTTTCATAGTCCTCGTTGAGGATGTACGCCTCGGCTCGGTCTCGCAGGATGAGGGGATTCTGGTGGTCTCGCTGATGGGCCTCCGTGCAGACAGCGATCGCCTGATCGGTTTGCTGGCTCTGTGAAGGAGACGGAGGAATAACGACTGGTACCAGGATACGGTGCACATATATAACCATGTACACAAGACACACACCCACACAGAACACATGTACACACGGTGAATGCAGATAATAGCAGAATGTGCTTTATCATACAGGACCAACTCTGTTCTTCTAGTAGGAGAAACTCACCAGGCCCTGCACAATGTATAGAAGAATATATAGAAGAGCTCAGCTGGCCATGGATAATGCAGTTACATCTTTACACACTGTCACTTTATAACAATGCATTATACAGGGCCAACTCTGTTCTTCTAGTAGGAGAAACTCACCAGAGCCTGCACAATGTATAGAAGAATATATAGAAGAGCTCAGCTGGTCATGGATAATGCAGAGTTACATCTTTACACACTGTCACTTTATAACAATGCATTATACAGGGCCAACTGTTCTTCTAGCAGGAGAAACTCACCAGACCCTGCACAATGTATAGAAGAATATATAGAAGAGCTCAGCTGGCCATGGATAATGCAGAGTTACATCTTTACACACTGTCACTTTATAACAATGCATTATACAGGGCCAACTCTGTTCTTCTAGCAGGAGCAACTCACCAGACTCTGCACAATGTATATAATAATATATAGAAGAGCTCAGCTGGCCATGGATAATGCAGAGTTACATCTTTACACACTGTCACTTTATAACAATGCAGTATACAGGACCAACTCTGTTCTTCTAGCAGGAGAAACTCAGCAGACCCTGCACAATGTATAGAAGAATATATAGAAGAGCTCAGCTGGCCATGGATAATGCAGAGTTACATCTTTACACACTGTCACTTTATAACAATGCATTATACAGGGCCAACTCTGTTCTTCTAGCAGGAGAAACTCACCAGACTCTGCACAATGTATAGAAGAATATATAGAAGAGCTCAGCTGGCATGGATAATGCAGAGTTACATCTTTACACACTGTCACTTTATAACAATGCATTATACAGGACCAACTCTGTTCTTCTAGCAGGAGAAACTCACCAGACCCTGCACAATGTATAGAAGAATATATAGAAGAGCTCAGCTGGCCATGGATAATGCAGAGTTACATCTTTACACACTGTCACTTTATAACAATGCATTATACAGGACCAACTCTGTTCTTCTAGCTGGAGAAACTCACCAGACCCTGCACAATGTATAGAAGAATATATAGAGAGCTCAGCTGGCCATGGATAATGCACAGTTACATCTTTACACACTGTCACTTTATAACAATGCATTATACAGGGCCAACTCTGTTCTTCTAGCAGGAGAAACTCACCAGACCCTGCACAATGTATAGAAGAATATATAGAGAGCTCAGCTGGCCATGGATAATGCACAGTTACATCTTTACACACTGTCACTTTATAACAATGCATTATACAGGGCCAACTCTGTTCTTCTAGCAGGAGAGACTCGCCAGACCCTGCACAATGTAGAAGAATATATAGAAGAGCTCAGCTGGCCATGGATAATGCAGAGTTACATCTTTACACACTGTCACTTTATAACAATGGATTATACAGGGCCAACTCTGTTCTTCTAGCAGGAGAAACTCACCAGACTCTGCACAATATATAGAATATATAGAAGAGCTCAGCTGTCCATGGATAATACAGAGTTACATCTTTACACACTGTCCCTTTATAACAATGCATTATACAGGTCTAACTCTGTTCTTATAGTAGGAGAAACTCACCAGACCCTGCACAATGTATAGAAGAATATATAGAAGAGCTCAGCTGGCCATGGATAATGCAGAGTTACATCTTTACACACTGTCACTTTATAACAATGCATTATACAGGACCAACTCTGTTCTTCTAGCAGGAGAAACTCACCAGACCCTGCACAATGTATAGAATAATATATAGAAGTGCTCAGCTGGCCATGGATAATGCAGAGTTACATCTTTACACACTGTCACTTTATAACAATGCATTATACAGAACCAACTCTGTTCTAGCAGGAGAAACTCACCAGACCCTGCACAATGTATAGAAGAATATATAGAAGAGCTCAGCTGGCCATGGATAATGCAGAGTTACATCTTTACACACTGTCACTTTATAACAATGCATTATACAGGACCAACTCTGTTCTTCTAGCAGGAGAAACTCAGCAGACCCTGCACAATGTATAGAAGAATATATAGAAGAGCTCAGCTGGCCATGGATAATGCAGAGTTACATCTTTACACACTGTCACTTTATAACAATGGATTATACAGGGCCAACTCTGTTCTTCTAGCAGGAGAAACTCACCAGACTCTGCACAATGTATAGAAGAATATATAGAAGAGCTCAGCTGGCCATGGATAATACAGAGTTACATCTTTACACACTGTCCCTTTATAACAATGCATTATACAGGTCTAACTCTGTTCTTATAGTAGGAGAAACTCACCAGACCCTGCACAATGTATAGAAGAATATATAGAAGAGCTCAGCTGGCCATGGATAATGCAGAGTTACATCTTTACACACTGTCACTTTATAACAATGCATTATACAGGACCAACTCTGTTCTTCTAGCAGGAGAAACTCACCAGACCCTGCACAATGTATAGAATAATATATAGAAGTGCTCAGCTGGCCATGGATAATGCAGAGTTACATCTTTACACACTGTCACTTTATAACAATGCATTATACAGGGCCAACTCTGTTCTTCTAGCAGGAGAAACTCACCAGACCCTGCACAATGTATAGAAGAATATATAGAGAGCTCAGCTGGCCATGGATAATGCACAGTTACATCTTTACACACTGTCATTTTATATCAATGCATTATACAGGGCCAACTCTGTTCTTCTAGCAGGAGAGACTCGCCAGACCCTGCACAATGTATAGAAGAATATATAGAAGAGCTCAGCTGGCCATGGATAATGCAGAGTTACATCTTTACACACTGTCACTTTATAACAATGGATTATACAGGGCCAACTCTGTTCTTCTAGCAGGAGAAACTCACCAGACTCTGCACAATATATAGAATATATAGAAGAGCTCAGCTGTCCATGGATAATACAGAGTTACATCTTTACACACTGTCCCTTTATAACAATGCATTATACAGGTCTAACTCTGTTCTTATAGTAGGAGAAACTCACCAGACCCTGCACAATGTATAGAAGAATATATAGAAGAGCTCAGCTGGCCATGGATAATGCAGAGTTACATCTTTACACACTGTCACTTTATAACAATGCATTATACTGGACCAACTCTGTTCTTCTAGCAGGAGAAACTCACCAGACCCTGCACAATGTATAGAATAATATATAGAAGTGCTCAGCTGGCCATGGATAATGCAGAGTTACATCTTTACACACTGTCACTTTATAACAATGCATTATACAGAACCAACTCTGTTCTAGCAGGAGAAACTCACCAGACCCTGCACAATGTATAGAAGAATATATAGAAGAGCTCAGCTGGCCATGGATAATGCAGAGTTACATCTTTACACACTGTCACTTTATAACAATGCATTATACAGGACCAACTCTGTTCTTCTAGCAGGAGAAACTCAGCAGACCCTGCACAATGTATAGAAGAATATATAGAAGAGCTCAGCTGGCCATGGATAATGCAGAGTTACATCAGTAGGAAGAGGGAAGTGCTCATGCCATTGTACAGAGCACTGGTGAGACCTCACTTGGAGTATTGTACGCAGTACTGGAGACCTTATCTCCAGAAGGATATTGATACTTTGGAGAGAGTTCAGAGAAGGGCTACTAAACTGGTTCATGGGTTGAAGGATAAAACTTACCAGGAAAGGTTAAAGCATCTTAACATGTATAGCTTGGAGGAAAGACGTAACAGGGGGGATATGATAGAAACATTTAAATACATAAAGGGAATCAACACAGTAAAGGAAGAGAGTATATTTAAAAGAAGAAAAACTACCACAACTAGAGGACATAGTCTTAAATTAGAGGGGCAACGATTTAAAAGTAATATCAGGAAGTATTACTTTACTGAGAGGGTAGTGGATGTATGGAATAGCCTGCCAGCAGAAGTGGTAGAGGTAAACACAGTCAAGGATTTTAAGCATGCGTGGGATAGACACAAGGCTATCCTAGCTATAAGACCGGGAACGGGGGACTAATAAAAGTACTCAAAAAAAAAAAATTGGGCAGACTAGATGGACCGAATGGTTCTTATCTGCCGACACATTCTATGTTTCTATGTTTCTATGTTTCTATCTTTACACACTGTCACTTTATAACAATGGATTATACAGGGCCAACTCTGTTCTTCTAGCAGGAGAAACTCACCAGACTCTGCACAATATATAGAATATATAGAAGAGCTCAGCTGGCCATGGATAATACAGAGTTACATCTTTACACACTGTCACTTTATAACAATGCATTATACAGAACCAACTCTGTTCTAGCAGGAGAAACTCACCAGACCCTGCACAATGTATAGAAGAATATATAGAAGAGCTCAGCTGGCCATGGATAATGCAGAGTTACATCTTTACACACTGTCACTTTATAACAATGCATTATACAGGACCAACTCTGTTCTTCTAGCAGGAGAAACTCACCAGGCCCTGCACAATGTATAGAAGAATATATAGAAGAGCTCAGCTAGCCATGGATAATGCAGAGTTACATCTTTACACACTGTCACTTTATAACAATGCATTATACAGGACCAACTCTGTTCTTCTAGCAGGAGAAACTCACCAGGCCCTGCACAATGTATAGAAGAATATATAGAAGAGCTCAGCTAGCCATGGATAATGCAGAGTTACATCTTTACACACTGTCACTTTATAACAATGGATTATACAGGGCCAACTCTGTTCTTCTAGCAGGAGAAACTCACCAGACTCTGCACAATATATAGAATATATAGAAGAGCTCAGCTGGCCATGGATAATACAGAGTTACATCTTTACACACTGTCACTTTATAACAATGCATTATACAGGCCAACTCTGTTCTTCTAGCAGGAGAAACTCACCAGACCCTGCACAATGTATAGAGGAATATATAGAGAGCTCAGCTGGCCATGGATAATGCAGAGTTACATCTTTACACACTGTCACTTTATAACAATGCATTATACAGGACCAACTCTGTTCTTCTAGCAGGAGAAACTCACCAGACCCTGCACAATGTATAGAAGAATATATAGAAGAGCTCAGCTGGCCATGGATAATACAGAGTTACATCTTTACACACTGTCACTTTATAACAATGCATTATACAGGACCAACTCTGTTCTTATAGTAGGAGAAACTCACCAGACCTTGCACAATGTATAGAAGAATATATAGAAGAGCTCAGCTGGCCATGGATAATGCAGAGTTACATCTTTACACACTGTCACTTTATAACAATGCATTATACAGGACCAACTCTGTTCTTCTAGCAGGAGAAACTCAGCAGACCCTGCACAATGTATAGAAGAATATATAGAAGAGCTCAGCTGGCCATGGATAATGCAGAGTTACATCTTTACACACTGTCACTTTATAGCAATGCATTATACAGGACCAACTCTGTTCTTCTAGCAGGAGAAACTCACCAGACCTTGCACAATATATAGAAGAATATATAGAAGAGCTCAGCTGGCCATGGATAATGCAGAGTTACATCTTTACACACTGTCACTTTATAACAATGCATTATACAGGACCAACTCTGTTCTTCTAGCAGGAGAAACTCACCAGACCTTGCACAATATATAGAAGAATATATAGAAGAGCTCAGCTGGCCATGGATAATACAGAGTTACATCTTTACACACTGTCACTTTATAACAATGCATTATACAGGACCAACTCTGTTCTTATAGTAGGAGAAACTCACCAGACCTTGCACAATGTATAGAAGAATATATAGAAGAGCTCAGCTGGCCATGGATAATGCAGAGTTACATCTTTACACACTGTCACTTTATAACAATGCATTATACAGGACCAACTCTGTTCTTCTAGCAGGAGAAACTCACCAGGCCCTGCACAATGTATAGAAGAATATATAGAAGCGCTCAGCTGGCCATGGATAATGCAGAGTTACATCTTTACACACTGTCACTTTATATCAATGAATAAGTCAGTGACATGAAATGTTCATCTCACCTGTATCTCACGGTTAGTGAATAGCTCCCAATATCTCACTATTTGTTACACAGCAGATTTCTCCCTGCACAATGTACAGTTAAGAAGGTGAGATGAAATGTTGGCCTTTCAGTGAATAGCCCCCATTGGTGGTCGTGTATCAAGGTCATTTCTGGGGCAAAGTTCTAATAGTGATGTCATCAGCAGGAACATCCCACTGGTTTCCATGGTGACTGCCCCAGAAATGATCTTTATACAGAATCCCCATCGTGTGGGTTCCATGTACACAGCTGGCAGTGTACTCTGTTTGCCGGTGCTGTACCTTTGACAGGCAGTGACAGATCCTCTCCTTCGCCCTCTTTCGGTAAATCTCCACCCGTGGCTCTGTCTTTATCGCTGCCTCCAATTTCTCCATGGCGTCTTCATACCTGTGCCAAGAATAGAGGGTTCACACGTGTAAAACGCACTTAACATGCGTGTGTCCAGGGCATGGACCGTAAGGGTTCTAGCACCTGATTAGCAGGGTGACCTGTGCCTAAAGTGCTTCTGGGTATTCCAGTCCCTCTTAATCTGGCTTCTGTAGGAGACGTGCCGATATTGGCCAATATTCTTGGGTTCAGGGGCAAAACATGAATTAAGACTTGACGTTTTAAACAGCAGCAGTGCAGATAATGCCAGTAATGCTCTGTATGCAGAATCCCAGCATCCCATTTCCTCCTGAACTAATTCTTCAGCTGATACGGGTGAGTTTCTTCCTGTGCTCTCTGAATGTGTCATAATTCTCAACTACAGCTGAAGGTACATTTCCATGTCAAAGGATGATTGGCTTTAATGATGCATTGTAATATTCCCTGAGATGGAAATGAGCATCTGATCTGAAGGTGTAAAATAACGATACATTTAAAGGTCACTGGGGGGTTCAGGAAACTCGAAGCAAGCCTTACTTTTTAAAAAAAGGATGCACTGGGATATTTTTTCAAATACAAATGTGACTCTGTTCTAAAAGTGTAAGGAATGAAACATTTAAAGGTCACTGGGGGTTCAGAACATTCTCTACACACTTTGCTTATTGATGCTCACCCACCTCTGCTGTTGAATTAATTCCTCAGCCAATTCCAACTGTCTGGAGAGTTTCTTCACTTGCTTGTAATGTGAGAAACAGTCTTTATCGTCCTGATCCAACTTCAAGCATTCACGGACGTGGCTGAAAGAAAGATAACATGCATTTCATCCTCACAATAATACCCACCCACGCTGTAATACAACAATACACCCCTCATACAGGGCTGGTACACTGCCTCACTAGCATCTGTCTCCCAGATTTAAAGAATATGTTGTCAGACAGCACTGAAGCAATCCAGATAAACATATATAAAGCCATCAAAATTTAGTAAACTGTGCAATTTTATAGGCAAAGGTATGACGTATTCAACAGGAGAGTAGAAAATAATGCTAATTTGCATTCAAGTATAAGTGCGATCATATTAGTTGACCCTTAAGAAGGCAACAAAAAACCCCAGAGACAGTAATGTTATCTGCTAATGCCTTCTTGTTCCAAGCCAGATGGACATTGCCTGATCTACTTTTACTTGTGATTAGAGTTGAGCGGACACCTGGATGTTCGGGTTCGAGAAATTCGACCGAACTTCGAAAAAAAGTCCGGGTCCGTGCTCGAATTTGACCCCGAACCCCATTGAAGTCAATGGGGACACGGACTTTTGGCCACTAAAATGCCTCTAAAAAAGTCCTGGAAAGGGCTAGAGGGCTGCAAAAGGAATTAAAATGTGGGTAAGAGTAGGACAAGTGCCCTGCAAACAAATGTGGATCGGGAAATTACTTCAAATACTTCAAGTACTATTTAGCACCCAAAACAATTAGAATTAGGTTCTATTTGACTCTCAGATGTAATACATGTAATGCTATTGCTATTCTATAAACCGAAATAGAGTCCCCATTCATAAGAATAGGTCAATTGACCTATTCTTATGAATGGGGACTCTCTTTCGGTTTATAGAATAGCAATAGCATTACATGTATTCCACAAACCAAAAGTCTATAAACCGCAAGACATTCGGTTTATAGACTTTCGTTTTATAGGATACATGTAATGCTATTGGCTATTCTATAAACAGAAAGTCTATAAACCGAATGACTTTCCAACACGGACATACAGTGAAATGTCCGGGTTTGTGGCACGGACACAGTAATGTCCGGTACGAACCCAAACAGTGCGGTTCGTGTTCGCTCAACACTACTTGTGATAACTCTGTATGCATTTCAGATCTAGCAAAACATCCAAACGTTCCCGAATACACTGAATGAATCGGCCCCAACGACTTCAGATGGCAGCGGATTCCACAATTTAACCACCCTTACACTAAAGAAACTTCTCTATGTGTTCAGATGAAAGCTCCTTTCCTTCAATCATAACTAGTGCCCACTGGCTGTCTGGAAGTAATGATTTATACAGATGTCAAAATATTGTTTGTATTGACCTTGAACATCCTTGGTAGTGTTGAGCGAACCCGAACCGCACATTTCACTGTATGTTCGGGTTGGAGTTCGGCGATTTAATGGCGCGTTTTGAAAGGCTGCAGGGCAGCCAATCAGAAAGCCCATAGCATTACATACATATACATTGTATGTAATGCTAATGGCTTTCTATAAACCGAAATAGAGTCCCCATTCATACGAATAGGTCAATTGACCTATTCGAATGAATGGGGACTCTATTTCGGTTTCTAGAATAGCAATACATGTATTATATCTGAGAGTCAAATAGAACAGTCCAATACTGTGCTTACAGCGCACTTTGAAAAATTATAATAGTTTTGAGTGGTAAATAGTACATTTGCGTCTTACGGTGCACTTCATATCTAAGACTCAAATAGAACCGTCAAATAATGTGCTTACAGCGCACTTTGAAAAATTATAATTGTTTTGGGTGATAAATAGTACATTTGCGTCTTGCGGTGCACTTCATATCTGAGAGTCAAATAGAACAGTCCAATACTGTTCTTATAGCGCACTTTGAAAAATTCTGGCTACCTCCTCCTCCTCCAGCGTCGCTTCCACCTACACCGCCACGGTCACCGCCTCCTCAACCTATGGGTCACTTCGTATAAACTGAAAGAGAATACCCTGCACTCCAACCCTCTCTCAAATGGATAATTCTGTTGATCCTCCTGGCAGCCATGCTTTAGATTTATGTTCTTCCAAAGCTAAAATCAAAGATTCCATCTAGTGCTATTTTATGGCTCAGCTGTATTTGTAATTTGTATGTATTGTATGTTATTTGAAATTATTTCCCTATCCACATTTGTTTGCAGGGCCCTTGTCCTACTCTTACCCACATTTTACTTCATTTTGCAGCCCTCTAGCCCTTTCCAGGACTTTTTTAGAGGCATTTTAGTGGCCAAAAGTTCGGGTCCCCATTGACTTCAATGGGGTTCGGGTTCTTGGTCAAGTTTGAGCATGGACCCGGCGAACCGGAACATCCAGGTGTCCGCTCAACTCTAATCCTTAGTTTACCGTATACCTACAAAGATGTCTTTTCACCAGAGAAAACAATCCAGAAGTCTTTCTTCATAGCTGAAATTCTACTTTCTTCTAGTCATTTTTGTAGCCCTTCTCTAAACCTATTTTCAGTAAGTCATTATTTTTGTACTGGTACCCCAAACGGCACTGCCTATTTTAGATGAGGTCTTACCGACAATTTATAAAGAGGTAATGTTATGTTCAACTCCAGCTGTCTCTGAACTAACATAATTACATGCCATTATAGAAAGGTGGTGGGGAATTATGGGGTTTGTGGTTCTGCAGCAGCTGGAGTGCCGAGATCTTAGACATATTCTCTTTTAATAAATTACAACAGCTTGATTGCCTTAGCAACAGCTGTCTGAGGCTGTGCACAGCTGCACAGTCTATTGTCAACAAGAACACCCATATGGGTTTACATGGAGGATTTTTGATGGGATACACAAACGTAATTGAGAGGCCCTAGTATGAACTATGAAAAGTACATGCCAGTTTATCTATTGACCAACAGCTGCCAGGCTTTACTGGGAAGCAGGCAGTCCATTCTGATTCAGTCTCTCTCTGCTAGTGCGCATGCACAGACAACCGGAGCAGGGCTCATCAGATCGGGATCTGAATGGAGCAGGGGTCTCTCTCTGCTAGGTCCCCCCACTCTGCTGACCAGCTTTGACTGTGTGTGCCTCCCCGCCGGCTGTGCCTCAGCTGTGAGGCAGAGCCAAAAGTAAACCTGCCTGTTTGTCTAAAGATACACGTTGGGTTAACTTCTGAGAAGAGGACATGATTTTGCAAGGGTAAAAAATAAAACGTTTAATGTTCTTTTAATGCCCTCAAGCCCGGGAATATTGGCAGATCATAACCAATTCTCCTTTAGCCATTAACCAGATTAGGAAAGGCTGGTGCCCCAGGAGACTATTAGGCCCTGGTAACTCTGCCTATCAGTTAGGAACGTGTTGCCCGTTTTTGCAGTCCATGCCCTGGACACACATATATGTTATGTGCGATGAACACTCTATCCTCGGTACAGGCATGAAGACGTCATAGAGAAGTTTGAGATATAAACATGGAGATCCCAGCTTTTCATCATGTGCCACCCCTTCCCCGGTTACCTGAGGCTCTCCTCATGCTGCCCCATGGTGTAGTACAGCCGGCTCAGTTTCAGAAAGGCTGCTCGGTTGTCGTTACGTAGTTTGGTCGTTGGTTTAAGATCCTGTACTGCTTTGTTTAGCTCCCCGATATTCAGGTAACACTCAGACCTCAACTCCCGAAAATTGGGGTCCCACGGGGACAGCTAGAGAGACGAGACAAAACTCAGCACACAGAGAGAGAGAGAGAGAACGGATGTTACAGACAGGAGGAGCTAGGAGTCTGTCCCTCCCCCTGCAGGGTGACACAGACAGGAGGAGCTAGGAGTCTGTCCCTCCCCCTGCAGGGTGACACAGACAGAAGGAGCTGGGAGTCTGTCCCTCCTCCTGCAGGGCGACACAGACAGGAGGAGCTAGGAGTCTGTCCCTCCCCCTGCAGGGTGAAACAGACAGGAGGAGCTAGGAGTCTGTCCCTCCTCCTGCAGGGCGACACAGACAGGAGGAGCTAGGAGTCTGTCCCTCCCCCTGCAGGGTGACACAGACAGGAGGAGCTAGGAGTCTGTCCCTCCCCCTGCAGGGTGACACAGAGAGGAGGAGCTAGGAGTCTGTCCCTCCCCCTGCAGGGTGACACAGACAGAAGGAGCTAGGAGTCTGTCCCTCCCCCTGCAGGGTGACACAGACAGTAGGAGCTAGGAGTCTGTCCCTCCTCCTGCAGGGCGACACAGACAGGAGGAGCTAGGAGTCTGTCCCTCCCCCTGCAGGGTGAAACAGACAGAAGGAGCTAGGAGTCTGTCCCTCCCCCTGCAGGGTGACACAGACAGGAGGAGCTAGGAGTCTGTCCCTCCCCCTGCAGGGCGACACAGACAGGAGGAGCTAGGCGTCTGTCCCTCCCACCGCAGGGCGACACAGACAGGAGGAGCTAGGAGTCTGTCCCTCCCCCTGCAGGGTGCCACAGGAAGAAGGAGCTAGGAGTCTGTCCCTCCCCCTGCAGGGTGACACAGACAGGAGGAGCTAGGAGTCTGTCCCTCCCCCTGCAGGGCGACACAGACAGGAGGAGCTAGGAGTCTGTCCCTCCCCCTGCAGGGTGACACAGACAGGAGGAGCTAGGAGTCTGTCCCTCCCCCTGCAGGGTGACACAGACAGGAGGAGCTAGGAGTCTGTCCCTCCCCCTGCAGGGTGACACAGACAGTAGGAGCTAGGAGTCTGTCCCTCCCCCTGCAGGGTGACACAGACAGGAGGAGCTAGGAGTCTGTCCCTCCCCCTGCAGGGTGACACAGACAGAAGGAGCTAGGAGTCTGTCCCTCCCCCTGCAGGGTGACACAGACAGGAGGAGCTAGGAGTCTGTCCCTCCCCCTGCAGGGTGACACAGACAGGAGGAGCTAGGAGTCTGCCCCCCCCCCCCCCCCCCGTAGGGCGAAGTAGACAGAAGGAGCTAGGAGTCTGTCCCTCCCCCTGCAGGGTGACACAGACAGGAGGAGCTAGGAGTCTGTCCCTCCCCCTGCAGGGTGACACAGACAGGAGGAGCTAGGAGTCTGTCCCTCCCCCTGCAGGGTGACACAGACAGGAGGAGCTAGGAGTCTGTCCCTCCCCCTGCAGGGTGACACAGACAGGAGGAGCTAGGAGTCTGTCCCTCCCCCTGCAGGGCGACACAGACAGGAGGAGCTAGGAGTCTGTCCCTCCCCCTGCAGGGTGACACAGACAGGAGGAGCTAGGAGTCTGACCCTCCCCCTGCAGGGCGACACAGACAGGAGGAGCTAGGAGTCTGTCCCTCCCCCTGCAGGGTGACACAGGCAGGAGGAGCTAGGAGTCTGACCCTCCCCCTGCAGGGCGACACAGACAGGAGGAGCTAGGAGTCTGTCCCTCCCCCTGCAGGGTGACACAGACAGGAGGAGCTAGGAGTCTGACCCTCCCCCTGCAGGGCGACACAGACAGACGGAGCTAGGAGTCTGTCCCTCCCCCTGCTTCTTAAATTCAGTCACTGTATTAACCTCTACTGCATAGTGGATAAGCAGAAGGTTATCAAGGACATATAACGAGGACCAAATAAAGTAAGAGGATGTGAAGGCATGAGAGACATTCTCCAGTATGGTCCTTTACACTTTGCATTGTGGGTAAGGCTCCCCGTGCAGGGTTACACAGTAACAACCATGACCATTACCTCAATCACTCTCTCTAGCAGGGCGATGGCTCCACTATAATCCTCTTTGTCATAAGCCTCCCAGGCGGCCTGTAATCCGCCATCGACTTCCTTCACCCTCTCCAGCTGGGCCTGGGCTTCCTCGTTCGCTGGGCTGCTCAGCAACTGTCAGAGACGGAGTAAAAAATATAATTGAATCGGTCCTCCCTTTCATGTAATGAGATTTTCTACCTTTAAAGACATATGAAGATTCTGTCTAATCCACGGCCGTTGTGTTAATCTCCTCTGACAGGCTTAACATTGCTACACGTCTTTAATTTCTTAATTTAAAACAAAATTAAGGTTCTCCTGCAGTTCTATGTTGAAAATCATTTTGATGGGACTGCTGAATTCAAATCACTTTGCTTATTAATGTTCGTCTGAAATAAGATGCAAACACAAGGAGGAGGAGCTGGATCCCTCTGAGAATGTGAGGTCATTAAGCCATTACTGTGGAATCAACCTCTCTCTATGTTCAAGGGAAGTCCATAGGCCTGCTTTTCTCACTGCTTTAGACTGCTATAACCACTCCAAGGGATTCTGTGTAGGCACAGTAAAAATAAGGTTAACAATCATCACCTTTCTGCCTCAATATCCACTTTATATATGGACCCCTTGGAGAAAATACACAGGAAAGCCTTTCAACACAGCTCAGGACAGAGGTGACGAGTCACATAAGATTTAAATGTGTATAGAGGGGAAAAGGTGATCATTGTTGACCCTATTTGCATATACCTACCCAGAATCCCTTGCAGTGGTGGTAGGACCCATTACCACCAATTCCTGATATTGTTTCTGATCCTCTGCCCCTCTATTTGAAGACTACCCCCTCCTTTTTATGTATACTCATCTCCTTCACTGTGCGGATTCCCTTCATCTATTTAATGAAATGTTTTTATCCTACCCCCCCCCCCCCCGCCTCGTCTTTCCTCCACGCTGTACATGGTTCTGCAGAAGAAATGGATTTCAACTACAGATATTCAATTAAAACAAAAAGGAAGAAAAGGTGGACTAGTCCTAGAAACCCAATCTATGTGTCATGAAACGGATTTGGAGATCCAGTGTAACGGGGGTCTTGGAGGGCCCTTGGAGGCCAGAAGACTCCCTGTGGACTATGGACCCAGTCTGTGGTTATACTAGTTTGGGGGTACACACTTTGGAACCAATGGAACCCTTTTTTCGACTGTACTTCAAACACAGGCACCCTTAGGATGTCAGTCAGGATGTGTACCCTTGGATCCAAACCTTTGTCCCACTCACTGAGGTTCCTCCAGGGTAAGATGGTATCCTATCCTGAAAAACCCCTGTCCTTATGTCACCTTACCCATTGTCTTCATGTAAGTCATTCAGTGTCCTGTTGTACAGTGATGTCCCTCAATTAACAAGTTACTTTAATTAAGTGCACTCTGTATGTATCTGAACTCGACATCTTTGTATCCTGAAAGGTGTGAGGCACGATTTCCCCTATGTATGTTCTTATATTAAGCTTTAATCCTGTTATAGTTCCTTTGTTTAATCTGTGTTATCAAGATGTGTTACTGTATGTATATCCTGTGTTTTGAATTAATAAACAGTTCTTCTTGTTTTACCCAACACGACCGGTCTCGTCTTGGGGAAGTGCTAGCAGGGAAGCAGTGATTACAGCCCTGTTTGGATATTTGTATTTTCCTGGACCTGAGGAGTAATTTTGTGGAACTGATTCCAGTAGGAGCCACCCATCTAGTAGCCCTCCCGTGACACTATCCATGCCATGTGAATACTGGACACGGGAAGGAGTATGAGGCCCCTACTTACCACGGCTTCAAAGTCTTGTTTGGCCTCCTCTGTGTCCCCTTGTTTCAGGAGGATGTTCCCCCTCTGCAGTCTGGCCTAGGGAACATAAAGGGATTGTTTCATTTTCTTTCTATGATTTACCATTGCAGATTTATTAAAGTTTTATTCTGTCTGGCGAGTTCCACCTTAACATATTTGACTGGTGACAGAGAGAATCTGACAGTGTTGCGTTCTTAGCGACCTGAAAGGTCACTGGAAAGGGAAGGAAAGCTTTCTTCAAACAAGCAGTACTTTGTAAGATGGGAGTAGTGATTTTAATTATGTGCTTACATAAAATAATTAAACAGAAAATGAATAGTAATACAGAAATCAATTTAAAAAAAAACCAAGTCAATCAACTTAAAATGGGCAGTTAGTTTAAGGGAAAAAAAAGCCAATTTATTTAAACTTATTTTTTTAAGGTAAAAAGAAAAAAAAACTTCTGCATCATTACCAAGTTAAAATCTAGGCATCTAGAAAATCACATTTTTGATTTACACGTGTATCTTATATGGGAACAAAGTCTTTCAAACTTTACACTAACTTCCATTGAGTCTACTTATTATCTATGTGGATAACAATAGCTGGCTGAGCATTATAGGGGTGGGAAATATACCACTGGAATGAGAAAAATATGTATATTAGCTAAAGGGGAATGAATCTTAATTAAAAGGACCTGTAAGGGACTGTGAGAAAATATTACTACAGAAGGAGTAGTAAATACTTGGAATGGCCTTCCAGTGGGAGATTTAGTGTTTGGTGTGGGCAGGTTAAATAGATCAGTATAATCCAGTTAGCGTGATCACCAGACCACTGATCTACTCAGGATACTTACAGCCATGAAGTCAGGCTTCAGCTCAATGGCTCTGCTGAGATCAGGAAGGGCTGCTTTGAATTTCCCCAGTGCCAGGTACACAGCCGCCCGCTTATAATAAGTCAGGTAATTATTGGGGTCTCCATCTGAAAAGTAACATAAAACACCAATAACATCACATATATTGGAAGGATAAAGACTCCTAGCTCCTCCTGTCTGCGTCCCCCTGCAGGGGGAGGGACAGACTCCTAGCTCCTCCTGTCTGTGTCACCCTGCAGGGGGAGGGACAGACTCCTAGCTCCTTCTCTGTGTCACCCTGCAGGGGGAGGGACAAACTCCTAGCTCCTTCTGTCTGTGTTGCCTGGGGCGTTGCTAGGTCTTCGGATGATCTGGGGCTAGAGCCCAGATGAGCTCGGTCACACACACGCCGTCTCTCTCTGTCTATCTTTCTCACACACAGCGTCTCTCTCTCTCTCTCTTTCTCACACACACAACGTCTCTCTCTCTCTCACACACTCACACCGTCTCTCTCTCACACACTCACACCGTCTCTCTCTCACACACTCACACCGTCTCTCTCTCACACACTCACACCGTCTCTCTCTCACACACTCACACCGTCTCTCTCTCACACACTCACACCGTCTCTCTCTCACACACTCACACCGTCTCTCTCTCACACACTCACACCGTCTCTCTCTCACACACTCACACCGTCTCTCTCTCACACACTCACACCGTCTCTCTCTCACACACTCACACCGTCTCTCTCTCACACACTCACACCGTCTCTCTCTCACACACTCACACCGTCTCTCTCTCACACACTCACACCGTCTCTCTCTCACACACTCACACCGTCTCTCTCTCACACACTGCAGGGGGTGGGACAGACTCCTAGCTCCTCCTGTCTGTGTCACCCTGCAGGGTGAGAGACAGACTCTTAGCTCCTCCTGTCTGTGTCGCCCTGCAGTGGGAGGGACAGACTCCTAGCTCCTCCTGTCTGTGTCACCCTGCAGGGGGAGGGGCAGACTCCTAGCTCCTCCTGTCTGTGTCACCCTGCAGGGGGAGGGGCAGACTCCTAGCTCCTCCTGTCTGTGTCACCCTGCAGGGGGAGGGACAGACTCCTAGCTCCTCCTGTCTGTGTCACCCTGCAGGGGGAGGGACAGACTCCTAGCTCCTTCTGTCTGTGTCACCCTGCAGGGGGAGGGACAGACTCCTAGCTCCTCCTGTCTGTGTCACCCTGCAGGAGGAGGGACAGACTCCTAGCTCCTCCTGTCTGTGTCACCCTGCAGGGGGAGGGACAGACTCCTAGCTCCTCCTGTCTGTGTCACCCTGCAGGGGGAGGGACAGACTCCTAGCTCCTCCTGTCTGTGTCACCCTGCAGGGGGAGGGACAGACTCCTAGCTCCTTCTGTCTGTGTCGCCCTGCAGGGGGAGGGACAGACTCCTAGCTCCTCCTGTCTGTGTCACCCTGCAGGGGGAGGGACAGACTCCTAGCTCCTTCTGTCTGTGTCACCCTGCAGGGGGAGGGACAGACTCCTAGCTCCTTCGGTCTGTGTCACCCTGCAGGGGGAAGGACAGACTCCTAGCTCCTTCTGTCTGTGTCACCCTGCAGGGGGAGGGACAGACTCCTAGCTCCTCCTGTCTGTGTCACCCTGCAGGGGGAGGGACAGACTCCTAGCTCCTTCTGTCTGTGTCACCCTGCAGGGGGAGGGACAGACTCCTAGCTAATTCGGTCTGTGTCACCCTGCAGGGGGAAGGACAGACTCCTAGCTCCTTCTGTCTGTGTCACCCTGCAAGGGGAGGGACAGACTCCTAGCTCCTCCTGTCTGTGTCACCCTGCAGGGGGAGGGACAGACTCCTAGCTCCTTCTGTCTGTGTCACCCTGCAGGAGGAGGGACAGACTCCTAGCTCCTCCTGTCTGTGTCACCCTGCAGGGGGAGGGACAGACTCCTAGCTCCTTCTGTCTGTGTCGCCCTGCAGTGGGAGGGACAGACTCCTAGCTCCTCCTGTCTGTGTCACCCTGCAGGGGGAGGGACAGACTCTTAGCTCCTTCTGTCCACGTCACCAACATGGCAGTGTGAAAGTGTCTGACCCCCCAAAACTATGAGCTTCCACAGGAGCATCATTCAGAAACCTCCTAAATCAGACGAGGGTTTAATCTGCCGCAGTGCCAGTCACACTGAGATGATTGTATGTTGTGTGTGTTGGTGGCAGGCTGGGACACTCAGTGTGTTTATACCGTTAGCAGACAGCTATAAATAGATAATGTTACATGGGAGCCTTGCATCATCTGTATAGTTAGTCAGGGGGACTGACGAGGATAACTATATATAGACCCACGTACACACTAACGTCTAATAGTGTGGGGTCACTTACACATCACCTTGCTTTCCATGATAACATACATGACATGGTATCGGTATGCATGTGATCTCTGGGAGAGTCTCTGTTACATGATCTACTCACCTACAGCAGAATGATAATGAGACAGAGCCTCAGCCAACTGTCCGGCCGCTAATAACTTCCGACCCATCTCCAAATGACTCTCAACCTCTGCATGACCTGCTGCAAGACATCCTACAACACACAGACATTGCATGGTTAATACAACCCGGCACTGTCTGAGCCCGTCCTGATCCACTCAGCACTGTCTGAGCCCGTCCTGATCCACTCAGCACTGTCTGAGCCCGTCCTGATCCACTCAGCACTGTCTGAGCCCGTCCTGATCCACTCAGCACTGTCTGAGCCCGTCCTGATCCACTCAGCACTGTCTGAGCCCGTCCTGATCCACTCAGCACTGTCTGAGCCCGTCCTGATCCACTCAGCACTGTCTGAGCCCGTCCTGATCCACTCAGCACTGTCTGAGCCCGTCCTGATCCACTCAGCACTGTCTGAGCCCGTCCTGATCCACTCAGCACTCTCTGAGCCCGTCCTGATCCACTCAGCACTGTCTGAGCCCGTCCTGATCCACTCAGCACTGTCTGAGCCCGTCCTGATCCACTCAGCACTGTCTGAGCCCGTCCTGATCCACTCAGCACTGTCTGAGCCCGTCCTGATCCACTCAGCACTGTCTGAGCCCGTCCTGATCCACTCAGCACTGTCTGAGCCCGTCCTGATCCACTCAGCACTGTCTGAGCCCGTCCTGATCCACTCAGCACTGTCTGAGCCCGTCCTGATCCACTCAGCACTGTCTGAGCCCGTCCTGATCCACTCAGCACTGTCTGAGCCCGTCCTGATCCACACCCAGCACTGTCTGAGCCCGTCCTGATCCACACCCAGCACTGTCTGAGCCCGTCCTGATCCACTCAGCACTGTCTGAGCCCGTCCTGATCCACTCAGCACTGTCTGAGCCCGTCCTGATCCACTCAGCACTGTCTGAGCCCGTCCTGATCCACTCAGCACTGTCTGAGCCCGTCCTGATCCACACCCAGCACTGCCTGATTCCGTCCTGAATGTGCAGTCTGGACCCAACACTGTCTGAACCTGTCCTGATCCAAGCCCGGCACTGTCTGAACCTGTCCTGATCGAAGCCCGGCACTGTCTGAACCTGTCCTGATCCAAGCCCAGCACTGTCTGAACCTGCCCTGATCCAAGCCCGGCACTGTCTGAACCTGCTCTGATCCACACCCGGCACTGTCTGAGCCTGTCCTGATCCACACCGTCTGAACCTGCCCTGATCCAAACCCGGCACTGATATTGTGCAGTCATACCCCCTAGATTACATCCAAACCCAGCACTGTCTGAGCCTGTCCTGATAATGTGCAGTCAGGAGAATCCAGCACTGTCTGAGCCTGTCCTGATAATGTGCAGTCAGGAGAATCCAGCACTGTCGGAGCCTGTCCTGATAATGTGCAGTCAGGAGAATCCAGCACTGTCTGAGCCTGTCCTGATAATGTGCATTCAGGAGAATCCAGCACTGTCTGAGCCTGTCCTGATAATGTGCAGTCATACAACCTACATTACATCCAAATCCAGCACTGTCTGAGCCTGTCCTGATATTATGCAGCCATACCCTCTTACATTACATATAAGACCCTGAATGACCGGGGCGGGGGCCAGGCTTCTATCATTAAACTCTTTATGATTCTCCCCATATAAATAGCCAGCCCAGTGCACTTCTCTCACCGTCCAACTGGAGGTCCAGAACCACGAAGAGGAGGGAGAGAGACGACAGTATCCCACTCACGCCGCGCCTCTCCCGCTCCATTCCTGGGTGTGTGTCTCTCTCTGGTGATTCAGCCTCTCTAAGCTGCGTCTGGCAGGAAAACAAAACACATGGATTCAATTCTGGACCAAGTTCGTGAACACATCTATCAATTTCTTTATCTCCCACGTTTTGTTACATGTCCCCTAAGCCACCATCCCTCTCAATCCCACTCCCTGAATCAGTGCTGTTTTTTTGCTGTTAACCTGAAAAGATCGGACCATAACTCCTCCCACGCCTGATTCCATGCATACAGCTGTATGAGCGGCCATTTTATTTAGGGACACATAACTTTTACATACTGTCCTGTATAAAGTATCATTCATATGAACTCACAGGGAAATCAATTAATTACCGTATTTGCTCGAATATAAGACAAGGTTTTTTTCCGAGCAAATGCTCTGAAAAAGTCCCCTCATCTTATATTCAAGGTCGTTTTATAATCTGACCTCAAATCGAGGCCTGTCCATAAGACTGGGATCCAGGTCCCTGCAGTGCAATGTGCACAGACATCCTCCACTGCTGCCTGGCATGTCCGTCGGTCAGTCATAGAAGTCCTGGGGGAAGTGCCGGGCAGCAGCGGAGGATGTCTGCGCATATCGTGCGGACATCCACCAGCTGCCCCCACTACCCACCAGGGAGATTGACTACGCTTGGGGAGGGAGGAGAGCCAGCATTGGGGAAGGGGAGGGATTAGAGTCAGCATTGGGGGAGGGGGGGAGAGCCAGCATTAGGGGAGGGAGGGGGTACAGCCAGCATTGGGGGAGGGAGGGAGAGCAGGCATTTGGGGAGGGAGAGACAGCACTGGGCGAGGGAGGGAGAGAGGTAGGGGTGAGAGCCAGCATTAGGTGAGGGAGGTAGGGGGTGAGGGAGGTAGGGGGGGAGGGGGGAGCCAGCAATGGGCAAATCTGGGGGAGGCAGCATTGGGCAAGTCTGGGGGAGGGAGGGAGCATTGGTCAAGTTTGGGGGAGGGAGTGGGAGAGAGGCAGCATTGGGCAGGTCTGGGGGAGGGAGGCAACATTGAGCAAGTCTGGGGGAGGGAGGGGGGGAGAGGCAACATTGGGCAAGTCTGGGGGGAGAGGCAGCATTGGGCAAGTCTGAGGAGGGAAGGGCAGCATTGGCTATGGTGGTCAAATGGCTGTGAGGGTCAGATGGGCAAATAAAAAGGAAATAAAAACAAGAAATGCATTTTTTTTATATCATAATTTTTTATTAAATATGAAAAAGCACTTGACATGTGAATATATACAAGTTAAACTTTTTAGTTTTTTTCCTAAAGGAATATCCATAGTTTGGGGGTCGTCTTATAATCAGGGTCGTCTTATAATCAAGGTGGTCTTGTATTGGAACAAATACGGTAATTAAGGTAGGATACACTTGAATTATATATTCCGTGTAATATATTGTGCACACATTACAAGGTTACAAACCAAACCAGTGCATTACCAATGATAAACAGACAGAGCAAACCAGCGCATTACCAATGATAAACAGACAAACCAAACCAGTGCATTACCAATGATAAACAGACAAACCAAACCAGTGCATTACCAATGATAAACAGACAAACCAAACTAGCGCATTACCAATGATAAACAGACAAACCAAACCAGCGCATTACCAATGATAAACAGACAGACCAAACCAGTGCATTACCAATGATAAACAGACCAAACCAGTGCATTACTAATGATAAACAGACAGACCAAACCAGTGCATTACCAATGATAAACAGACAAACCAAACCAGCGCATTACCAATGATAAACAGACAAACCAAACCAGCGCATTACTAATGATAAACAGACCAAACCAGTGCATTACCAATGATAAACAGACAGACCAAACCAGTGCATTACCAATGATAAACAGACAGACCAAACCAGTACATTACCAATGATAAACAGACAGACCAAACCAGTGCATTACCAATGATAAACAGACAAACCAAACCAGTGCATTACCAATGATAAACAGACCAAACCAGCGCATTACCAATGATAAACAGACAAACCAAAGCAGCGCATTACCAATGATAAACAGACAGACCAAACCAGCGCATTACCAATGATAAACAGACAAACCAAACCAGTGCATTACCAATGATAAACAGACAGACCAAACCAGTGCATTACCAATGATAAACAGACAGACCAAACCAGTGCATTACTAATGATAAACAGACAGACCAAACCAGTGCATTACCAATGATAAACAGACAGAGCAAACCAGTGCATTACCAATGATAAACAGACAGACCAAACCAGTGCATTACCAATGATAAACAGACAGAGCAAACCAGTGCATTACCAATGATAAACAGACAGACCAGCGCATTACCAATGATAAACAGACAGACCAAACCAGTGCATTACCAGTGATAAACAGACAAACCAAACCAGTGCATTACCAATGATAAACAGACCAAACCAGTGCATTACTAATGATAAACAGACAGACCAAACCAGTGCATTACCAATGATAAACAGACAGACCAAACCAGCGCATTACCAATGATAAACAGACACAGCAAACCAGCGCATTACCAATGATAAACAGACAAACCAAACCAGTGCATTACCAATGATAAACAGACAAACTAAACCAGTGCATTACCAATGATAAACAGACCAAACCAGTGCATTACTAATGATAAACAGACAGACCAAACCAGTGCATTACCAATGATAAACAGACAGACCAAACCAGTGCATTACCAATGATAAACAGACAAACCAAACCAGTGCGTTACCAATGATAAACAGACAGACCAAACCAGTGCATTACCAATGATAAACAGACAAACTAAACCAGCGCATTACCAATGATAAACAGACAGACCAAACCAGTGCATTACCAATGATAAACAGACAGACCAAACCAGTGCATTACCAATGATAAACAGACAGACCAAACCAGTGCATTACCAATGATAAACAGACAAACTAAACCAGCGCATTACCAATGATAAACAGACAAACCAAACCAGTGCATTACCAATGATAAACAGACAAACCAAACCAGTGCATTACCAATGATAAACAGACAAACCAAACCAGCGCATTACCAATGATAAACAGACCAAACCAGTGCATTACCAATGATAAACAGACAGACCAAACCAGTGCATTACCAATGATAAACAGACAGACCAAACCAGTGCATTACCAATGATAAACAGACAGACCAAACCAGTGCATTACCAATGATAAACAGACAGAC
This sequence comes from Pelodytes ibericus, assembly GCA_036172795.1. Lineage (NCBI taxonomy): Eukaryota > Metazoa > Chordata > Amphibia > Anura > Pelodytidae > Pelodytes > Pelodytes ibericus. The sequence goes on along the minus strand of CM069858.1, from coordinate 222,710,879 downwards.
CAAACCAGTGCATTACCAATGATAAACAGACAGACCAAACCAGTGCATTACCAATGATAAACAGACAGACCAAACCAGCGCATTACCAATGATAAACAGACAGAGCAAACCAGTGCATTACCAATGATAAACAGACAAACCAAACCAGTGCATTACCAATGATAAACAGACAAACCAAACCAGTGCATTACCAATGATAAACAGACCAAACCAGCGCATTACCAATGATAAACAGACAGACCAAACCAGTGCATTACCAATGATAAACAGACAAACTAAACCAGTGCATTACCAATGATAAACAGACAGACCAAACCAGTGCATTACCAATGATAAACAGACAGACCAAACCAGTGCATTACTAATGATAAACAGACCAAACCAGCGCATTACCAATGATAAACAGACAGACCAAACCAGTGCATTACCAATGATAAACAGACAGACCAAACCAGCGCATTACCAATGATAAACAGACAGAGCAAACCAGTGCATTACCAATGATAAACAGACAGACCAAACCAGTGCATTACCAATGATAAACAGACAGAGCAAACCAGTGCATTACCAATGATAAACAGACAGACCAGTGCATTACCAATGATAAACAGACCAAACCAAACCAGTGCAATACCAATGATAGACAAACCAAACCAGTGCATTACAAAATCATTAATAGACAAACCAAACAAGCCACAGCCAATTTGCCCATTAGTATGCCAGTATTACTTTTGCCATTAATATGCCAGTATTATTTTGCCTTTAATATGCCCCAGCCAATTTGCCCAATAATATGCCAACTATTATTTTGCCATTATTATGCCCCAGCCAATTTGCCCAATAATATGCCAGTATTATTTTGCCATTAATATGCCCCAGCCAATTTGCCCAATAAGGGGCCACCCTCCTACCCCCTTCCCTAGTACTCACCTCCTTGTTGCCCCGTGTCCCCAGTCGTCTCCTCCGTGCAGTCTTAACTCCTGCACGGAGGAGGGATACACAGCCACCGGATATGATGCACTGTCATATCCGGTGGCAAGGATTTATTTTTTTTTAAACTTTTTTTTTGTTTCTGCAGCCGCATCCATCAGATGCAGGCCGCAGGGCTCCAAGTCGGAAGCTCGATGTTGTCTAAGTCTTACACAACATGGGCTCCCCTCTCGGGGCCCGGCAGCCGGCATACGATGGATGCTTCACGGCACACGAAGATCATTGAAAGAGACAAACACGGTATCTCTAAAATATCATAAGATAATGAACGTTTGGTGGATTGCCCCGTGGCTGGGTTAGGCTGTATTTGTTCATTTCAAACTAGTGGAACTACCCGGTCCTGTGTACACACATTACATGTCAGTTACAAACACGAATGGAAATGTCACACACAGAGCAGGGTATTGTTATTCTATGTACACGTGTAATAGAAACATAGGATGAGTCACCGGCATCTAGTCTACTGAACTTCTACCTAAAAATAATAATAAAATCAGAGTACAGTCGTTAGTCCCCAGTTCCCTATCTTATAGCTAGGATAGCCTTATACCTATCCCATGCATGCTTAAACTCCTTCACTGTATTAACCTCTACCACTTCTACTGGAAGACTATTCCATACATCCACTACCCTCTCAGTAAAGTAATACATGCATTAGTCCCTGGCCTTATCTTATATCTAGGATAGCCTTATACCTATCCCATGCATGCTTAAACTCCTTCACTGTATTAACCTCTACCACTTCCGCTGGAAGGCTATTCCATACATCCACTACCCTCTCAGTAAAGTAATACTTTCATTAGTCCCTGGCCTTATCTTATATCTAGGATAGCCTTATACCTATCCCATGCATGCTTAAACTCCTTCACTGTATTAACCTCTACCACTTGTACTGGAAGACTATTCCATGCATCCACTACCCTCTCAGTAATGTAATACTTTCATTAGTCCCCAGTTCCCTATCTTATATCTAGGATAGCCTTATAACTATCCCATGCATGCTTAAACTCCTTCACTGTATTAACCTCTACCACTTCTACTGGAAGACTATTCCATACATCCACTACCCTCTCAGTAAAGTAATACTTTCATTAGTCCCTGGCCTTATCTTATATCTAGGATAGCCTTATACCTATCCCACGCATGCTTAAACTCCTTCACTGTACTAACCTCTACCACTTCTACAGGAAGACTATTCCATGCATCCACTACCCTCTCAGTAAAGTAATACTTTCATTAGTCCCTGGCCTTATCTTATATCTAGGATAGCCTTATACCTATCCCATGCATGCTTAAACTCCTTCACTGTATTAACCTCTACCACTTCTACTGGAAGACTATTCCATACATCCACTACCCTCTCGGTAAAGTAATACTTTCATTAGTCCCTGGCCTTATCTTATATCTAGGATAGCCTTATACCTATCCCATGCATGCTTAAACTCCTTCACTGTATTAACCTCTACCACTTCTACTGGAAGACTATTCCATACATCCACTACCCTCTCAGTAAAGTAATACTTTCATTTATGAACTGCAAGCTCCGCCCCCTCGCGCAGCGCGTGTCTGAGTGCCGGGTGTCGTCACGTGACATCCTGGCACTCAGCACGCCGACCAAGTTCAGCTGCAGCACGAATGTCCCCCTCCCCTGCAGTGAGGTAAAGCAGCAGGAAGGGGGACACATCAAGAAGAAACCCCCAAGAAAAGACTGTGTGAGGTAGGTATGTGTGTGTATGTATTGTAAAGAAGGTGTGTGTGAGGGGTTTAGATATTTGTGCATATGTAAAGTAGGTGTGTGTGAGGTGTTTGTGTATATGTGTATATGTAAAGTAGGTGTGTGTGAGGTGTTTGTGTATATGTGTATATGTAAAGCAGGTGTGTGTGAGGTGTTTGTATATATGTGTATATGTAAAGTAGGTGTGTGTGAGGTGTTTGTATATATATGTAAAGTAGGTGTGTGTGAGGTGTTTGTGTATATGTGTATATGTAAAGTAGGTGTGTGTGAGGTGTTTGTGTATATGTAAAGTAGGTGTGTGTGAGGTGTTTGTGTATATGTAAAGTAGGTGTGTGTGAGGTGTTTGTGTATATGTGTATATGTAAAGTAGGTGTGTGTGTGAGGTGTTTGTATATATGTGTATATGTAAAGCAGGTGGGTGTGAGGTGTTTGTATATTTGTTTATATGTAAAGTAGGTGTGTGTGAGGTGTTTGGATATATGTGTATATGTAAAGTAGGTGTGTGTGAGGTGTTTGGATATATGGGTATATGTAAAGTATGTGTGTGTGAGGTGTTTGGATATATGTGTATATGTAGAGTAGGTGTGTGTGATGTGTTTGTATATATGGGTATATGTAAAGTAGGTGTGTGTGAGGTGTTTGGATATATGTGTATATGTAAAGTAGTTGTGTGTGTGTGTGAGGTGTTTGGATATATGTGTATATGTAAAGTAGGTGTGTGTGAGGTGTTTGGATATATGTGTATATGTAAAGTAGTTGTGTGTGTGTGTGGTGTTTGTATATATGGGTATATGTAAAGTAGGTGTGTGTGTGAGGTGTTTGGATATATGTGTATATGTAAAGTAGGTGTGTTTGTATATATGTGAAGTAGGCGTGTGTGTTAATGAATTGTGTTTATGTTTGCGTGATTGTCTGGCTCCTAAAAAAAATGTCTGGCTCCTAAAATCAAATTAAATTTGTCAAGCCCTGCCATACATCCACTACCCTCTCAGTAATGTAATACTTTCATTATTCCCTGGCCTTATCTTATATCTAGGATAGCCTTATACCTATCCCATGCATGCTTAAACTCCTTCACTGTATTAACCTCTACCACTTGTACTGGAAGACTATTCCATGCATCCACTACCCTCTCAGTAATGTAATACTTTCATTAGTCCCCAGTTCCCTATCTTATATCTAGGATAGCCTTATAACTATCCCATGCATGCTTAAACTCCTTCACTGTATTAACCTCTACCACTTCTACTGGAAGACTATTCCATGCATCCACTACCCTCTCAGTAATGTAATACTTTCATTAGTCCCTGACCTTATCTTATATCTAGGATAGCCTTATACCTATCCCATGCATGCTTAAACTCCTTCACTGTATTAACCTCTACCACTTCTACTGGAAGACTATTCCATGCATCCACTACCATCTCAGTAGAGTAATACTATCATTATTCCCTGGGCTTATCTTATATCTAGTATATAAATTATCACAGAGTTTTCCTAACACAGTGGGTGTAACTGAGGGTTTAGTCCCTCTCTTTAAGGTCTCTTTTGTTTCCATTAATACCACGTATTCTTACTCACCCACCAACGTGAGACATTGTTAACAGGACACTACACCTTTACTTCACTAATAATGAAACACCCCGGCCACTAGTGTGAGCAAACTGGCAAGTGCTTTTTATAGTAAATTCCAGTCTATTTTTTTCACCGGCAGCTGCCATGTTTCCCTGGTAAGTAGACAACCCGGTCTGGTCTGCGACCGTCTCTCCCTTCCAGTGATATGGCAGATCACGCCAAGTGATGTCATACGTAGCAGACACAACAGACACATATAAAGCATATACTCTTATTTTAGATTCTGCCAACACAATGTATAGAAACCAAGCTGCACGTTCGCCTCTGGATGAGGCTTCGACTGGGCATCCAAGGACCCTCTACTTGCAACCGTGTGGCGCCCACCATTGTCGTTTCCATCGGAGTGTGATTTTACATGCTAGCAGATATTATATTTATTCAATGTGTATATATTCTATCGTTCTTTACATGGTCTGACCATACTACATCTGTAAGAACAAGAAAAATCAGAGATTTCTAAATCTGCTCTAAAATGTGATGTACTGCAAACCCCTTGGGAGTCTGGGAGTGTAACACCTCAAGGGGGTGATTGTCTTGCTATTGTGCCCCTCCTAATATAACTGGATTACTCATTACGATCACAATACCCTTCACTATAAGGTGTAAAAATATTTTCTCCTACAGTTTAGATTTAAGTGCACCTGTTAAACAACTTTTTTTTTTCACTCTGTCAACTTTGCCCACCATCACTTTCCATAGAGCTCTGTGATACACACACCATGTGTTACGGATAGTATAATAGTTGTGGAGTCTGTGATAGACTCACACAGTACACATTCCTGCAAGTTTTATTGCACATTGCTGTGATTTTTATCGCTGTGGAGTCTATGATTCGCAGCGATAAAACTCAGAGTAATGTGCAGTGTGTGTGAGTGTATCACAGGCTCCACGGCAATAAAACTCACAGGAATGTGCAGTGCGTGAGTGTATCACAGACTCCACAGCGATAAAACTCACAGCAATGTGCAGTGTGTGAGTGTATCACAGGCTCCACAGCGATAAAACTCACAGTAATGTGCAGTGTGTGAGCATATCACAGGCTCCACAGCAATACAACTCACAGTAATGTGCAGCGTGAGTGTATCACAGACTCCACAGCAATAATACTCACAGTAATGTGCAGTGTGTGAATGTGTTTTATTGCTGTTGGCTCAATCACCAACCTGCAGACGAGTGCACGGGCATATGAATTCATATTCCTGCATGAGGCTCCCTCCACGCCACCTTGGAGCCAGGAATGAGCCCACCAGCAACATAAGAGCTGGAATCACAGACTCCACAGCGATAACACTCACAGTAATGTGCAGTGTGTGAGCGTATCAAAGACTCCCCAGCAATAAAACTCCCAGTAATGTGCAGTGTGTGAGCGTATCAAAGACTCCCCAGCAATAAAACTCCCAGTAATGTGCAGTGTGTGAGTGTATCACAGGCTCCACAGCGATAAAACTCACAGTAATGTGCAGTGTGTGAGCATATCACAGGCTCCACAGCAATACAACTCACAGTAATGTGCAGCGTGAGTGTATCACAGACTCCACAGCAATAATACTCACAGTAATGTGCAGTGTGTGAATGTGTTTTATTGCTGTGGAGCCTGTGATTCGCTCACACACTGCACATTATACTGGGAGTTTTATTGCTGGGGAGTCTTTGATACGCTCACACACTGCACATTACTGGGAGTTTTATTGCTGGGGAGTCTTTGATACGCTCACACACTGCACATTATACTGGGAGTTTTATTGCTGGGGAGTCTTTGATACGCTCACACACTGCACATTACTGTGAGTGTTATCGCTGTGGAGCCTGTGATACGCTCACACACTGCACATTACTGTGAGTATTATTGCTGGGGAGTCTTTGATACGCTCACACACTGCACATTACTGGGAGTTTTATTGCTGGGGAGTCTTTGATACGCTCACACACTGCACATTACTGGGAGTTTTATTGCTGGGGAGTCTTTGATACGCTCACACACTGCACATTACTGTGAGTATTATTGCTTGGGAGTCTGTGATACACTCATACACTGCACATTACTGTGAGTGTTATCGCTGTGGAGCCTGTGATACGCTCACACACTGCACATTACTGTGAGTATTATTGCTGGGGAGTCTTTGATACGCTCACACACTGCACATTACTGGGAGTTTTATTGCTGGGGAGTCTTTGATACGCTCACACACTGCACATTACTGGGAGTTTTATTGCTGGGGAGTCTTTGATACGCTCACACACTGCACATTACTGTGAGTGTTATCGCTGTGGAGTCTGTGATTCCAGCTCTTATGTTGCTGGTGGGCTCATTCCTGGCTCCAAGGTGGCGTGGAGGGAGCCTCATGCAGGAATATGAATTCATATGCCCGTGCACTCGTCTGCAGGTTGGTGATTGACAGTATTCCTGCTGCCTCGATACTGGAGCTTGGGGAAGTGACAGTGGCTCCTTGCTGGTTAGTTAGGGGCCGTACAGTAATAGCGCTGGTACCTTGAAAATATTTTTCTATGTTTGCATTGTAAAGGGACATCCCATGCCGACAGCAACCAGGCAAGTGGCCATAAGGATGACGAGCCCGGTCACAGTAGTGACCCCTGTGACAATAACCTATTGTTATGCCAGCTGTGGCAAGTCATAAACCTTTATGGCTCATTATAAGATTTCTATACATGTGCCAACAAACTGGCTCCAATGTAAAGGCTTATTTTTGTCCTGTAGAAAGCATGACCTTGTCCATTACACATGATGGGGTCACTTTAAGGTGAATGAAAGTGCGACCCACTCTATATGCTCAACTGGTACCACGCGGGACAGGTGAAAATAACCATTTAGGGGTAAAAAGGTTCTAAAAGTGGAACAATCAGCTGGAAGACTCCATTGGTTTCCATGGTGATCTCGTTAAAGAAATGGAGCAATCAGCTGGAAAATCCCTTGGTTTCCATGGTGTTCTATTTAAAGAAATGGAGCAATCAGCTGGAAGACTCCATTGGTTTCCATGGTGTTCTATTTAAAGAAATGGAGCAATCAGCTGGAAGACTCCATTGGTTTCCATGGTGATCTATTTAAAGAAATGGAGCAATAAGCTGGAAGACTCCATTGGTTTCCATGGTGATCTATTTAAAGAAATGGAGCAATCAGCTGGAAGACTCCATTGGTTTCCATGGTGATCTATTTAAAGAAATGGAGCAATCAGCTGGAAGACTCCATTGGTTTCCATGGTGATCTATTTAAAGAAATTGAGCAATCAGCTGGAAGACTCCATTGGTTTCCATGGTGATCTATTTAAAGAAATGGAGCAATCAGCTGGAAGACTCCATTGGTTTCCATGGTGATCTATTTAAAGAAATTGAGCAATCAGCTGGAAGACTCCATTGGTTTCCATGGTGATCTCTTTAAAGAAATGGAGCAGTGGTTTCCATGGTGACAGCGCCACTTTTATAACGCCCCATAGGAATATTCATTAATACGTTAACCCCTTATGCCCCCGTGCCCACACACCCTGTATAAAGCACACCCAGGATCCTACCTGCAGTTCTCCTCTTCACTGTACACTGTGCATCCTACACCCAGACACATCGCCACTTCCGCTTCCGGTATCCTGCTCTGGTGCGTCCGCCAACCAGCAGCAGCCGGAGTGTCCGCGAGAGCGTGGGGGCAGCTGATTGGCGTAGACAGGTTAGGGGCGGGGTCAGGTCTGGGCAGTATGTTCGCAAGCCCTGTGGGCAGCTCTGCGGGTCCCCGCGGGTCTGGTTTGTTTTCAGGGGGGCGGGTAGCGATTTCTGGGGGGTGTTTTGTCACGGTATTGGGCTTTGGCTTGGGGCTGGGCTTCGCGAAGCGGGTCCTCCAAGTGGGAGGATTGTGACACGGGAATCGGCATAGCGGTGCTGCGTCGCATGTCGGGTGACGTAAGTGGGAGGAGCCTAGAGAGGAGCCCGCCCAGTACGTACCTGCAGCTGTGGTGACAGGAGTGCGACTAGTTTACGGGTGTGCAGCAACAGCCAGGTGTAATATCAGTCAGCAGAGCATTCATATCAGTCAGCAGAGCATTCATATCAGTCTGCAGAGCATTCATATCAGTCAGCAGAGCATTAATATCAGTCAGCAGAGCATTCATATCAGTCAGCAGAGCATTCATATCAGTCAGCAGAGCATTCATATCAGTCAGCAGAGCATTAATATCAGTCAGCAGAGCATTCATATCAATCAGCAGAGCATTAATATCAGTCAGCAGAGCATTCATATCAGTCAGCAGAGCATTCATATCAATCAGCAGAGCATTCATATCAGTCAGCAGAGCATTCATATCAGTCAGCAGAGCATTAATATCAGTCAGCAGAGCATTAATATCAGTCAGCAGAGCATTAATATCAGTCAGCAGAGCATTCATATCAGTCAGCAGAGCATTAATATCAGTCAGCAGAGCATTAATATCAGTCAGCAGAGCATTAATATCAATCAGCAGAGCATTAATATCAATCAGCAGAGCATTCATATCAGTCAGCAGAGCATTAATATCAGTCAGCAGAGCATTAATATCAATCAGCAGAGCATTCATATCAATCAGCAGAGCATTAATATCAATCAGCAGAGCATTCATATCAGTCAGCAGAGCATTAATATCAGTCAGCAGAGCATTAATATCAATCAGCAGAGCATTCATATCAATCAGCAGAGCATTAATATCAATCAGCAGAGCATTCATATCAGTCAGCAGAGCATTCATATCAGTCAGCAGAGCATTAATATCAGTCAGCAGAGCATTCATATCAATCAGCAGAGCATTCATATCAGTCAGCAGAGCATTCATATCAGTCAGCAGAGCATTCATATCAGTCAGCAGAGCATTAATATCAATCAGCAGAGCATTCATATCAATCAGCAGAGCATTAATAGTCAGCAGAGCATTCATATCAGTCAGCAGAGCATTCATATCAGTCAGCAGAGCATTAATATCAGTCAGCAGAGCATTCATATCAGTCAGCAGAGCATTCATATCAGTCAGCAGAGCATTCATATCAGTCAGCAGAGCATTACTCAGTCAGCAGAGCATTAATATCAGTCAGCAGAGCATTAATATCAATCAGCAGAGCATTCATATCAGTCAGCAGAGCATTAATCAGTCAGCAGAGCATTAATATCAGTCAGCAGAGCATTCATATCAGTCAGCAGAGCATTCATATCAGTCAGCAGAGCATTAATATCAGTCAGCAGAGCATTCATATCAATCAGCAGAGCATTAATATCAGTCAGCAGAGCATTCATATCAGTCAGCAGAGCATTCATATCAATCAGCAGAGCATTAATATCAGTCAGCAGAGCATTCATATCAATCAGCAGAGCATTCATATCAGTCAGCAGAGCATTCATATCAATCAGCAGAGCATTAATATCAGTCAGCAGAGCATTAATATCAGTCAGCAGAGCATTCATATCAATCAGCAGAGCATTAATATCATTCAGCAGAGCATTCATATCAGTCAGCAGAGCATTCATATCAGTCAGCAGAGCATTCATATCAGTCAGCAGAGCATTAATATCAGTCTGCAGAGCATTAATATCAGTCAGCAGAGCATTCATATCAGTCAGCAGAGCATTCATATCAATCAGCAGAGCATTAATATCAGTCAGCAGAGCATTCATATCAGTCAGCAGAGCATTCATATCAGTCAGCAGAGCATTAATATCAATCAGCAGAGCATTCATATCAGTCAGCAGAGCATTCATATCAATCAGCAGAGCATTAATATCAGTCAGCAGAGCATTCATATCAGTCAGCAGAGCATTCATATCAGTCAGCAGAGCATTCATATCAATCAGCAGAGCATTAATATCATTCAGCAGAGCATTCATATCAGTCAGCAGAGCATTAATATCATTCAGCAGAGCATTCATATCAGTCAGCAGAGCATTACTCCGTCAGCAGAGCATTAATATCATTCAACAGAGCATTCATATCATTCAGCAGAGCATTAATATCATTCAGCAGAGCATTCATATCAATCAGCAGAGCATTAATATCAGTCAGCAGAGCATTCATATCAATCAGCAGAGCATTCATATCAGTCAGCAGAGCATTCATATCAGTCAGCAGAGCATTAATATCAGTCAGCAGAGCATTCATATCAGTCAGCAGAGCATTAATATCAATCAGCAGAGCATTAATATCAGTCAGCAGAGCATTAATATCAATCAGCAGAGCATTAATATCAGTCAGCAGAGCATTAATAGTCAGCAGAGCATTCATATCAGTCAGCAGAGCATTCATATCAATCAGCAGAGCATTAATATCAGTCAGCAGAGCATTCATATCAATCAGCAGAGCATTAATATCAGTCAGCAGAGCATTAATAGTCAGCAGAGCATTCATATCAGTCAGCAGAGCATTCATATCAATCAGCAGAGCATTAATATCAGTCAGCAGAGCATTAATATCAGTCAGCAGAGCATTAATATCAGTCAGCAGAGCATTAGTATCATTCAGCAGAGCAATTAATATCAATCAGCAGAGCATTAATATCAGTCAGCAGAGCATTCATATCAGTCAGCAGAGCATTAATATTCAGCAGAGCATTAATATCAGTCAGCAGAGCATTAGTATCATTCAGCAGAGCATTAATATCAATCAGCAGAGCATTAATATCAGTCAGCAGAGCATTAATATCAGTCTGCAGAGCATTAATATCAGTCAGCAGAGCATTAATATCAGTCAGCAGAGCATTCATATCAATCAGCAGAGCATTAATATCAGTCAGCAGAGCATTCATATCAGTCAGCAGAGCATTCATATCAGTCAGCAGAGCATTAATATCAATCAGCAGAGCATTCATATCAGTCAGCAGAGCATTCATATCAATCAGCAGAGCATTAATATCAGTCAGCAGAGCATTCATATCAGTCAGCAGAGCATTCATATCAGTCAGCAGAGCATTCATATCAATCAGCAGAGCATTAATATCATTCAGCAGAGCATTCATATCAGTCAGCAGAGCATTAATATCATTCAGCAGAGCATTCATATCAGTCAGCAGAGCATTACTCCGTCAGCAGAGCATTAATATCATTCAACAGAGCATTCATATCATTCAGCAGAGCATTAATATCATTCAGCAGAGCATTCATATCAATCAGCAGAGCATTAATATCAGTCAGCAGAGCATTCATATCAATCAGCAGAGCATTCATATCAGTCAGCAGAGCATTCATATCAGTCAGCAGAGCATTAATATCAGTCAGCAGAGCATTCATATCAGTCAGCAGAGCATTAATATCAATCAGCAGAGCATTAATATCAGTCAGCAGAGCATTAATATCAATCAGCAGAGCATTAATATCAGTCAGCAGAGCATTAATAGTCAGCAGAGCATTCATATCAGTCAGCAGAGCATTCATATCAATCAGCAGAGCATTAATATCAGTCAGCAGAGCATTCATATCAATCAGCAGAGCATTAATATCAGTCAGCAGAGCATTAATATCAATCAGCAGAGCATTAATATCAATCAGCAGAGCATTCATATCAGTCAGCAGAGCATTAGTATCAGTCAGCAGAGCATTAGTATCATTCAGCAGAGCATTCATATCAGTCAGCAGAGCATTCATATCAGTCAGCAGAGCATTCATATCAGTCAGCAGAGCATTAATATCAGTCAGCAGAGCATTCATATCAATCAGCAGAGCATTAATATCAGTCAGCAGAGCATTCATATCAGTCAGCAGAGCATTCATATCAATCAGCAGAGCATTAATATCAGTCAGCAGAGCATTCATATCAATCAGCAGAGCATTCATATCAGTCAGCAGAGCATTCATATCAATCAGCAGAGCATTAATATCAGTCAGCAGAGCATTAATATCAGTCAGCAGAGCATTAATATCAGTCAGCAGAGCAATTAATATCAATCAGCAGAGCATTAATATCAGTCAGCAGAGCATTCATATCAGTCAGCAGAGCATTCATATTCAGCAGAGCATTAATATCAGTCAGCAGAGCATTAGTATCATTCAGCAGAGCATTAATATCAATCAGCAGAGCATTAATATCAGTCAGCAGAGCATTCATATCAGTCAGCAGAGCATTAATATCATTCAGCAGAGCATTAATATCATTCAGCAGAGCATTCATATCAGTCAGCAGAGCATTAATATCAGTCAGCAGAGCATTCATATCAGTCAGCAGAGCATTAATATCATTCAGCAGAGCATTAATATCAATCAGCAGAGCATTCATATCAGCAGAGCATTAATATCAGTCAGCAGAGCATCAATATCAGTCAGCAGAGCATCAATATCAGTCAGCAGAGCATTCATATCAATCAGCAGAGCATTAATATCAGTCAGCAGAGCATTCATATCAATCAGCAGAGCATTAATATCAGTCAGCAGAGCATTAATATCAGTCAGCAGAGCATTAGTATCAGTCAGCAGAGCATTAGTATCATTCAGCAGAGCATTAATATCAATCAGCAGAGCATTCATATCAGTCAGCAGAGCATTCATATCAGTCAGCAGAGCATTAATATCAGTCAGCAGAGCATTAGTATCATTCAGCAGAGCATTAATATCAATCAGCAGAGCATTAATATCAGTCAGCAAAGCATTCATATCAGTCAGCAGAGCATTAATATCAGTCAGCAGAGCATTCATATCAATCAGCAGAGCATTCATATCAATCAGCAGAGCATTAATATCAGTCAGCAGAGCATTAATATCAGTCAGCAGAGCATTAGTATCAGTCAGCAGAGCATTAGTATCATTCAGCAGAGCATTCATATCAGTCAGCAGAGCATTCATATCAGTCAGCAGAGCATTAATATCAGTCAGCAGAGCATTCATATCAATCAGCAGAGCATTAATATCAGTCAGCAGAGCATTAATATCAGTCAGCAGAGCATTAATATCAATCAGCAGAGCATTCATATCAGTCAGCAGAGCATTCATATCAGTCAGCAGAGCATTAATATTCAGCAGAGCATTAATATCAATCAGCAGAACATTCATATCAGTCAGCAGAGCATTAGTATCATTCAGCAGAGCATTAATATCAGTCAGCAGAGCATTCATATCAGTCAGCAGAGCATTCATATCAGTCAGCAGAGCATTCATATCAGTCAGCAGAGCATTCATATCAATCAGCAGAGCATTAATATCAGTCAGCAGAGCATTCATATCAGTCAGCAGAGCATTCATATCAATCAGCAGAGCATTAATATCAGTCAGCAGAGCATTCATATCAATCAGCAGAGCATTCATATCAGTCAGCAGAGCATTAGTATCATTCAGCAGAGCATTAATATCAATCAGCAGAGCATTCATATCAGTCAGCAGAGCATTCATATCAGTCAGCAGAGCATTAGTATCATTCAGCAGAGCATTAATATCAATCAGCAGAGCATTAATATCAGTCAGCAGAGCATTCATATCAGTCAGCAGAGCATTAATATCAGTCAGCAGAGCATTCATATCAATCAGCAGAGCATTAATATCAGTCAGCAGAGCATTAATATCAGTCAGCAGAGCATTAGTATCAGTCAGCAGAGCATTAGTATCATTCAGCAGAGCATTCATATCAGTCAGCAGAGCATTCATATCAGTCAGCAGAGCATTCATATCAGTCAGCAGAGCATTAATATCAATCAGCAGAGCATTAATATCAATCAGCAGAGCATTCATATCAGTCAGCAGAGCATTAGTATCAGTCAGCAGAGCATTAGTATCATTCAGCAGAGCATTCATATCAGTCAGCAGAGCATTCATATCAGTCAGCAGAGCATTAATATCAATCAGCAGAGCATTAATATCAATCAGCAGAGCATTCATATCAGTCAGCAGAGCATTAATATCAGTCAGCAGAGCATTAATATCAGTCAGCAGAGCATTCATATCAATCAGCAGAGCATTAATATCAGTCAGCAGAGCATTAATATCAGTCAGCAGAGCATTAATATCAATCAGCAGAGCATTCATATCAGTCAGCAGAGCATTAATATTCAGCAGAGCATTAATATCAATCAGCAGAACATTCATATCAGTCAGCAGAGCATTAGTATCATTCAGCAGAGCATTAATATCAGTCAGCAGAGCATTCATATCAATCAGCAGAACATTAATATCAGTCAGCAGAGCATTAATATCATTCAGCAGAGCTTTAATATCATTCAGCAGAGCATTACTCTCATTCAGCAGAACATTACTCTCATTCAGCAGAGCATTAATATCAATCAGCAGAGCATTAATATCATTCAGCAGAGCTTTAATATCATTCAGCAGAGCATTACTCTCATTCAGCAGAACATTACTCTCATTCAGCAGAGCATTAATATCATTCAGCAGAGCATTAATATCATTCAGCAGAGCTTTAATATCTTTCAGCAAAGCAGTTCTATTAATCACTATCAATCAGCAGAGCATTTCTATCATTCAGCAGAGCATTTCTATCATTCAGCAGAGCAGTTCTATTAATCACTATCATTCAGCAGAGCATTACTCTCAGCACAATCTTTAGTCATGTGGAAGTCGCAAATTATGGAACCGGTTACAGTAAAAGTCAAGTTAAGTAATGTACAAGGTGATACAACTAGGGTTGCCACCTGGCCGGTATTTTACCGGCAGGCCGGTAAAAAATTGGCATCCGGCCAGTGTTAAGTCTATGGAGACAGTACCAAGGCCGGTATTTTTTTGAAGAAAAGGTGGCAACCCTAGATACAAGTAGAGCATTGCGTAGGTTCTGTGAATCCCTAAGCCGTCACAATGCTGAACCAATTTCCACTGCCATAATGAGGAATCTCGGTGATGATGAGACAGTGAAGGTAACTGAATTACAGTTAGCTGTGCACATTGCATGTCACAGTTACATAGCAGGGAAAAGAAAAATGTTGGTGCGCTAAGCTAGTCACGGGCTCAAATAATATAAATGTATAGAATGAAGCTTATCAATCAGGTATGAGCATGCTACAAATACAGTGTGATTGGCTGTACCATGGATACCACAAAACAAACCGTCTGCGCTTCTCACCCTAATAAGGTTTTGCCTTGACGTGGCGAGCTTAATTATGCTTTGGCTAATTCATATAACCAAATACCTCTCATTTATATTATGTTTATATATTTGTCGCCAACTTTATTAGGGTGAGAAGCGCAGACAGTTTTTTTTTTTTTGTATAGTTACGTAGTAGTTTAGTTTGAAAAAAATACTTGCGCCCATCTAGTTCAACCCTTTTCCTATCCCGTGTTTACTGCTTTTGATCCAAATGAAGGCAAAAAAAAAACCATTAAGTCATTTCACCTTGGATCAATAAACACTAAATAAAAAATAATTCCGATACTAACATGCACAACACTTCTATACTCGGACTCATTAAAAAAAAAGTATCCAGGTCCCTTCTAAAGGCATGCAAGGTATTTGCTAGACCCCTTCTTCAGGCAGTGAATTCCATATCTTTATTGTCCTTACTGTATAAAATCCCTTCCACTGTTGTGGACTAAATCTCCTTTCTTCAAGTCATAGGGGGTGACCTCTTGTCACATCAACATTTCTGGTAAGGATCTTTCTATACATCGAACCAAATGCTTAGCTGTGTTCGAGCACTTACAGCTCAGTCGTGGAGCCCGGATGCAGGAATGAAGACTCTTGCTTGGGTTAGTACACCATGGTAGGTCTGGGGATGAAACAGACTCTCCTGGATGTAGCCACAAGCATGAGTGGGGAGGTAATCTGAAAATACTGTATACCAGGAACACTTCAAACTTATAGACAAGCTCGTTGTGGTCAGTATATAGATATGTAGAACTGACAAATGTATTTTCATGGTTAAGGCTGCAATTTTCACAATGACCCTCAAGGGGGCGCAGAATGGTATTCTTAGAACAGAGATACAACCAGATCTGGAAGAAGAATGGTCCAGGGGATAGCCGGGCTAAGGAAGCCAGAAACTCTATTTGCATGGTCAGAGGTGAACGCCGGTTCCAGGGAGCCATAGGAAGACGGGAGCAAACGAGCAAGGGATAATATCCGAGCTAAACACACGGACAGTGCATTATAACTGGGCAATGAGAAAGAGCCAGACGTATACAGTAACTAGGTACTTACTGACAAGCCGCATCGAAAATGCAGTCTCCACATAGCACTCATGGTGCCAGTTGGCGTTTAGAGTAGCGCGCTTTGACGGCCATTCTGTTTGCAGGATTGCGAGGGGCACCATGTGCTGTTTGTACCGGCTAATGATACCTGCTGCGAGCGCTATCACAGAAGGCTGGGGACACTTTAATTGCCCTTTGTGAGGTATGGGCATGACTAGCTGTGACTGAACATGTCCGACAACCCTCCAAGACCTATCAAAAGAACTGCGAGCCTCTGCATACTCCCTAATCGCATATATTGGCAATCAAAAGCAATTCTGCATTTCGTGCGCGATTGCAGTGGCGGATCAAAGAAGATGGTCACCTCTTTTTTTTCCCTGGAGTCTGGTAAAGCTGAGGGTATATAACTGGCTATTTCTGAATCATAAAAGCCTTTTGTATGGAAAGATGCACAGGGCTGGCAACTGATTTAATGTAATGTGTGTGAAAAAACAATTCATGGATGACAAAGTTCTTGAACATTTTTCCCTGATCCACATTAACGGTATATGTCATGCAATACATCTGTGTTCATCAAGGGCTCTGAAGCATTTACCTAGTGATGTGGAATTTATGCTTGCAGAAACGTGTTACTGGTTTTCCCACATCACTGTGCATCAACAAAGCCACGGCAAGTTGTCCGAATTAGCTGGGTTTGCGCTCCGATTGGAGTGTGGGGATACAGGCTGCCGCTTTGGCTTCCAGGCTGAGTCGTTACCATGTGGGAGCCAATCGGTGAGCAAGCGACAGCTTCCCTTCAAACCACCAACCAATCAGAACAGGAGCGAAGGCGGGTGGTTTGACTGGCCCAATCCCCAGTTGAACTACCTGAACTTTCTCCGAAAAGGGGTGAAATAGCTCTTTGGGTGATCCATGTACAATCCCGGTCTCAGACTAACACAGATAGTTTGACGAGTAATGTTTCCCCACTACATAGTATTTCACAGAAGACTTCAAGAAATAGATTTAACACATTTGTCTTATATACAAAATAGTTTAATTATTAATTGAATTTGCTTTCATTAACAATTTTTTATAATTATGATTTAAATATACATTGTGAACCATTTATAACAAGAGCTTTATAAAATTATATTTAAAAAAAACAAAAAAAAAAAACCCGGCATGGACATCATCAAGAGCAAAGAAAAAAAACACGCGGTCTGTCAACAAGAAAGGTCAACATCTTGTAATGGACAGAAAATCTCCAAACTCGCTAAGAGTCAGGACTTAGAGTATATTACTCCATATGTCAGCACTGACCAGTACCTGCAAAGAACCATTAGAGAGATATGAAGTACAACTAAACCTTAGGGATACATGGAGCCATGTGGTACAGACAGCACACAGTCTCGTGTATTTCTTCAATCTGATCGGAAGGTTGGAAGTAAACATTTAACTACAGGAATTATTACAATTTTACGTATTAGTGGCAGATATTATATGTGGAGTTATGTACAGAGAGAGGGAAAGTGTCTGGGAAGGTCCTTCACAAAGTCCAGTAAATGTCCACCCTGTACATTGTTGGAGCCTATCCCTGGTTTTGTTGAAATTGGAGGAATTAATCGGAGGGGCTTTATGACACAGTAAGGTTATCATTAGTAAAGGAGAATTTGTACAGAGCAATAGAAAGATTCATCAACATAACTTGGACTTTTGGAGGCAGAGTGACCCCTCTCACTGACTCAACGGGCGTTCCTGGTTGGTAGATGGGGTAAGACCTGAAAATTGGTGTGGTACGGCAAGCAAGGTTTTCAAGTCCAGGAACATAACGTGGTCCAGAAAGTGGACCATCGAAAAGGTCGGTGGAGCTAAAGAAGACTATCTCTGGTCTGGTCACAGAGGGAGAATGTATTGAATGGATGGGCTTTATGATGTAAGATGAGTCATACGGTGGAGTTATAGGGAGGGTTATGTGGAGTAATAGGGGGGAGTTATAGGGCAGGTTATATGAAGTAATATGAATTAAAGGGCAGGTTTTATTAAATAATAGGAAGAGTTATAGGGCATGTGATATGAAGTAATAGGAGGAGTTACAGGGAAGGTTATATGGAGTAATAGGAGGAGTAATAGGGAAGATTATATGGAGTAATAGGAGGAGTTATAGGGAGGGTTATATGGAGTAATAGGAGAAGTGATAGGGAGGGTTATATGGAGTAATAGGAGCAGTTATAGGGAGGGTTATATGGAGTAATAGGAGGAGTTATAGGGAGGGTTATATGGAGTAATAGGAGAAGTGATAGGGAGGGTTATATGGAGTAACAGGGACAGTTATAGGGAGGGTTATATGGAGTAATAGGAGGTGTTATAGGGAGGGTTATATGGAGTAATGGGAGGAGTTATAGGAAGGGTTATATGGAGTAGTAGGAGGAGTTATAGGGAGGGATTATATGGAGTAATAGGAGGAGTTATAGGGAAGATTATATGGAGTAATAGGAGGAGTTATAGGGAGGGTTATCTGGCGTTAAAGGGAGGATTATATGGAGTAATAGGAGGAGTTATAGAGAGGGTTATATGGAGTAATAGGAAGAGTTATAGAGAGGGTTATATGGAGTAATAGGAGGGGTTATAGGGAGGGTTATATGGAGTAATAGGAGGAGTTATAGGGAAGATTATATGGAGTAATAGGAGGAGTTATAGGGAGGGTTATATGGAGTAATAGGAGGAGTTATAGGGAGGGTTATATGGAGTAATAGGAGGAGTTATAGGGAAGATTATATGGAGTAATAGGAGGAGTTATAGGGAGGGTTATCTGGCGTTAAAGGGAGGATTATATGGAGTAATAGGAGGAGTTATAGAGAGGGTTATATGGAGTAATAGGAAGAGTTATAGAGAGGGTTATATGGAGTAATAGGAGGGGTTATAGGGAGGGTTATATGGAGTAATAGGAGGAGTTATAGGGAAGATTATATGGAGTAATAGGAGGAGTTATAGGGAGGGTTATATGGAGTAATAGGAGGAGTTATAGGGAGGGTTATATGGAGTAATAGGAGGAGTTATAGGGAAGATTATATGGAGTAATAGGAGGAGTTATAGGGAGGGTTATCTGGCGTTAAAGGGAGGATTATATGGAGTAATAGGAGGAGTTATAGAGAGGGTTATATGGAGTAATAGGAAGAGTTATAGAGAGGGTTATATGGAGTAATAGGAGGAGTTATAGAGAGGGTTATATGGAGTAATAGGAGAAGTGATAGGGAGGGTTATATGGAGTAATAGGAGGAGTTATAGGGAGGGTTATATGGAGTAATAGGAGGAGTTATAGAGAGGGTTATATGGAGTAATAGGAGAAGTGATAGAAAGGGTTATATGGAGTGATAGGGAGGGTAATAGGAGGAGTTATAGGGAGCGTTATCTGGCGTTAAAGGGAGGATTATATGGAGTAATAGGAGGAGTTATAGGGAGGGTTATCTGGCGTTAAAGGGAGGATTATATGGAGTAATAGGAGGAGTTATAGGGAGGGTTATCTGGCGTTAAAGGGAGTATTATATGGAGTAATAGGAGGAGTTATAAGGAGTAATAGGAGGAGTGATAGGGAGGGTTATATGGAGTAACAGGAGGAGTTATAAGGAGGGTAATATGGAGTAATAGGAGGGGTTATAGGGAGGATTATATGGAGTAATAGGAGGAGTGATAGGAAGGGTTATATGGAGTAATAGGAGGAGTTATAAGGAGGGTTATATGGAGTAATAGGAGGAGTGATAGGGAGGGTTATATGGAGTAACAGGAGGAGTTATAAGGAGGGTAATATGGAGTAATAGGAGGGGTTATAGGGAGGATTATATGGAGTAATAGGAGGAGTGATAGGAAGGGTTATATGGAGTAACAGGAGGAGTTATAAGGAGGGTTATATGGAGTAATAGGAGGAGTGATAGGGAGGGTTATATGGAGTAATGGGAGGAGTTATAAGGAGGGTTATATGGAGTAATAGGAGGAGTTATAAGGAGGGTTATATGGAGTAATAGGAGGAGTTATATGGAGTAATAGGATGTTTTGGAGATAAATCATATCGTGCTGTATGACGTTGCAAAGTGTAATAGTGAGACTGCGTGAGGTAATGAATATAAATACAGATAATACAGGGAGTAGTTCAGGAGTGTCACTGTGTGCAAATGATTTGTTTATATTAGGTTACAGGGAACCATGATACAATGATAGCAGTCTGCAATGTGATCAATGAATAGATTTGGGAGTTACATGTTTACTTGCCGTTACATGTTTACTTGCCGTTACATGTTTACTTGCCGTTACATGTTTACTTGCCGTTACATGTTTACTCGCTGTTACATGTTTACTCGCCGTTACATGTTTACTCGCCGTTACATGTTTACTTGCCGTTACATGTTTACTCGCTGTTACATGTTTACTTGCCGTTACATGTTTACTTGCCGTTACATGTTTACTTGCCGTTACATGTTTACTTGCTGTTACATGTTTACTTGCCGTTACATGTTTACTTGCCGTTACATGTTTACTTGCTGTTACATGTTTACTCGCTGTTACATGTTTACTTTCTGTTAAATGTTTACTTTCTGTTAAATGTTTACTTGCTGTTACATGTTTACTTGCTGTTACATGTTTACTCGCTGTTACATGTTTACTCGCTGTTACATGTTTACTTTCTGTTACATGTTTACTTGCCGTTACATGTTTACTTGCTGTTACATGTTTACTTGCTGTTACATGTTTACTTGCTGCAAATCTCCCCCCAGGTGTGGCCTTCGTGGGGAATTCTAAATATTACATATTCATTTAGAAAAGAAGTCACCCATGGCTTGCAGTCCTCATGACACGAGAGCATATTGTGAAATGTAGATTTTATAAAACACGAACATTGAGACTCAAGTGTGGGCAAGTGCATAGATTCTAACTAGAAATGTTTTAATGAAAGAATATAAATGAATTACCGTATTGAGCCCTCTCTGCCGGTATGAGGGGGCAGACATCTTGGTTCCGATCTTCCAGCAAAGATTCTAAACGACATGTCTGCCCCCCGATAGTGCTGTACCCACCAAAGAGGGTACAAAAAAAGTACTTTTATTTGTATTCTTTCACTAAAGCATTTCTATTTAAAATGCCTACACATGTTGCAATCTTCCAATAAAAAATAACATATTTTTCCCCCGATAATTGTGCTTTAATTGGTCTTAAGAGGTAAACAACATATACATTTCTTTGTTTTCTGAAACTATTAACTATGAACCAGGGATGGACGGACTGTCTGTAGCAGATGGCTTTCTATGGTATCTAGGAGTACGTTGTATTTTAGTGACTGATGGAGGATGACTAAGGCTTCTATTAATTGCAGTTTAATGGTTTTAGGTCACTTTATTTAGAGATATATAAGAGGATGTTTTCTCCTTAGTTTCTTTTTTTTTTTTTTTGCAACATTTTTTTTTATCTTGGTGAATCCTACCCTTGTCAGGACATTTTTCTGTATCAGCTTCCTGGGTTTGATGGCTTCTTGCCAGGTGTGAGACCTTCGGATGGGAACATGGTGTTTTCGATTGAACTGCTCTACATGTCCCATCCACTTTTAGAAAGAGGGGTGCTCACTTTGGAGGAGACCCACCTATCTTTAGGCTGATGACCAGGTCGCAGCACTGCCATTGTTTCCAGGCCTGGAGATCCAATCATTTATATATGTCAACTACATAAGAAACATTTAAAAACATGATTAAAGGTTTGATTCAACATATGTTTGTCAAATTCTTTGCAGAAACGGCCTTGTTTCTAGGACGGACATCAGAGATTTGTAGCAGCCACATCGGCAGTCCTGTTTCCTAGAGATATAGTCCTGAACATTCAGATTTCGCAATTCAATCGTCATAAATCAATGAATCCGCTTAGCACAACATGTAAATATTGGGTTTATCCACGCAGAATTGAAGAGTTCAAGTCTTGATAAGCTGCTGTTTGGTGGCTCAAATCCCACGTCTGTAAATTTCTGGAACTGTTTGACAGTCATACCCGATATCAAACTACAAGAAGAAGTTCAGTCCAAACCAATACACAACAAAACTTTTCTACAGTTTCCCTGATTTCTCTTAGCAAACAAAGAATATTGTTATCCATCGTTTGTGCATTTTCTTTTATATATTATATATATATATATATATATATTTATTTTTGTTTTGTTTACAGAAGTTGACCACACATATGTTCTTTAACTTTATGAAAATCAGACTTATTTTCCGAATCTTACAATCCTGGATTATGAGTGATTCCTTCGTCGGACAGAAACAAAATAACCAATTTTCATTTTCGAGGGTTCCTGGTCATGATTCAAACCAACTTGGCTGCTGTTGGACTGTAGCTTGGCCCCTAAAATTTCTACTGGTGCTGGCCAGAAAATGAGGCACCTTGAATTACTGGGACCGCAGAAAAAAAAGAGAATTTGTTTGATAATGAAGATAAAAAAAATATATTATCAGTTTGAGTTGATCATGTAAACCGTCTTTGGCCCTGAGGAAACGCACCCAGAGCAATTTTTGCGAAAATATAGACTTAAAATAAAGTGATTCTAAAAAAAAAAAACAAACACCACCAAAGTCTGCTACCAGGTGAAGATCTTCATTAGGAATCAAAATCTTTCTAATACTTTAAAAGTGAAAAGGTATTGAAAAAAAGAAAATATGTACAACTGGATAAAGTTTTTGGCATTCACTGGTGTTTTTTGCCCTTTTTTTTTTTGTAGAAAATCATTGAAATTTGAAAAATATCATCATACTTCTTTTTAAAAAAATTATCTCTAAATTAATAAAACTATTAGTTTTTTGATTGTAGGACATTTTTTTTTTTGTAGAAGGGGGAAAAAAAATATTTAGAGAAACAAAATGAAAACTGATCTGTACTTTTGATGTGAGTTTGGCGGAACACATTGACAGTAACAATGGGGTGTAACGTTCTCTTTAAACGTGGGATGTCGGCGTTCGATTCTTCCACAGGTCAAGTCAAGGAGGAAGAGCTTCCAAAGTCTGAGCACGAACATCACTGATTCCAAATTTAAGGACTGATAATGGTATCGGACCGTGGCAAAGGGGCATGGGAATGTGCCTTGGGTATTGGGCCATGGTGATGACATCTAAGAGAGATGGGCATTTTCACCGCTTGGCAGACATTCGCTGTCCAGTCCTTGTTAACACTGTAATTTACACATACGCATTCTTGCCGTATTTACAAATACTATTACTGGATTCGTATCGCGGGAGGGCGGTCTGTGGCCCAGCAATGGCAGAAGAGGCAGCCTTGGCAGGACGATAATTGTAGCCATATTGACTGTGAATGAAGAACAAAGATAATCAGAAAAATAACAATGCCATGAAGTGCTAGACTATAGTGACACATATGTCTAGCAGAGGTACAGCACAGACAGTGGCAGTGCCAGCCTCCCCCTCGCACACACTACTACACCATAACATGTATACACAGCACAGACAGCGGCAATGCCAGCCTCCCCCTCACACACACTACTACACCATAACATGTATACACAGCACAGACAGCGGCACTGCCAGCCTCCCCCTCACACACACACTACTACACCATGACATGTATACACAGCACAAACAGCGGCAGTGCCAGCCTCCCCCTCACACACACACTACTACACCATGGCATGTATACACAGCACAGACAGCAGCAGTGCCAGCCTCACCCTCAACAACACACTACTACACCATAACATGTATACACAGCACAGACAGCGGCAGTGCCAGCCTCCCCCTCACACACACACTACTACACCATGACATGTATACACAGCACAGACAGTGGCAGTGCCAGCCTCCCCCTCACACACACACACTACTACACCATGACATGTATACACAGCACAGACAGCGGCAGTGCCAGCCTCCCCTCACACACACACTGCTACACCATAACATGTATACACAGCACAGACAGCGGCAGTGCCAGCCTCCCCCTCACACACACACACTACTACACCATGACATGGATACACAGCACAGACAGCGGCAGTACCAGCCTCCCCTCACACACACACTGCTACACCATAACATGTATACACAGCACAGACAGCGGCAGTGCCAGCCTCCCCTCACACACACACTGCTACACCATGACATGAATACACAGCACAGACAGCGGCAGTGCCAGCCTCCCCCTCACACACACACACTACTACACCATGACATGTATACACAGCACAGACAGCGGCAGTGCCAGCCTCCCCTCACACACACACTGCTACACCATGACATGAATACACAGCACAGACAGCGGCAGTGCCAGCCTCCCCCTCACACACACACTACTACACCATGACATGTATGCACAGACAGCGGCAGTGCCAGCCTCCCCCTCACACACTACTACACCATGACATATATACACAGCACAGATGGCAGCAGTGCCAGCCTCCCCCTCACACACACAGTGCCAGCCTCCCCCTCACACACACACACTACTACACCATGACATGTATACACAGCACAGACAGCGGCAGTGCCAGCCTCCCCCTCACACACACACACTACTACACCATGACATGTATACACAGCACAGACAGCGGCAGTGCCAGCCTCCCCTCACACACACACTACTACACCATAACATGTATACACAGCACAGACAGCGGCAGTGCCAGCCTCCCCTCACACACACACTGCTACACCATGACATGTATACACAGCACAGACAGCGGCAGTGCCAGCCTCCCCTCACACACACACTGCTACACCATAACATGTATACACAGCACAGACAGCGGCAGTGCCAGCCTCCCCTCACACACACACTACTACACCATGACATGTATACACAGCACAGACAGCGGCAGTGCCAGCCTCCCCCTCACACACACACTACTAACATGACATGTATGCACAGACAGCGGCAGTGCCAGCCTCCCCCTCACACACTACTACACCATGACATATATACACAGCACAGACGGCAGCAGTGCCAGCCTCCCCCTCACACACACACACACTACTACACCATGACATGTATACACAGCACAGACAGCGGCAGAGCCAGCCTCCCCCTCACACACACTGCTACACCATGATATGTATACACAGCACAGACAGTGGCAGTGCCATCCTCCCCCTCACACACACACTACTACACCATGACATGTATACACAGCACAGACAGGAGCAGTGCCAGCCTCCCCCTCACACACACTGCTATACCATAAAATGTATACACAGCACAGACAGCGGCAGTGCCAGCCTCCCCCTCACACACAAACTACTACACCATGACATGTATACACAGCACAGGCAGTGGCAGTGCCAGCTTCCCCCTCACACACACACGTGTACACCATAACATGTATACACAGCACAGACAGCGGCAGTGCCAGCCTCCCCCTCACAGACACGCTACTACACCATGGCATGTATACACAGCACAGACAGCAGCAGTGCCAACCTCCCCCTCACACACACACTACTACACCATGACATGTATACACAGCACAGACAGCGGAAGTGCCAGCCTCCCCCTCACACACACACGCTACTACACCATGGCATGTATACACAGCACAGACAGCAGCAGTGCCAACCTCCCCCTCACACACACTGCTGCACCATGACATGTATACACAGCACAGACAGCGGCAGTGCCAGCCTCCCCCTCACACACACACTACTACACCATGACATGTATGCACAGCACAGACAGCAGCAGTGCCAGGCTACCCCTCACACTACACCATGACATGTATACACAGCGCTTGTAAAGCTTACTTTTTGGCTTTGGACACCTGCTTGTACGAGCAGCAGAGCAGTCCACCCCCAAGTACATCCAAGAGAGCCCCTGACCAGCCAACGTAAAGAGCCGGCCCAATCTCGTATCTGATGGAGTGAAAACAAGTCATTAATTAGTTACAGAAAGTGACTTTATTACTGGTTATTTCTGTCTAGCTCTATCAGGGGGCGGACATGTTGTTTAGAATCTTTGCTCTGTATAGCTCTATCAAGGATGGACATGTTTAGAATCTTTGCTCTGTATAGCTCTATCAAGGGGCGGACATGTTGGTTAGAATCTTTGCTCTGTATAGTTCTATCAGGGGGCAGACATGTTGTTTAGAATCTTTGCTCTGTATAGCTCTATCAAGGACGGACATGTTTAGAATCTTTGCTCTGTATAGCTCTATCAAGGGGCGGACATGTTGTTTAGAATCTTTGCTCTGTATAGCTCTATCAGGAGGTTGGACATGTTGTTTAGAATCTTTGCTCTGTATAGCTCTATCAGGTGGTGGACATGTTGTTTAGAATCTTTGCTCTGTATAGCTCTATCAGGAGGTCGGACATGTTTAGAATCTTTGCTCTGTATAGCTCTATCAAGGGGCGGACATGTTGTTTAGAATCTTTGCTCTGTATAGCTCTATCAGGAGGTTGGACATGTTGTTTAGAATCTTTGCTCTGTATAGCTCTATCAGGTGGTGGACATGTTGTTTAGAATCTTTGCTCTGTATAGCTCTATCAGGAGGTTGGACATGTTGTTTAGAATCTTTGCTCTGTATAGCTCTATCAGGTGGTGGACATGTTGTTTAGAATTTTTGCTCTGTATAGTTCAGGTCTTCCTTCAACTGATCCAAAATGAATGAAGGAGCATCTCTTCCTCCTGATAGAGCTATCCAGAGAAAAGAGGGCTCAATAAGGTTCTTTATTTCTATTCTTTCATTAAAGCATTTTTTTTACATTTACTCTTCATGTAACTGGATTTCCTTTTTGCCCACAGTTGTCCCTCAATGATAATTGTTAAGCCAAGTTCCAGTGTCTCCTGCCTTAGAAGAAGTACTAGCCCAGCATTAAATTCCAGAGTGATGAACTATTTGGGCGAGGGTCTCTGCTACTTACTTAGTCCCTGGGTAAAGTGGGTCAAAGAATTCCTTGGTGATATTGAAAGCGTACCAAGAAAGAGCGATCCCTGCACAGATACCTGGAGAAAACAGACACAATAAGGAGAATATTCAGAGTATGTAACTGTAAATATCTCTGCAAAGGCCTCCCCCTGCAGGGTGACACGGAGAGGAGGAGCTAGGAGTCTGCCCCTCCCCCTGCAGGGTGACACAGACAGAAGGAGCTAGGAGTCTGTCCCTCCCCCTGCAGGGTGACACGGAGAGGAGGAGCTAGGAGTCTGCCCCTCCCCCTGCAGGGTGACACAGACAGAAGGAGCTAGGAGTCTGTCCCTCCCCCTGAAGGGTGACACAGAGAGGAGGAGCTAGGAGTCTGTCCCTCCCCCTGCAGGGCGACACAGATAGGAGGAGCTAGGAGTCTGTCCCTCCCCCTGCAGGGTGACACAGACAGAAGGAGCTAGGAGTCTGTCCCTCCCCCTGCAGGGTGACACAGACAGAAGGAGCTAGGAGTCTGCCCCTCCCCCTGCAGGGCGACACAGATATAAGGAGCAAGGAGTCTGTCCCTCCCCCTGCAGGGCGACACAGACAGGAGGAGCTAGGAGTCTGTCCCTCCCTCTGCAGGGTGACACAGAGAGGAGGAGCTAGGAGTCTGTCCCTCCCCCTGCAGGGTGACACAGACAGGAGGAGCTAGGAGTCTGTCCCTCCCCCTGCAGGGCGACGCAGACAGAAGGAGCTAGGAGTCTGTCCCTCCCTCTGCAGGGTGACACAGAGAGGAGGAGCTAGGAGTCTGTCCCTCCCCCTGCAGGGTGACACAGACAGAAGGAGCTAGGAGTCTGTCCCTCCCCCTGCATTGTGACACAGACAGAAGCCAAGTGTTGTCTTACCTGCAAATAACGATAGAGCGCCTGAGACTGTTGCTAGTTTTCCCTTCAGTGCAGTGTTCCCCTCTGCGATCTTGGTGCACTGCAGCCCGAGCATGCCAGACAGGCACGCCAGAAATCCAAACACCAGAGAGCAGATCATCAGAGCCCGACACGCCTGCAGGTAACCTGCCGAAACAGAACAAAGTGAGAAATAAGAAATGATTGCAGCAGGATCCAATCATTCCAACACATTTCCCATAATGGAGAATAAGGTGCAGATCCACCCAGCTTATTATCTATACATTGTACACGTGTTTAATATCTGGGAAATTCACTACTCTTTACTTTAAAACCATTTACACGTCTCCTGGAGTTTCACATAGACAATAATTTCTCCGGGGCTTCTAAATTCCATGGCGTCCAATGAGGAGGAGCCTGGAGAGACTGTCGCTGTAACAATCCGAGGAACAGAAGTGTCAGCACAAGAGATCATGAGCGTTACTGACTAATGGTTAATCCCTGTGCTAAAGTTCCAAACAGTGGAATTATCAGGAGTATCAATCCGTTGGTTTCCATGGAGACAGATCATTAACCCTGTGTTTATCATTTCTCTTTAACACCTTCGAGACAAAGGACGTGCCAGGCACGTCCTGGGAGAAACTCCCTTAACGACAAAGGACGTGCCTGGCACGTCCTGCATTGAATGAAGCGGTTTTCGCGATCAACGATCGCGAAAACCACTTTAACGGTGCTGGTCTATTGCCTCGATGTCGAGGCAATAGCCAGCACCGAAATGTCTATTTTGGGGCACCCACGATCGCCCCACGGAGTCAATATGGCTAAGCCCTCTGCCGGTCTGAATATGCTACTTGACTGCCCCTAGTGGTAGTTAAGTAGCATTGCAATGGAAAATATTTAAAATACATATTTAATTAATTAAAAACAGGTTATATAGCTATATTAGCCTATAGGGTTAAAATTAAATTAAAATTAAAAAATATTAAGGGATATAATATGGATTAGAGTTGGGGTTAAATTTAGTGTTAGGGTTAAATTTTGGGTTCGGGTTGGGGTCAAAAGGTCAATGTAGGAAAAAACAAAAAAACACTATTTTTGTTTTTTGCCCCATAACTCGCAAAAAAATACCGAAAAATATGGAAAAATGCATATTTCTGAACTCAGGACAACATTTAGAAACTATTTAGATGATGTCTTTTTTAATGATTTTATTTGTATAAATTATATTTTAGGTCAAAGATAGAAAAAGTGGGTTTTTTTAAATTTTTCATCATATTTTATGATTTTTTTTTGTAGTAAATTATAAGATATGATGAACATAATGGTATCTAATGAAAGCCCTTCTTATGACGATAAAAACAACATATAATTTGTGTGGGTACAGTATGTGAGAAAGAAGAAAATTACAGCTAAACACAAACACCCTAGAAATGTCAAAACAGCCAATGTCACCAAGGGAAAGTCAAGGTGAAAATGTCTTGTCACTAAGGGGTTAAGACATACTAAATGCTGTAACACAAACAATGGTCACTGTAACCTTCTACATATTGGGCTTTATTCCTAAACAGAGGGAACTGACAAAGGAATTTCAAACGTAATGCCAAAGTAGCCGAGCTGAAAAAAATTCTCGGCAGCTCTGGCCTTAAGTTTGAAGTTCCCTTGCCAATTCCCTCGTTCATGGATAAAGTTAGCTAGTTATTTTGTCGGAACTTTGCTCTATTATAACATAGATGCAGTAACATTATTTTCCCACCACTAGAAGGCGCTAGTGCACAATGTACAACTCGATGGATGTTATTGTACAAAGAGAACTGTTTAGAAGTATTAGAATAATTTTATTTATATTTAGTAATTACACAGCAGAAAATAAGTATTCCCGTGTCAGGTGAGACTGTGATTGAGCTATGCCAGCATACGTGACATAAATGACAGTTTTAATTGATACATAGCAGTGTTATCATTTGTTTGTAGAAAGGTTAGGAGCAAATATTAATTTTATAACTTTAATATTATTTGTTTTAAACAATTGAATAAGTCCTGAGACTTCACAACTCATTCCATTAATATTTCTCAATCGATTTTGAACATTCTTGCCAACTTACTGCAGTTAGCTCCCCGGGAGAAAAAGGGGCTTTGTGACCCCGGAAGATTGAGCTTCCTCTACCCCAGTACTGATACCTGGTGTCTGGAACACATTTCCCAGCATGAGGACTGTGTAAGTTCAGACACGTTGTCTTTTAGTAAAATTAAGATGGCGCTCACTTTGAACGTCGGCTACGTTTTCCATGCCAGACTGAGACCACTTGAAGCCCCCTCCTCTGACAGAGGGGACCCTGAAGAGGTTTCGTGCAGCAGTAACCATAGCACAGTTCACTGTGGGGGCTGTTACAGTCAGGCCATCCTATGCCGTCCTATAGGCGTCTAGCCATCTGTAATTTAGGACAGCATACAACGTCCTACATGCGCGAAGGGGTTGAATGCTATTATTTACTAAGGTACAGCAGCAATAATACCCAGACAGTATTAAAAATACCAATTACTGACTGCCCTGAGGTACACTGGCATTATGTGTAATAAAAGCCAGTGACAGTGTAACATAATTACAATCTGCAGGACAGGTATTAAATAATGACCTTTCTTTTCCGTGTGGCTCATTAAAAGGATGTTTTTAGTTATTCTATCTATAAGTTGAATAGTATTTGCTATATATTCTGTGAGTGAAAGCTGATAGTAAATACTTTGTGACAATGGTTTTTTTGTTTGAATGTTCGTTTGGGACAAGGGCCGTTTTGTTATTTAGCAATGTGTTTATTGAAGCAGGCTTCCAAAATAAATTCCCACATATTATATATTGTCTTTTAAGGACTGATTAGAGGCTCGTTAGGTTTAGAGAATTCATTCATTGTTCAGTCTGATTAAAATGGGAAAAGTCAATGGATGAAACAATGATTTGGATCCGTTTTACAACACTGTACCTCTCTCTGACACAAGGACACTAAACCTTTTTTTTTCACTTGTGTTTCTTATATAGAAGTGTAAAGTTAGCTGTCCCTAGTATGAGGATGAGCTGGCAGGGACTTTTGATAGTACACGCCAGTTTATCCTCTGACTGGCAGCTGCCATGCTTACATAGGAAGCAGAGAGAGACCCTCGTTTTTGTATGACCTTAACTGAGAGACCCTCGCATTCAGCTGTCAGAGTGGGGCGAGCCCCCACTCTGATTGGCTGTGCGCATGCTGACGACAACCTGGAACTGACAACAGATAGTAACCCCGCGTGTATCCATTAAAATACATGTCAGGTTTACTTAATTCTACCGGCACATGTACTGTTTAACCCTTTCTTCCTTTAAGGAAGCAGGGGTTAAAGAACGTTAAATTTTCCTTTAACTGAACACTCTGCTGTGATTTATAGTATATAAGAACTGTCTGTGCTGTGTATACATGTCATGGTGTAGTGTGAGGGGGAGGCTGGCACTGCCGCTGTCTGTGCTGTGTATACATGTCATGGTGTAGTAGTGTGTGAGGGGGAGGCTGGCACTGCCACTGTCTGTGCTGTGTATACATGTCATGGTGTAGTAGTGTGTGTGTGAGGGGGAGGCTGGCACTGCCGCTGTCTGTGCTGTGTATACATGTCATGGTGTAGTAGTGTGTGTGAGGGGGAGGCTGGCACTGCCGCTGTCTGTGCTGTGTATACATGTCATGGTGTAGTAGTGTGTGAGGGGGAGGTTGGCACTGCCGCTGTCTGTGCTGTGTATACATGTCATGGTGTAGTAGTGTGTGTGTGAGGGGGAGGCTGGCACTGCCACTGTCTGTGCTGTGTATACATGTCATGGTGTAGTAGTGTGTGTGTGAGGGGGAGGCTGGCACTGCCGCTGTCTGTGCTGTGTATACATGTCATGGTGTAGTAGTGTGTGTGAGGGGGAGGCTGGCACTGCCGCTGTCTGTGCTGTGTATACATGTCATGGTGTAGTAGTGTATGTGTGAGGGGGAGACTGGCACTGCCGCTGTCTGTGCTGTGTATACATGTCATGGTGTAGTAGTGTGTGAGGGGGAGGTTGGCACTGCCACTGTCTGTGCTGTGTATACATGTCATGGTGTAGTAGTGTGTGAGGGGGAGGTTGGCACTGCCGCTGTCTGTGCTGTGTATACATGTCATGGTGTAGTAGTGTGTGTGTGAGGGGGAGGTTGGCACTGCCACTGTCTGTGCTGTGTATACATGCCATGGTGTAGTAGTGTGTGTGTGAGGGGGAGGCTGGCACTGCCGCTGTCTGTGCTGTGTATACATGTCATGGTGTAGTAGTGTGTGTGAGGGGGAGGCTGGCACTGCCGCTGTCTGTGCTGTGTATACATGTCATGGTGTAGTAGTGTATGTGTGAGGGGGAGGCTGGCACTGCCGCTGTCTGTGCTGTGTATACATGTCATGGTGTAGTAGTGTGTGAGGGGGAGGTTGGCACTGCCACTGTCTGTGCTGTGTATACATGTCATGGTGTAGTAGTGTGTGAGGGGGAGGCTGGCACTGCCGCTGTCTGTGCTGTGTATACATGTCATGGTGTAGTAGTGTGTGAGGGGGAGGTTGGCACTGCCACTGTCTGTGCTGTGTATACATGTCATGGTGTAGTAGTGTGTGAGGGGGAGGCTGGCACTGCCGCTGTCTGTGCTGTGTATACATGTCATGGTGTAGTAGTGTGTGAGGGGGAGGTTGGCACTGCCTCTGTCTGTGCTGTGTATACATGTCATGGTGTAGTAGTGTGTGAGGGGGAGGCTGGCACTGCCACTGTCTGTGCTGTGTATACATGTCATGGTGTAGTAGTGTGTGTGTGGGGGGGAGGCTGGCACTGCCACTGTCTGTGCTGTGTATACATGTTATGGTGTAGTAGTGTGTGTGTGAGGGGGAGGCTGGCACTGCCGCTGTCTGTGCTGTGTATACATGTCATGGTGTAGTAGTGTGTGAGGGGGAGCCTGGCAGAGAGAGAGAGAGACGCCACAGAAAGGACAGAGAGAGAGAGAGACGCTACAGAAAGGACAGAGAGAGAGAGAGACGCCACAGAAAGGACAGAGAGAGAGAGAGAGACGCCACAGGAAGGACAGAGAGAGAGAGACGCCACAGAAAGGACAGAGAGAGAGACGACACAGAAAGGACAGAGAGAGAGAGAGACGCCACAGAAAGGACAGAGAGAGAGAGAGAGACGCCACAGAAAGGACAGAGAGAGAGAGAGACGCTACTGAAAGGACAGAGAGAGAGAGAGACGCCACAGAAAGGACAGAGAGAGAGACGCCACAGAAAGGACAGAGAGAGAGAGAGACGCCACAGAAAGGACAGAGAGAGAGACGACACAGAAAGGACAGAGAGAGAGAGAGACGCCACAGGAAGGACAGAGAGAGAGAGAGACGCTACAGAAAGGACAGAGAGAGAGAGAGACGCCACAGAAAGGACAGAGAGAGAGAGAGAGACGCCACAGGAAGGACAGAGAGAGAGAGACGCCACAGAAAGGACAGAGAGAGAGAGATGCCACAGAAAGGACAGAGAGAGAGAGAGACGCTACAGAAAGGACAGAGAGAGAGAGAGACGCCACAGAAAGGACAGAGAGAGAGACGCCACAGAAAGGACAGAGAGAGACACGCCACAGAAAGGACAGAGAGAGACACGCCACAGAAAGGAGAGAGAGAGAGAGAGACGCCACAGAAAGGACAGAGAGAGAGAGAGACGCCACAGAAAGGACAGAGAGAGAGATGCCACAGAAAGGACAGAGAGAGAGAGAGACGCCACAGAAAGGAGAGAGAGAGAGAGAGACGCCACAGAAAGGACAGAGAGAGAGACGACACAGAAAGGACAGAGAGAGAGAGAGAGAGAGAGACGCCACAGAAAGGACAGAGAGAGAGAGACGCCACAGAAAGGACAGAGAGAGAGACGACACAGAAAGGACAGAGAGAGAGAGAGAGACGCCACAGAAAGGACAGAGAGAGAGAGAGAGACGCCACAGAAAGGACAGAGAGAGAGAGAGAGACGCCACAGAAAGGACAGAGAGAGAGAGAGACGCTACTGAAAGGACAGAGAGAGAGAGAGACGCTACTGAAAGGACAGAGAGAGAGAGAGACGCCACAGAAAGGACAGAGAGAGAGAGAGAGACGCCACAGAAAGGACAGAGAGAGAGACGACACAGAAAGGACAGAGAGAGAGAGAGACGCCACAGAAAGGACAGAGAGAGAGAGAGACGCTACTGAAAGGACAGAGAGAGAGAGAGACGCCACAGAAAGGACAGAGAGAGAGACGCCACAGAAAGGACAGAGAGAGACGCCACAGAAAGGACAGAGAGAGAGACGCCACAGAAAGGACAGAGAGAGAGACGCCACAGAAAGGACAGAGCGAGAGACGCCACAGAAAGGACAGAGAGAGACGCCACAGAAAGGACAGAGAGAGAGAGAGACGCCACAGAAAGGACAGAGAGAGAGAGAGACGCCACAGAAAGGACAGAGAGAGAGAGAGACGCTACTGAAAGGACAGAGAGAGAGAGAGACGCCACAGAAAGGACAGAGAGAGACGCCACAGAAAGGACAGAGAGAGAGACGCCACAGAAAGGACAGAGAGAGAGACGACACAGAAAGGACAGAGAGAGACAGGCTACAGATATGCGAGAGACATGCTACAGGATATGTCTCACACATTGCCCTGATATATACCTCTGCACAGGGCAATTCATATAACTCTGTGTACATACTGGAGGTATATATATTGCCCTAGACAGGCTTATATATCAGTCTTATCTGTAAATAATACACTGTTCAGATGTGCTTTTTAAAATGCATGATTTTCCCTTCTATGAACAAAAAAATGATATTATGCTATGGGCTGGTTTAAAAATGTTATGTGATTGGCTGGTATACAAGTTTTTTTCCAGGGCTGGTTTTTGTTCCCAGTCCGGCCCTGTGTAGTAGTGTGTGTGTGTGAGGGGGAGGCTGGCACTGTGTATACATGGTGTAGTGTGTGAGGGGGAGTTTAGCACTGTGTATACATGGTGTAGTGTGTGAGGGGGAGTTTAGCACTGTGTATACATGGTGTAGTGTGTGACTGTGTATACATGGTGTAGTGTGTGAGGGGGAGGTTGGCATTGTGTATACATGGTGTAGTTTGTGACTGTATACATGGTGTAGTGTGTGAGGGGGAAGTTGGCACTGTGTATACATGGTGTAGTGTTTGAGGGGGAGGCTGGCACTGTGTATCCATGGTGTAGTGTGTGAGGGGGAGGTTGGCACTGTGTATACATGGTGTAGTGTGTGACGGGGAGGTTAGGACTGTGTATACATGGTGTAGTGTGTGAGGGGGAGGTTGGCACTGTGTAAACATGGTGTAGTGTGTGAGGGGGAGGCTGGCACTGTGTATACATGGTGTAGTGTGTGAGGGGGAGGCTGGCACTTTGTATACATGGTGTAGTGTGTGAGGGGGAGGTTGGCACTGTGTATATATGGTGTTGTAGTGTGAGGGGGAGGTTGGCACTGTGTATACATGGTGTAGTGTGTGAGGGAGAGGTTGGCACTGTGTATACATGGTGTAGTGTGTGAGAGGGAGGTTGGCACTGTGTATACATGGTGTTGTAGTGTGAGGGGGAGGTTGGCACTGTGTATACACAGTGTAGTGTGTGAGGGGGAGGCTGGCACTGTACGTGCTGTGCATAAACAGAGGGATTATTGAGTAATTACAGTGATTAGTAGCTCATTGAATGGTTTGAGATGTATGGCTCCACCTGCAGCGTGTTAAAGTTCACCTCTAATGCCCCCTGTATCTCCCATGTAATCCTGGCTGATGCCAAATGTAAACCTTCTATCCTCTGTTTAAATAATATGAAATGTTTGAGTAGACGCTCCAGGGCTTGTCTTCACACTATCGGGGTCTTGCTGATTATATACTGATGGGTAGCAATCAAATGTATTTTAAAATGTGTATTTGAAAAATGTGTTATGTGTTACTGGTCCAAGGAACAGTGTTAGTTTGTTGTTAAGTATTATCATGTCTTTCATTTTTTTTTGCGTTATATCCGTTTAGTGCAAAGAGAGACCCTCATTGTGATCAGAAGAGGGGTCCTTAATTCTGATTGGCTGGGCACCAGTTTCATAGTTGCCAACATCGGCCATGTTTCCAGGGACACATATTTGTTCCACACGCTGCAGAAAGAGCATGCAAAGTGCAGCCCGGCAGTATGTAGGATGGATATACGCACAGACACAATCCAATTCATTAATAAGGGTGGAGATCTCATAGGACCTACCATGATTAACTTTAATTGTATTGCTGGAATTATATTTTTTAATTAAAACTGCCCAAGACTTAAAGGCACAGTCTAGGCCCCAAACTCAAGATGAAGCACAGAGCATGGGTCCCCCCCCCCCCCGTGTGATTTGATGCAGGCATTCTGCTCAAGGTTGCCACCTTTTCCTCAGAAAAATACCGGCCATAGGTGAGGGCGGGGCCTTAAAAGGGGTGGAGACTAAAAAATGGGGAAACAAAACAAAAAAAAAGTTAAAAAGGATTTGTTTCCCTCTACCAGAAAGAGATGTGTGCAGTACCCCCTTTAGGGCCGACCAAGATATTGCACTTCATGGGTCAAGAGCTGACACAAAGTCACACATGCACAGACATAATTACACACAGTCACATACAACCAACCACAGTCATGCACACAAAAAAAAACACCCTCATACACAAATGCACACAGACACACACACACACATTACAAGCCATCACGCACTACAAGCTTAAATCACATTTTTACTATTTGACTCAAACTTTTTGTTTCATGTAGTCAGTTCCTGTGCTCCTGGAATAGAATACATAGTGTGGCCTGCAATAGTCTTGCTCTTGTACACAGTAGGATCTCTTAAATGAGAGATAAAGATCTCACTGTTGGGAAGCTTTTGCTTCCCTTTTTTAATCTGAGTTGCTTTCTATAGTATATATGTATTACTGTATAGTAATAGAATAATAAAACTGGTCTGGATTAAACATACAGAAAAGATATCATTCCCAAAGCGTTTTTTTTTTTTTCTTCATTTCAATAGTTTTTCTATTGGTTTCCACAGAAAGCATACAATAAAGGAATCCCATTATAGTGCTGGTGTACAATAAAATGTAGAAATGTACAAATGACTTCGGTCACAGCATATAAGTAACACAACGAGGAAACTGTAAATATTTGCTACACATAAAATACAACAAAATTAACAAATTTGTCAGTTAGGTCTCAGATGCCCCAAGTTGTTGAAGTCATGTCTTCGGTGAGGGTCAGAGTAAAGGTGTTGTCAAAAAACAGCATAACATTGGATTCGTCAAGTTACGTATCCAATTAAATTACCTTTGGCAAGGGCTGTGCGTCTAAATTTGTGTGGCTGATAGGGTTATCGGTCATTTAGATCGATTGGATCACTACCTTTGAGGAGTTGACCCATATACCAAGGGGAGTTTTGGAATGTCTGTTTGATGGGTGTCTTCGTTTCAATAGGTAACTTATGAATATAACGATTCCAAATCATAAAAAAACGATTTCGTGCGTTGGAGTTTATCATCATGGGCTGTAGGCCAACACATTCGAAAGAGGGGAAAAAAAAAGTTTTTCCTGAAAAACCGTAAAGGGGGGGGGCTCTTCTCGTTTAATCCAGAATTGTAGAATAATTTTAATTGCGACTACAGATAATATTCGTGCTAGTTTGATACCTGAAAAAAGGGGGTTGGTGTATGGCCAAAGGTTTCAAATTCAGGTGTTAAGGGTACATAGATTTGCAAGACAGAAACGGCGTAGGTCTGAACTCGCTGTCTAAATTGGCAGATGAACTTACAATGCCATAGACAGCGGTTCAAGTCTGCGTGGGGCATTCCACATTTCGGACAAATGTCTGAGGGATTACTATTTATAACCTTGCTCCTGACTGGGGAGATCTATGAAATAGCCTAAGGAGCATATCTCGGTAAGATGTGGTTTCGATAATGGCGGTCATGATGTTATGCGCTTTCAAAATGTGTTCAACCGACAACTGTGGTAGTAAGGTAGACCAGTTCTGTAGGCCTGATGACACTTTAGAGTAGTCAGAAGGTTTGCGTAGGGATTGTGACATATGTGTCATACGCCGCCGTCTAGACTTTGCTCTATCCACCAGGTTGTCTAAGGGATTGTTCCAGTCTTCCTCAGAGAAACGGGATGTACTGTTAGTTATAAAACTTCGAATCTGAGCATAAAACAAAGGGTGTAATTGTGAGATTTGGGAATTTTTCCTTGATGGCAGTCAGTGACAAAACTGATTTTCTAGTAGGACAAACCAGAGGGAGAATAAATGTAATATTTGCCGTCTCCCGGCGCGTGAAGGGGGATGACGCCACACCAACCTGTCCCAAAGCGGTTTAACCATGAAACGATTATATGAAATAAGATAAAAAGCACATTACTGAGCCAGATGTAGCAATTCTACATATGGAGGCAAAAGCAGAACATTATAAAGGCATGTATCAAATCGAAAAAAAAAGGAAACTATAAAAATAATCATTTATATAATAACAAGATTCACGTGTTGGGCTGGACCACCTGGCCAGGCGCACGATAGAGAAAATATTACAACATCCCAAAATAACCCCCCCACATGACGCTTTTCGAGTCGTTTCTTTTTCAGCGTGTAATTTCTTTGAGAATCAGATATTTTATGACAGACCAGTCTTTTTTTCAGTTATTGCGCTATTATTGTATTTCTTTTTTTTTTTTTTTATGATTTTTTTTTTTTTTTTTCAAATCTCAAGTATTGAGATTCCCAATATCCCAGGGTCGCACAGTGTCCCATAAACTGACCCTTTTGTCCCAAATCTTTAAAATGGGGGCAGGTATGAATATGGATTTTTTTTTTCCGAGGGGGCGCGTTACAAAGTTATAAATATTAGGCGATAAACAAACACCAATCACTGATGACACTCTGAATGAAGATAAGAAAACATTATAATTAATTAATCTATACATAGCGTTAGCCACTTGCATAAAAAAATAAGGGAAATATATATTTTAATGGGCCTGCGGTGTCACCTGCTTATGACATCACCTTGTGGCCTGATATGCAAATTAGGCATTTCCCATTAAAAAGCAGTTCATTTGCATATCAAGCCGCTGGTGATGTCATCAACAAGAGACTCCACCTATATGTGTAAACAGATGGTTTTACTCATTTTATGCTTTTGTTTGCAATTGCTAAATTTCTATTTCAATGTGTCTGAAAGTTTGTTGATCGAGGTATTAACTCGGCGTTGAATAATTAATGAGATCTTAATGATCACAGAGGGGGCTATTCACTAAAAAAGGTCAGATGAACCTTTCATGTCATCAGCTTAGCTATACGTAGTGTTTGCTGAGTGGGGGGACATAGCCAGGTTTCTCCCTGCACAATGTATAGATCAATTGGCGAGATAAAGTGTTCATCTTACCTTTTAATGAATAGCCCCCAGAAAGTCATCAGAGCAGACTGTTTGAATGAGGGAACTGCAGGACTTTGAGAAGACAATTGCAAATTTAAGGCAAAAGCGGTGCAGTTCCCTTCTCAATTTCCTCTTTCATGAATGAAACCCTTTGTTTTTATATGTTTGGAATATAGGTTAATAAATAACAGTGAAAGGTTGTTTTTTTTTTATGGGTAAGCTGTAAAATATGGTATCTATGAAGCTGTGCTTAGTATATTTTTCTTTCGGTCAGGATTATTGGAAAAGATTACTATTTATGGCTTGAAGTTGGTTTCTGGGAAAAGAATTTGCTTTTCGTAGCATAATACATAGTATCTCGCTCTCAGACAGCCGAGGGGAAGGGGCTTCAGACAAGGCTGTAGGACAACATTGATTCATTTACTGGGGTGGAGTTAAAGGCTACTTGGGCAGAATGATTAGAGTAATTAGGAAGACATTTTAAAAAATAGGTTCTCACCACCTGTTTTCCAACCCACCCTCCCTTCTTATTTTTCAGATTGATGCCAATATATCATGTCACATCCAAGGGATCAGCTTGCCGGGTTTGTTGTTTTTTTTTTTTTTGGGGGGGGGGGGAGGCTCTCTTTCCTCATACCCCATGTCTATCTCTCTCTCCCTTCATGCCCCATGTCTCTATATCTGTCTTTCTGTTCCCCATGGTGGTCTCTTTTTCTGCATGTCTCTGTCTCTCCTCCTATACCCCCCTGACTGTCTCTCACTCCTCTTAACCTGCATTTATCTGTCTCCCCATGTGTATCTCCCCCCCCCCCCCACACCCCCATGTGTCTCTTTGCTCCATGCTCCCCATGTCTATCTCTCTTCTCCATGTCGTCCCTATGTCTGTCTCTAGTGCAAAGCGTCATGTTCCAACTCACTGAGAAGGAATCGCTGAATGAGGTCTGAGGGGCTCTGGTGGCAGCTAAGTAGCACCTGGGGTCTCTAGCACCCGTGGCAAGGAGCTATATCAACATATACAGCAACACTTACACAGCCACACTTACACAGCCACACACATACACAGGCACACTTACACACAGGGTCACACATAAATACACACACAAAGTCACACTTACACAGCCACATTTACACAGCTACACACAGACACACTTACACAGCTACACACAGGCACACTTACATAGCCACATTTACACAGCTACACACAGGAACACTTACATAGCCACATTTACACAGCTACACACATACACAGGCACACTTACACATAGGGTTACACACACACACTTACATTCACACTCACACACTCTTAAACACACAGACACCATTCGGCTCATCTAGTCTTTGTGCCATGTTAAACGTTTGTTTGCAATGGCTAGTGGTGATAAATAAAATGTTGGCTGTTGGCTGTGGCCTGTGCTGTAACACCTCACTTTATTCAAAGCTGGCATGTATTTTTTATAAAAAAAATAAAAAAAAACTTTTACATTTAGTTTCATTTTTTAAAGAAATGTGATAGACAATTATTTGCATATATACAGGATGTTGTATATATAGAGGGCTTGATAAATCCCAAGGGCCAGGAAAATATACTGTGCCAGTGAAAAGTAGACATCGTGGTATGTATGAGGAAGATCCGATCCAAAATGAGAAAAACCAGGGGTAGTACCTAGAGTATTTGGCACCCCACTCACCCTCTGATTGTAACCCCACCCCCCCGAAAATCTAATGTTTGTAAAGATATTTATTTGACACATTTTTTATCTCAACTGCAAGAAAATTAGAAATACGAACAAAATATTAACTTATAAATCAATTAAGTTTAACTAAATAGTATTGCCACTGGGGGATGGGAGAATCTATCGCGGCTGCATTAACGCAGCCGCTTCACCGTCCCCCTCACAATGGCCAGTGCAGCGATCAAACTTTCGTACATAGACTTTAAATTGTACACATGGACTTGTCATTGCACACATGGACTTGTCATTGCACACATGGACTTGTCATTGCACACATGGACTTGTCATTGCACACATAGACTTGTCATTGCACACATGGACTTATCATTGCACACATGGACTTGTCATTGCACACATAGACTTGTCATTGCACACATGGACTTGTCATTGCACACATGGACTTGTCATTGCACACATGGACTTGTCATTGCACACATGGACTTGTCATTGCACACATAGACTTGTCATTGCACACATAGACTTGTCATTGCACACATAGACTTATCATTGCACACATAGACTTGTCATTGCACACATAGACTTGTCATTTCACACATGGACTTGTCATTGCACACATAGACCTGTCATTGCACACATGGACTTGTCATTGCACACATGGACTTGTCATTGCACACATGGACTTGCCATTGCACACATGGACTTGCCATTGCACACATGGACTTGCCATTGCACACATGGACTTGCCATTGCACACATGGACTTGACACAGATTGTCTGCTCATCTTTGTGCCTAAATAGCTTTTCACTGCACTTTTGGGCATAACTTACCACTGAGAAGTTTTTTCCCCCAAAACAGTTTTTCACTGCTATCTTTGTGCCTAAACAGCTGTTTACTGTTGAATGCATCAGGTGGCAGAGCATGACTTCTTTGTTCCCTGGCCCTGCCCCCTCACTGCTGTTTTGCTCTCTCCTTCTGCACAGTCTTTCCTAGAATCTTGGGTAAGATAAAGGAAGATCTGACCTAGGTGACCGAAGATTCTAACCAACATGTCCGCCCCCTCATAGAGCTGTACAGAGCAAAGATTCTAAACAACATGTCCGCCCCCTGATAGAGCTATACAGAGCAAAGATTCTAAACAACATGTCTGCCCCTGATAGAGCTATACAGAGCAAAGATTCTAAACAACATGTCCGCCCCCTGATAGAGCTATACAGAGCAAAGATTCTAAACAACATGTCCGTCCACTGATAGAGCTATACAGAGCAAAGATTCTAAACAACACGTCCACTCACTGATAGAGCTATACAGAGCAAAGATTCTAAACAACATG
Organism: Pelodytes ibericus; assembly: GCA_036172795.1. Lineage (NCBI taxonomy): Eukaryota > Metazoa > Chordata > Amphibia > Anura > Pelodytidae > Pelodytes > Pelodytes ibericus. The sequence continues at coordinate 222,668,228 of CM069858.1, read as the reverse complement.
TCCGCTCACTGATAGAGCTGTACAGAGCAAAGATTCTAAACAACATGTCCACTCACTGATAGAGCTGTACAGAGCAAAGATTCTAAACAACTTGTCCACTCACTGATAGAGCTGTACAGAGCAAAGATTCTAAACAACATGTCTATCCCCCTGATAGAGCCATACAGAGCAGATTCTAAACAACATGTCCACTCACTGATAGAGCTGTACAGAGCAAAGATTCGAAACAATATGTCCGCTCCCTGAAAGAGCTATACAGAGTAAAGATTCTAAAAAACATGTCCGCTCCCTGAAAGAGCTATACAGAGCAAAGATTCTAAACAACATGCCCACCCCTGATAGAGCTATACAGAGGTAACATTCTAAACAACATGTCCGCTCCCTGAAAGAGCTATACAGAGCAAAGAATACAAACAACATGTCTGCCCCCTGATAGAGCTATACAGAGCATAGATTCTAAACAACATGTCCTCCCCCTTATAGAACTATACAGAGCAAAGATTCTAAACAACATGTCCGTCCCCTGATAGAGCTATACAGAGCAAAGATTCTAAACAACATGTCCGTCCCCTGATAGAGCTATACAGAGCAAAGATTCTAAACATGTCCGCCCCCTGATAGAGCTATACAGAGCAAAGATTCTAAACAACATGTCCGCCCCTGAAAGAGCTATACAGAGCAAAGATTCTAAACAACATGTCCACTCACTGATAGAGCTGTACAGAGCAAAGATTCTAAACAACATGTCCACTCACTGATAGAGCTGTACAGAGCAAAGATTCTAAACAACATGTCCACTCACTGATAGACCTGTACAGAGCAAAGATTCGAAACAATATGTCCGCTCCCTGAAAGAGCTATACAGAGTAAAGATTCTAAAAAACATGTCCGCTCCCTGAAAGAGCTATACAGAGCAAAGATTCTAAACAACATGCCCACCCCTGATAGAGCTATACAGAGGTAACATTCTAAACAACATGTCCGCTCCCTGAAAGAGCTATACAGAGCAAAGATTCTAAACAACATGTCCACCCCTTGATAGAGCTATACAGAGCAAAGATTCTAAACAACATGTCTACCCCTGATACAGCTATATAGAGCAAAAGAATCAAACACATTTAGTATTTTTCTGGATGTCCATAAAATAATTATATTAAATAAAATAAAAATAAGTATGAGATAAATACATGACTTCGAACCCACCGAACCCGAACATCCAGGTGTCCGCTCAACTCTAATTATAATGCGTTTATAATGTATTTCATTATATTCCAATCTGGAAAAGAGATAACTGAGTTCTTATACAAAGAATCTGTTTACTTGGGCATAAAGAACATAAGACTGAATAAGACAGCAGTATAATAATAAACCAAATGTGCAACAGGAATAAAACTGTTGGCTAATTCTCGATTAAGTCAAAGCCCAGTAGATAAAAGGAAGGTAAACATGGGCAGTATCCAAAATGGAAACCTTCCAAATTCCTCCATTTTTCCAGCCTTCAGTAATTTCCAGGTCATTGTACATACAGGCTGAGCAGTCCTTATCCGAAAATCCCTTATCCAAAATTAGCCATTACCCAATTTGGGGGGGGGGGGGGGGATTTAACTACAAGCTATAAATCCCCCACACACCTGTCACCATGCACCCTATTTTATTCCGTGTCCAGCTCCCTGTGTTATAGCCTTTCCATGCATGCTCAGATCCCCCCACACACACACACAAAGTGTCATACAATGACACGTGTGCAGGCCTGACACGCCAACAGCAGGTTCCCAACGATGCCTCACATCACAGCTACATCACAGTAACAGGGATTTATTTGCTCTATACAGTATTTACACGGATATTACTGTATTACAGGAGAGCTGAGAGGCTTTAATAGATCTTACTGGTGAAAATGATCCGATATCCTAAGTACTCCTGGTCCCCAGCGTTTCAGATCAGGGGCACTCAACCTGTAATTTTCAGGAACTATTTTAATTGTATAAGAAATTGGGGATACTCCGATGTGGTGCATTGTATTATGAAATGGAACAAATAAAACCTACAAGTGGTTACGAATACGTAGGAATCAAATGACAGAGGGGTTCAAAAATGAAAGAAGAAAGTTTCAGTTTTAATCAGGCAGAACATTGCTGCTGTATTGCAGACATCTGTCCACTGGGTCTATATCTGCCTGCCTGTACGTTATGACGCAGCTTCAGCTATTAAGCACTCATTTACTCCCCCTGGATCTACTCTCCGCAATCTCGTTTTCTTCTTGTTAGAAAATTGCTTCTGTCTAATTAAAACAACTTTTGAACACCCCTTATTTCTCTGTTTTTGGAATTCCAATTAAAACTTCCAGGCTGCATTTCTACGACATTTAGAACCAATCCAGAGCCGAGCTCCGTGAAATGGTAATGTCTTTTGAATGGTGCATCGTCGGAGCATCCTGGTCTGCGGTGAGGAAGTGGAAGCTAGGTCCCCAGAGTCTAATTTTATCCATCACACACAAGGCAAATGCTTATACTGTGTATCTTTTGCCATAACTGTTATCTTAATAATTCCATTAGTTTGGATAAGGTAATATTTGTCCGATAAGCTGGAGCAGGTTTTTATTATGGACAATTAATAACACAAACACTGATTTCAGAACATAGGTGGATACTCTCTTAATTCTCACAGTCCTCTGGTTGATCCCCATTTTGTTCTATGCTTTTGTTTTGGGCCCATAGTGTAACAGTAGGGTAGTGTAACAGTAGGTAAATGTGTAGGACTCAAAACAAGTGAGCGCTTATCCCTAGAAGGACAGTGGTCGGGGAAAAAATAAATGAAGTTTTGTTCGGGTTACGACTTAAGTGTTCATCCGGGCGGGTTTGTTAAATTTGAAAAAATGTCCAAATTTTTTTTTATAAAGATTAACATGCTGCGCTAATCATTAACATGCTGCGCTAATCATTAACATGCCACATGTTAATCTTTAAAAAAAAAAAAAACGCCGGACCAGAACGATTACATTTTACACATAACCTTCATGTGACAACCCTTGAGATTTCCACTGACAAAGTGGCAATTTGTGTGGTCGGCAAATGATGCCGAGGAATACCTCACGCGTTTCGCAAAGGCTGATCCACCAGTTTGTGCCTGGGACTATTGTCTGTATTGAAGCTGGTGACTGTTGTGGTATATCCTCTGGAATTGGAGTTTTTCCACCCGGCAAGCCCTCCCCTCCACTTACTCCCGGCGCATTTCTGCACCCGTTTCAGCTATATATTATTGTTTATATTAGTGTGCAAATAAATAATCATTATTTATCGCCCCAGGCTTTATTGCCTGTACTTTCAGGCAGCTGTACTTCTTTTTTTTCTTCAGCTTATATTATTTGTTATATTTATGATTGTATTTATGTACAGTGAATATGCTTATTTTTCATTAGACAATTTTAGATGATTAAATATCAGTGAATTTGTTATTTGTGGTTTTTGCATCTTTTTGTTTGTGTTTTATTCTTGGTTTCAGATCACCAGCTCTTGAAAAAGCTACATCATCATGCTCTTTTGGATTTTTTGATTAACTATAGCGTAGGTGATTTTTTTTTTATCCTTATAGTACACTGTTATGATGTCTGGACGTCTAAGGTTAAATAAACCATTTCAAAATAAGTGTAGGGTATATAATCTTTAAATAAATTCAAAGTGAAGCAGTGCCAACAATTTTATAGTTTGAGAGCTAAGTGTTGTTCATTTGTATAACCTCTGTAAATATCTGTCTCAACCAAAGAGATGTTTAACAGGAGAAACTTTTATAACACCATTAAAAAAGTACTAAATGAGAATGAACAACTGCCTTCCTGTACCACAGCAAAAAGAATATATGTTCATATGCATTGATAGCTAAGTTCCCACAGATCCGGTTGGGTAGGAGACGACAATTTGACACACACTATAGATAACACCATGTAACACACAAAAGGTCAAGTGGGGGGATCTGTTCATGTAAGCCAACTGTTTTGGGGTGCGGATAAATTTAGAAACATAGAAGCATAGAATGTGTCGGCAGATAAGAACCATTCGGTCCATCTAGTCTGCCCAATTTTTTTTTTTTGAGTACTTTTATTAGTCCCCCGTTCCCGGTCTTATAGCTAGGATAGCCTTGTGTCTATCCCACGCATGCTTAAACTCCTTCACTGTGTTTACCTCTACCACTTCTGCTGGCAGGCTATTCCATACATCCACTACCCTCTCAGTAAAGTAATACTTCCTGATATTACTTTTAAATTGTTGCCCCTCTAATTTAAGACTATGTCCTCTAGTTGTGGTAGTTTTTCTTCTTTTAAATATACTCTTTTCCTTTACTGTGTTGATTCCCTTTATGTATGTAAATGTTTCTATCATATCCCCCCTGTTACGTCTTTCCTCCAAGCTATACATGTTAAGATGCTTTAACCTTTCCTTGTAAGTTTTATCCTTCAACCCATGAACCAGTTTAGAAGCCCTTCTCTGAACTCTCTCCAAAGTATCAATATCCTTCTGGAGATACGGTCTCCAGTACTGCGTACAATACTCCAAGTGAGGTCTCACCAGTGCTCTGTACAATGGCATGAGCACTTCCCTCTTTCTACTGCTAATACCTCTCCCTATCCAACCAAACATTCTGCTAATACCTCTCCCTATGCAACCAAGCATTCTGCTAATACCTCTCCCTATCCAACCAAGCATTCTGCTAATACCTCTCCCTATACAACAAGCATTCTGCTAATACCTCTCCCTCTACAACCAAGCATTCTGCTAATACCTCTCCCTATACAACCAAGCATTCTGCTAATACCTCTCCCTATACAACCAAGCATTCTGCTAATACCTCTCCCTATACAACCAAGCATTCTGCTAATACCTCTCCCTATATAACCAAGCATTCTGCTAATACCTCTCCCTATGTAACCAAGCATTCTGCTAGCATTTCCTGCTGCTCTATTACATTGCCTACCTACCTTCAAGTCCTCTGAAAGTATTACTCCTAAATCCCTTTCCTCAGATGTTGAGGTTAGGACTGTACCAAATAGTCTATATTCTGCTTTTGGGTTTTTACGCCCAAGGTGTATAATCTTGCACTTGTCCACATTAAATGTCAGTTGCCACTGCTCTGACCATTTTTCTAGTTTAGCTAAATCATTTGCCATTTGGCTTATCCCTCCATGAATATCAACCCTGCTGCATTTAGCCTGCATTGTATTTGATGAACTGTTTCTTAATTATGTTTGTCATGCTTTTTCTACAGCTGTGAACACTGATACAGAAGTGCGAAAAAGTAAAAAAAACATAATTAAAACATTCCGGGACTGGTCAGAAGACTCTGCCTTTTGAATTTCGTTGATCCTCAAAATTCCTCTTGTTTCGCTTCCCAAGTGGCTACTGAGAATGTCCAGTGGTTTTTTGGGGGGAAATACCTAAGAAGATTCATGAATAAGTTCGTATCATAACTCCTTCCCCTCCACTGTCGTCCGAGCCATATATTTAAGATTATGAGGAGCCCCACAGATTATAAAATACAATTATACAATTATACTTCCGCTACCCTTTGCAAAAACAAGGGTCTCTCTCTGCGCTAGAGAAAATGTGTGGAAAGCCCCCACTTAGATTGACTGTACACGCATTGATACGGTCAGCGTGTGCCAGGCTCCAGACCCGCTTTGTCTCCGAGACAGCCAAGAGTAACCCAGCGCTTATCTATTATGATACACGTTGGGTTTACTTTGGAGAGGCAGGGCCGTGTTAACAAGCAAGGGTTAAAAAAAACAAAAAAAACAAAGTTTAATTGTCCTTTAAATGAATGCACCTTCCTCTGAGAAAACTTCCTTACTCACCAAGTTCAGGATTTTATGGGACAATAAATATCTGACAGTCAGTAAAAGCATTAGTTTTATGGAGGGGTATAATAACGCTGAACTATTAACGGGCTGTTGGAGGTTTATGGGCCTATACGAGGTGTAGAAATATTGCTGATGTCAGCAATCTATTAACGCCAAGGTCATCTGTCTGAATGGAACAGCTGAATGATACATTGGACGCGGGGCAGAAGGAGGGGCTGGTGGGAAAACAAACACGCGGATTTGTATGTCGGTACTCAGTTTCAATCGGCTGATAAAGAACGTATCTACATCCTGATATATCCACAGGCTTATAACCACACTCGGCATAAATGGCCGACCTATCTATCACTCGGTGTATTGATCTGATGGGACAGGATTCTATTGACTATGGGAAAATCGTTAATATTCTGGGAGATTAGAGCAGTGGGCGTGCGAAATTATCTCGTTGAACATAAGTCACAACCATCTCAGAATCTCAGAAAATCCATTAGTTCACACAAATTTACTGGGGATTCGGGCTTAGGAGGCCCTCTCCCTTGGCACTTGGATTTCTGCCACTACTTCTTTAACCCGTTAGAGGTAACGCTCGTCTCTCTCTCTCTCTTTCTCTCTCTCTCTCTCTCTCTCTCTCTCTCTCTCTCTCTCTCTCACTCACTCCATCTCTCTCTCTCACTCACTCCATCTCTCTCTCTCTCTCTCTCTCTCTCTCTCACACACCATCTCTCTCTCTCACTCACTCCATCTCTCTCTCTCACACGCACCATCTCTCTCTCTCACACACACCGTCTCTCTCTCATACACACCGTCTCTCTCTTTCTCACACACACACCATCTCTCTTTCTTCATACACCGTCTCTTTCTCTCTCTCACACACACACCATCTCTCTCTCACACACCGTCTCGCTCTCTCTCACTCACACACCATCTCTCTTTCTTCATACACCGTCTCTTTTTCTCTCACACACACACACCATCTCTCTTTCTTCATACACCGTCTCTTTCTCTCTCACACACACACCATCTCTCTCTCACACACCGTCTCGCTCTCTCTCACTCACACACCATCTCTCTCTCACACACTGATTTTTTTTCTTCAAATAATGATAGCCCTGGAGTCTCCATTCTGGGCAATGCAGGGGGGATTATTCTGTAGCCCACCCCTAGCGACGCCACTAATCCGATGTAGGAAAATCTCTCCCATTCAGAGCTGAGAAGCTTGCCAATATGGTGTGTCATTAGATGTCATAAAGGTTGAAACTCCCTCTCAACTCCCTACATTTCCCACTTTCGTGAACAAAGACCGATATTTTAGGTGTTTCTGTTTTATTTGGAATTATTCTGTCTGGTCAGGTTGTTCCACTAGATACAAATGAAGCATATTTGTTTTCGTTTTTTTTTTAGGGAAACTTGACTTGGAAAGCTGGAATAATTGGACATTCCTGGTAATAAAAGGGTTATGTATAACCCAGACTCCCAGCCAAAGATGGAGCTCATGGGATGCTCTGATGGGATAGAGAATCAGGTGCTTTCTCAGCTCCTAATAATCTCCATATTCTGCTCCTTGGGATGTGGGAAAAGGTTACATTTGTTACAACTTAAACTAACATGTCATTTTTTAACCTTGGTGACTCCAAATATGATGCAAATGAGAGTGTTTTACAATAACTTAAAGGTGTGTATACAGATATAACCACTCAGGTGGTAAATATTAACAGCTGATAATATAATAGGTAATAGATATAGAATATAATAGGTAATATATGTAGAATATAATAGGCAATAGATATAGAATATAATAGGTAATAGATATAGAATATAATAGGTAATACTGTATTTTCTGGCGTATAAGACTACTTTTTAACCCAGGAAAATCTTCCCAAAAGTCTGGGGTCGTCTTATACGCCTGGTGTAATCTTTTTACTTACCTCGTTGCTGTTCTGCAGGTGCGCGCGGCTGTGAGGGAAGCGTTGTGTGCTCCCCTCCAGCCGTGCAACTTCAATAAAGTTTGTTTAAACTTTTTTTTAAAACAAACTTTATTGAAGCCACACGGCTGGAGGGGAGCGCACAACGCTTCCCTCACAGCCGCGCGCACCTGCAGATCAGCAACGAGGTAAGTACTGGGAAAGGGGTAGGAGAGGGGCAAAATCCTGGCACATTGAGGGGAAAATCCAGGCATATTGGAGGGGCAAAATATTGGCATATTAAATGGCACAATAAAGGCATATCGAGTGGCAAAATAGTGTGTCTCAGGTTATGTGTCTATTGTTGTCACTGTGTGTGTGTAAGTGTCTTACTTTCTGTGTAAGGGTGTGTGTGTAAGTGTGTCACTGTGTTAGTGTAAGGGTGTGTGTGTAAATGTCACTGTAGTAGAAAATGCTCGTTGGAAGAGGGGTAGTCTTATACGGCGAGTATATGCCAAACTCTAAATTTTAACTGGAAAAGTTGGGGGTCGTCTTATACACCGGAAAATACGGTAGATGTAGAATATAATAGGTAATAGATATAGAATATAATAGGTAATAGATATAGAATATAATAGGTAATATATATAGAATATAATAGGTAATAAATATAGAATATAATAGGTAATAGATATAGAATATAATAAGTAATAGATATAGAATATAATAGGTAATAGACATAGAATATAATAGGTAATATATGTAGAATATAATAGGCAATAGATATAGAAAATAATAAGTAATAGATTTAGAATATAATAGGTAATAGATAGATATAGAATATAATAGGTAATATATGTAGAATATAATAGGTAATAGATAGATATAGAATATAATAAGTAATAGATATAGAATATAATAGGTAATAGATATAGAATATAATAGGTAATATATGTAGAATATAATAGGCAATAGATATAGAAAATAATAAGTAATAGATTTAGAATATAATAGGTAATAGATAGATATAGAATATAATAGGTAAAATATGTAGAATATAATAGGTAATAGATAGATATAGAATATAATAGGTAATAGATATAGAATATAATAGGTAATATATGTAGAATATAATAGGTAATAGATATAGAATGTAATAGGTAATATATGTAGAATATAATAGGTAATAGATATAGAATATAATAGGTAATATATGTAGAATATAATAGGTAATAGATATAGAATATAATAGGTAATATATGTAGAATATAATAGGTAATAGATATAGAATATAATAGGTAATAGATATAGAATATTATAGGTAATAGATATAGAATATAATAGGTAATAGACGTAGAATATAATAGGTAATATATGTAGAATATAATAGGTAATAGATATAGAATATAATAGGTAATAGATATAGAATATTATAGGTAATATAATAGAATATAATAGGTAACATATGTAGAATATAATAGGTAATAAATATAGAATATAATAGGTAATAGATATAGAATATAATAGGTAATATATGTAGAATATAATAGGTAATAAATATAGAATATAATAGGTAATATATGTAGAATATAATAGGTAATATATGTAGAATGTAATAGGTAATAGATATAGAATATAATAGGTAATATATATAGAATATAATAGGTAATATATGTAGAATATAATAGGTAAACGATATAGAATATAATAGGTAATATATGTAGAATATAATAGGTAATAGATATAGAATACAATAGGTAAAAGATATAGAATATAATAGGTAATAGGTTTTGTCTTGGGTTGATCATTTCTTACATATCTATATTGCTTCGCTACAAACATCTTGGGATAAAGTTATTCTACATTTATTCAGGTCTGCTCAATAAAGAGAGAATGGCAGGGAATTGAGAGGGGAATTTCACACTTAAGACCAAAGTAGCCGAGTTGGTAATATTCTCCAATGTAGCTGAAAGGGAGAATTTTTCCAATTCGGCTACTTTGGTCTTAAGTGTGAAATTCCCCTCTTAATTCCCTGCCATTCTCTCTTTATTGAATAGACTGTTTAGTTCACAATATCACATCACATCTGCCTGATAAATGCTCTTCCAGTGACCACTCAACAAATCATTTCTCATTCTTTAGAAGTCTAACATGAAAAATGACCCCGGCCTTGTGTTAGCAGGAGCAAATGCATAGAGTCAGAGGAACATATATTATAAATGGGCCTGGGGGCGTCTCCTGTATATGACAGCTATATGTGGCTTAATCTGCACATTACCTATTTCACAGTGAAAGTAGATCATTTGCACAGTTGCCAACATCGGCCATGTTTCCAGGGACACATATTTGTTCCACATCTTGCAGAAAGAGCATGTAAAGTGCAGCCTGGCAGTATGTAGGATGTATATACACACAGACACACAATCCAATTCATGTAAAGTGCAGCCCGGCAGTATGTAGGATGTATATACACACACACACACACACACAATCCAATTCATGTAAAGTGCAGCCCGGCAGTATGTAGGATGTATATACACACACACACACAATCCAATTCATGTAAAGTGCAGCCCGGCAGTATGTAGGATGTATATACACACACACACAATCCAATTCATGTAAAGTGCAGCCCGGCAGTATGTAGGATGTATATACACACACACACACAATCCAATTCATGTAAAGTGCAGCCCGGCAGTATGTAGGATGTATATACACACACACACACACAATCCAATTCATGTAAAGTGCAGCCCGGCAGTATTTAGGATGTATATACACAGACACAATCCAATTCATGTAAAGTGCAGCCCGGCAGTATGTAGGATGTATATACACACACACACACACAATCCAATTCATGTAAAGTGCAGCCCGTCAGCATGTAGGATGTATATACACACACACACAATCCAATTCATGTAAAGTGCAGCCCGGCAGTATGTAGGATGTATATACACACACACACACACACACACAATCCAATTCATGTAAAGTGCAGCCGGCAGTATGTAGGATGTATATATACACACACACACAATCCAATTCATGTAAAGTGCAGCCCGGCAGTATGTAGGATGTATATACACACACACAATCCAATTCATGTAAAGTGCAGCCCGGCAGTATGTAGGATGTATATACACACACACACACACAATCCAATTCATGTAAAGTGCAGCCCGTCAGCATGTAGGATGTATATACACACACACACAATCCAATTCATGTAAAGTGCAGCCCGGCAGTATGTAGGATGTATATACACACACACACACACACACACACAATCCAATTCATGTAAAGTGCAGCCCGGCAGTATGTAGGATGTATATATACACACACACACAATCCAATTCATGTAAAGTGCAGCCCGGCAGTATGTAGGATGTATATACACACACACACACAATCCAATTCATGTAAAGTGCAGCCCGGCAGTATGTAGGATGTATATACACACACACAATCCAATTCATGTAAAGTGCAGCCTGGCAGTATGTAGGATGTATATATACACAGACACAATCCAATTCATGTAAAGTGCAGCCTGGCAGTATGTAGGATGTATATACACACACACACACAATCCAATTCATGTAAAGTGCAGCCCGGCAGTATGTAGGATGTATATATACACACACACACACAATCCAATTCATGTAAAGTGCAGCCCGGCAGTATGTAGGATGTATATACACACAGACACAATCCAATTCATGTAAAGTGCAGCCCGGCAGTATGTAGGATGTATTTACACACACACACAATCCAATTCATGTAAAGTGCAGCCCGGCAGTATGTAGGATGTATATACACATAGACACAATCCAATTCATGTAAAGTGCAGCCCGGCAGTATGTAGGATGTATATACACATAGACACAATCCAATTCATGTAAAGTGCAGCCCGGCAGTATGTAGGATGTATATACACATAGACACAATCCAATTCATGTAAAGTGCAGCCCGGCAGTATGTAGGATGTATATACACACACACAATCCAATTCATGTAAAGTGCAGCCTGGCAGTATGTAGGATGTATATACACACACACACAATCCAATTCATGTAAAGTGCAGCCCGGCAGTATGTAGGATGTATATACACATAGACACAATCCAATTCATGTAAAGTGCAGCCCGGCAGTATGTAGGATGTATATACACATAGACACAATCCAATTCATGTAAAGTGCAGCCCGGCAGTATGTAGGATGTATATACACACACACACAATCCAATTCATGTAAAGTGCAGCCTGGCAGTATGTAGGATGTATATATACACACACACAATCCAATTCATGTAAAGTTCAGCCCGGCAGTATGTAGGATGTATATACACACACACGCACAATCCAATTCATGTAAAGTGCAGCCCGGCAGTATGTAGGATGTATATACACACACACACACAATCTAATTCATGTAAAGTGCAGCCCGGCAGTATGTAGGATGTAAATACACACACACACACAATCCAATTCATGTAAAGTGCAGCCCGGCAGTATGTAGGATGGATATACACACACACACACAATCCAATTCATGTAAAGTGCAGCCTGGCAGTATGTAGGATGTATATACACACACACACAATCCAATTCATGTAAAGTGCAGCCCAGCAGTATGTAGGATGTATATACACACAGACACACAATCTAATTCATGTAAAGTGCAGCCCGGCAGTATGTAGGATGTATATACACACACACACACAATCCAATTCATGTAAAGTGCAGCCTGGCAGTATGTAGGATGTATATACACACACACACAATCCAATTCATGTAAAGTGCAGCCTGGCAGTATGTAGGATGTATATACACACACACAATCCAATTCATGTAAAGTGCAGCCCGGCAGTATGTAGGATGTATATACACACACACAATCCAATTCATGTAAAGTGCAGCCCGGCAGTATGTAGGATGTATATACACACACACACACATCCAATTCATGTAAAGTGCAGCCCGGCAGTATGTAGGATGTATATACACACACACACAATCCAATTCATGTAAAGTGCAGCCTGGCAGTATGTAGGATGTATATACACACAGACACAATCCAATTCATGTAAAGTGCAGCCCGGCAGTATGTAGGATGTATATACACACACACACAATCCAATTCATGTAAAGTGCAGCCCGGCAGTATGTAGGATGTATATACACACACACACACAATCCAATTCATGTAAAGTGCAGCCCGGCAGTATGTAGGATGTATATATACACACACACACAATCCAATTCATGTAAAGTGCAGCCTGGCAGTATGTAGGATGTATATATACACAGACACAATCCAATTCATGTAAAGTGCAGCCTGGCAGTATGTAGGATGTATATACACACACACACACAATCCAATTCATGTAAAGTGCAGCCCGGCAGTATGTAGGATGTATATACACACACACACACACACACAATCCAATTCATGTAAAGTGCAGCCCGGCAGTATGTAGGATGTATATACACACACACAATCCAATTCATGTAAAGTGCAGCCCGGCAGTATGTAGGATGTATATACACATAGACACAATCCAATTCATGTAAAGTGCAGCCCGGCAGTATGTAGGATGTATATACACATAGACACAATCCAATTCATGTAAAGTGCAGCCCGGCAGTATGTAGGATGTATATACACATAGACACAATCCAATTCATGTAAAGTGCAGCCCGGCAGTATGTAGGATGTATATACACACACACAATCCAATTCATGTAAAGTGCAGCCTGGCAGTATGTAGGATGTATATACACACACACACAATCCAATTCATGTAAAGTGCAGCCCGGCAGTATGTAGGATGTATATACACATAGACACAATCCAATTCATGTAAAGTGCAGCCCGGCAGTATGTAGGATGTATATACACATAGACACAATCCAATTCATGTAAAGTGCAGCCCGGCAGTATGTAGGATGTATATACACACACACACAATCCAATTCATGTAAAGTGCAGCCTGGCAGTATGTAGGATGTATATATACACACACACAATCCAATTCATGTAAAGTGCAGCCCGGCAGTATGTAGGATGTATATACACACACACGCACAATCCAATTCATGTAAAGTGCAGCCCGGCAGTATGTAGGATGTATATACACACACACACACAATCTAATTCATGTAAAGTGCAGCCCGGCAGTATGTAGGATGTAAATACACACACACACACAATCCAATTCATGTAAAGTGCAGCCCGGCAGTATGTAGGATGGATATACACACACACACACAATCCAATTCATGTAAAGTGCAGCCTGGCAGTATGTAGGATGTATATACACACACACACAATCCAATTCATGTAAAGTGCAGCCCAGCAGTATGTAGGATGTATATACACACAGACACACAATCTAATTCATGTAAAGTGCAGCCCGGCAGTATGTAGGATGTATATACACACACACACACAATCCAATTCATGTAAAGTGCAGCCTGGCAGTATCTTGGATGTATATAAACACACACACAATCCAATTCATGTAAAGTGCAGCCTGGCAGTATGTAGGATGTATATACACACACACAATCCAATTCATGTAAAGTGCAGCCCGGCAGTATGTAGGATGTATATACACACACACAATACAATTCATGTAAAGTGCAGCCCGGCAGTATGTAGGATGTATATACACACACACACACAATCCAATTCATGTAAAGTGCAGCCCGGCAGTATGTAGGATGTATATACACACACACACAATCCAATTCATGTAAAGTGCAGCCTGGCAGTATGTAGGATGTATATACACACAGACACAATCCAATTCATGTAAAGTGCAGCCCGGCAGTATGTAGGATGTATATACACACACACACAATCCAATTCATGTAAAGTGCAGCCCGGCAGTATGTAGGATGTATATACACACACACACACAATCCAATTCATGTAAAGTGCAGCCCGGCAGTATGTAGGATGTATATATACACACACACACAATCCAATTCATGTAAAGTGCAGCCTGGCAGTATGTAGGATGTATATATACACAGACACAATCCAATTCATGTAAAGTGCAGCCTGGCAGTATGTAGGATGTATATACACACACACACACAATCCAATTCATGTAAAGTGCAGCCCGGCAGTATGTAGGATGTATATACACACACACACACACACACAATCCAATTCATGTAAAGTGCAGCCCGGCAGTATGTAGGATGTATATACACACACACAATCCAATTCATGTAAAGTGCAGCCCGGCAGTATGTAGGATGTATATACACACACACACAATCCAATTCATGTAAAGTGCAGCCCGGCAGTATGTAGGATGTATATACACACACACAATCCAATTCATGTAAAGTGCAGCCTGGCAGTATGTAGGATGTATATATACACAGACACAATCCAATTCATGTAAAGTGCAGCCCGGCAGTATGTAGGATGTATATACACACACACACAATCCAATTCATGTAAAGTGCAGCCCGGCAGTATGTAGGATGTATATACACACATACACAGACAATCCAATTCATGTAAAGTGCAGCCCGGCAGTATGTAGGATGTGTATACACACACACACAATCCAATCCATGTAAAGTGCAGCCTGGCAGTATGTAGGATGTATATACACACACACACACAATCCAATTCATGTAAAGTGCAGCCCGGCAGTATGTAGGATGTATATACACACACAATCCAATTCATGTAAAGTGCAGCCCAGCAGTATGTAGGATGTATATACACACACACACAATCCAATTCATGTAAAGCGCAGCCCGGCAGTATGTAGGATGTATATACACACACACACACAATCCAATTCATGTAAAGTGCAGCCCGGCAGTATGTAGGATGTATATACACACACACACACAATCTAATTCATGTAAAGTGCAGCCCGGCAGTATGTAGGATGTATATACACACACACACAATCCAATTCATGTAAAGTGCAGCCTGACAGCATGTAGGATGTATATACACACACACACAATCCAATTCATGTAAAGTGCAGCCCGTCAGTATGTAGGATGTATATACACACACACAATCCAATTCATGTAAAGTGCAGCCTGGCAGTATGTAGGATGTATACACACACACACACAATCCAATTCATGTAAAGTGCAGCCCGGCAGTATGTATGATGTATTTACACACAGACACAATCCAATTCATGTAAAGTGCAGCCCGGCAGCATGTAGGATGTATATACACACACACACACACTCCAATTCATGTAAAGTGCAGCCCGGCAGTATGTAGGATGTATATACACACACACAATCCAATTCATGTAAAGTGCAGCCTGGCAGTATGTAGGATGTATATACACACACACACAATCCAATTCATGTAAAGTGCAGCCCGGCAGTATGTATGATGTATTTACACACAGACACAATCCAATTCATGTAAAGTGCAGCCCGGCAGTATGTAGGATGTATATACACACACACACACAATCCAATTCATGTAAAGTGCAGCCCGGCAGTATGTAGGATGTATATACACACACACAATCCAATTCATGTAAAGTGCAGCCTGGCAGTATGTAGGATGTATATACACACACACACACACTCCAATTCATGTAAAGTGCAGCCCGGCAGTATGTAGGATGTATATACACACACACACACAATCCAATTCATGTAAAGTGCAGCCCGGCAGTATGTAGGATGTATATACACACACACACACAATCCAATTCATGTAAAGTGCAGCCCGGCAGTATGTATGATGTATTTACACACAGACACAATCCAATTCATGTAAAGTGCAGCCCGGCAGTATGTAGGATGTATATACACACACACACAATCCAATTCATGTAAAGTGCAGCCCGGCAGTATGTAGGATGTATATACACACAGACACAATCCAATTCATGTAAAGTGCAGCCCGGCAGTATGTATGATGTATTTACACACAGACACAATCCAATTCATGTAAAGTGCAGCCCGGCAGTATGTAGGATGTATATACACACACACACAATCCAATTCATGTAAAGTGCAGCCCGGCAGTATGTAGGATGTATATACACACACACACACAATCCAATTCATGTAAAGTGCAGCCCGGCAGTATGTAGGATGTGTATACACACACACACACACTCCAATTCATGTAAAGTGCAGCCCGGCAGTATGTAGGATGTATATACACACACACACAATCCAATTCATGTAAAGTGCAGCCCGGCAGTATGTAGGATGTATATACACACAGACACAATCCAATTCATGTAAAGTGCAGCCCGGCAGTATGTAGGATGTATATACACACACACACAATCCAATTCATGTAAAGTGCAGCCCGGCAGTATGTAGGATGTATATACACACACACAATCCAATTCATGTAAAGTGCAGCCCGGCAGTATGTAGGATGTATATACACACAGACACAATCCAATTCATGTAAAGTGCTGCCCGGCAGTATGTAGGATGTATATACACACACACACACAATCCAATTCATGTAAGGTGCAGCCTGGCAGTATGTAGGATGTATATATACACACACACACAATCCAATTAATGTAAAGTGCAGCCCGGCAGTATGTAGGATGTATATACACACACACAATCCAATTCATGTAAAGTGCAGCCCGGCAGTATGTAGGATGTATATACACACACACACACACACACACAATCCAATTCATGTAAAGTGCAGCCCAGCAGTATGTAGGATGTATATACACACACACACACAATCCAATCCATGTAAAGTGCAGCCTGGCAGTATGTAGGATGTATATACACACACACACAATCCAATCCATGTAAAGTGCAGCCTGGCAGTATGTAGGATGTATATATACACACACACACAATCCAATTCATGTAAAGTGCAGCCCGGCAGTATGTAGGATGTATATACACACACACACAATCCAATTCATGTAATGTGCAGCCTGGCAGTATGTAGGATGTATATACATACACACAATCCAATTCATGTAAAGTGCAGCCCGGCAGTATGTAGGATGTATATACATACACACAATCCAATTCATGTAAAGTGCAGCCTGGCAGTATGTAGGATGTATATACACACAGACACAATCCAATTCATGTAAAGTGCAGCCTGGCAGTATGTAGGATGTATATACACACATACACACAATCCAATTCATGTAAAGTGCAGCCTGGCAGTATGTAGGATGTATATACATACACACACAATCCAATTCATGTAAAGTGCAGCCTGGCAGTATGTAGGATGTATATACACACAGACACAATCCAATTCATGTAAAGTGCAGCCCGGCAGTATGTAGGATGTATATATACACACACACAATCCAATTCATGTAAAGTGCAGCCTGGCAGATTGTAGGATGTATATACACAGACACAATCCAATTCATGTAAAGTGCAGCCCGGCAGTATGTAGGATGGATACACGCACAGACACAATCCAATTCATGTAAAGTGCAGCCTGGCAGTATGTAGGATGTGTATACACACAGACACAATCCAATTCATGTAAAGTGCAGCCCGGCAGTATGTAGGATGTATACACACACAGACACAATCCAATTCATGTAAAGTGCAGCCCGGCAGTATGTAGGACGTATATACACACACACACAATCCAATCCATGTAAAGTGCAGCCCGGCAGTATGTAGGATGTATATACACACACACACAATCCAATTCATGTAAAGTGCAGCCCGGCAGTATGTAGGATGTATATACACACACACACAATCCAATTCATGTAAAGTGCAGCTCGGCAGTATGTAGGATGTATATACACACACAGACACAATCCAATTCATGTAAAGTGCAGCCCGGCAGTATGTAGGATGTATATACACACACACACACAATCCAATTCATGTAAAGTGCAGCCCGGCAGTATGTAGGATGTATATACACACACACACAATCCAATTCATGTAAAGTGCAGCCTGACAGTATGTAGGATGTATATACACACACACACACAATCCAATTCATGTAAAGTGCAGCCCGGCAGTATGTAGGATGTATATACACACACACACACAATCCAATTCATGTAAAGTGCAGCTCGGCAGTATGTAGGATGTATATACACACACACACACACACACACAATCCAATTCATGTAAAGTGCAGCACGTCAGTATGTAGGATGTATATACACAAACACAATCCAATTCATGTAAAGTGCAGCCCGGCAGTATGTAGGATGTATATACACACACACACAATCCAATTCATGTAAAGTGCAGCCCGGCAGTATGTAGGATGTATATACACACACACACACAATCCAATTCATGTAAAGTGCAGCCTGGCAGTATGTAGGATGTATATACACACAGACACAATCCAATTCATGTAAAGTGCAGCCCGGCAGGATGTAGGATGTATATACACACACACAATCCAATTCATGTAAAGTACAGCCCGGCAGTATGTAGGATGTATATACACACACACACACAATCCAATTCATGTAAAGTGCAGCCCGGCAGTATGTAGGATGTATATACACACACACAATCCAATTCATGTAAAGTGCAGCCTGGCAGTATGTAGGATGTATATACACACACACACACAATCCAATTCATGTAAAGTGCAGCCTGGCAGTATGTAGGATGTATATACACACAGACACAATCCAATTCATGTAAAGTGCAGCCCGGCAGTATGTAGGATGTATATACACACACACACACAATCCAATTCATGTAAAGTGCAGCCTGGCAGTATGTAGGATGTATATACACACACACACAATCCAATTCATGTAAAGTGCAGCCTGGCAGTATGTAGGATGTATATACACACACACAATCCAATTCATGTAAAGTACAGCCCGGCAGTATGTAGGATGTATATACACACACACACACAATCCAATTCATGTAAAGTGCAGCCCGGCAGTATGTAGGATGTATATACACACATACACACAATCCAATTCATGTAAAGTGCAGCCTGGCAGTATGTAGGATGTATATACATACACACACAATCCAATTCATGTAAAGTGCAGCCTGGCAGTATGTAGGATGTATATACACACAGACACAATCCAATTCATGTAAAGTGCAGCCCGGCAGTATGTAGGATGTATATATACACACACACAATCCAATTCATGTAAAGTGCAGCCTGGCAGATTGTAGGATGTATATACACAGACACAATCCAATTCATGTAAAGTGCAGCCCGGCAGTATGTAGGATGGATACACGCACAGACACAATCCAATTCATGTAAAGTGCAGCCTGGCAGTATGTAGGATGTGTATACACACAGACACAATCCAATTCATGTAAAGTGCAGCCCGGCAGTATGTAGGATGTATACACACACAGACACAATCCAATTCATGTAAAGTGCAGCCCGGCAGTATGTAGGACGTATATACACACACACACAATCCAATCCATGTAAAGTGCAGCCCGGCAGTATGTAGGATGTATATACACACACACACAATCCAATTCATGTAAAGTGCAGCCCGGCAGTATGTAGGATGTATATACACACACACACAATCCAATTCATGTAAAGTGCAGCTCGGCAGTATGTAGGATGTATATACACACACAGACACAATCCAATTCATGTAAAGTGCAGCCCGGCAGTATGTAGGATGTATATACACACACACACACAATCCAATTCATGTAAAGTGCAGCCCGGCAGTATGTAGGATGTATATACACACACTCACAATCCAATTCATGTAAAGTGCAGCCTGGCAGTATGTAGGATGTATATACACACACACACACAATCCAATTCATGTAAAGTGCAGCCCGGCAGTATGTAGGATGTATATACACACACACACACAATCCAATTCATGTAAAGTGCAGCTCGGCAGTATGTAGGATGTATATACACACACACACACACACACACAATCCAATTCATGTAAAGTGCAGCCCGTCAGTATGTAGGATGTATATACACAAACACAATCCAATTCATGTAAAGTGCAGCCCGGCAGTATGTAGGATGTATATACACACACACACAATCCAATTCATGTAAAGTGCAGCCCGGCAGTATGTAGGATGTATATACACACACACACACAATCCAATTCATGTAAAGTGCAGCCTGGCAGTATGTAGGATGTATATACACACAGACACAATCCAATTCATGTAAAGTGCAGCCCGGCAGGATGTAGGATGTATATACACACACACAATCCAATTCATGTAAAGTACAGCCCGGCAGTATGTAGGATGTATATACACACACACACACAATCCAATTCATGTAAAGTGCAGCCCGGCAGTATGTAGGATGTATATACACACACACAATCCAATTCATGTAAAGTGCAGCCTGCAGTATGTAGGATGTATATACACACACACACACAATCCAATTCATGTAAAGTGCAGCCTGGCAGTATGTAGGATGTATATACACACACACACAATCCAATTCATGTAAAGTGCAGCCCGGCAGTATGTAGGATGTATATACACACACACACACAATCCAATTCATGTAAAGTGCAGCCTGGCAGTATGTAGGATGTATATACACAGACACTATCCAATTCGTGTAAAGTGCAGCCCGGCAGTATGTAGGATGTATATACACACACACACAATCCAATTCATGTAAAGTGCAGCCTGGCAGTATGTAGGATGTATATACACACACACACACAATCCAATTCATGTAAAGTGCAGCCTGGCAGTATGTAGGATGTATATACACACACACACAATCCAATTCATGTAAAGTGCAGCCCGGCAGTATGTAGGATGTATACACACACACACACACAATCCAATTCATGTAAAGTGCAGCCCGGCAGTATGTAGGATGTATATACACACACACACACACACAATCCAATTCATGTAAAGTGCAGCCCAGCAGTATGTATGATGTATTTACACACAGACACAATCCAATTCATGTAAAGTGCAGCCCAGCAGTATGTAGGATGTATATACACACACAGACACAATCCAATTCATGTAAAGTGCAGCCCGGCAGTATGTATGATGTATTTACACACAGACACAATCCAATTCATGTAAAGTGCAGCCCGGCAGTATGTAGGATGTATATACACACACACACACAATCCAATTCATGTAAAGTGCAGCCTGGCAGTATGTAGGATGTATATATACACACACACACAATCCAATTCATGTAAAGTGCAGCCCAGCAGTATGTAGGATGTATATACACACAGACACAATCCAATTCATGTAAAGTGCAGCCCGGCAGTATGTAGGATGTATATATACATACAGACACAATCCAATTCATGTAAAGTGCAGCCTGGCAGTATGTAGGATGTATATACACACACACACACACAATCCATTTCATGTAAAGTGCAGCCCAGCAGTATATAGGATGTATACACACACACACACAATCCAATTCATGTAAAGTGCAGCCCGGCAGTATGTAGGATGTATATACACACACGCACAATCCAATTCATGTAAAGTGCAGCCCGGCAGTATGTAGGATGTATATACACACACACACAATCCAATTCATGTAAAGTGCAGCCTGGCAGTATGTTGGATGTATATATACATACAGACACAATCCAATTCATGTAAAGTGCAGCTTGGCAGTATGTAGGATGTAAATACACACACACACAATCCAATACAAAGTGCAGCCCGGCAGTATGTAGGATGTATATAAACACACACAATCCAATTCATGTAAAGTGCAGCCCAGCAGTATGTAGGATGTATTTACACACAGACACAATCCAATTCATGTAAAGTGCAGCCCAGCAGTATGTAGGATGTATATACACACACAGACGCAATCCAATTCATGTAAAGTGCAGCCCGGCAGTATGTATGATGTATTTACACACAGACACAATCCAATTCATGTAAAGTGCAGCCCGGCAGTATGTAGGATGTATATACACACACAAACACAATCCAATTCATGTAAAGTGCAGCCTGGCAGTATGTAGGATGTATATACACACACACACAATCCAATTCATGTAAAGTGCAGCCCAGCAGTATGTAGGATGTATATACACACAGACACAATCCAATTCATGTAAAGTGCAGCCTGGCAGTATGTAGGATGTATATACACACACACACACAATCCAATTCATGTAAAGTGCAGCCCGGCAGTATGTAGGATGTATATACACACACACACAATCCAATTCATGTAAAGTTCAGCCTGGCAGTATGTAGGATGTATATACACACACACACAATCCAATTCATGTAAAGTGCAGCCCGGCAGTATGTAGGATGTATATACACACACACACAATCCAATTCATGTAAAGTGCAGCCCGGCAGTATGTAGGATGTATATACACACACACACAATCCAATTCATGTAAAGTGCAGCCCGGCAGTATGTAGGATGGATACACACACACACACAATCCAATTCATGTAAAGTGCAGCCCGGCAGTATGTAGGATGTATATACACACACACACAATCCAATTCATGTAAAGTGCAGCCCGGCAGTATGTAGGATGGATATACACACACACACACACACACAATCTCATTCATGTAAAGTGCAGCCTGGCAGTATGTAGAATGTATATACACACACACACAATCCAATTCATGTAAAGTGCAGCCCGGCAGTATGTAGGATGGATATACACACACACACACAATCTCATTCATGTAAAGTGCAGCCTGGCAGTATGTAGAATGTATATACACACACACACAATCCAATTCATGTAAAGTGCAGCCCGGCAGCATGTAGGATGTATATACATACACACACACAATCCAATTCATGTAAAGTGCAGCCCGGCAGCATGTAGGATGTATATACACACACACACACACTCCAATTCATGTAAAGTGCAGCCCGGCAGTATGTAGGATGTATATACACACACACAATCCAATTCATGTAAAGTGCAGCCTGGCAGTATGTAGGATGTATATACACACACACACAATCCAATTCATGTAAAGTGCAGCCCGGCAGTATGTATGATGTATTTACACACAGACACAATCCAATTCATGTAAAGTGCAGCCCGGCAGTATGTAGGATGTATATACACACACACACACAATCCAATTCATGTAAAGTGCAGCCCGGCAGTATGTAGGATGTATATACACACACACAATCCAATTCATGTAAAGTGCAGCCTGGCAGTATGTAGGATGTATATACACACACACACACACACTCCAATTCATGTAAAGTGCAGCCCGGCAGTATGTAGGATGTATATACACACACACACACACAATCCAATTCATGTAAAGAGCAGCCCGGCAGTATGTAGGATGTATATACACACACACACACAATCCAATTCATGTAAAGTGCAGCCCGGCAGTATGTATGATGTATTTACACACAGACACAATCCAATTCATGTAAAGTGCAGCCCGGCAGTATGTAGGATGTATATACACACACACACAATCCAATTCATGTAAAGTGCAGCCCGGCAGTATGTAGGATGTATATACACACAGACACAATCCAATTCATGTAAAGTGCAGCCCGGCAGTATGTATGATGTATTTACACACAGACACAATCCAATTCATGTAAAGTGCAGCCCCGGCAGTATGTAGGATGTATATACACACACACACAATCCAATTCATGTAAAGTGCAGCCCGGCAGTATGTAGGATGTATATACACACACACACACAATCCAATTCATGTAAAGTGCAGCCCGGCAGTATGTAGGATGTGTATACACACACACACACACTCCAATTCATGTAAAGTGCAGCCCGGCAGTATGTAGGATGTATATACACACACACACAATCCAATTCATGTAAAGTGCAGCCCGGCAGTATGTAGGATGTATATACACACAGACACAATCCAATTCATGTAAAGTGCAGCCCGGCAGTATGTAGGATGTATATACACACACACACACACACACAATCCAATTCATGTAAAGTGCAGCCCGGCAGTATGTAGGATGTATATACACACACACAATCCAATTCATGTAAAGTGCAGCCCGGCAGTATGTAGGATGTATATACACACAGACACAATCCAATTCATGTAAAGTGCTGCCCGGCAGTATGTAGGATGTATATACACACACACACACAATCCAATTCATGTAAGGTGCAGCCTGGCAGTATGTAGGATGTATATATACACACACACACAATCCAATTAATGTAAAGTGCAGCCCGGCAGTATGTAGGATGTATATACACACACACAATCCAATTCATGTAAAGTGCAGCCCGGCAGTATGTAGGATGTATATACACACACACACACACACACACACAATCCAATTCATGTAAAGTGCAGCCCAGCAGTATGTAGGATGTATATACACACACACACACAATCCAATCCATGTAAAGTGCAGCCTGGCAGTATGTAGGATGTATATACACACACACACAATCCAATCCATGTAAAGTGCAGCCTGGCAGTATGTAGGATGTATATATACACACACACACAATCCAATTCATGTAAAGTGCAGCCCGGCAGTATGTAGGATGTATATACACACACACACAATCCAATTCATGTAAAGTGCAGCCTGGCAGTATGTAGGATGTATATACATACACACAATCCAATTCATGTAAAGTGCAGCCCGGCAGTATGTAGGATGTATATACATACACACAATCCAATTCATGTAAAGTGCAGCCTGGCAGTATGTAGGATGTATATACACACAGACACAATCCAATTCATGTAAAGTGCAGCCTGGCAGTATGTAGGATGTATATACACACATACACACAATCCAATTCATGTAAAGTGCAGCCTGGCAGTATGTAGGATGTATATACATACACACACAATCCAATTCATGTAAAGTGCAGCCTGGCAGTATGTAGGATGTATATACACACAGACACAATCCAATTCATGTAAAGTGCAGCCCGGCAGTATGTAGGATGTATATATACACACACACAATCCAATTCATGTAAAGTGCAGCCTGGCAGATTGTAGGATGTATATACACAGACACAATCCAATTCATGTAAAATGCAGCCCGGCAGTATGTAGGATGGATACACGCACAGACACAATCCAATTCATGTAAAGTGCAGCCTGGCAGTATGTAGGATGTGTATACACACAGACACAATCCAATTCATGTAAAGTGCAGCCCGGCAGTATGTAGGATGTATACACACACAGACACAATCCAATTCATGTAAAGTGCAGCCCGGCAGTATGTAGGATGTATATACACACACACACACAATCCAATTAATGTAAAGTGCAGCCCGGCAGTATGTAGGATGTATATACACACACACACAATCCAATTCATGTAAAGTGCAGCTTGGCAGTATGTAGGATGTATATACACACACACACAATCCAATTCATGTAAAGTGCAGCTCGGCAGTATGTAGGATGTATATACACACACACACACAATCCAATTCATGTAAAGTGCAGCCCGGCAGTATGTAGGATGTATATACACACACACACACAATCCAATTCATGTAAAGTGTAGCCCGGCAGTATGTAGGATGTATATACACACACACACAATCCAATTCATGTAAAGTGCAGCCTGGCAGTATGTAGGATGTATATACACACACACACACAATCCAATTCATGTAAAGTGCAGCCCGGCAGTATGTAGGATGTATATACACAAACACACACAATCCAATTCATGTAAAGTGCAGCTCGGCAGTATGTAGGATGTATATACACACACACACACACACACAATCCAATTCATGTAAAGTGCAGCCCGTCAGTATGTAGGATGTATATACACACACACAATCCAATTCATGTAAAGTGCAGCCCGGCAGTATGTAGGATGTATATACACACACACACAATCCAATTCATGTAAAGTGCAGCCCGGCAGTATGTAGGATGTATATACACACACACACACAATCCAATTCATGTAAAGTGCAGCCTGGCAGTATGTAGGATGTATATACACACAGACACAATCCAATTCATGTAAAGTGCAGCCCGGCAGGATGTAGGATGTATATACACACACACAATCCAATTCATGTAAAGTACAGCCCGGCAGTATGTAGGATGTATATACACACACACACACAATCCAATTCATGTAAAGTGCAGCCCGGCAGTATGTAGGATGTATATACACACACACAATCCAATTCATGTAAAGTGCAGCCTGGCAGTATGTAGGATGTATATACACACACACACACAATCCAATTCATGTAAAGTGCAGCCTGGCAGTATGTAGGATGTATATACACACACACACAATCCAATTCATGTAAAGTGCAGCCCGGCAGTATGTAGGATGTATATACACACACACACACAATCCAATTCATGTAAAGTGCAGCCTGGCAGTATGTAGGATGTATATACACAGACACTATCCAATTCGTGTAAAGTGCAGCCCGGCAGTATGTAGGATGTATATACACACACACACACAATCCAATTCATGTAAAGTGCAGCCTGGCAGTATGTAGGATGTATATACACACACACACACAATCCAATTCATGTAAAGTGCAGCCTGGCAGTATGTAGGATGTATATACACACACACACAATCCAATTCATGTAAAGTGCAGCCCGGCAGTATGTAGGATGTATACACACACACACACACAATCCAATTCATGTAAAGTGCAGCCCGGCAGTATGTAGGATGTATATACACACACACACACACACAATCCAATTCATGTAAAGTGCAGCCCAGCAGTATGTATGATGTATTTACACACAGACACAATCCAATTCATGTAAAGTGCAGCCCAGCAGTATGTAGGATGTATATACACACACAGACACAATCCAATTCATGTAAAGTGCAGCCCGGCAGTATGTATGATGTATTTACACACAGACACTATCCAATTCATGTAAAGTGCAGCCCGGCAGTATGTAGGATGTATATACACACACACACACAATCCAATTCATGTAAAGTGCAGCCTGGCAGTATGTAGGATGTATATATACACACACACACAATCCAATTCATGTAAAGTGCAGCCCAGCAGTATGTAGGATGTATATACACACAGACACAATCCAATTCATGTAAAGTGCAGCCCGGCAGTATGTAGGATGTATATATACATACAGACACAATCCAATTCATGTAAAGTGCAGCCTGGCAGTATGTAGGATGTATATATACACACACACACACAATCCAATTCATGTAAAGTGCAGCCCAGCAGTATATAGGATGTATACACACACACACACAATCCAATTCATGTAAAGTGCAGCCCGGCAGTATGTAGGATGTATATACACACACGCACAATCCAATTCATGTAAAGTGCAGCCCGGCAGTATGTAGGATGTATATACACACACACACAATCCAATTCATGTAAAGTGCAGCCTGGCAGTATGTTGGATGTATATATACATACAGACACAATCCAATTCATGTAAAGTGCAGCCTGGCAGTATGTAGGATGTATATACACACACACACAATCCAATTCATGTAAAGTGCAGCCCGGCAGTATGTAGGATGTATACACACACACACACACAATCCAATTCATGTAAAGTGCAGCCCGGCAGTATGTAGGATGTATATACACACACACACACACACAATCCAATTCATGTAAAGTGCAGCCCAGCAGTATATAGGATGTATACACACACACACACAATCCAATTCATGTAAAGTGCAGCCCGGCAGTATGTAGGATGTATATACACACACGCACAATCCAATTCATGTAAAGTGCAGCCCGGCAGTATGTAGGATGTATATACACACACACACAATCCAATTCATGTAAAGTGCAGCCTGGCAGTATGTAGGATGTATATACACACACACACACAATCCAATTCATGTAAAGTGCAGCCTGGCAGTATGTAGGATGTATATACACACACACACAATCCAATTCATGTAAAGTGCAGCCCGGCAGTATGTAGGATGTATATACACACACACACACAATCCAATTCATGTAAAGTGCAGCCTGGCAGTATGTAGGATGTATATACACAGACACTATCCAATTCGTGTAAAGTGCAGCCCGGCAGTATGTAGGATGTATATACACACACACACACAATCCAATTCATGTAAAGTGCAGCCTGGCAGTATGTAGGATGTATATACACACACACACACAATCCAATTCATGTAAAGTGCAGCCTGGCAGTATGTAGGATGTATATACACACACACACAATCCAATTCATGTAAAGTGCAGCCCGGCAGTATGTAGGATGTATACACACACACACACACAATCCAATTCATGTAAAGTGCAGCCCGGCAGTATGTAGGATGTATATACACACACACACACACACAATCCAATTCATGTAAAGTGCAGCCCAGCAGTATGTATGATGTATTTACACACAGACACAATCCAATTCATGTAAAGTGCAGCCCAGCAGTATGTAGGATGTATATACACACACAGACACAATCCAATTCATGTAAAGTGCAGCCCGGCAGTATGTATGATGTATTTACACACAGACACTATCCAATTCATGTAAAGTGCAGCCCGGCAGTATGTAGGATGTATATACACACACACACACAATCCAATTCATGTAAAGTGCAGCCTGGCAGT
Organism: Pelodytes ibericus; assembly: GCA_036172795.1. NCBI lineage: Eukaryota > Metazoa > Chordata > Amphibia > Anura > Pelodytidae > Pelodytes > Pelodytes ibericus. Next base: position 222,638,911 of record CM069858.1, on the reverse strand, counting down.
ATGTAGGATGTATATATACACACACACACAATCCAATTCATGTAAAGTGCAGCCCAGCAGTATGTAGGATGTATATACACACAGACACAATCCAATTCATGTAAAGTGCAGCCCGGCAGTATGTAGGATGTATATATACATACAGACACAATCCAATTCATGTAAAGTGCAGCCTGGCAGTATGTAGGATGTATATATACACACACACACACAATCCAATTCATGTAAAGTGCAGCCCAGCAGTATATAGGATGTATACACACACACACACAATCCAATTCATGTAAAGTGCAGCCCGGCAGTATGTAGGATGTATATACACACACGCACAATCCAATTCATGTAAAGTGCAGCCCGGCAGTATGTAGGATGTATATACACACACACACAATCCAATTCATGTAAAGTGCAGCCTGGCAGTATGTTGGATGTATATATACATACAGACACAATCCAATTCATGTAAAGTGCAGCCTGGCAGTATGTAGGATGTAAATACACACACACACAATCCAATACAAAGTGCAGCCCGGCAGTATGTAGGATGTATATACACACACACAATCCAATTCATGTAAAGTGCAGCCCAGCAGTATGTAGGATGTATTTACACACAGACACAATCCAATTCATGTAAAGTGCAGCCCAGCAGTATGTAGGATGTATATACACACACAGACGCAATCCAATTCATGTAAAGTGCAGCCCGGCAGTATGTATGATGTATTTACACACAGACACAATCCAATTCATGTAAAGTGCAGCCCGGCAGTATGTAGGATGTATATACACACACACACACAATCCAATTCATGTAAAGTGTAGCCCGGCAGTATGTAGGATGTATATACACACACACACAATCCAATTCATGTAAAGTGCAGCCTGGCAGTATGTAGGATGTATATACACACACACACACAATCCAATTCATGTAAAGTGCAGCCCGGCAGTATGTAGGATGTATATACACAAACACACACAATCCAATTCATGTAAAGTGCAGCTCGGCAGTATGTAGGATGTATATACACACACACACACACACACAATCCAATTCATGTAAAGTGCAGCCCGTCAGTATGTAGGATGTATACACACACACACAATCCAATTCATGTAAAGTGCAGCCTGGCAGTATGTAGGATGTATATACACACAGACACAATCCAATTCATGTAAAGTGCAGCCCGGCAGGATGTAGGATGTATATACACACACACAATCCAATTCATGTAAAGTACAGCCCGGCAGTATGTAGGATGTATATACACACACACACACAATCCAATTCATGTAAAGTGCAGCCCGGCAGTATGTAGGATGTATATACACACACACAATCCAATTCATGTAAAGTGCAGCCTGGCAGTATGTAGGATGTATATACACACACACACACAATCCAATTCATGTAAAGTGCAGCCTGGCAGTATGTAGGATGTATATACACACACACACAATCCAATTCATGTAAAGTGCAGCCCGGCAGTATGTAGGATGTATATACACACACACACACAATCCAATTCATGTAAAGTGCAGCCTGGCAGTATGTAGGATGTATATACACAGACACTATCCAATTCGTGTAAAGTGCAGCCCGGCAGTATGTAGGATGTATATACACACACACACAATCCAATTCATGTAAAGTGCAGCCTGGCAGTATGTAGGATGTATATACACACACACACACAATCCAATTCATGTAAAGTGCAGCCTGGCAGTATGTAGGATGTATATACACACACACACAATCCAATTCATGTAAAGTGCAGCCCGGCAGTATGTAGGATGTATACACACACACACACACAATCCAATTCATGTAAAGTGCAGCCTGGCAGTATGTTGGATGTATATATACATACAGACACAATCCAATTCAAGTTCCCCGGGAAACAGGCAAAGCCTAGGTGGGAGGGGGCATGTATGAGTGAGGGGTGTGAGTGGCACCTATGACAGTGCTGGTGGGGGAGTGGCTGTGGGTTGGGGTATTTAAGGACCCCTCCATCTTGGAGTCAGCAGCCATTTTAATTTCAAACGGACACAGCAGGAAAAATCTTTCTCTCTGCTCGTGTCTTTAGTGAAACGGCCTAAGGCATGGATGTGGAGCACATTCTGGCGGCCCTTAGGGCTGAAGCGCTGCTGGATGGTGGGGCACACCTCCAGCAGCAGATGGCTCGGCTGAGGGGGACTCCGTCCGGAGCCCCCGTTCCTGAGGCTGGTCGCGGGTCGGGCAGGCGTGTTTCGCGCCCCCCCGCCCGCCTGAGTCCTGTAGCAGGCCCCAGCGGTGGGTACCGGAGTCGGAGCCCCGGAGATCAAGAGGGACGGCGGCGCTCGTTTCCCGCGAGGCCGGTGAGTACGCCGGGAAGGCCTCGGCCTTCCCCATCCCTGCCCCGTAGTGCTCGCTTGCAGGCCGCAAGGCCTACTGCCTCTCCGGAGGTCTCCCCGCTCCCACCCCTTATCCAGGGCGGGCCGTCGCCGGCCGCGAGGCCCGCCCGTCGGGCTTCAGGCCCACGCCAGAGCGCTTCCCCGGCCTTACCTACTTCCACGCCGCTCAGGATCCTCCGGTCTGGCGGTGTTGTCTCCCCGGGAGGTCTAGCGGTGGTTACCGCGCCTCCGGTAAGGCCCCCGGTGGTGCCCACGCCTCCTGGTCCCCCCAGCGGGGGGAGGAGGCCCCGTGCACCCCAGGCACGTGGCAGACGGGCGTGTGAACGGAGGGCGTCCCGCTTGCCTCCAAGGCCGTCCGGCCCAGCTCCTCCTGCGGAGGGGTCCCTGTCGGGCTACTCAGAAGGGGAGGATGAGGTATGGACCCCCTCCCCGGTTCCCCATTCCTCGATGGCTGCCCGTGCTGCGTTGGCTGAGGGTCATGGGCCCACTGGGCCCCACTTGGGGGGGAGGGTCGCTGATGGCACTGTTTCTTATCCTCAGGATGTTCAATTTTCTCATGCTCCGGTGGGGCAACAGGTGCCCCCTCCGGTGATTCAGTCGGTGGCGGGTGCTCTTCCTACGGTCCCCGCTGCGGGTCTGGCGCCTTCCGGCCTAGCGGCGCCTGGGCTGCTACCACCAACCGGTGAGTGTGGTTTTTTACCGGGGTCTGGTTTGGCGCCTGCGTGGGAGGGTTTGATGCGGGGTTTGCAAGGGGTATTGCTGCATTTGTCTGCGCCCGGGGTTCCAGGGATTCCTTCTGTATCACAGCAGCTGGATGCGCAGCTGCGGGGGGTGTGGGAAGCAGGGGGGTTGGCTGGTACGGGCGTGATGGGTACTGGGCCCGTGGTGGTCCCCGCACAGGCCCCGTTGCAGGCTTTATCTCCCCCGGTGGTAGCTGCGGCAGGGGATGCAACGGTCTCTGGGGTGGAGCCTGGGGCTAGTATGCTTGAGGCTCCGGTTACGGTTGTGGCCCCGGTGGCTAACGGGGCTTCCTATATGTGTTGGTCGGGCCCGCTGGGCCTGCACTTGAAGCAGGAGGTTAAGGAAAATATCTGGAAGGGGGAATTCCTGGAGATATTCTCTTTGATTCCCCTAGAGGATGTTCCTCCTCCTGAGAAGGAGTTAAAAGACTCCGAAAAAGAAAAGGAGAAATACAAGTACCGTAAGATCCCTAAGACCTACGGTAACTGGATTAGGGGGTTTTCAATTTTGGCCAGTGTGATGGGGGAAAAATATCCTGAGCGATGCTCGTCGCTTTTCTGCTATCAGGATCAGATTTGGACGGCGTGTAGGGTTTATGGGGGACTGAGTTGGTGGCGATACGACGAGCAGTTTCGCCAGCGCTTGGCCGTGCGTCCTACGCTCTCCTGGGATCAAATGGACATCGGGCTATGGCTGTCTATTATGACGCGGCCCGCATCGGCCCAAGGGGGTCTATCTTCCTTTCTCGGGGGGGCCGGCGGGATGGGTGGAACCACCCCCACCCCGTCGGCCGTGCAAAAACGTCCGGGGTCTTGCTGGCAGTTTAATGACGGGCAGTGTAAGTGGGGGTCAAACTGCAGGTTTAAGCACGAATGCTCGGTGTGCGGAGGTAATCACCCCTCCTCCCGTTGCTTTAAACGTGGGAAGTCAGGCGATAAGTCGGACATGGGCTCAAAGGGGGAGGACGCCGGTGGACGTCGCCGCGATGCGCCCGTGGTTAAATAGGTACCACAACCGCAGGGCTGCGGATATCCTGTTATCAGGTTTTGAAGAGGGATTTTGGATCCCTTTCCAGGACCGACCTGCGGTGATGTCTTTTCGTAACTTGCGGTCAGTGGCATCTTATCCGGCAGTGGTGAGGGAAAAGTTGGCGAAGGAAATTGCTATGGGGAGAATGGCGGGTCCCTTTCGGGACCCTCCATTGCATAACTTGCGGGTGTCTCCCCTGGGGGTGGTACCCAAGAAGGAGCCTGGCAAATTCCGTCTTATACACCATTTATCGCATCCCCACGGGGGTTCGGTGAATGATGACATTGACGCGGAATTGTGCCGGGTGTCGTACGTGTCCTTTGACGCAGCGGTACGGATGGTCAGGGCCGCGGGAGTGGGGGCCCTTATGGCCAAAACGGATGTTGAGTCGGCTTTTCGGTTGTTGCCCGTGCACCCGGAGTGTCATCATCTATTAGGATGTTTCTTTGAAGGGGAATTTTACGTGGATTTGTGCTTGCCCATGGGGTGCTCGATTTCCTGTTTTTATTTCGAATGCTTCAGTACGTTCTTGGAATGGGTGGTGCGCATGGAGGCGGGTTGTGACTCTGTGCTGCACTATCTTGATGATTTCCTGTGCGTTGGCCCTCCCCGATCTAATGTGTGTGCTCACCTATTGAGATCGGTGGAAATGGTTTCGAGCGGGTTCGGGGTTCCATTGGCTCCTAGCAAAACGGAGGGCCCAGCGACGTGCCTTAGCTTCCTGGGCATCGAAATTGACTCGGTGGCCGGGGAGTGCCGCCTGCCGTCTGATAAGGTGGCGGGTCTCAGGGTGGCGGTGGCTGAGGCGCGGCGGGTGCGTAAGATACAGCTTCGCCCATTGCAGTCCTTGTTGGGTAAATTGAATTTTGCCTGTCGGATTATTCCGATGGGCCGGGTTTTCAATAGACGTTTGGCTGGTGCCACGGCTGGGGTGGCTCATGCTCACCATTTTATCCGTTTAACGAGGCCCTTGCGGGAGGATCTGGGGGTTTGGGATTCTTTCTTGGAGAATTTCAATGGGAAAGCCCTATGGCAGGCCCCTGAGGTGTCCAACGGGGATCTCCATTTATATACCGACGCGGCTGGGTCTGTGGGTTTTGGGGCCATCTTGGGGAGGCAATGGTCCTCGGGTGTGTGGCCGTCGGAATGGCGGACATCTGGCTTGACGCGGAATTTGGCATTTCTGGAATTGTTCCCTATCTTGGTGGCGTTGGAGCTTTGGGGGTCGGCCTTGCGGGATCGCAGGGTCGTTTTCCACTGCGATAATATGGGGGTGGTTATGGCTATAAACAACTTGACGGCCTCTTCCCCTCCAGTGATTAGGCTCCTGCGGCGCCTGGTGCTGCGATGTCTTTGTATTAACGTGACTTGTAGGGCTGTGCATATTCCCGGAGTGCAGAATGTCATAGCCGATGCCATTTCTCGTTCGCAGTGGCCGGTCTTCAGGGCTGCGGCCCCTTGGGCGGACGAGGAGGGTTCCCCCTGCCCTCAGGACCTGTGGGACCTTGGGCAGGACGAGTAGCGGACTGGGTTCAGGGGTCGGTATGTCATGCAACTTGGGAAAGGTACGGGAAGGCCTGGGCGGAATGGGAGAATTTGGAGAGGTCCCATGGGGGTTTCCGGACCCTGGAGGAGAGTATTCAGGGTCTGTTGTGGTTGCTATGGCATTGGGAGGCATCGGGGTTATCCCCTGGGGCGGTTTCGGGTAAACTTGCGGGTTTGGCCTTTGGATTTAAAATCCGCAGGGTCACGGACATCACGAAGGACTTTGTGGTGCGCCAGGCCCTTAAGGGGTGGCGCAGGGGTAGGGTGAGTAGGGATTCTCGCAGACCGGTGTCTGGGGCCCTTCTGTTGGGGCTCTTTCATACGTTGCCATCTGTTTGTTCATCTCCGGGTGAAGTGTCATTGTTCAAGGTTGCGTTGGCTTTTGCCTTTTTTGGTGCTTTGCGGATTGGAGAATTGGTGAGCCCCTCCAAGACAAGACAAGGGGGACTCTTGCGGCAGGACGTGCTGCGGGAGCCGGGGTCCCTGCGGTTTTTGATACGGCGTTCTAAGACCGATATGGCAGGTAAAGGTGCTTGGGTGGTTTTACAGGAGGTTAGGGGTTCGGTGGTATGCCCGGTGGCATGCTTGGATTCCTACCTTCTTGTTCGCCCGGAGGCCCCCGGCTCTCTGCTACTGCACTTGGATGGGTCCCCATTGTCTCGCTTTCAGTTCTTGCGGGTGTTTAAGAAATCCTTGGATGCTATGGGGATTGCTAGTTCCGAATTTGGGGGGCACTCCTTTCGGATAGGGGCGGCTACAGAGGCCTCCAGAGTGGGTTTTTCGGCTCGGGCGGTGCAGCGCATAGGGCGTTGGGAATCGCGCCGCTTTCAATCGTATGTTCGCCCGGCTGGACTAATTGATTCTTCACCTTTCTTGCCCGTTTAGATCATGGCCCATATAAGATTTGGCTGATCGGCCACTCTTATATCTACTGGGCTCGGCGGCGTGCAGCTGTCCGCCCGGGAGGGGAACGGATGGGTTTTTCTCCTTTTCAAGCGGAGGTTCGATGGCTGGGGGCAAGAGGGATGAGGTGGATCCAATTCCTGCCTGAGGTGGTTCAGTTGGCTCGGCTGGTGGGTCCCCCGGATATAATAGTTATTCACTTAGGGGGTAATGATTTGGGCACGGCTCCGGTATTGGCATTGGGAGACGCTATCAGGCGGGATTTGGCCAGGTTGCAGGTCTTATTCCCGGATGTAGGTTTGGTTTGGTCTGAGGTCGTCCCTAGGAATTACTGGAGGTGTGCCCAGAATCAAAGGGCCCTGGAGCGTTCTCGGATTAAGTTAAATAAAAGGGTCTCCAAATTTGTGTTGGGTATAGGGGGGATTACGGTCCGTCATAGGGTGTTTGAGAGGAATGCGGCTGTTTTCTTCCGCAGTGATGGGGTTCACCTGACTGACGTTGGTTTGGACCTTTTTAATTTGGCCTTGCAGGAGGCTATGGAACAGGCCATGGCTTTGGTGGGTGGTCACCGCTGATTTAAGGGGGGTTAAACAGCGGTGTCTGTGGCGGGGTGGTCCTTGCCAATACTGTTATGAATGGAGGATCGAGTCAAAGGATGGATAGGGTGGACCCTCTCCTAACCTCTCAAATATTAGAAGGATGGCTAATGGTCGTGCCCACCGAGCTAAAAGTCGGCTGGTGGTTAGCATTAGGTTTGGAATAATGATGGAATTAGTATGGACGAGGGGAGAGGGGGTGTCTCTTCTAGGGACTCCAGTTTAAAGGATGGTGATTTAATGTTTACAATTGGCAAGGACTATTTGGAGCTGTATGTTAATTATGTTTTGGTGTGTTATTAAAGTATTTATATTTTACAGAGTTAATAATTTATAAGAAATAGATGAAAAGTGGAGAAGGTTTGGCATACAGTTCCTCTTGGTTTGTAAATAAAGAAAGCTGTGGCCTATTTAACTCCATACATGTCTCGTGTCATTATTGGGAGAGGGTATGGGGTTTTATAAGTAAGTAAGGAACATTCCCCTTTACATCATACAAGTTCCCCGGGAAACAGGCAAAGCCTAGGTGGGAGGGGGCATGTATGAGTGAGGGGTGTGAGTGGCACCTATGACAGTGCTGGTGGGGGAGTGGCTGTGGGTTGGGGTATTTAAGGACCCCTCCATCTTGGAGTCAGCAGCCATTTTAATTTCAAACGGACACAGCAGGAAAAATCTCCCGCCCACCCTCCCTATTGTTTATATTGTATTATGATTTTGTATTAATACCTTTTCTCTGTCACAGCAGGCGGGGTGGTCCTTGCCAATACTGTTATGAATGGAGGATCGAGTCAAAGGATGGATAGGGTGGACCCTCTCCTAACCTCTCAAATATTAGAAGGATGGCTAATGGTCGTGCCCACCGAGCTAAAAGTCGGCTGGTGGTTAGCATTAGGTTTGGAATAATGATGGAATTAGTATGGACGAGGGGAGAGGGGGTGTCTCTTCTAGGGACTCCAGTTTAAAGGATGGTGATTTAATGTTTACAATTGGCAAGGACTATTTGGAGCTGTATGTTAATTATGTTTTGGTGTGTTATTAAAGTATTTATATTTTACAGAGTTAATAATTTATAAGAAATAGATGAAAAGTGGAGAAGGTTTGGCATACAGTTCCTCTTGGTTTGTAAATAAAGAAAGCTGTGGCCTATTTAACTCCATACATGTCTCGTGTCATTATTGGGAGAGGGTATGGGGTTTTATAAGTAAGTAAGGAACATTCCCCTTTACATCATACATGTAAAGTGCAGCCTGGCAGTATGTAGGATGTAAATACACACACACACAATCCAATACAAAGTGCAGCCCGGCAGTATGTAGGATGTATATACACACACACAATCCAATTCATGTAAAGTGCAGCCCAGCAGTATGTAGGATGTATTTACACACAGACACAATCCAATTCATGTAAAGTGCAGCCCAGCAGTATGTAGGATGTATATACACACACAGACGCAATCCAATTCATGTAAAGTGCAGCCCGGCAGTATGTATGATGTATTTACACACAGACACAATCCAATTCATGTAAAGTGCAGCCCGGCAGTATGTAGGATGTATATACACACACAAACACAATCCAATTCATGTAAAGTGCAGCCTGGCAGTATGTAGGATGTATATACACACAGACACAATCCAATTCATGTAAAGTGCAGCCTGGCAGTATGTAGGATGTATATACACACAGACACACAATCCAATTCATGTAAAGTGCAGCCCGGCAGTATGTAGGATGTATATACACACACACACAATCCAATTCATGTAAAGTTCAGCCTGGCAGTATGTAGGATGTATATACACACACACACAATCCAATTCATGTAAAGTGCAGCCCGGCAGTATGTAGGATGTATATACACACACACACACACACACACACAATCCAATTCATGTAAAGTGCAGCCCGGCAGTATGTAGGATGTATATATACACACACACACACACACACACACACACAATCCAATTCATGTAAAGTGCAGCCCGGCAGTATGTAGGATGTATATACACACACACACAATCCAATTCATGTAAAGTGCAGCCCGGCAGTATGTAGGATGGATACACACACACACACAATCCAATTCATGTAAAGTGCAGCCCGGCAGTATGTAGGATGTATATACACACACACACAATCCAATTCATGTAAAGTGCAGCCCGGCAGTATGTAGGATGGATATACACACACACACACACACACAATCTCATTCATGTAAAGTGCAGCCTGGCAGTATGTAGAATGTATATACACACACACACAATCCAATTCATGTAAAGTGCAGCCCGGCAGTATGTAGGATGGATATACACACACACACAATCTCATTCATGTAAAGTGCAGCCTGGCAGTATGTAGAATGTATATACACACACACACAATCCAATTCATGTAAAGTGCAGCCCGGCAGTATGTAGGATGTATATACACACACACACAATCCAATTCATGTAAAGTGCAGCCTGGCAGTATGTAGAATGTATATACACACACACACAATCCAATTCATGTAAAGTGCAGCCTGGCAGTATGTAGGATGTATATACACACACACACAATCCAATTCATGTAAAGTGCAGCCCGGCAGCATGTAGGATGGATATACACACATACACAATCCAATTCATGTAAAGTGCAGCCTGGCAGTATGTAGGATGTATATACACACACACAATCCAATTCATGTAAAGTGCAGCCCGGCAGTATGTAGGATGTATATACACACACACACAATCCAATTCATGTAAAGTGCAGCCTGGCAGTATGTAGAATGTATATACACACACACACAATCCAATTCATGTAAAGTGCAGCCTGGCAGTATGTAGGATGTATATACACACACACACAATCCAATTCATGTAAAGTGCAGCCCGGCAGCATGTAGGATGTATATACATACACACAATCCAATTCATGTAAAGTGCAGCCCGGCAGTATGTAGGATGTATATACACACACACACAATCCAATTCATGTAAAGTGCAGCCTGGCAGTATGTAGGATGTATATACACACACACACAATCCAATTCATGTAAAGTGCAGCCTGGCAGTATGTAGGATGTATATATACATACAGACACAATCCAATTCATGTAAAGTGCAGCCTGGCAGTATGTAGGATGTATATACACACACACAATCCAATTCATGTAAAGTGCAGCCCGGCAGCATGTAGGATGTATATACATACACACAATCCAATTCATGTAAAGTGCAGCCCGGCAGTATGTAGGATGTATATACACACACACACAATCCAATTCATGTAAAGTGCAGCCTGGCAGTATGTAGGATGTATATACACACACACACAATCCAATTCATGTAAAGTGCAGCCTGGCAGTATGTAGGATGTATATATACATACAGACACAATCCAATTCATGTAAAGTGCAGCCTGGCAGTATGTAGGATGTATATACACACACACAATCCAATTCATGTAAAGTGCAGCCCAGCAGTATGTAGGATGTATTTACACACAGACACAATCCAATTCATGTAAAGTGCAGCCCAGCAGTAAGTAGGATGTATATACACACACAGACGCAATCCAATTCATGTAAAGTGCAGCCCGGCAGTATGTATGATGTATTTACACACAGACACAATCCAATTCATGTAAAGTGCAGCCCGGCAGTATGTAGGATGTATATACACACACAAACACAATCCAATTCATGTAAAGTGCAGCCTGGCAGTATGTAGGATGTAAATACACACACACACAATCCAATATAAAAGTGCAGCCCGGCAGTATGTAGGATTTATATACACACACACACACAATCCAATTCATGTAAAGTGCAGCCCAGCAGTATGTAGGATGTATATACACACAGACACAATCCAATTCATGTAAAGTGCAGCCTGGCAGTATGTAGGATGTATATACACACACACACACAATCCAATTCATGTAAAGTGCAGCCCGGCAGTATGTAGGATGTATATACACACACACACAATCCAATTCATGTAAAGTGCAGCCTGGCAGTATGTAGGATGTATATACACACACACACACAATCCAATTCATGTAAAGTGCAGCCTGGCAGTATGTAGGATGTATACACACACACACAATCCAATTAATGTAAAGTGCAGCCCGGCAGTATGTAGGATGTATATACACACACACACAATCCAATTCATGTAAAGTGCAGCCCGGCAGTATGTAGGATGTATATACACACACACACAATCCAATTCATGTAAAGTGCAGCCCGGCAGTATGTAGGATGGATACACACACACACACAATCCAATTCATGTAAAGTGCAGCCCGGCAGTATGTAGGATGTATATACACACACACACAATCCAATTCATGTAAAGTGCAGCCCGGCAGTATGTAGGATGGATATACACACACACACACAATCTCATTCATGTAAAGTGCAGCCTGGCAGTATGTAGAATGTATATACACACACACACAATCCAATTCATGTAAAGTGCAGCCCGGCAGTATGTAGGATGGATATAGACACACACACAATCTCATTCATGTAAAGTGCAGCCTGGCAGTATGTAGAATGTATATACACACACACACAATCCAATTCATGTAAAGTGCAGCCCGGCAGTATGTAGGATGTATATACACACACACACAATCCAATTCATGTAAAGTGCAGCCTGGCAGTATGTAGAATGTATATACACACACACACAATCCAATTCATGTAAAGTGCAGCCTGGCAGTATGTAGGATGTATATACACACACACACAATCCAATTCATGTAAAGTGCAGCCCGGCAGCATGTAGGATGTATATACATACACACACACAATCCAATTCATGTAAAGTGCAGCCTGGCAGTATGTAGGATGTATATACACACACACAATCCAATTCATGTAAAGTGCAGCCCGGCAGTATGTAGGATGTATATACACACACACACACAATCCAATTCATGTAAAGTGCAGCCTGGCAGTATGTAGGATGTATATACACACACACACAGTCCAATTTATGTAAAGTGCAGCCTGGCAGTATGTAGGATGTATATATACATACAGACACAATCCAATTCATGTAAAGTGCAGCCTGGCAGTATGTAGGATGTATATACACACACACACACACACAATCCAATTCATGTAAAGTGCAGCCCAGCAGTATATAGGATGTATACACACACACACACAATCCAATTCATGTAAAGTGCAGCCCGGCGGTATGTAGGATGTATATACACACACGCACAATCCAATTCATGTAAAGTGCAGCCTGGCAGTATGTAGGATGTATATATACATACAGACACAATCCAATTCATGTAAAGTGCAGCCTGGCAGTATGTAGGATGTAAATACACACACACACAATCCAATACAAAGTGCAGCCCGGCAGTATGTAGGATGTATATACACACACACAATCCAATTCATGTAAAGTGCAGCCCAGCAGTATGTAGGATGTATTTACACACAGACACAATCCAATTCATGTAAAGTGCAGCCCAGCAGTATGTAGGATGTATATACACACACAGACGCAATCCAATTCATGTAAAGTGCAGCCCGGCAGTATGTATGATGTATTTACACACAGACACAATCCAATTCATGTAAAGTGCAGCCCGGCAGTATGTAGGATGTATATACACACACAAACACAATCCAATTCATGTAAAGTGCAGCCTGGCAGTATGTAGGATGTATATACACACACACACAATCCATTTCATGTAAAGTGCAGCCCAGCAGTATGTAGGATGTATATACACACAGACACAATCCAATTCATGTAAAGTGCAGCCTGGCAGTATGTAGGATGTATATACACACACACACACAATCCAATTCATGTAAAGTGCAGCCCGGCAGTATGTAGGATGTATATACACACACACACAATCCAATTCATGTAAAGTGCAGCCTGGCAGTATGTAGGATGTATATACACACACACACAATCCAATTCATGTAAAGTGCAGCCCGGCAGTATGTAGGATGTATATACACACACACACAATCCAATTCATGTAAAGTGCAGCCCGGCAGTATGTAGGATGTATATACACACACACACAATCCAATTCATGTAAAGTGCAGCCCGGCAGTATGTAGGATGTATATACACACACACACAATCCAATTCATGTAAAGTGCAGCCCGGCAGTATGTAGGATGGATATACACACACACACACAATCTCATTCATGTAAAGTGCAGCCTGGCAGTATGTAGAATGTATATACACACACACACAATCCAATTCATGTAAAGTGCAGCCCGGCAGTATGTAGGATGGATATACACACACACACAATCTCATTCATGTAAAGTACAGCCTGGCAGTATGTAGAATGTATATACACACACACACAATCCAATTCATGTAAAGTGCAGCCCGGCAGTATGTAGGATGTATATACACACACACACAATCCAATTCATGTAAAGTGCAGCCTGGCAGTATGTAGAATGTATATACACACACACACAATCCAATTCATGTAAAGTGCAGCCTGGCAGTATGTAGGATGTATATACACACACACACAATCCAATTCATGTAAAGTGCAGCCCGGCAGCATGTAGGATGTATATACATACACACACACAATCCAATTCATGTAAAGTGCAGCCTGGCATTATGTAGGATGTAAATACACACACACAATCCAATTCATGTAAAGTGCAGCCCGGCAGTATGTAGGATGTATATACATACACACACAATCCAATTCATGTAAAGTGCAGCCTGGCAGTATGTAGGATGTATATACACACACACACAATCCAATTCATGTAAAGTGCAGCCTGGCAGTATGTAGGATGTATATACACGCACACATACAATGCAATTCATGTAAAGTGCAGCCCGGCAGTATGTAGGATGTATATACACACAGACACAATCCAATTCATGTAAAGTGCAGCCCAGCAGTATGTAGGATGTATATACACACACACACAATCCAATTCATGTAAAGTGCAGCCCGGCAGTATGTAGGATTTATATACACACACACACAATACAATTCATGTAAAGTGCAGCCCGGCAGTATGTAGGATATAAATACACACACACACACACAATCCAATTCATGTAAAGCGCAGCCCGGAAGTATGTAGGATGTATATACACACACACACAATCCAATACATGTAAAGTGCAGCCTGGCAGTATGTAGGATGTATACACACACACACAATCCAATTCATGTAAAGTGCAGCCCGGCAGTATGTAGGGTGTATATACACACACACAATCCAATTCATGTAAAGTGCAGCCCAGCAGTATATAGGATGTATACACACACACACACAATCCAATTCATGTAAAGTGCAGCCTGGCAGTATGTAGGATGTATATACACACACACACAATCCAATTCATGTAAAGTGCAGCCCGGCAGTATGTAGGATGTAAATACACACACACAAACACAATCCAATTCATGTAAAGCGCAGCCCGGAAGTATGTAGGATGTATATACACACACACACAATCCAATACATGTAAAGTGCAGCCTGGCAGTATGTAGGATGTATACACACACACACAATCCAATTCATGTAAAGTGCAGCCCGGCAGTATGTAGGATGTATATACACACACACAATCCAATTCATGTAAAGTGCAGCCCAGCAGTATATAGGATGTATACACACACACACAATCCAATTCATGTAAAGTGCAGCCCGGCAGTATGTAGGATGTATATACACACACACACAATCCAATTCATGTAAAGTGCAGCCCCGCAGTATGTAGGATGTATATACACACACACACAATCCAATTCATGTAAAGTGCAGCCTGGCAGTATGTAGGATGTATATACACACACACACAATCCAATTCATGTAAAGTGCAGCCAGGCAGTATGTAGGATGTATATACACACACACACAATCCAATTCATGTAAAGTGCAGCCTGGCAGTATGTAGGATGTATATACACACACACACAATCCAATGCATGTAAAGTGCAGCCCGGCAGTATGTAGGATGTATATACACACAGACACAATCCAATTCTTAGACAGTATTAATGCCAAGACAGACACAATGCTTCCTGCGCGCAGTGCTGAGCATACTGTAAATAGACAGTATTAATGTTGGGACAGACACAATGCTGCCTGCGCACAGTGCTGAGCATACTATTATAATGCCGGGACAGACACAATGCTTCCTGCGCGCAGTGCTGAGCATACTGTACATAGACAGTATTAATGCTGGGACAGACACAATGCTGCCTGCGCACAGTGCTGAGCATACTATTATAATGCCGGGACAGACACAATGCTTCCTGCGCGCAGTGCTGAGCATACTGTACATAGACAGTATTAATGCTGGGACAGACACAATGCTGCCTGCGCGCAGTGCTGAGCATACTTTTATAATGCCGGGACAGACACAATGCTTCCTGCGCGCAGTGCTGAGCATACTGTACATAGACAGTATTAATGCTGGGACAGACACAATGCTGCCTGCGCACAGTGCTGAGCATACTATTATAATGCCGGGACAGACACAATGCTTCCTGCGCGCAGTGCTGAGCATACTGTACATAGACAGTATTAATGCAGGGACAGACACAATGCTGCCTGCGCACAGTGCTGAGCATACTATTATAATGCCGGGACAGACACAATGCTGCCTTCGCACAGTGCTGAGCATACTATTTTAATGCCGGGACAGACACAATGCTGCCTTCGCACAGTGCTGAGCATACTATTATAATGCCGGGACAGACACAATGCTGCCTTCGCACAGTGCTGAGCATACTGTACATAGACAGTATTAATGCAAGGACAGACACAATGCTACCTGCACGCAGTGCTGAGCATACTGTACATAGACAGTATTAATGCAAGGACAGACACAATGCTTCCTGCGCGCAGTGCTGAGCATACTGTACATAGACAGTATTAATGCTGGGACAGACACAATGCTGCCTGCGCACAGTGCTGAGCATACTGTACATAGACAGTATTAATGCTGGGACAGACACAATGCTGCCTGGGCACAGTGCTGAGCATACTATTATAATGCCGGGACAGACACAATGCTGCCTTCGCACAGTGCTGAGCATACTATTATAATGCCGGGACAGACACAATGCTGCCTTCGCACAGTGCTGAGCATACTATTATAATGTCGGACAGACACAATGCTGCCTGCGCACAGTGCTGAGCATACTGTACATAAGTATTCATACCCGGACAGACCTAGATTTTATGGCAAGGGACCTTCAAAAAAACAGAGTATCCTGGCAAATTCGGGACGGTTGGCAGCTATGGGTTTACCTCTCTGTCCCCTGCTCTAATAAAACATATCAGCCCTGGCATTTACCCATGATGCACTGGTCCCATTAGGATGTATTCCAGAGCAGTCACTTGCCGTCAGATTAACACATCGCTAATCCTCTTGCGTCCGCGGGGTTAAAGATACATACGTTGGCAGCTGTTTGACTCATAGTGACTTGTTTGCTTAAAGTTGACCTTCAACTTATAACAAAAACTAAAACTTCCTTCTGACTAACGGCCAGGGGGACATTCCCTCAAACAGGACAGGATTAGACAAGCCCAGCATTGCTCCCAATGTGCCTGCTAGACAGAGCGCTTTCCCCGTGTTAAAGCTGCCTGTCCAATAGTGCACCGATTGTGCAGCTATTCACCAAAAGTGAGATGAGATGAACATTTCAGATCCACGCACCTTTATTTGCCCCCCCCCCCCCCAGCTGTCACTTCACAGAGCTCCAGCTCCATTTAGTGGCAATTTGGACGTCCATACCTCCCAACATTTTCAAATGGCCAACGAGGGACACTTTTGGGAGAGAGGCTGGAGGTGGCATTGTCCCCAGTGCGAGGGTGAACTGAGAGGTCCTTTTACATGACTAAATGATAGCCGTTCATGTGATCCGGTAAATCATTTAATGTAACAATAAGGTATTTTATTTACAAATATATACATTATGTACTGCACTTTAATCCCACTGCCTATGTTTTTTTTTGTTTTTGTTTTTTATTGGAAAGCTTTTTATTGAAGACATTTAAACCCAGCCAACAGAAACAGAATTGATCTTGGGAGTCTAGAAATCAAGGGGCACAGTGCCCGGTAGGTAGGCAGGTATGAGGAGAGCCCAAGCAGAAGCTCCACTTGCCATTATGCCCATCCAGCATTAAGGGAGAAATTTGGCTGGACATGATGAGAACTGCAGTTAACCCCCTTCATATCCAGAACAGATTTTTTAAATAAAATTAATGACAAAGGTATGGAGAATTAATGCACTCTCCCCCCTAGAAAAGACACAGACAACAGACTGGATGTGAAGGTCACAGTATTTATTGAGAAATACTGCAACAAAGATTTTATATTTATATCAGTAACTTCAAAACTTCTAGAACGCATACAAAAAAATTTATAAATACCATTCAACACGTATAACATGTAAACCCATGTACAAAACACCATCTTTGTTAAGCACAGGCATGTATATGCCACTAAGCGGTAGCATATCTAGGATTGGGTACCCGAGGATCGGACGTAGGCGTCACCAAAAATATCTGGCTACCGGCGTCGATGCCCCTGCACGATAGCCGCCTGATATTCACTCCCCAGGGACCAGCCCATGGGGAGCCCGTGCAGCTAGCTACCAGAGCTACTGCCTCCCGGGTTGGCCATACCCAAGACAGCCAACCCCCTGCACTGACGTCATACCTCGGGTACCCCCTGCCAACATGGCACCTGACATAGACAAGGCAAAGAGGGATGGGTGGGAGGGAACTGATTTATTTTATTGTAGAAAGAGGCTGGGAAAAACCTCTGCCAGGGTTTATAAAGGTTTTGCCCAGCCTCCAAAGGGGGAGGAACGGCCGCCCATGAAGGGCAATTACTGGCCCGAGGGCCTATGACTGACAGGCTTGTGATGAGGCTGCATCACCAACCTGTTGTCATGCTGCCCTTTCATATATGTCAATATTACAGGCCATTTCTGGAGGGCAGTTTCTGTCAATCTCCCCCCATGTAAAACATATTTGTGATTACACGACTTTGTGCCAGGATTGTAAGTTGCTATCGTGGTGTTAGGCAGCAGAGGGGTGTGGTGTTCCAAACATGTGAATTAAAAAAATAAAATAAACTTATTTATAGAAAGAGGATTCACAGTATGTACAGGTTGAAAGAACTATTTAAGTGCTACAACATATACATAAGACAAACAGTATGTTAGTGCTCAAAAATTAAATGTAGTGTGCGTTCCTTCCTGGATGGGAAAAACATAGCTTTTAGACGAAGCCTCTGGGGCAAGAGAAGAGTCTTCCTCATCCTCTGTAGATAAATATTTCTCTATCAGGCCAGATGAGGCTTTGTTGACTTGTTCAGTCTCATGTGTTTGAAGAGACTCAATCTTATCAAGCCCCCCACATTCCTCCACCATCAGACTAGGGTTGCCACCTTTTCTTCAGAAAAATACCGGCCTTGGTACTGTCTCCATAGACTTAACGTTGGCCTGATGCCAAATTTTTTACCGGCCTGCCGGTAAAATACCGACCAGGTGGCTAACCGACATCAGACACAGCTTCTCAGTCTCACCAAGTTTGTCAGCATCGGCAGATATGTTTGTAAAGACATCTAGACATCTAGTACAACAACCAGTCTTGCTATCCTTCGCCAAGAGCAAGTTTGACAATGGATCGATTATGTCACACTGTACCAGGGCTATCATCTGGTCAGTGGTGCTCCCACTTGTGAAGGTTGCGACAACCCACAATTAAGTCTATGAAGTAAGTAGGAGGGCCGGTATTTATTTTTGTAGAAAAGGTGGCCGCCCTACTTGTGTCCGTGTGGGAGATTTTATCCGTGACCCCCATTGTATAAATCATTTTTGCAGAATGTTATATTCTCTACATTCGCAGTATAAGCGTTTTTTGAGCTTGACGGAGAGGCCCTTTAACTCGGGATCTAGCTTTTTTCCCTCAAAAATGAAAAAGGTTTAGTTTCATGGATACATTTGTAAGAAACGTTGAAAAGATACCCCCCCCCCACCACCATCTTCTGCAGAGACTTATATAACAGCAATACATACCATATTCCATAGTCCATGTGCTTTATAAAGTGACTATTGTAAGTGATGAGATGGCAAATACAACGTAATCTTTTGTCTAAGCAATTGGCTGCCAATTGGTTTATATCTGCAGTTTAATGGCCCCTTGTAAAAGAAAGTTTTGTGTTTATTTTTAATTCTGTGTTGGTGTTATATACTGAAGTGCTAAATCACATAGAAGAGACAGGTTTACTGTTCTTAAAGGTGGCACCCACTGAAATCTTTACCTTTTTAAAAGTGAGATCGATAATTAACTTCCAAGAAGTGGATGTAAAAGTAACCATTTAGAGAAGTTTGAATACACCTGTGAAAGGCAGACTGGACTATATTCCCCTTTATTGCTCCAGTGAACCTGTAAATCATAGCAGACAGGAGGATGACATTACTTTATTCGAACCTAGGCATTTTTGAACCCCAGCTGTATTCTGATTGGATTAGAACCTCAAGAAGCCAATCAGAATATTGCTTTGATTTCAAGGGTGATTTCAGAGTCATACACACTAGGGATCGCAAGAGCTGAAACACTCGGTTGCGAGATAATCACGGAGATGTTGACAGTGCACCACAAACCAAGCAACGACCATGGGGTGGGAGGCGGAAGGAATAGAGTTTCCACCTGGCCGGTATTAGGGTGACCAAGGTTAAGTTTTTTTTTTAAGAAAAGGTGGCACCTCTTGGCAGGGACGTGGCACACAATTGAAAACATTTGTATGAAACGGAAGGTTTAAATATACATAATTAGCACATGATGTGTAGAAAACAATAGAAAAAAACAAAACTTTTACCATTTCTTTCCAATTTTATCACCGCCCAGACGGTAGCTCATCGGGGGTATGAGGGTAGCCAGAGAGAGGTGCCGCGGTAAATGTGAAGATAAGGTTGGGTTCAAAGGGTAAAGGCATGACTTAGTATATTAATGAATAGACACATATTACACATATATGTTTCACAGGCCTCAATAGTCGAAGAGCTTATCGAACCCTATAACGTGAGAGATTTATTCAGAATCTCTGATTGCAGAGGTTTTTCAGTGTGTAAGACTCGCTTGGGAAAGGACAACTGTAGGCAAGCAATTAAGTTTGCTTTAAGTAGAAATGTTTTAATGAAATAATATAAATGTAATAATACCTTATTGAGTCTACTTCTCTGTATTGCTCTATCAGGGGGCGGACATGTTGTTTAGAATCTTTGCTCTGTATAGCTCTATCAGGGGGCGGACATGTTTAGAATCTTTGCTCTGTATAGCTCTATCAGGGGGCAGACATGTTGTTTAGAATCTTTGCTCTGTATAGCTCTATCAGGTGCAGACATGTTGTTTAGAATCTTTGCTCTGTATAGCTCTATCAGGGGACGGACATGTTGTTTAGAATCTTTGCTCTGTATAGCTCTATCAGGGGGCGGACATGTTGTTTAGAATCATTGCTCTGTATAGCTCTATCAGGGGGCAGACATGTTGTTTAGAATCTTTGCTCTGTATAGCTTTATCAGGGGGCGGACATTTTGTTTAGAATCTTTGTTCTGTATAACTCTATCAGGGGGCGGACATGTTGCTTAGAATCTTTGCTCTGTATAGCTCTATCAGGGGGAGGACATGTTGTTTAGAATCTTTGCTCTGTATAGCTCTATCAGGGGATGGACATGTTGTTTAGAATCTTTGCTCTGTATAGCTCTATCAGGGGGCGGACATGTTGTTTAGAATCTTTGTTCTGTATAGTTCTATCAGAGGGAGGACATGTTGTTTAGAATCTTTGTTCTGTATAGCTCTATCAGAGGGAGGACTTGTTGTTTAGAATCTTTGCTCTGTATAGCTCTATCAGGGGGTGGACATGTTGTTTAGAATCTTTGTTCTGTATAGCTCTATCAGAGGGAGGACATGTTGTTTAGAATCTTTGTTCTGTATAGCTCTATCAGGGGGCGGACATGTTGTTTAGAATCTTTGTTCTGTATAGCTCTATCAGGGGAGGACATGTTGTTTAGAATCTTTGGTTAGATGAAGGGAGATCTGATTGATCAGAACCAAGATTCTAAACAACATGTCTGCCCTCTGTTTTCCATAAAAGTGGAATCAGTAAGGTGCATTATTTGTAGTCTTTCATGAAATTATTTCTATATAAACCATCTCCACTTGATGTAGCTCATTTTGTTAGCTTTAGGTAGATCTAGAAACAAATCTATAAGCATAAATGTTTGGTGCAGAACATCTTTTATTTTTTTTTAATCCATATTGTTGGTATAAAAAAAAAATTCTCTTCATTTTTCCTGTTGTCGAGTACGTAATGTAGTGGCGTGCACTGAAAGGGTTACTATGCCGCTGTTCTCACGTATTGTAAGTACACCTGTCTCTCCAAACTGTCCCACGAGGTGTCACAGACACTGCACAGAAATTCTATATGTTAGAGAGGATTATTAGGTTAGCTGAGACCCACCAATCAGATGCAGATTAACCCACTCTGTCCTTCAATCTCCGATGTAATGAACCAGGTGCTGGAATCCAGCGGGATCCGTTCCTTATGAAGAGGTCATGGTACAAGTGTTTAGATACTCGGTATCATTATACACCTACAGTGTGATTATGGATTCGCTGAGAGCCAAACTCTCGTTCATGTGATCGGTTCCTTGGCTTGGCACGAATGCCTCAAACCTCACCATCCAGTTTACTGGTTCACTTGGCAGCTGTGATAAGAAACGGCTTTTGTTGTCTGAGTGAATTAATCGAAATCTTTTCTCGGGAGACTTGACATTTTATTCTGCTCCTGATTGAACTTAAACTATCAACAAAAAAATCACGTGGGGTTTAATGGAAAGATTTCATCAAGTGTAGGCATTTTCAATAGATATGCTTTATTGTATGTATACAGTGCTGTATTTACCGCGAGGCATCCTAGGCGGATGCCTAGGGCGGCAGATTTTGGGGGGCGGCAGAAAATAAAAAACGCGGCCCTTTAAAAAAAAAAAAAATAGACCACGCTTGCAGGCAGAGACGGAGGTGAGAGGGGATCGGAAGAAACCTCCGTGCTGCCTGTTCGGCTCCCCGTGCAGTGTGCCGACACGGAAGTGCCGACAGTCACGTGACGGGCGCGCTGACGTCATACGCGCGCCCGGTCACGTGACCTGTCGGCAGAATCGCCGGGAAGCCGAACAGCATGCTGCCTGCCTGCCAGGGAAAGGTAAGTGCTGATGGGAGACTGTGTGTGTGTGTGTGTGTGTGTGACTGAGTGTGATGGGAGTCAGAGTGTGTGTGATGGGAGACAGTGTGTGTGACTGAGTGTGATGGGAGTCAGAGTGTGTGTGATGGGAGACAGTGTGTGTGACTGAGTGTGATGGGAGTCAGAGTGTGTGTGATGGGAGTAGGAGTGTGTGACTGAGTGTGATGGGAGTAGGAGTGTGTGACTGAGTGTGATGGGAGTGTGAGCTTGATGTGAGTCTGAATGATGGGGCATGTCTTAGGTGTGTAACGTGGGTGTGCAGCTTGGGTAGGGGGGTGCCCAGATTTTGTCTGCCTAGGGCAGCACAAAATCAAGATACACCACTGTATGTATAGACATAAGGTATCACATAGAGCCCTCTCTGCTTGTATAGCTCTATCAGGGGGTGGATATGTTGTTTAGAATCTTTGCTCTGTATAGCTCAATCAGGGAATGGACATGGTGTTTAGAATCTTTGCTCTGTATAGCTCTATCAGGGGGTGGACATGGTGTTTAGAATCTTTGCTCTGTATAGCTCTATCAGGGGTGGGCATGTTTAGAATCTTTGCTCTGTATAGCTCCATCAGGGAATGGACATGTTGTTTAGAATCTTTGCTCTGTATAGCTCTATCAGGAGGCGGACATGTTGTTTAGAATTTTTACTCTGTATAGTTCTATCAAGGGACAGACATGTTGTTTAGAATCTTTGCTCTGTATAGCTCTATCAGGGGTGGGCAGGTTTAGAATCCTTGCTCTGTATAGCTCTATCAGGGGACGGACATGTTGTTTAGAATCTTTACTCTGTATAGTTATATCAAGGGACAGACATGTTGTTTAGAATCTTTGCTCTGTATAGCTCTATCAGGGGTGGGCATGTTTAGAATCTTTGCTCTGTATAGCTCTATCAAGGGACAGACATGTTGTTTAGAATCTCTGCTCTGTATAGCTCTATCAGTGAGTGGACATGTTGTTTACAATCATTGCTCTGTAAAGCTCCATGAGGGGCAGACATGTTGTTTATAATCTTTGCTCTGTATAGCTCCATGAGGGGCAGACATGTTGTTTATAATCTTTGCTCTGTATAGCTCCATGAGGGGCAGACATGTTGTTTAGAATCTTTGCTCTGTATAGCTCCATGAGGGGCAGACATGTTGTTTAGAATCTTTGCTCTGTATAGCTCTATCAGTGAATGGACATGTTGTTTACAATCATTGCTCTGTAAAGCTCCATGAGGGGCAGACATGTTGTTTATAATCTTTGCTCTGTATAGCTCCATGAGGGGCAGACATGTTGTTTAGAATCTTTGCTCTGTATAGCTCCATGAGTTTTATTAAAGCATTTCTATTTAAAATGTCTACACTTGATGCAATCTTTCAATTTTAACACAGATTAATTAAGGACTTTGTAAATGTTGTCATTAGATTCTCACTGAAATGTGCTGGGCATTATACAACTGTATGACATCACTACTGCAGAGAGAAAAAAAAACACAAACAAACCCAAAAAATATTCCTATTTCTAACTTGTTCCTGAAAACGCAGAATATCTGAGGAGACCCAAACAGCCAACATCTATCAGGGGTGTTTTTACATGTGGAAAAATTGGAGATTTATTCAGACCCACTAAGTGGTGAATTAACTAGGCAATAGCAATAATCAGGTTGAAATAGCCGAGGTTAGAGGGGCTTTACCACCCTAAACACTGCTTATATTGTGAATGGAGCGTAAAAATTTTTTTCTTTGGTAAATGCATAGTTGCCAACTGTCCCGGATTTGCCAGGACAGTCCCGTGAAAACCAAAATTGTCCCGGGGGAATTCTCATCCCTGGGACAATCCCGGCAATTTGCGCTGTCTTAGCACAACGTCACGTGCCCCGCGCAGTTCAGTCTGTGAGCTGAGCTCACATCAGCCTGCTTTAGCCATCCCTGCCACACGCGTCTGCTGGAAGCAGGCAGGGCGCGTGTGGCAGGGCTGGTAACACAGGCTGATGTGAGCTCAGCTCACAGACTAAACTGCGCGGGTGAGTTTTTTTTTTTTTGTTCTTCAAAAAGCTTTAATCAAAACAAACAAACCTTCTGCCGGTGCACGGAGGAGACATGGGGCAGGGAGGAAGGGGGGAGGAGGGTGGTGGCATATTACTGGGCATTTAAACTGTGGCATTTTACTGGGCATTTAAACTGTGGCAAATTACTGGGTATTTAAACTGTGGCATATTACTGGGTATTTAAAGTGTGGCAAATTACTGGGCAAATTACTGGGCATTTAAACTGTGGCATATTACTGGGTATTTAAACTGTGCATATTAATGGGCATTTAAACTGTGGCATATTACTGGGTATTTAAACTGTGGCATATTACTGGGCAATTAAACTGTGGTATATTACTGGGCAATTAAACTGTGGCATATTAATGGGCAATTACACTGTGGCATATTACTGGGGGATCAGGCTGGCCATATTACTGGGTAATCAAACTGTGGCATATTACTGGGTGATCCGGCTGGGCATATTACTGGGCAATTAGGCTGGGCATATTACTGGGCAATTAGGCTGGGCATATTACTGGGCAATTAGGCTGGACATATTAATGGGCAATTAGGCTGGACATATTAATGGGCAATTAGACTGTGGCATATTACTGGGCAATTAGGCTGGGCATATTACTGGGCAATTAGGCTGGACATATTAATGGGCAAATAAACTGTGGCATATTACTGGGGGATCAGACTGTGGCATATTACTGGGTAATTAAACTGTGGCTTATTAATGGCCAGGCTAATAGTGGCATATTAATGGTAGGCTAATAGTGACATATTAATGGGAAAATTGACTCTAGCCATGGTGATGCTGTACTATGAGGCAAAATGTCACTGTGGTGTGTTCTGCAGGGACAAACCAAAGTTGTGGTATGTTCTGGGGGGGCAAATTGACATTGTGGCATGCCAAAACGTGTGGGTGCAAAGTGCTGTGGGTGCTGTATGGTGCTGTGTTAAGTTCTTTAGGTGCAATGTGAGTGGAGAGGAAGGGATAAAAATAAGAAATTAAAAAGATTTCAATAACAGTTTTATTACATATAGAAATAGTTGAAAACAATATAAAAAAGTTCATATAAGTATAAATGCAACTAGTTATATACATATATTTGGGGTCAACCTCAAGCTTTTCAAAAGGCTGGAAATATTTAATATTTTAATGTGTTTTTGTGGTCAGAAACTTAATATTACTTTTATGAGAGGGTGGTGGGTGCATGAAATAGTCTTCCAGTAGAAGTGGTAGAGGTTAATACAGTGAAGGAGTTTAAGCATGCATGGGATAGGTATAAGGCTATCCTAGATATAAGATAAGGCCAGAGACTAATGAAAGTATTACATTACAGAGAGGGTAGTGGATGTATGGAATAGTCTTCCAGTAGAAGTGGTATAGGTTAATACAGTGAAGGAGTTTAAGCATGCATGGGATAGGTATAAGGCTATCCTAGATATAAGATAAGGCCAGGGACTAATGAAAGTATTACTATACTGAGAGGGTAGTGGATGCATGGAATAGTCTTCCAGTAGAAGTGGTAGAGGTTAATACAATGAAGGAGTTTAAGCATGCATGGGATAGGCATAAGGCTATCCTAGATATAAGATAAGGCCAGGGACTAATGAAAGTATTACTATACTGAGAGGGTAGTGGATGTATGGAATAGTCTTCCAGTAGAAGTGGTAGAGGTTAATACAATGAAGGAGTTTAAGCATGCATGGGATAGGTATAAGGCTATCCTAGATATAAGATAAGGCCAGGGACTAATGAAAGTATTACATTACTGAGAGGGTAGTGGATGTATGGAATAGTCTTCCAGTAGAAGTGGTAGAGGTTAATACAGTGAAGGAGTTTAAGCATGCGTGGGATAGGTATAAGGCTATCCTAGATATAAGATAAGGCCAGGGACTAATGAAAGTATTACATTACTGAGAGGGTAGTGGATGTATGCAATAGTCTTCCAGTAGAAGTGGTAGAGGTTAATACAGTGAAGGAGTTTAAGCATGCATGGGATAGGTATAAGGCTATCCTAGATATAAGATAAGGCCAGGGACTAATGAAAGTATTACTTTACTGAGAGGGTAGTGGATGCATGGAATAGTCTTCCAGTAGAAGTGGTAGAGGTTAATACAGTGAAGGAGTTTAAGCATGCGTGGGATAGGTATAAGGCTATCCTAGATATAAGATAAGGCCAGGGACTAATGAAGGTTTTACTTTACTGCAGGGCTCCACAAACCCCTGGTGCCAGGTCACCATGGCGACCAGGAAATTAGACCTGGTGCCTGAGTGAAGTTACCCTCCCTGTCTGTTTGTATATATGTGTTTATGAATTGCATGTATGCTTGCGTGATTGTCTGGCTCCTAAATTTTTTTGCTGGCTCCTAAAATCAAATTAGATTTGTCAAGCCCTGCTTTACTGAGAGGGTAGTGGATGTATGGAATAGACTTCCAGTAGAAGTGGAAGAGGTTAATACAGTGAATGAGTTTAAGCATGCATGGGATAGGTATAATGCTATCCTAGATATAGGCCAGGGACTAATGAAAGTATTACTTTACTGAGAGGGTAGTGGATGCATGGAATAGCCTTCCAGTAGAAGTGGTAGAGGTTAATACAGTGAAGGAGTTTAAGCATGCATGGGATAGGGATAAGGCTATCCTAGATATAAGATAAGGCCAGGGACTAATGAAAGTATTACTATACTGAGAGGTTAGTGGATGCATGGAATAGTCTTCCAGTAGAAGTGGTAGAGGTTAATACAGTGAAGGAGTTTAAGCATGCGTGGGATAGGTATAAGGCTATCCTAGATATAAGATAAGGCCAGGGACTAATGAAAGTATTACTTTACTGAGATGGTAGTGGATGCATGGAATAGCCTTCCAGTAGAAGTGGTAGAGGTTAATACAGTGAAGGAGTTTAAGCATGCGTGGGATAGGTATAAGGCTATCCTAGATATAAGATAAGGTCAGGGACTAATGAAAGTATTACATTACTGAGAGGGTAGTGGATGTATGGAATAGTCTTCCAGTAGAAGTGGTAGAGGTTAATACAGTGAAGGAGTTTAAGCATGCATGGGATAGGTATAAGGCTATCCTAGATATAAGATAAGGCCAGGGACTAATGAAAGTATTACATTACTGAGAGGGTAGTGGATACATGGAATGGCCTCCTAGCAGAAGTGGTAGGTTCATAGTAATGTATGTTTTATTGACTGAATTCTGCACCAGGTCTTACTATATTTCATGTAAAAGTGATATTTCCTGATGTAGATGTTGTGCTGTGAATGTATCTGTTGTATACCAAGGATGCTGGTAATGCTGGTGGGAACTTGGTGATATAATCTACACTGTGACAAGTAGGTGGAGTTACATTATGCTAATCATATCGAGTGGGCGGGGCTTTTGAAAGGAGGTGTGGTCAATTGGAAGATATGCTGCAAAGTGTCCGTGGAAATTTTTTTCAAATGTTGGCGACTATGTAAATGTGGGATTTGCATATTGAGCTCAAAGTGATGTCATAAGCATGAGACACCACAGACAAATCTGAAACATATGCATTTTCTACAATTCTTCTCACACAATGTATAGATCATTTTCAGCATTTTATATTCTCTACATTCACAGTATAAGCAATGTTTAATACCGAATGTCTTTCCATGTCTCTCATGTGCAGTTCAGATCACGATGAAACAATGCACCTCTTGTGTACTCCTTTACAAACAACTTGCTCAGCTATACAATAACACCCCCTGCCCTCCCCCCCCATCCCCCACCCTGCTTTGACCTCACACTGTCACATTTAACTATAGATTACAAACGTTCCAAAGTCCGACATGATAAGAAAAGTTCACAATCTTCCAACCAAAAGGCCAAATCCAGGGATGGATTATTTATAACTTATAGAATGTACATCAATACACTGGCTGACACTTTATAACTTATAGAATGTACATCAATACACTGGCTGACACTTTATAACTTATAGAATGTACAGCAATACACTGGCTGACACTTTATAACTTATAGAATGTACAGCAATACACTGGCTGACACTTTATAACTTATAGAATGTACATCAATACACTGGCTGACACTTTATAACTTACAGAATGTACATCAATACGCTGGCTGACACTTTATAACTTATAGAATGTACAGCAATACACTGGCTGACACTTTATAACTTATAGAATGTACAGCAATACACTGGCTGACACTTTATAACTTATAGAATGTACATCAATACGCAGGCTGACACTTTATAACTTATAGAATGTACATCAATACGCTGGCTGACACTTTATAACTTATAGAATGTACAGCAATACACTGGCTGACACTTTATAACTTATAGAATGTACAGCAATACACTGGCTGACACTTTATAACTTATAGAATGTACAGAAATACACTGGCTGACACTTTATAACTTACAGAATGTACATCAATACACTGGCTGACACTTTATAACTTATAGAATGTACAGCAATACGCTGGCTGACACTTTATAACTTATAGAATGTACAGCAATACACTGGCTGACACTTTATAACTTATAGAATGTACAGCAATACACTGGCTGACACTTTATAACTTACAGAATGTACATCAATACACTGGCTGACACTTTATAACTTATAGAATGTACATCAATACGCTGGCTGACACTTTATAACTTATAGAATGTACAGCAATACACTGGCTGACACTTTATAACTTATAGAATGTACAGCAATACACTGGCTGACACTTTATAACTTATAGAATGTACATCAATACACTGGCTGACACTTTATAACTTATAGAATGTACATCAATACGCTGGCTGACACTTTATAACTTATAGAATGTACATCAATACGCTGGCTGACACTTTATAACTTATAGAATGTACAGCAATACACTGGCTGACACTTTATAACTTATAGAATGTACAGCAATACACTGGCTGACACTTTATAACTTATAGAATGTACATCAATACACTGGCTGACACTTTATAACTTATAGAATGTACATCAATACGCTGGCTGACACTTTATAACTTATAGAATGTACATCAATACACTGGCTGGCACTTTATAACTTATAGAATGTACATCAGTACACTGGCTGACACTTTATAACTTATAGAATGTACAGCAATACGCTGGCTGACACTTTATAACTTATAGAATGTACAGCAATACACTGGCTGACACTTTATAACTTATAGAATGTACATCAATACGCTGGCTGACACTTTATAACTTATAGAATGTACAGCAATACACTGGCTGACAATTTATAACTTATAGAATGTACAGCAATACACTGGCTGACACTTTATAACTTATAGAATGTACATCAATACACTGGCTGACACTTTATAACTTATAGAATGTACATCAATACGCTGGCTGACACTTTATAACTTATAGAATGTACATCAATACACTGGCTGACACTTTATAACTTATAGAATGTACATCAGTACACTGGCTGACACTTTATAACTTATAGAATGTACAGCAATACGCTGGCTGACACTTTATAACTTATAGAATGTACAGCAATACACTGGCTGACACTTTATAACTTATAGAATGTACATCAATACGCTGGCTGACACTTTATAACTTATAGAATGTACAGCAATACACTGGCTGACACTTTATAACTTATAGAATGTACAGCAATACACTGGCTGACACTTTATAACTTATAGAATGTACATCAATACACTGGCTGACACTTTATAACTTATAGAATGTACATCAATACGCTGGCTGACACTTTATAACTTATAGAATGTACATCAATACACTGGCTGACACTTTATAACTTATAGAATGTACATCAGTACACTGGCTGACACTTTATAACTTATAGAATGTACAGCAATACGCTGGCTGACACTTTATAACTTATAGAATGTACAGCAATACACTGGCTGACACTTTATAACTTATAGAATGTACAGCAATACACTGGCTGACACTTTATAACTTATAGAATGTACAGCAATACACTGGCTGACACTTTATAACTTATAGAATGTACAGCAATACACTGGCTGACACTTTATAACTTATAGAATGTACAGCAATACACTGGCTGACACTTTATAACTTATAGAATGTACATCAATACACTGGCTGACACTTTATAACTTATAGAATGTACATCAATACGCTGGCTGACACTTTATAACTTATAGAATGTACATCAGTACACTGGCTGACACTTTATAACTTATAGAATGTACATCAATACACTGGCTGACACTTTATAACTTATAGAATGTACATCAATACGCTGGCTGACACTTTATAACTTATAGAATGTACATCAATACGCTGGCTGACACTTTATAACTTATAGAATGTACATCAATACGCTGGCTGACACTTTATAACTTACAGAATGTACATCAATACACTGGCTGACACTTTATAACTTATAGAATGTACAGCAATACACTGGCTGACACTTTATAACTTATAGAATGTACAGCAATACACTGGCTGACATTTTATAACTTATAGAATGTACAGCAATACACTGGCTGACACTTTATAACTTATAGAATGTACAGCAATACACTGGCTGACACTTTATAACTTATAGAATGTACAGCAATACACTGGCTGACACTTTATAACTTATAGAGTGTACAGCAATACACTGGCTGACACTTTATAAGTTATAGAATGTACAGCAATACGCTGGCTGACACTTTATAACTTATAGAATGTACAGCAATACGCTGGCTGACACTTTATAACTTATAGAATGTACAGCAATACACTGGCTGACACTTTATAACTTATAGAGTGTACAGCAATACACTGGCTGACACTTTATAACTTATAGAATGTACAGCAATACGCTGGCTGACACTTTATAACTTATAGAATGTACAGCAATACGCTGGCTGACGCTTTATAACTTATAGAATGTACAGCAATACGCTGGCTGACACTTTATGACTTATAGAATGTACAGCAATACACTGGCTGACACTTTCTAACTTATAGAATGTACATCAATACACTGGCTGACACTTTCTAACTTATAGAATGTACATCAGTACACTGGCTGACACTTTATAACTTATAGAATGTACATCAATACACTGGCTGACACTTTATAACTTATAGAATGTACATCAATACGCTGGCTGACACTTTATAACTTACAGAATGTACATCAATACACTGGCTGACACTTTATAACTTTTAGAATGTACAGCAATACACTGGCTGACACTTTATAACTTATAGAATGTACAGCAATACGATGGCTGACACTTTATAACTTATAGAATGTACAGCAATACGCTGGCTGACACTTTATAACTTATAGAATGTACAGCAATACACTGGCTGACACTTTATAACTTATAGAATGTACATCAATACACTGGCTGACACTTTATAACTTATAGAATGTACATCAATACACTGGCTGACACTTTATAACTTATAGAATGTACATCAATACACTGGCTGACACTTTATAACTTACAGAATGTACATCAATACGCTGGCTGACACTTTATAACTTATAGAATGTACAGCAATACACTGGCTGACACTTTATAACTTATAGAATGTACAGCAATACACTGGCTGACACTTTATAACTTATAGAATGTACATCAATACACTGGCTGACACTTTATAACTTACAGAATGTACATCAGTACACTGGCTGACACTTTATAACTTATAGAATGTACATCAATACACTGGCTGACACTTTATAACTTATAGAATGTACATCAATACGCTGGCTGACACTTTATAACTTACAGAATGTACATCAATACACTGGCTGACACTTTATAACTTTTAGAATGTACAGCAATACACTGGCTGACACTTTATAACTTATAGAATGTACAGCAATACGATGGCTGACACTTTATAACTTATAGAATGTACAGCAATACGCTGGCTGACACTTTATAACTTATAGAATGTACAGCAATACACTGGCTGACACTTTATAACTTATAGAATGTACATCAATACACTGGCTGACACTTTATAACTTATAGAATGTACATCAATACACTGGCTGACACTTTATAACTTATAGAATGTACATCAATACACTGGCTGACACTTTATAACTTACAGAATGTACATCAATACGCTGGCTGACACTTTATAACTTACAGAATGTACATCAATACACTGGCTGACACTTTATAACTTATAGAATGTACAGCAATACACTGGCTGACACTTTATAACTTTTAGAATGTACAGCAATACACTGGCTGACACTTTATAACTTATAGAATGTACAGCAATACGCTGGCTGACACTTTATAACTTATAGAATGTACAGCAATACGCTGGCTGACGCTTTATAACTTATAGAATGTACAGCAATACGCTGGCTGACACTTTATGACTTATAGAATGTACAGCAATACACTGGCTGACACTTTATAACTTATAGAATGTACATCAATACACTGGCTGACACTTTCTAACTTATAGAATGTACATCAGTACACTGGCTGACACTTTATAACTTATAGAATGTACATCAATACACTGGCTGACACTTTATAACTTATAGAATGTACATCAATACGCTGGCTGACACTTTATAACTTACAGAATGTACATCAATACACTGGCTGACACTTTATAACTTTTAGAATGTACAGCAATACACTGGCTGACACTTTATAACTTATAGAATGTACAGCAATACGCTGGCTGACACTTTATAACTTATAGAATGTACAGCAATACGCTGGCTGACACTTTATAACTTATAGAATGTACAGCAATACACTGGCTGACACTTTATAACTTATAGAATGTACATCAATACACTGGCTGACACTTTATAACTTATAGAATGTACATCAATACACTGGCTGACACTTTATAACTTATAGAATGTACATCAATACACTGGCTGACACTTTATAACTTACAGAATGTACATCAATACGCTGGCTGACACTTTATAACTTACAGAATGTACATCAATACACTGGCTGACACTTTATAACTTATAGAATGTACAGCAATACACTGGCTGACACTTTATAACTTTTAGAATGTACAGCAATACACTGGCTGACACTTTATAACTTATAGAATGTACAGCAATACACTGGCTGACACTTTATAACTTTTAGAATGTACATCAATACACTGGCTGACACTTTATAACTTATAGAATGTACAGCAATACACTGGCTGACACTTTATAACTTACAGAATGTACATCAATACACTGGCTGACACTTTATAACTTATAGAATGTACAGCAATACGCTGGCTGACACTTTATAACTTATAGAATGTACATCAATACACTGGCTGACACTTTATAACTTGTAGAATGTACAGCAATACGATGGCTGACACTTTATAACTTATAGAATGTACATCAGTAACACACCTCCTGAGTGTCTTATTACCCTGTATATATAGTATGAGGAGTAACCCACCTCCTGAGTGCCTTATTACCCTGTATATATAGTATGAGGAGTAACCCTCCTCCTGAGTGTCTTATTACCTCTTTATATTGTATGAGGAGTAACCCACCTCCTGAGTGCCTTATTACCCTGTATATATAGTATGAGGAGTAACCCACCTCCTGAGTGTCTTATTACCCTGTATATATAGAATGAGGAGTAACCCACCTCCTGAGTGCCTTATTACCCCTTATATATAGTATGAGGAGTAACCCTCCTCCTGAGTGCCTTATTACCCCGTATATATAGTATGAGGAGTAACCCACCTCCTGAGTGCCTTATTACCCGGTATATATAGTATGAGGAGTAACCCACCTCCTGAGTGCCTTATTACCCCTTATATATAGTATGAGGAGTAACCCACCTTCTGAGTGTCTTATTACCCTGTATATATAGTATGAGGAGTAACCCTCCTCCTGAGTGTCTTATTACCCGGTATATATAGTATGAGGAGTAACCCTCCTCCTGAGTGCCTTATTACCCTGTATATATAGTATGAGGAGTAACGCTCCTCCTGAGTGCCTTATTACCCCGTATATATAGTATGAGGAGTTTCCACCTCCTGAGTGCCTTATTACCCTGTATATATAGTATGAGGAGTAACCCACCTCCTGAGTGCCTTATTACCCTGTATATATAGTATGAGGAGTAACCCACCTCCTGAGTGCCTTATTACCCGGTATATATAGTATGAGGAGTAACCCTCCTCCTGAGTGCCTTATTACCCCGTATATATAGTATGAGGAGTAACCCACCTCCTGAGTGCCTTATTACCCGGTATATATAGTATGAGGAGTAACCCACCTCCTGAGTGTCTTATTACCCTGTATATATAGTATGAGGAGTAACCCACCTCCTGAGTGTCTTATTACCCTGTATATATAGTATGAGGAGTAACCCACCTCCTGAATGCCTTATTACCCGGTATATATAGTATGAGGAGTAACCCACCTCCTGAGTGCCTTATTACCCGGTATATATAGTATGAGGAGTAACCCACCTCCTGAGTGCCTTATTACCCCGTATATATAGTATGAGGAGTAACCCTCCTCCTGAGTGCCTTATTACCCCGTATATATAGTATGAGGAGTAACCCACCTCCTGAGTCCCTTATTACCCGGTATATACAGTATGAGGAGTAACCCACCTCCTGAGTGTCTTATTACCCTGTATATATAGTATGAGGAGTAACCCACCTCCTGAGTGTCTTATTACCCTGTATATATAGTATGAGGAGTAACCCACCTCCTGAGTGCCTTATTACCCGGTATATATAGTATGAGGAGTAACCCACCTCCTGAGTGTCTTATTACCCGGTATATATAGTATGAGGAGTAACCCACCTCCTGAGTGCCTTATTACCCTGTATATATAGTATGAGGAGTAACCCACCTCCTGAGTGCCTTATTACCCTGTATATATAGTATGAGGAGTAACCCACCTCCTGAGTGCCTTATTACCCTGTATATATAGTATGAGGAGTAACCCACCTCCTGAGTGCCTTATTACCCCGTATATATAGTATGAGGAGTAACCCACCTCCTGAGTGCCTTATTACCCCGTATATATAGTATGAGGAGTAACCCCCCTCCTGAGTGTCTTATTACCCTGTATATATAGTATGAGGAGTAACCCACCTCCTGAGTGCCTTATTACCCTGTATATATAGTATGAGCAGCAACCCACCTCCTGAGTGCCTTATTACCCTGTATATATAGTATGAGGAGTAACCCACCTCCTGAGTGCCTTATTACCCTGTATATATAGTATGAGGAGTAACCCACCTCCTGAGTGCCTTATTACTCTGTATATATAGTATGAGGAGTAACCCACCTCCTGAGTGCCTTATTACCCCTTATATATAGTATGAGGAGTAACCCACCTCCTGAGTGTCTTATTACCCTGTATATATAGTATGAGGAGTAACCCACCTCCTGAGTGCCTTATTACCCGTTATATACAGTATGAGGAGTAACCCACCTCCTGAGTGTCTTATTACCCTCTATATATAGTATGAGGAGTAACCCACCTCCTGAGTGTCTTATTACCCTGTATATATAGTATGAGGAGTAACCCACCTCCTGAGTGCCTTATTACCCTGTATATATAGTATGAGGAGTAACCCACCTCCTGAGTGCCTTATTACCCCGTATATATAGTATGAGGAGTAACCCACCTCCTGAGTGCCTTATTACCCGGTATATATAGTATGAGGAGTAACCCACCTCCTGAGTGCCTTATTACCCCTTATATATAGTATGAGGAGTAACCCACCTACTGAGTGTCTTAATACCCTGTATATATAGTATGAGGAGTAACCCACCTCCTGAGTGCCTTATTACCCTGTATATATAGTATGAGGAGTAACCCACCTCCTGAGTGCCTTATTACCCTTTATATATAGTATGAGGAGTAACCCACCTCCTGAGTGCCTTATTACCCTGTATATATAGTATGAGGAGTAACCCACCTCCTGAGTGCCTTATTACCCTGTATATATAGTATGAGGAGTAACCCTCCTCCTGAGTGTCTTATTACCTCTTATATATAGTATGAGGAGTAACCCACCTCCTGAGTGCCTTATTACCCCGTATATATAGTATGAGGAGTAACCCACCTCCTGAGTGCCTTATTACCCCGTATATATAGTATGAGGAGTAACCCACCTCCTGAGTGCCTTATTACCCGGTATATATAGTATGAGGAGTAACCCACCTCCTGAGTGCCTTATTACCCGGTATATATAGTATGAGGAGTAACCCTCCTCCTGAGTGTCTTATTACCCTGTATATATAGTATGAGGAGTAACCCACCTCCTGAGTGCCTTATTACCCCTTATATATAGTATGAGGAGTAACCCACCTCCTGAGTGCCTTATTACCCGGTATATATAGTATGAG
Organism: Pelodytes ibericus; assembly: GCA_036172795.1. Classification (NCBI taxonomy): domain Eukaryota; kingdom Metazoa; phylum Chordata; class Amphibia; order Anura; family Pelodytidae; genus Pelodytes; species Pelodytes ibericus. Next base: position 222,602,020 of record CM069858.1, on the reverse strand, counting down.
GAGTAACCCACCTCCTGAGTGCCTTATTACCCCGTATATATAGTATGAGGAGTAACCCCCCTCCTGAGTGCCTTATTACCCCGTATATATAGTATGAGGAGTAACCCTCCTCCTGAGTGCCTTATTACCCGGTATATATAGTATGAGGAGTAACCCACCTCCTGAGTGCCTTATTACCCCGTATATATAGTATGAGGAGTAACCCCCCTCCTGAGTGCCTTATTACCCCTTATATATAGTATTAGGAGTAACCCACCTCCTGAGTGCCTTATTACCCTGTATATATAGTATGAGGTGCAACCCACCTCCTGAGTGCCTTATTACCCTGTATATATAGTATGAGCAGCAACCCACCTCCTGATTGCCTTATTACCCCTTATATATAGTATGAGGAGTAACCCACCTCCTGAGTGCCTTATTACCCTGTATATATAGTATGAGGTGCAACCCCCCTCCTGAGTGCCTTATTACCCTGTATATATCGTATGAGGAGTAACCCACCTCCTGAGTGCCTTATTACCCTGTATATATACTGTAGTATGAGGAGTAACCCACCTTCATGAAATCAGTATTGCAACCTTATCTGATATTAACTAACAGAGGACCTCACTGTTCTATGAGATTTATCAATACCTCACAGGAGACTAGAGCTCTGTTAATTAATAGCAGGTGATGATGCTCAAAAGAGCATTCCTCCTAATAGCACTAATGGTGGCGGACATGTTGTTTAGAATCTTGGGATTCATCTGACCCAAGATTCTAAACAACATGTCTGCCTCCTGATAAAGCTATAAGAGCAATTGGAAGCTCTACTACTATTTTAAATGTCTTTGTAATATGCTGTTTTTCAATTAAATAAAATAATTTTGCTCACAGTTGTCCTTTAAGGCATATTCTGAAAAATTAACATGAATAATGAATTCAAACTGGTCATTTTTTCTACTTTTTTTTTTCTCTACCAGCAGTAAAATGGATAGCATAACTTTTACATAAACATTTAAATTTGTCTTCTAAAAAAAAAAACATCATTCAAATAATAATAAAAAAAAAACTACCAACCTTTTAATGAATTAAACCTTTATTCTAAAAGCTTCACTCCAGTTCCGGAAAAGAACTGGCTCTACAAGGACATGTTCCCTCAAACACTTTTTATAGCCCAAATATATGTATCATTGCGATTTCATAAAAGCAGAGTTTTAATTGGTTCTATGTTACTTTAGGTTTCAATTGTGTCTGTTTAACATTGTGTGTTACAGGGACTGTATCACCAAAACACTGCTCATCCTACATACTGCCGGGCTGCACTTTGCATGCTCTTTCTGCAGCATGTGAAACAAATATGTGTCCCTGGAAACATGGCCGATGTTGGCAACTGTGTCATACTGTGAATGTAAAGAATAACAAATAATGAAAATTATCTATACATTGTATTAACAAAACTGCAAGCAAATGCCTAAATTAGGAGAAACGTGTATTAAATGTGTCTGTGGAGTCTACCGCTTATGACATCACCTGTGGCTCGATATGTAATATTTCACATTTGCCATTGGAAACCAGTTCATTTGCATACTGTGCCACAAGTGATGTCATAAGCTGGAGACTCCACAGACATTTTTAAAACACATTTCTTTCCCAATTTAGGCATTTGCACAATGTATAGATCATTTTACAGTCATTTTTTTTATTCTCTACGTTCACAGTAAAAACAATGCTTAGGTGATACAGTCTCTTTAAGGACAGAGGCTGTTATTACGCTTCTGCTGTGTTTGTGTTTAGCTGTAATTTAACTCTTTCTCATTTAATATACCCACACATTTTATATATTGTCCCCCCCCCACCTCCCATAAAAGAAGGTCTTTCTTTAGATACTATTATTATTTTGACCATATTGTATAATTTACTATAAAACAAATAATAAAATATGGTGAAATATAAAAAAAAAAAAAGACTTTTTCTAACGCTTCCGTAAAAAATGTTTTTACACATCCACAAATGCTAATAATAATAATAATAATAATAATAATAATAATAAATGCTAATAAAAAATATTATAAATAAAGACTACATCTCCAGAGTGACTACAGCTCTTGGCCACAACATGGCAAGACATGCTTCCTTTCAATATGGTGAAAGTTATTGCACGGGGGAGTGGTCACATTGCTGTGGGAGGTCTGATTTCAGTGTTGCTGAATGCCTCGATATTGAGTGGCATTCTTATACTAGTGCTTAAAATAAAAGAAAAGACTACAGTAGCATGGGAACCAGCCTTAACAAAATTATCCCTTTTTATCTGCTTTGGAGATTTCTTGCCAATTCAGCTATATTGGCTTAAAGTTTGAAATTCCCGTCTCACTTCCCTGCCGTTCTCTATTAAGCAGACTATTAATACACTGGGGAAAATGTATTAAAGGGGGGAAAGGGGAATAAACTAAGAGAAGGAATTTGTGTGTATTGGGGGCTAGAGAGACATATTGGGGAGATTAATTGAGGGATCAATGGAAAATATAATAGCGTGGAGACCAATGTTAGGAAATAAAAAGTAACACTAATGGGTTCTATTCACTAAAATTCGAAAGTAGCTCGAAGGGGGTCAACTTTTCACTAAGTCATATCCGCCACCAAGTTTGAACCCCGGGTTCGAATCTTCCCCATTGAAAGTAATAGGAGGCGAAATGATCGAAGCTATTTCTGACAGCAAGTCAACCTCGGGTGCTGATTTTGTCTTTGTATCAAATTGATAGTCAACCTCCTTGGCGAGCATGACTGAGCACCCAGAATGCATTGCTGGCCGTGAAGCGCCATGAATTGTGCAAAGATAAGGGTTAAATCCTTCTGCGTATTTGCAGCGCATAGAGATGTAAACAAACAAACTATAAAACAATAGAGCTCACAAATTGTACCAGTTCAATTAGTGAGAGTCACAGTCAGTTCACCCACGCCTTCCACAATAACGGTTATCCGACGTGGCTGTATTGCAAAACCGGAGAATATGATCAACATTAATTAACTCATCATGGTGAGAACGTCTATAAATCTCCGTAAGATACCAGCATGCGTAATGGAAAACGAGTATCTACGAAGGAACTCTCAACACTAGCGGTGGGGTTTTTTGTTTGTTTTTTTGAATGGTTTCCAATACATACTGACAACTATCTGAGTAGCCTTATATACAAAGCAAAACGCAAGAGCTGTAACCCGTATAAAAATGATAAGACAACAAAATAAACTCAGCTGAGATACAATCTGGAAATGGACAACTTGTATTAAAATGCTAAAAACTTTATGAAAAACATAGAATATCAAACCAAAATAAAAATGTAAAAAACGGTGTGAAAAAAATGTACATACAAGGGGTTTTATTCACTAAAAGCCAAGATTGGGGGTCGAGGTTAGCACTAATCTCAAACAGATTCTCCCCCCCCCCCCCTTCGGTTGCCTGTTGAGTTGGACGTTGCCTCAAAATCATTCCCTCATTTAAATTCTAAAAATAAATCCCTCCTAACACCCTGTTTCTAACAGGTCCTGGGTGCTCTTCAGGGCACATGAATGGGACTGGGAGCCTACCAAATGGAACCCAGACCCCCACTAATATTAATGGGGGTTGGTGCCTGCCAAATGGTTCCAAGCCCCCCTCCCCCAAAATTAATGGGCCAGGGACTTGCCCATGGTCCCTGGGCATAAATAAATAATACCCCCTAACTCCCAATAAATAATAACCCCTCCACCAGGTCCCCAGACGACATAAATAATAAATAAAGGTATAATAGAAAATTACCCCCTCCCCCAAGTCCAGGGCCAGCCCAAAGCCCCGGGCGACCTAAATAATAAATAATTGAAATGAACCCTTCCTCTCTCCCCCTACTTAGGTAGGAGAGGACGATTCATAATAATAGCCCAACACCTGAAACACCTTATTTATAGCCCAGGACAATGGATCACCCCAGACAAAAAAAAATCCATCTATTTTAATATCTGGTCTGCCCCCATTACAGCTGGATGGCCAGTTCCCTGGGTGGAAGATGAGAAGATGAGGAGTTAGGTGTCCCTGATCAGTCGTGGACATACTTAATGAAGGTAATATTTTATTTACAGGGCAGCCTTTGTGTGCCGGGGATGGGTTTATTTATTAATATTTATTTTCAGGGGGCGGGGAGGCTCCCAGCCTCGGTAATATTATCTGGGGGGGGGGGAGGTTGGGAGCCATTTGTCAGTCTCCCAGCTTCCATAAAAATATCAGGGGAGGCTGGGAGCAATTTGGCATGCTCTGGTCCACCATGTGTGTTAGAGGTCTCGGGGGCCCATTTGTGGGAAGTTTAGGCAGGGGGGATTTTTTATTTAACTTTTTTTAATAAAATGTAACAATTTATTATGCAATTTGAGGCAAGTTGGGTTGGATGTAAAAGTCCAACTCGCGTTCCAATTCGATCTCCCTTGGCTTTGAGTGAAGAGCAGTTTTTATTGCTTTACACTGAAGGGAGGTTCGAGGTGGACTTTGGCGAGCTAGGGCAGAAAGAGGTCAAGTTTTTTTTTTTAGTGAATAGCGTGATAAGGTCAACTTGGGACTTCTCAAGCCGACCTCCTCGCACTATTCTCGATTTTTAGGGAATGGACTATAATTGTTTGTTGAGATCAATAACCGTTTCAAAGAAGATTCATCAGATGAATAAATATCAAACGAACAAGCCTTAAAGGTTTCTTTTGATAGTATTTGTTTCACAGCGGCCTGCACAAAACTGTCTAAAGTCTCAGTCGCACACCACACTCCAAAATTAATGGGGGTCTTTCACCTAAACACTGCTTACACTGTGAATATAGAGAATAAAACCTGGTATTAAATTATCTACACATTGTGTTGGCTGAATTTCAAGCAAAGGCATAAAATATAATAGAAATATAGGTTTTAAATCAGTCTGTGGCTTATGACATCACCGTGCGGCTTGATATGCAAATGAGACATTTGTTACTAAAAAATAGCTGATTTGCATATCAAGCCACAGGCGATGTCATAAACAGGAGACCTCCAAAGACACATTTAAAGCATTTATGTTATCACAATGTTTAACCAGACAAAGTCCCTTTAAACTACAGTTATGTTTTTTTTGTTTTTTTTACCAAACAGACCTGAGCGGGATGATATCAGAGTTGGCAAACGTGAACTTGGAACTCAGCTTGAAATATATATATATAAAAAAAAAAACATTATCTGTAAATAGAGGATGGTGTTTGAACTTAAAGTGCCCTCGCCATGTAAAAATAACTCGGGGAGGTCGTTAAACATTAAATGTATAGATATTTTTTTCGAACGTTTTAGGGATTTTTTTGCTGACAAGCTTACAATCCTACACAATATATTGAATGAACACCACATATCATATTGTTTTACTCTGCGTACACACATTATATATATATATAATTATTATATATATTTTGCTTGTGCTTTGTGGAAATTTTACCTCTTGAGACTGGAGTGCATGGATTAAGTTTTCTACTATATATATATATTTCCCCCCCCCCCCTGCTTAATATAGTATATATACAATAAATATATATATGCCATAAATATAGTAGAGAGCTTGATTCATGTGTTCCAGGCAGTAAGGGTTATATGCCCTGGGGAAGTCCCGGCAAGATAGTACAGCAGCTGGTGAAAGGAGAAATGATTAATATAAGGTGTTTATTCCATGGTCGTGATGAGATTCCCTTGTGAGGGACTGGGACTTTGTTCTCTGTACTACACTCCTGATCTTCACCATGTTAATACATTCATTGAGCACTGCTTTCATATGTTGCTATATATATATATATATATACACACACACACACACACACACACACACAGACACACAGACACACACACACACAGACACACACACAGACACACACACACACACACACAGACACACACACACACACACACACAACTTTAACCGAATAGAGCAATACATAAAAAAAGAAAAGTTAATGTTGTTAATTGAGCAATAAGACATAAGTAGAACAAGCAGTCCATTCCGATCGACATCTCTGATTTGGCCCACATCGGTCCAAAAAATACCGTCCAGTAAATACATTGGATAAGAGGTAAAGAAATGACCACAGTGGTGCAGAGATTTTTCACTCTCCCTGTTCTCTCTGTCTCTGTCTCCTCTTTCTCTATAAATTGGTTCTTTCTCTACGTTATAATGCCCCTTACCCCTCTCTCATTGATGCTCACAGTCTCCTTCTCAGTTCATTACCTTGTCCCACAGAAACTAGGTATGTTCCATATGCCCCGACGGCTTCTCCATCACTTTAACCAGCACCTCGGACCTACTGTCCCCCATCGTTGCCAACCCCTACCGTAAAGCCCCCACCAGCTCACAAAGGTCTCCAGGACCACGGACGGATCTTTGCAAGGGAAACACCACAGACCCCTCTTACCTGACAGCGCCAGCAAGGATGGGAAATCACGGCAGTTGTAGACCCCCGTGGAATCGGTGGCACAGCTCTGCCAGAGGTTCTCGAATAAAGTGGATGTGGTGATGACGTTCCCCTCGACCGTGGACACTCTCCAGTTGGCATTGAACAGGCTGATCCCCAACATGACAGAGCCGGACACCCCAAAGAAAAACCCCACAGCCTCCACTGCCGACGACATCTTTATCCGGGAGGAGGGGAATGGATAGAGTCTCTTCAAATGTTTAGAGATCTACGGTTTCTTCTTATTGATTGGTTAGTTGGCCGCGTCCTGTCCTATCCCACCGTTAACTCACCAGCCCCTTCTTCTTCCTCCCTGTGGCTCTCCTAAGTGACCCTTCTCTTTGGTTCTATAGTCTATCAGTTCTCCACCTGTCACTATCTCACATGCATATTTTCTCCACTGTGTGTTTTTTTTTCCCCGGCAGGTATTTATGCCACTGAAGCTATCCTGAGATATCTGAACACACGCAGGGAGGAGCGTTTATATAAGTGAAGGTGTGAACAGTATTTCCTACCTCCTCTTGTAACCACAACCTCCCCCCCCCCCCCCCCCAAACACGTTCCTGACATCGCAGGGAATGTAGTGATCGAACATACTGTACTGCAGAGTGATGTGAAATATCGGATTTCACTAAAATTATATGTAACTGTGTCTGCATTGGATGAGTTTCTACATAGTATCACTATACAGAGCAGCACACAGCTATAAAGCAATACCTTATGCAGTAACCATATCATCAGTGTACTCATCACCAATCTACAGTGCAGCATTTTTATTATCAGCGTATAGATACTCGGTATCATTATACAGAGCGGCGTGTTCATTATCAGCGTATAGATACTCGGTATCATTATACAGAGCGGCGTGTTCATTATCAGCGTATAGATACTCGGTATCATTATACAGAGCGGCGTGTTCATTATCAGTGTATAGATACTCGGTATCATTATACAGTGCGGCGTGTTCGTTATCAGCGTATAGATACTCGGTATCATTATACAGAGCAGCGTGTTCATTAGCAGTCTATAGATACTCGGTATCATTATACAAAGCGGCGTGTTCATTATCAGCGTATAGATACTCGGTATCATTATACAGAGCGGCGTGTTCATTATCAGTGTATAGATACTCGGTATCATTATACAGAGCGGCGTTTTCATTATCAGTGTATAGATACTTGGTATCATTATACAGAGCGGCGTGTTCATTATCAGCGTATAGATACTCGGTATCATTATATAGAGCGGCATGTTCATTATCAGCGTATAGATACTCAGTATCATTATACAGCGCGGCGTGTTCATTATCAGTGTATAGATACTCGGTATCATTATACAGAGCGGCGTGTTCATTATCAGTGTATAGATACTCGTTATCATTATACAGAGCGGCGTGTTCATTATCAGCGTATAGATACTCGGTATCATTATACAGAGCGGCGTGTTCATTATCAGTGTATAGATACTCGGTATCATTATACAGAGCGGCGTGTTCATTATCGGTGTATAGATACTCGTTATCATTATACAGAGCGGCGTGTTCATTATCAGCGTATAGATACTCGGTATCATTATACAGCGCGGCGTGTTCATTATCAGTGTATAGATACTCGGTATCATTATACAGCACGGCGTGTTCATTATCAGTGTATAGATACTCGGTATCATTATAAAGAGCGGCGTGTTCATTATCATCGTAGAGATACTCGGTATCATTATACAGAGCGGCGTGTTCATTATCAGTGTATAGATACTCGGTATCATTTTATAGAGCGGCGTGTTCATTATCAGTGTATAGATACTCGGTATCATTATACAGAGCGGCGTGTTCATTATCAGTGTATAGATACTCAGTATCATTATACAGCGCGGCGTGTTCATTATCAGTGTATAGATACTCAGTATCATTATACAGCGCGGCGTGTTCATTATCAGTGTATAGATACTCGGTATCATTATACAGAGCGGCGTGTTCATTATCAGTGTATAGATACTCAGTATCATTATACAGCGCGGCGTGTTCATTATCAGTGTATAGATACTCGGTATCATTATACAGAGCGGCATGTTCATTATCAGTGTATAGATACTCAGTATCATTATACAGAGCAGCGTGTTCATTATCAGAGTATAGATACTCGGTATCATTATACAGAGCGGCGTGTTCATTATCCGTGTATAGATACTCGGTATCATTATACAGAGCGGCATGTTCATTATCAGTGTATAGATACTCAGTATCATTATACAGAGCGGCGTGTTCATTATCAGAGTATAGATACTCGGTATCATTATACAGAGCGGCGTGTTCATTATCAGTGTATAGATACTCGGTATCATTTTATAGAGCGGCGTGTTCATTATCAGTGTATAGATACTCGGTATCATTATACAGAGCGGCGTGTTCATTATCAGTGTATAGATACTCGGTATCATTTTATAGAGCGGCGTGTTCATTATCAGTGTATAGATACTCGGTATCATTATACAGAGCGGCGTGTTCATTATCAGTGTATAGATACTCGGTATCATTATACAGAGCGGCGTGTTCATTATCGGTGTATAGATACTCGTTATCATTATACAGAGCGGCGTGTTCATTATCAGCGTATAGATACTCGGTATCATTATACAGCGCGGCGTGTTCATTATCAGTGTATAGATACTCGGTATCATTATACAGCACGGCGTGTTCATTATCAGTGTATAGATACTCGGTATCATTATAAAGAGCGGCGTGTTCATTATCATCGTAGAGATACTCGGTATCATTATACAGAGCGGCGTGTTCATTATCAGTGTATAGATACTCGGTATCATTTTATAGAGCGCGTGTTCATTATCAGTGTATAGATACTCGGTATCATTATACAGAGCGGCGTGTTCATTATCAGTGTATAGATACTCAGTATCATTATACAGCGCGGCGTGTTCATTATCAGTGTATAGATACTCGGTATCATTATACAGAGCGGCGTGTTCATTATCAGTGTATAGATACTCAGTATCATTATACAGCGCGGCGTGTTCATTATCAGTGTATAGATACTCGGTATCATTATACAGAGCGGCATGTTCATTATCAGTGTATAGATACTCAGTATCATTATACAGAGCAGCGTGTTCATTATCAGAGTATAGATACTCGGTATCATTATACAGAGCGGCGTGTTCATTATCCGTGTATAGATACTCGGTATCATTATACAGAGCGGCATGTTCATTATCAGTGTATAGATACTCAGTATCATTATACAGAGCGGCGTGTTCATTATCAGAGTATAGATACTCGGTATCATTATACAGAGCGGCGTGTTCATTATCAGTGTATAGATACTCGGTATCATTTTATAGAGCGGCGTGTTCATTATCAGTGTATAGATACTCGGTATCATTATACAGAGCGGCGTGTTCATTATCAGTGTATAGATACTCAGGATCATTATACAGCGCGGCGTGTTCATTATCAGTGTATAGATACTCGGTATCATTATACAGGGCAGCGTGTTCATTATCAGTGTATAGATACTCGGTATCATTATACAGAGCGGCGTGTTCATTATCAGTGTATAGATACTCGGTATCATTATAAAGAGCGGCGTGTTCATTATCATCGTATAGATACTCGGTATCATTATACAGAGCGGCGTGTTCATTATCAGTGTATAGATACTCGGTACCATTTTATAGAGCGGCGTGTTCATTATCAGTGTATAGATACTCGGTACCATTATACAGCGCGGCGTGTTCATGATCAGTGTATAGATACTCGGTATCATTATACAGGGCAGCGTGTTCATTATCAGTGTATAGATACTCGGTATCATTATACAGAGCGGCGTGTTCATTATCAGAGTATAGATACTCGGTATCATTATACAGAGCGGCATGTTCATTATCAGTGTATAGATACTCAGTATCATTATACAGAGCGGCGTGTTCATTATCAGAGTATAGATACTCGGTATCATTATACAGAGCGGCGTGTTCATTATCCGTGTATAGATACTCGGTATCATTATACAGAACGGCGTGTTCATTATCAGCGTATAGATACTCGGTATCATTATACAGAGCGGTGTGTTCATTATCAGTGTATAGATACTCGGTATCATTATACAGAGCGGCGTGTTCATTATCAGTGTATAGATACTCGGTATCATTATACAGAGCGGCGTGTTCATTATCAGAGTATAGATACTCGGTATCATTATACAGAGCGGCATGTTCATTATCAGTGTATAGATACTCAGTATCATTATACACAGCGGCGTGTTCATTATCAGAGTATAGATACTCGGTATCATTATACAGAGCGGCGTGTTCATTATCCGCGTATAGATACTCGGTATCATTATAAAGAGCGGCGTGTTCATTATCAGCGTATAGATACTCGGTATCATTATACAGAGCGGCGTGTTCATTATCAGAGTATAGATACTCGGTATCATTATACAGAGCGGCATGTTCATTATCAGTGTATAGATACTCAGTATCATTATACAGAGCGGCGTGTTCATTATCAGAGTATAGATACTCGGTATCATTATACAGAGAGGCGTGTTCATTATCCGTGTATAGATACTCGGTATCATTATACAGAACGGCGTGTTCATTATCAGCGTATAGATACTCGGTATCATTATACAGAGCGGTGTGTTCATTATCAGTGTATAGATACTCGGTATCATTATACAGAGCGGCGTGTTCATTATCAGTGTATAGATACTCGGTATCATTATACAGAGCGGCGTGTTCATTATCAGAGTATAGATACTCGGTATCATTATACAGAGCGGCATGTTCATTATCATTGTATAGATACTCAGTATCATTATACACAGCGGCGTGTTCATTATCAGAGTATAGATACTCGGTATCATTATACAGAGCGGCGTGTTCATTATCCGCGTATAGATACTCGGTATCATTATAAAGAGCGGCGTGTTCATTATCAGCGTATAGATACTCGGTATCATTATACAGAGCGGCATGTTCATTATCAGCGTATAGCTACTCGGTATCATTATACAGAGCGGTGTGTTCATTATCAGTGTATAGATACTCGGTATGATTATACAGAGCGGCGTGTTCATTATCCGTGTATAGATACTCGGTATCATTATACAGAACGGCGTGTTCATTATCAGAGTATAGATACTCGGTATCATTATACAGAGCGGTGTGTTCATTATCAGTGTGTAGATACTCGGTATCATTATACAGAGCGGCGTGTTCATTATCAGCGTATAGATACTCGGTATCATTATACAGAGCAGCGTGTTCATTATCGGTGTATAGATACTCGGTATCATTATACAGAGCGGCGTGTTCATTATCGGTGTATAGATACTCGGTATCGTTATACAGAGCGGCGTGTTCATTATCAGCGTATAGATACTCGGTATCATTATACAGAGCGGTGTGTTCATTATCAGTGTGTAGATACTCGGTATCATTATACAGAGCGGCGTGTTCATTATCAGCGTATAGATACTCGGTATCATTATACAGAGCGGCGTGTTCATTATCAGTGTATAGATACTCGGTATCATTATACAGAGCGGCGTGTTCATTATCATCGTATAGATACTCGGTATCATTATACAGGGCAGCGTGTTCATTATCGGTGTATAGATACTCGGTATCATTATACAGAGCGGCGTGTTCATTATCAGCGTATAGATACTCGGTATCATTATACAGAGCGGCGTGTTCATTATCAGTGTATAGATACTCGGTATCATTATACAGAGCGGTGTGTTCATTATCAGTATAGATACTCGGTATCATTATACAGGGCAGCGTGTTCATTATCAGTGTATAGATACTCGGTATCATTATACAGAGCGGCGTGTTCATTATCAGTGTGTAGATACTCGGTATCATTATACAGAGCGGCGTGTTCATTATCAGTGTATAGATACTCGGTATCATTATACAGAGCGGCGTGTTCATTATCGGTGTATAGATACTCGGTATCATTATACAGAGCGGCGTTTTCATTATCAGCGTATAGATACTCGGTATCATTATACAGAGCGGTGTGTTCATTATCAGTGTATAGATACTCGCTATCATTATACAGAGCGGCGTGTTCATTATCAGTGTATAGATACTCGGTATCATTATACAGAGCGGCGTGTTCATTATCACATTACATTACATTATCATTTACCTTCACCTTCAGGGTGAGAGAAGGAGCTATGAGACCCACAATTGGGCCCTCACCTCACTCATCTCTTGCTATAGTCACGCCCTGCGCACCCAGGAGATACTCCCCCACCTTTTGGGTGACACAGACAGAAGGCACCATTAATCTGTTCCCCTTCTTTTCTGCGTCACACACACAGAGATATTGTAATCCCTCCTGAATACATTCTATGGCTTAAACGACTTCACACTTACGAATCCTTTACACATGAAAAGAATAAATCCTAAGATACACTTTACTTTGTCAATATTGAAATTGTTTTTCTTTAATGGAGCAGGAGCCAAAATAAAATGTTTCAGCATCCGTCGTGTAGTAAATATTTAGTTAGAGCTATTAATTAAAGTGTATAATTTAAATTATGTCCCATGATGATAGGAACCTGTCTGAGGTATTTGATCATAACTCAAATAATAAGAATGATTTGTACATACGCTCAATTTGTTTAGTACTGAGTTGCATTTCCTTTCCAACAGCTACAAGTTGGACCCCACTGGGCCCTGGACAAAGTCTACAGCAGTTGACCTCCTCTCGTACCCATTTTTACTAATTTTGGTTCTGTTACTGGCACAGGCGTCACCCCTTGTAACTCTTCCCGTCTCTGAGCAGTGGATGGGTATCCGAGTTGCCGGTTGGCCCCCTCTTTACCAGTGGGCTGTGGACAAGTGCCCAGTTTGCCCATTGGCTAACAAGTTCTTAGAGCTTTGAGTCTTCAAGGTTTGGAAAGTGTCCCACATCAATGTGGGTCCCATGCTTTCCGCAGCGGTTCCAGTTTTTCTGGTGATGGATCTAGGTTTGCCAAGGGTCCAATATTTGGGTTCCCTCTTCAATGAAAAAAATAAAGGCAATACTGGACATTTGGGCTGCTTTGTATGGAAGATGTTGTGATGTTTTTGTGGTGGTCAGTATGTTTTTGACGGAGTTTAGTTCTAATTCAGCGCCTTGTCATAACTCTAGATGGATGTCTTATCAGACATTCCCCTTAGTTGGATTGAGGTCGGGAAGTCTATCATATACTATCTGTGTCAACATCTTACAAGATATATAGTCCTGTGTTGCTGGTTATGAACCATCGTTTCTGGTCCTTGTTTGGGCCTTTGTCCTCCATGAGCCTTTCTTGACCACTGGCTATCATCTGCCATGGCATGCTTGCCTTCTGTTGGGTGGTCTATCGGCAATTTTTGCAGCTCATGACCCACAGGGACCAGCACACCTGTCACCTTCTACCATACCTTGTTCAAATAGGCCATTATCTTTCGACCAAACCTTCAAGAGACACATGAGTCTCCGACTGCAAGTAAACAAGCCGCAGGCCGCAGCCCGTCTGAAGAGCTAACAACACTTCAAGCCAGATTGGCAACATAGCTTCCATTCCATCTCCAAGGCGCTGGGAAGTCTTTTCTGCCTTAAGCTGTGACAATTGCATGAAAGGAGAAATCTTAAATACGCAGAGTTAATACCCAAAGAAACAAACATTACAGCATGAAATACAAGCCGCTGGTGAGGTCCATGCTGCCATCCAATATTGCCCCTCCGATCGCGGTGCCCATGGGGGAGAAAATGTTGGTGTTCTAGGATGCCCGGATATCTCGTCAAGCGTCTAGCCCTTTTTCTGTTGCCGTTTTGATTTTACATTTTTTTTTTCCGCTGGGCTTACGTTGTTTATCTATCTGGATTCAGTTGGCGTTCTGTTAGAATTGTACCATAGTAACACCAGTTAAGCATAGACCACTGACCGCTGCCTATGCGGATTTCCACACAGGATGTACCAGGCATGTCCATTGTCGCTAAGTCACATGTTTTTCCGTAACGGACCTGGTACATCCATTTATGCGAAAGGGTTAAATTGTCCACCATGGAGCCCAGTAAATGTCCACAGTGAGTAATGTTAGTGCCTAGGCTTGGTCAGGACCTCCCTGATGTATAGATACGTGTCATACACTCAGGTATGAAAAGAGGAACTTAGCCAGCATCTCATACTTATGTTTGAGATGAAGATTTTATTTCTCTGCTATATTAAAGATTAATTACTCCTTTGGCATCTTTACTAGAGCACATTGAATGGGTTAAAGGGACAGTGCCATGTAACGTGATCTAATGACAGTGACATGTTTAATGGGTTAAAGGGACAGTGCCATGTAAAGTGACCTAATGACAGTGACATGTTTAATGGGTTAAAGGGACAGTCCCGTGTAAAGTGACCTAATGACAGTGACATGTTTAATGGGTTAAAGGGACAGTCACGTGCAGGAGTAATGTGATGTTACAGTAGAGACTAATCCATATTTACATTTCCCATAGGAAGAATGACCTTGTGGCCAGATTCCACCTCATATTACTAATACTACAGCACTGACTGATGAACTTTAAATAACCATTCAATACATTCCATCTCAAGATTCAAATAACAGTTATAGGGGGAGTGATGGGGAGGGTAATATGGAGTAATAGGAGGAGTTATAGGGAGGGTTATATGGAGTAATAGGAGGAGTGATAGGGAGGGTTATATGGAGTAATAGGAGGAGTTATAGGGAGGGTTATATGGAGTAATAGGAGGAGTGATAGGGAGGGTTATATGGAGTAATAGGAGGAGTTATAGGGAGAGTTATATGGAGTAATAGGAGGAGTTATAGGGAGGGTTATATGGAGTAATAGGAGGAGTGATAGGGAGGGTTATATGGAGTAATAGGAGGAGTGATAGGGAGGGTTATATGGAGTAATAGGAGGAGTGATAGGGAGGGTTATATGGAGTAATAGGAGGAGTGATAGGGAGGGTTATATGGAGTAATAGGAGGGGTTATAGGGAGTGTTATATGGAGTAATAGGAGGCATTATAGGGAGGGTTATATGGAGTAATAGGAGGAGTTATAGGGAGGGTTATATGGAGTAATAGGAGGAGTTATAGGGAGGGTTATATGGAGTAATAGGAGGAGTGATAGGGAGGGTTACATGGAGTAATAGGAGGAGTTATAGGGAGGGTAATATGGAGTAATAGGAGGGGTTATAGGGAGGGTTATATGGAGTAATAGGAGGAGTTATAGAGAGGGTTATATGGAGTAATAGGAGGCATTATAGGGAGGGTTATATGGAGTAATAGGAGGGGTTATAGGGAGGGTTATATGGAGTAATAGGAGGAGTTATATGGAGGGTTATATTGAGTAATAGGAGGATTTATAGGGAGGGTTATATGGAGTAATAGGAGGAGTTATATGGAGTAATAGGAGGAGTTATAGGGAGGGTTATATTGAGTAATAGGAGGATTTATAGGGAGGGTTATATGGAGTAATAGGAGGAGTTATATGGAGTAATAGGAGGAGTTATAGGGAGGGGTTATATGGAGTAATAGGAGGAGTGATAGGGAGTGGTTATATGGAGTAATAGGAGGAGTGATAGGGAGGGGTTATATGGAGTAATAGGAGGACATTTTTTTATTACATTTTCTTGCGACAAATTACAAAACAGTGTTCAATGTATTAAAACCATTTACAAAAATAAACTTAAAAACAAAATGTCATATCTATATTTTCCCAATAATCTGTGGTTTGTTCTTTTACATTTACATCTTTTATGTCTTTAATTATCCGATTAGTTACAGAATCTATTGTTAAAATACTTTGTTTTGATGATTTTAGACACCTTGCTTGCCATCAATGATATATTACAATACAATTCATGACATATAAAGTGCATTTGTTAATCTTATTTGCTCATTTGAAAGCTCCCTCTACCAATTCAGCATATGACTGTCCTTTAAAATGGGATATTTTAAGAAGGATGGACATTTCTGTCCAAATTGCTAAACTAAAGGGACAGTCACACAAAAAATGAGACCTCGTTTCTAACATCCCTGAACATTCTTCCCTCGGACAATTTCGTTCCTCAAATTTTTTACATTTTAAATTAGACCGAACGTATAATTTTCCTTGAAAACTAAGCCAACTAACATCTCTCATTATAACTGGGATTAGGACAGTCTTTTACAACCAGGTGTGCACCATAGTACTTATATAACAGAACATGATATAACTGTTTTCTATTTAACCCAATGATATCTTCACATGAGATTTGCCATCTCAGCAATACCTTTATGCATTGCTGAGCATATAGCGAGCAATGTTTAACATTACCAGACAATCGTTTGATCTTTTCACCACTTGCCCAAACTCCAACAAAATGATTAATCTGTTTTTTATACAAGACTCCCCATAAATCTGTTCTACCAGATTTAAAAAAAAAACTTAAATTCTTGGTTATAAACAAGAGATTGTAAAAAAAAGTTCAGGACACAACATGCCATAATCCTCCATCTTTCCTATGGAGATATGAAATGTTACGTTTAACAATATTTAAACGATTTCCCCATAGTATCTGGAACAACAAACCGGTTATCTTAACCACTAAATGATCAGGTAAAGGAAAAACAAAACTAGTATCAATAAAAATGGGAAATAAAAATCTTTTAATAGCTTGAATTTTCTTTTGGTAAGACCATTTCCAATTTTTCCTTTGTGTATTTTATCGGAGAAGATTTTTAATTTATCATCCCAATTTCTCTGGGCTATATCCTCTACACATCCATATGTAATACCCAACACTTTAATTGTATTATCTTTTCTTTTAACCCCTTAGTGACAAGACATTTTCACCTTGACTTTCCCTTGGTGACAATGGCTGTTTTGACATCTCTAGGGTGTTTGTGTTTAGCTGTAATTTTTTTCTTTCTCACATACTGTACCCACACAAATTATATGTTGTTTTTATCGTCATAAGAAGGGCTTTCATTAGATACCATTATGTTCATCATATCTTATAATTTACTACAAAAAAAAATCATAAAATATGATGAAAAATTTAAAAAAACACACTTTTTCTAACTTTGACCTAAAATATAATTTACACAAATAAAATCATTAAAAAAGACCCCATTTAAATAGTTTCTAAATGTTCTCCCGAGTTCAAAAATATGCATATTTCCATATTTTTCGGTATTTTTTGCGAGTTATGGGGCAAAAACCAAAAATAGTGTTTTTTGTTTTTTTCCTATATTGATCTTTTGACCCCAACCGGAACCCAAAATTTAACCCTAACACTAAATTTAACCCCAACTCTAATACTTATTATATCCCTTAATATTTTTTAACTTTAATTTAATTTTAACCTTATCCCTTATGTTAAAAAATATTTAATTTTAACCCTATAGGCTAATATAGCTAAATAACCTGTTTTTAATTAATTAAATATTTATTTAAAATATTTCCCATTGCAATGCTACTAAACTACCACTAGGGGTAGTCAAGTAGCATATTCAGAGCGACGGAAGTTAAGTTACTTTCACTTCCGAAGCTTAGACCGGCAGAGGACTTAGCCATATTGACGGAGCAGCATGCCCGAAATAGAAATTTCAGTGCTGGCTATTGCCTCAATGTCGAGGCAATAGACCAGCACTGTTAAAGCGGTTTTCGCGATCGTTGATCGCGAAAACCGCTTCATTCAATGCAGGACGTGCCAGGCACGTCCTTTGTTGTTAAGGGAGTTTCTCCCAGGACGTGCCTGGCACGTCCTTTGTCGGAAAGGGGTTAAAAGGGATTTGAAAAGCTTCTATGTTATCCCCCAGCCACAATGCTTCACTTTTCTCCATATTCACCATAGAATTTGAAATTTGAGAATATCTTTTTAGTTCTCTTTGTAACACTTGGTTATCTACTTCCGATTTAAAAAAAAACCCAGTAATATCATCTGCATAAGCACAAACTTTGACCCTCTCGGAAACACCTTCTACCTTCACTTCTAAACCTTGAAAATGATGGTTTCCTTTTATTTTCCTTAATAGAGGGTCAATACTAAAAACATACAGCAAAGGACTTATAGGACAACCCTGCCGTACTCCAGATTCAACTTGAAAAGGGTCTCCCAAACTACCATTAATTAAAGGAAAACACATTGCTTCTTTATACAATATCTTCAACCCATGAGTAAAAGTATTAGGAATACCGTAACTCCGTAAAGTCTCAAATAAAAATTCATGATGTACTCGGTCAAATGCTTTGGTCTGGTCTAGCCCAACCAAATAAATACCTTCACTCTGCTGTTTAGCATATTCTACCACCTCCCTTACTAGCAGCAGTGGATGCTACGATTCTTAACTGCACACGACTGGCATGGACTTTATCAATTTTTCAGCCACCACACTAAGCCTTGTGAACATGACTTTCGTAAGAATTTTATAATCGGTATTTAATAAGGACAATGGACGCCAGTTCTTTAGCTCATTCAAGTTACCACTTTTAAATAAAAGTACCAAGACTGAGGCATACTGTGAGGACGACAACTGTCCTTGAGTTAACACTTCGTTATATAGCACCAAAAGATCTAAAAACACTTTTATAAAACTCTGCAGTCATCCCATCCAAACCAGGACTTTTCTTCCCTACTAATGATTGAATGCTATTTTTAACTTCATCCTCTGTTATAGGCTTAATCATGATCTCAGCATCCACAGCATTTAATATAGGATTATCAACATCTTGCAAATATTTTACAATATTTTCTTTTGCAATAGGCTGTCTTGCAAACAATTGCTTAAAGTATTCTGTGACAACATTTAAAATGTCCTTACTTTCTGTTTGTATTTCACCATGTTGATCTAGCAGTCCTATCATGGCTTTCATACATACTCTTTCCTTACACGCTTGAAAAGGATCCGGGGCTGTGAAACCCCAACTATCAGATTCATTTTCAGCTTTTAGAGCGATCATACGGTCATCTTGGAGTTTTTTCATTTTATCCTTAACTTGATTAATACTATTTGACTTCACATTCTCACCACGATTGACCAAGGAATATAATCTGCTCAGTCTAAGTCTTAGATCAAGATATTGCATATATTGGCGATTTCCTACTTTTCTAGCTTTTGATTTAAAAAAAACGTTTAAGATCTTTTTTTATTTGTTCCCACCAACTCGACGTTGTGTCGTATAAACACTTTTCGATCTTCATAAAAAGTTTAGAATTCATGCTTTAAGTTATCATTATCAAGTATTCTTGCGTTTAGTTTCCAGATCCCTCTACCATATACCATTCCTTCCTTTACCTTTAAGGGCAGACTAATCATATCATGATCTGAAAACTCTACCAAGACTAGATTATATCTAAAAGATGAAGTTTGATTTTTTTACATAAAGTCTATCTATACGACTTGCCCACTTACCATTATGATATGTAAATCCTCGCTGTGTAGGATAATTATATTTAAAAGTATCAGTCAAACCAGTCTGACTGATCAGATAATTAAGGACATTTTTATCATAATTTAAATTTGTATAATTACTCTTTCGATCTTCATTATTTACCACGCAGTTAAAATCACCCCCCATAATAAACACTTTTGATGTGAAGCAATATGGTTTTACACTTAAAAACATTTCCTTCCTACCCGCTATTGTCTGAGGAGCATATATGTTAATTATTCTATATATTACATCATTGAGCGTAAAATCTAACCAAAGGCATCTGCCTTCAACAATTTTATAATCACTTTCAATTTTAAAATCACAATTCTTAAACAAAGTACCAACACCATCATAACTTTCCCGTCCAAATGACCAATACGATGGGCC
Organism: Pelodytes ibericus; assembly: GCA_036172795.1. NCBI lineage: Eukaryota > Metazoa > Chordata > Amphibia > Anura > Pelodytidae > Pelodytes > Pelodytes ibericus. The sequence goes on along the minus strand of CM069858.1, from coordinate 222,581,737 downwards.
CATTGTCCATTCTCTTTTGGCACATAAAACCTGGCTATTAGTACTTAGCCTTGTCTCTTGTAATAGTCACACATCAAATGGTTGTTCCTTCAAAAAATTACAGAATAAATCTCTTCTCTCTTTTGTTCTCAAACTGTTAACATTAAGTGAGCATATGTGTAAAGTCATCAAATCCAAGGAGACTTAGCGCTTTTTCTTTATTGCTCCGACATTATCACCTTGAGATCCCCATCGTATGATTGCAGCCGGGGTTAGATGCTCCTTCATCACAGGACAACTGTAATTCCTCTGTGGATCGCCACAGAGAGATCCTTCACTCTGTTCAAACTCCATGGCATCTTCACAAGGTTCATCTAGGATAGCAAAGTGACCAGCAGTTTGTTTTGGACTCTTCCATTGCTTCATTAAGTATGCTTTCCAAATCTAGCACACAGTCGTTTATCTTATTGTGGTGTGCTTCTGGGCACTCTCTAAAGGTGTGACCTTGTACTGAACATAAATGGCATATAACATCCTGCTTACAGTCTGATCTCATGTGGCCCAGACACTTCCATTGAGAGCACTTTATTTTATCACAGCAATAGGCCAAGTGCCTTGTTGACCCACATTTCTAACAGCTTCTGGGCTGTCCTGGATAATAGCAAATGCCTCTGTCTGAACCAATAAAAAAACTATGTGGTAAATGGTGAGTAACGCCCCCTGTCTGCCACAGTTTAACTTGCAGTTTCCATCCACCATTCCATAACCCAATCTCATCAGAAATCTTTTGTGGGTCACGTACAACTGTACAGTGTCTCTTTATCCAGTACATGATGTCATTTAAAGCCACTACTTCTGTCTGAAACTGGAGATTGATGGACACTGTAGCCTGAGTGGAATAGCTTTTAGATTTTTCCAAATACCATCTGATTTTGTCTTATGGAAAATGTCCCAAAACATATCCAGGTTTTGCATCAGTTTAAAACTAACTAACAAATTGTCTTGATCCAGGAAAGTGAATAAATGCAAATATTTCACTGGCAGAAAAACCCATGAATTCCATGAAGAGTTTGCGACCAATGAATATTCTGCCTGGAATATCAGGTTCTGGTCCTGTGAACAACAGGCGCACTGCATTCTTCCGCTTTGACACATCTCCCCTTGATCTTGCTACATGTGAAGTTCCCACTTATTGCAGGTTGTTGTACATTCTCCTGTGAACTGCTCTGTATGTTGGTTCCTATTCCCAGTTTAGTACCTGAATCCGGTCCATGTTTTCACCCTACTGGATTACTAGAGCCAGCTCTAGATTGCAGATGTCTATCTGGTGATTCCACCAGATCTTGCTTTGCTATGGATTCCTGCTTTGTGTTGTATCTCTTGCAATACTTACACCGGGAGGTTTTTGCAAACCACTTTCTTTCTCTGTTTTTTTTTCAATAAATATTTCCACAACTCGCTTCCTGGATCTCAGCTTATGGCCAGTTATTTCAGTTAAACATTCAGGTATGGCAATGCTAAGGGCAATGCTAAGGGCAATGCTAAGGGCTGCAGGTTTAATGCACCCTGGTGAACTCCCCGGTGTAGATTCAGCAGCAGCCTCTCCTGTTTAGGGTTGCCACCTTTTCGTCAAAAAAATACCGGCGTTGGTACTGTCTCCTTAGACTTAACATTGGCCTGATGCCAATTTTTGTACCGGCCTGCCGGTAAAATACCGGCCAGGTGGCAACCCTACTCCTGTTTGAGCAGGTAAAGTCACTGGGCACATTTTATCACTTCATTTCTTTATCATTACCCCTACTTGCTTGTCTTTAAGGGGTTGTGCTGGTACCTTCTTAATCCGTAATGGGTTTAACTTTTGCATTTTATTACATTTTCTTTCCTCACCTTTTATTGCACTTTTCAGTTTTTCAATGCTTTCCTCTCTTACATCCATTGCCGTTTGTAGGAAGTCGATCTCCATCTGGATCTGATCAATCTTCTGCAGCAAATCTGTTCTCTCAGATCCCTGGGTTATTTCATACACTTTCTTCACCAAATCTTGCTTCTGCTTGTACAAATCATCATACATTGCACATAAAGTCTGATAATTAGCAGAAGCATCTCCCATTCTTTTGTCCAAAACCGTCAAAGCTTTACTAATTAAACTTTCCTTAAAATGCCTGCTTTCGTTTGTTTGGCTGTCTTGGCCTTCCAAAACCTCCAGGTCTGGGACTAGAGCAGGACTAGTATCCAGAACACCAACACTCCCCCTTGGGTCTGAGGCCATCCTCAGTCCCCCTACAGGAGCTCCAACACATAGGAGTTATACGGAGAGGTTCTATGGAGTAATAGGAGGAGTTATAGGGAGGGTTATATGGAGTAATAGGAGGAGTTATAGGGAGGGTTATATGAAGTAATAGGAGGAGTTATAGGGAGGGTTATATGGAGTAATAGGAGGAGTTATAAGGCGGGTTATATAGAGTAATAGGAGGAGTTAAAGTGAGGGTTATATGGAGTAATAGGAGGAGTTATAAGGAGGGGTATATGGAGTAATATGAGGAGTTATAGGGAGGGTTATATGGAGTAATAAGAGGAGTTATAAGGAGGGGTATATGGAGTAATATGAGGAGTTATAGGGAGGGTTATATGGAGTAATAGGAGGAGTCATAGGGAGGGTAATATGGAGTAATAGGAGGAGTGATAGGGAGGGTTATATGGAGTAAAAAGAGGAGTTATAGGGAGGGTAATATGGAGTAATAGGAGGAGTGATAGGGAGGGTTATATGGAGTAATAGGAGGAGTGATAGGGAGGGTTATATGGAGTAATAGGAGGAGTTATAGGGAGGGTTATATGGAGTAATAGGAGGAGTTATAAGGCGGGTTATATAGAGTAATAGGAGGAGTTAAAGTGAGGGTTATATGGAGTAATAGGAGGAGTGATAGGGAGGATTATATGGAGTAATAAGAGGAGTTATAAGGAGGGGTATATGGAGTAATATGAGGAGTTATAGGGAGGGTTATATGAAGTAATAGGAGGAGTCATAGGGAGGGTAATATGGAGTAATAGGAGGAGTGATAGGGAGGGTTATATGGAGTAAAAAGAGGAGTTATAGGGAGGGTTATATGGAGTAATAGGAGGAGTGATAGGGAGGGTTATATGGAGTAATAGGAGGAGTGATAGGGAGGGTTATATGGAGTAAAAAGAGGAGTTATAGGGAGGGTTATATAGAGTAATAGGAGGAGTTGTAGGAAAGATACATACCGATCAGCCATAACATTATGACCACCTGCCTAATATTGTGTAGCTCCCCTTTTGATGCCAATACAGCCCTGACCCGTCGAGGCATGGGCTCCACTAGACCTCTGAAGGTGTGCTGGGGTAACTGGCACCAAGACATTAGCACCATATCCTTTAAGTCCTGTAAGTTGCGAGGTGGGGCCTGCATGGATCGGAGTAGTTTGTCCAGCACATCACACAGATGCTCGATGAGATTGAGATCTGGGGAATTTGGAGGCCAAGTCAATACACTTAGACACAACCACACTTACACACACCTATACACAGATGCACACAGACAGACACACGTAGTAACACTTACACACACAGACAAACACAGAGTCACGATTACACACAATTGCACACACAGAGTCACACTTACACACAGACAGACTTACACACCCAAACACAGAGTCACACTTCCACACACAGAGTCACAGAGAAAGACTGTGCAGGGTGGAGGAGGGAGTATGCACACTATACTATCTACAGTGCTCTGTTCAGAAAAGTAATATTCCTCACTCTAGTTAAACTTACACATGTGGTTGGAGGTGTGGTTACCGGTGCAGATCTCACCACTATGTCTAGCGGGCCACCTTTGGCCCACGGGCTGCATGTTGGATGTCCTTGGATGGATATGAGTTAATGGAAGTTGTATAGATGGATGGGTTAAGTGGAGTGATTGGAATAGTTATAGCGAGAGACAGAACCTGAATAAAGGACACCCATATACTCGAAACTGGTTTTTACAATTATTTCAGAGCATTGAGTATGTAGGATACTGTATTTGCTTTGGATAAATTGTGAGCCTTGAAGAATGTCCAAACTACTAGGAGAATAATCTTCAACGGCCCAGCATTGGGAAGCGCTCTCTGACATAATGGGCAGCCATGTACCAACCCAGCACACGAGTGGCGTAACCACCCACCAATCTATCATGAACGGATAAGTCAACACAGGTGCACGAAGAAACGCCTTACATTTTCTACTTGAAAATGCTAAAACAACTATTCCCAAGGCACATCGTGAACTAGACAATATGCATTTAAGTAAATCTATTTGTTATCCAGCCTATTGTTTGTCAGACAGCTTGCAATTTAAGTCGTGAAGGGTTTATTTGAGAACTATTTGATCCTTTCACGCTTTAGAGAGCAATTAAGTAACACAGTAACATTCTGAATATCCTCAAAGCTACATGATGGTCATGTAGAAATGGTGTAGCAGGACTTGTCTTTGTGTGTTTAGTAAAGTAGGACCGGAAGCAGCCATCTTTACTGTCACGTAGTCTGCGTATGTCCTGGTCAGATTGTCCACAAGTCCAAAAAGATCTATACATGTTGTCACCTGGCCAGCTACCTCCCCGTCGTATGTTTATTATGTGCCCTTTTCCTTGGCTGTGTGTTCCCCCCAGTTATGTGCTCCCAAAAAAGCAATGTTCGCTAATCTAGTTTCCTATAACCTGGTCACAGAGACTACTTTCATAATAACGGTTAAGCTTGTTCTCTGGGAGTGTTCAGGGCATTTGTTGGCACTATGTTCATTGTTCACCACCAAATATGAGAACTAAGACGTCACTCCAGCTGATTGGCTTGGGTGTTAAAGGACCACTAGCCCTATGTAATGCTATGAGAGATGTCAGTGCTTCTCTGATTGGCTGATGGTTTAAAGGTCCAGCACAGCACTGATTTGGTGCTTGCATAAAGAGCTATGTCGGCGCTATGCTATTGGCTCCTCATTTGAAGGGTGGATGTTGGTGAGTAGGGATCTAGTCCCATCATAGCGGGTTAAGGTTCTGTACCAACTATAAATTATGCCATGTGTGTACTAAGAGGCTATAGCAAGTTCTCAAACTCTATTTTTTTTTAATTTTTACCTTATATTCTGAAATATCTCTAATTGATATATAGATCTGTAATATCCATCTTCCATGGACCATTGGAAATTAATTTGACTTTGTATCTGCCACCAATAGGGAGGGGTCCTTAGACTTTCATTTTCGAGCTATATATAGTTTTGTGACCATAAAAATCTGTGACCATAAAAATGTGAATTATTTTTGCTTTTTTGAGGTGTAAGTTCTTCATATGAAGTAGAAATGTTTTTGATGAGACTGTTTACCTTATCATGAAAGTAGGGCACTCCTTCCACAAGTGTAGAAATGTGCCATATTCAGGAAATTTCCAGCGTGAATTTGGGATCAAGGGAGAGAACTTGCTTGCTCTCATGGGGGTCAGTTACCATATATGGTGCAATGTGTAATGGTCCTGTAGGGTCAAGCTGTGTATACCATTCCTCACCAAATTATATGCCATTATCCAATCTTGGAGAGAATAATCTTGGTTCAAGTCACTCTCCCATTTTAAAATGCAATTAGGCTTACAATCAGGCGTTATTTCTGGTGCAAATTTAATAATCTTAAATAGCATTCTTATATTAGGTTAAGTTATTATAAAATCTTCCACTTGAGGACTTTGAATTAGGCCTACTCTCTTAATTAATGCTTTTAGTCTCACGTAGGAGAAGTGCTAAGATTGGGGAAGATTATATGTTGATTTCAAGCTACTAAATGGGAGAAGTTGACCCTGGAGACATTTCTGTGATCATTTTGAAATTCCCTTGGTTTCCCATAATTTGGTGTCCAGATCTTTTAGGTAGCATCTAAATATATCTATGGGTGGGATAAGTATTATGCCAATATCCCTAGATTAAAAAAAAAAAAAAAAATAGTGACAGTGCAGACCAGATTCCCCACAATTGGATTTTGTGAAAAAGATTGTTGTACGATTTTGGGATCAATCCAAAAAAAGATGAAGAGGTGGTACAAGCTTATACGTATTTGTTTCCATTCGATTCCAGGTTGTTCTAGTTGAGTGAAATCTGTTCCACTTTATTAAGTGGGAAAGCATACAAGCCTCGTGAAGAGACTCTATATTTGGATACTTTTATAGTCGTTGTTTTATAGTTTTTTGTTCATCCAAATATATTTTGAAATTATGCTCTTAAAAGTTTGCATGATTTTTAAAGCTACTCTCAGGGGGATTGCTCTAAAAAGATATAATAATTTGGGTATTTTATGCATTTACTGAGTTAAGGTGTGCATCCAAGAAATCTCAAGGCCTTTCCAGTTCTGAAACTTATCTTTAAATTGTTTTAGCATATAATGAAAGTTTCTTGCTACCATGGTATCTAAATTCATCAGTAGTTTCTGATTCCCAGATATATTATCTCCCGATTGTCCCAGTCCAGATTGCGTATATGCCTGAGTTCTATCTTGGGATGAGCCAAAAAGTTTGATGTAAAAATCTGAGGTTTTTTTATATTCAGTTTTTAATTAGAGTAATTACTAGTGTTGAGCGAACCCGGACCGCACTATTCGGGTTCGTACCGAACATTACGGTGTCCGTGCCAAGAACCCGAACCCGGACATTTCACTGTATGTCCGTGTTGGAGTTCGAGTTTCGGCTATAAACCAAAAGTCTTTAAACGAAAGTCATTCGGTTTATAGACTTTCTTTTTATAGAATAGCAATAGCATTACATAGAAACATAGAAACATAGAAACATAGAATGTGTCGGCAGATAAGAACCATTCGGTCCACCTAGTCTGCCCAATTTTTTTAAGTACTTTTATTAGTCCCCCGTTATAGCTAGGATAGCCTTGTATCTATCCCACGCATGCTTAAAATCCTTGACTGTGTTTACCTCTACCACTTCTGCTGGAAGGCTATTCCATACATCCACTACCCTCTCAGTAAAGTAATACTTCCTGATATTACTTTTAAATCGTTGCCCCTCTAATTTAAGACTATGTCCTCTAGTTGTGGTAGTTTTTCTTCTTTTAAATATACTCTCTTCCTTTACTGTGTTGATTCCCTTTATGTATTTAAATGTTTCTATCATATACCCCCTTTTACATCTTTCCTCCAAGCTATACATGTTAAGATGCTTTAACCTTTCCTGGTAAGTTTTATCCTTCAACCCATGAACCAGTTTAGTAGCCCTTCTCTGAACTCTCTCCAAAGTATCAATATCCTTCTGGAGATACGGTCTCCAGTACTGCGTACAATACTCCAAGTGAGGTCTCACCAGTGCTCTGTACAATGGCATGAGCACTTCCCTCTTCCTACTGCTAATACCTCTCCCTATGCAACCAAGCATTCTGCTAGCATTTCCTGCTGCTCTATTGCATTGCCTACCTACCTTCAAGTCCTCTGAAATTATTACTCCTAAATCCCTTTCCTCAGATGTTGAGGTTAGGACTGTACCAAATAGTCTATATTCTGCTTTTGGGGTTTTACGCCTAAGGTGCATAATCTTGCACTTGTCCACATTAAATGTCAGTTGCCACTGCTCTGACCAATTTTCTAGTTTAGCTAAATAATTTGCCATTTGGCTTATCCCTCCATGAATATCAACCCTGCTGCAACCCTACATGTATTCTATAAAGCGAAAGTCTATAAACCGAATGTCTTTCGGTTTATAGACTTTCGGTTTATGGAATACATGTAATGCTATTGCTATTCTATAAACCGAAATAGAGTCCCCATTCATAAGAATAGGTCAATTGACCTATTCTTATGAATGGGGACTCTATTTCGGTTTATAGAATAGCAATAGCATTACATGTATTACATCTGAGAGTCAAATAGAACCGTCAAATACTGTGCTTACAGCGCACTTTGAAAAATTCTAATAGTTTTGGGTGCTAAACAGTACATTTGCATCTTGCGGTGCACTTCATATCTGAGAGTCAAATAGAACAGTCCAATACTGTGCTTACAGTGCACTTTGAAAAATTCTGGCTACCTCCTCCTCCTCCTCCTCCAGCTCCGCTTCCACCTACACCGCCACGGTCACCGCCTCCTCAACCTATGGGTCACTTAGTATTAACTGAAAGAGAATACCCTGCACTCCAACCCTCTCTCAAATGGATAATTCTGTTGATCCTCCTGACAGCCATGCTTTAGATTTAGATTTATGTTCTTCCAAAGCTAAAATCAAAGATTCCATCTAGTGCTATTTTATTGCTCAGCTGGATTTTTAATTTGTATGTATTTTATGTTATTTGAAGTTATTTCCCTATCCACATTTGCTTGCAGGGCACTTGTCCTACTATTACCCACATTTTAATTCCTTTTTCAGCCCTCTAGACCTGTCCATTACTTTTTTAGAGGGATTTTAGTGGCCAAATGTCTGTGTCCCCATTGATTTCAATGGGGTCCGTGTTCGGGGTCAAGTCTGGGGTCAAGTTCCCTGAATGTCTTCACTCTGTCTGATTGAGATTGCCAAAGGTTCAATATATAGTAAATATTACAGTGGTGCTAAAGGACACCCCTGTCTTGTATCGTTCTAGACGTCGAACCAGGCAGAGTCCAAGCCGTTTTTTTTTATTGTCTCAGTATAGCTGTTTGATCTCTAAACCTTCCTCATGCTATCTGGGTTGATTTTGAGATGTCTGTAAAGAATAGTATGTTCTAGAATTCTTCCATCAAGGGTTTAATCCTTATTTCCTTGGTCAACATGTCTTTTAACATAGGTGTTGGAGAATCGCACATTTATATCCCGTGGTGCTGAGTTGTTGATAGTTTTAGGTTTGGGGAATCTGTGGAATTTCTCAAATGGGTATAAACCCAACGCTTGAAGCCTGACAACTGAGGAGAAGAGTGATGTAAAGTATGTTTCTAACTTCTCGTCTTTGACCTCTTCTGGTATTCCTCTTATGCGAAGATTGTTTCTCCATGATCTGTCCTCGAGATCTGTTACTTTTTTTCCCAGTTGTTTGATTTTGGATTCCAATAGCTGATTCTCGTCATGGATCTGAACATAATCTTCCTTTATTTTCGTAAGAGTGATAGCTTGTTGGTTTATTTTTTCACCCGACCCAGAGATTTCCTCTTGTAGATCCGTTTTATTAGAGTCTAAATCTAATTTTATTTTTTTCAAAGAAATTGTCCAATGATACTGAGATGGATTCCTGTAGTATCTTTTTTTGGGGGAAGCAATATCTTCAGCATTCTCCATAGATGTGCTCATGGATAGAGCCGATTGATTTGGCTACATTAGTTGTTTTTGATTTAGATCTTAGTTTCTTGGAGAGCAGAACATAGTTATGGTTTTAGTTCTTTCTGTAGTAGGGGGTTTATCTTTTTCTCTATCATTTTCTCTGTCTCTGTTCTTTGTCGGCATTATTGGTTTGTTGATTGTACAATAGAGAAGATTTATTTCAGGGAAATATCTGATTTAGTTGTCACGGAAGAAAAAAACTCTTTCCCTTAGCTTATCCCTCCCTTCCCTTCTCTTTTTACCACTCCTTCTTCTCCTTTCTTTTCTCTTTCTTCTCCATCTCCTTCTCCCCCAACTGAATACAGTAAGATTTCTAGGTATACATATAGTTGCTCACTTAGCTTAAAGTGACTCGTCCAAAGCCCCGTACTGTATGTTTTTATCCAATTTTTCTTCTCTGGTCCCTTTGGGCTGAGACTATTTTTGGTTATATGTATTCTGGATATTTTATATAGCAGTCTCCCTTACTTTGGGTTGCGTTAACAAATAATATTGGATTTGGCACTGTTCTCATAGTGATTCGAGGCTCTCAACCAACTGTGGAGTTTATTACCCACGATTTCAGGTTCAGTATCCTTGTAAGAGTTTAAATTCTGTCCACTCTATAAACTTGACGGCCTTCTTCCCCTATCTGGATGCCGCGGAAGAGCGCTTTAAATGTTCTCCTTTTACATATTTTATTCCTAAATACATTTTTATCGAGTATGCTTAAATGGGTTCGAGACCAGTGATTGCCTCTTGATTACCATCAGATCGGGAGGTTTTGTTTGTACATGAATAGGCGGTTGCCATAGGTCTATAATTTTCTGTAGGCTTCCACCACAGATATCGACTGTTTAAGTTCTTAAAATTTATAGAGTGGTAGGATGGAATGTTGTCAGCTTCTTGACCTTTGCCAGATATAGCCCCTTGGTGGATTGAAAGGGTTTCCTGTTTATAGGCAGGTAGACCATTGTGGTCTGTTGAGATATAAAAAAAACTCTGACTCAAAATGGGATCCAATAGACTCCAAATCACTGTGGGACACTTGTCAAAAAGTGTGCTGTTATTATATAATCTGCAGTTGTTATTTGTTCCTAACCCACAGTACAGACTGGTAGGTTTATTAAATGTATGATGTTGCCTAATCATAACTTCTTGTCTTTATGGAAAATGCCCAATGGCAGCATTTTGGCTTTTTTCTTTATCGGGTGTAGTCTTTATACCCGATAAAAAGAAAGGAGATTTTTTGTATAGGCTAATTAAGTCAAATAGGCAATTAAGATCAATAGACATATGTTAAGAGTCCTCTATCTCTTGTTGATATTAATAAGGCAAAGGCTCCAATATAGGTGGTCCTATCCCAGGCTGGGGGTTGTTGTTAAATACATAAGTTTGGGAGCCTAAAGAGAAGTCACAAAGCAGCCAGTAGTTTATGTGCTGTTGGCATAGATGTGTAACTGTTGGGTCCCAGACCCACCGAGGCCACCTCCCCAGGGCCCTTTACCTGGCACTGCCACTTCCAGGCTCTAGTGCGCTGGCGGGGAGCCGCGCGAGTTTAATGTAGGCCGAATCCCCGCCTGTAGTAACTTGTGTTGCGAGTTTTGCAAGCGTGAGTACTAGGCTACAGGCGGTCGGGGCATGTCCCCAACTAGCGTGCTGTCATTGGGTAGAGCAAGGAGGAGGGAATAGGAGGTAGGCTTCTGCCATACCTCCCTGCCTAGGCTTCCCAGGGAAATGTGGTGTGTACCTGGAGAGTGGTGGGAGGGGTTAGGGACTAGGCAGACTAAAAAAAACAAGCAAGCACTGGTTATTCAGTGCTTACACGTTTTCAAGCTGCAGTACTTATTATTGTTCCCTCCTGCGATTCCTATCCTTACTTGCAGTCCCTTACCTCCTTCAGATTGACTTCCCAGTTTTGGACCTACTTTTTGGACTTCCCCTGAATTTGCTGCTCTCTCCTCTGATTTCGACCCCGGTTTGGATTACCGTTTGTGAACCAACTCTGCCTCATTCTCAGCCCTTGTCGCATTCTCATTCCATGTCCCATTCACATTCCATGTCCATTTATCTTTCCATGTCCCATTCTCATTCCTTGGCCCATTCTCATTCCTTGTCCCATTCTCATTCCTTGTCCCATTCTCATTCCTTGTCCCATTCTCATTCCAAGTCCCATTCTCACTCCTTGACCCATTCTTATTGCATGCCCCATTCTTATTCCTTATCCCATTCTCATTCCTTGTCCCATTCTCATTCCATGTCCTGTTCTCATTCCATGTCCCGTTCTCATTCCATGTCCTGTTTTTATTCCTTGTCCCATTCTCATTCTATGTCACATTCTCATTTCTTGTCCCATTCTCATTCCTTGTCCCATTCTCATTCCTTGTCCCATTCTCATTCCGTATCCCATTTTCATTCCTTGTCCCAATCTCATTCCTTGTCCCATTATCATTTCATGTCTTATTCTTATTCCTTGTCCCATTTTCTTTCCTTGTCTCATTCTCATTCCATGTCCCATTCTCAATCCATGTCCCACTCTCAGCCCTTGTCCCATTCTCAATCCATTTCCCATTCTCATTCCATGTCCCATTCTCTGTCCAAGTCCCATTCTCACTCCTTGACACATTCTTATTACATGTCCTATTCTTATTCCTTATCCCATTCTCATTCCCTGTCCCATTCTCATTCCATGTCCCTTTCTCATTCCATATCCCGTTCTCATTCCATGTCCCGTTCTCATTCCTTGTCCCATTCTCACTCCTTGACGCATTCTTATTACATGTCCCATTCTCATTCTATGTCACATTCTCATTTCTTGCTCCATTCTCATTCGTTGTCCTATTCTCATTCCATGTCCCATTCTCATTCCTTGTCCCATTCTCATTCCGTATCCCATTTTCATTCCTTGTCCCATTCTCATTCCATGTCCATTCTCATTCCATGTCTTATTATTATTCCTTGTCCCATTCTCTTTCCTTGTCCCATTCTCTTCCCTTGTCCCATTCTCATTCCATGTCCCATTCTCATTCCATGTCCCATTCTCTTTCCAAGTCCCATTCTCACTCCTTGACCCATTCTTATTACATGTCCCATTCTTATACCTTATCCCATTCTAATTTCTTGTCCCATTGTTATTCCATGTCCCATTCTCATTCCATGTCCTGTAATCATTCCTTGTCCCATTCTCATTCCAAGTCCCATTCTCACTCCTTGACCCATTCTCATTCCATGTCACATTCTCATTCCTTTTCCTATTCTCATTCCACATCTTATTCTCATTTCTTGTCCCATTCTCATTCCATGTCCCATTCTCATTCCTTGTCCCATTCTCATTCCCTCCCATTCTCATTCCATGTCCCATTCTCATTCCATGTCCCATTCTCATTACTTGACCCATTCTCATTCCATGTCACATTCTCATTCCTTTTCCTATTCTCATTCCACATCTTATTCTCATTTCTTGTCCCATTCTCATTCCATGTCCCATTCTCATTCCTTGTCCCATTCTCATTCCGTATCCCATTTTCATTCCTTGTCCCATTCTCATTCCATGTCCATTCTCATTCCATGTCTTATTATTATTCCTTGTCCCATTCTCTTTCCTTGTCCCATTCTCTTCCCTTGTCCCATTCTCATTCCATGTCCCATTCTCATTCCATGTCCCATTCTCTTTCCAAGTCCCATTCTCACTCCTTGACCCATTCTTATTACATGTCCCATTCTTATACCTTATCCCATTCTAATTTCTTGTCCCATTGTTATTCCATGTCCCATTCTCATTCCATGTCCTGTAATCATTCCTTGTCCCATTCTCATTCCAAGTCCCATTCTCACTCCTTGACCCATTCTCATTCCATGTCACATTCTCATTCCTTTTCCTATTCTCATTCCACATCTTATTCTCATTTCTTGTCCCATTCTCATTCCATGTCCCATTCTCATTCCTTGTCCCATTCTCATTCCCTCCCATTCTCATTCCATGTCCCATTCTCATTCCATGTCCCATTCTCATTACTTGACCCATTCTCATTCCATGTCACATTCTCATTCCTTTTCCTATTCTCATTCCACATCTTATTCTCATTTCTTGTCCCATTCTCATTCCATGTCCCATTCTCATTCCTTGTCCCATTCTCATTCCCTCCCATTCTCATTCCTTGGCCCATTCTCATTCCTTGGCCCATTCTCATTCCTTGTCCCATTCTCATTCCTTGGCCCATTCTCATTCCTTGGCCCATTCTCATTCCTTGGCCCATTCTCATTCCTTGTCCCATTCTCATTCCATGTCCCATGGATTAAAATCATGTGTTTGTGTGTGTGTGTGTGTGTGTGTTTGTGTATGTGTGTGTGTGTAAAACTGACAAAGCAAAAAAATTTTTACCGGCTGTCTATGTAACACTGTTTGTATGGTAAAGTACCTAATTTTCGTTTTTTTACTGACACTTCTAAACATTCCTATGAAAGCAAGGGTGGGGGGTCTTAATGAGTAGGGTAATCTTTTTAACAGGTGCTAAATTAACCTCGTTAGCAGCGAACATTAAATAATAAATGCCTTTTAATATCCCAGTAACGGCACTACAAGTAGTGGAGAATTACCCAAAATACCATACCTGACAATTTTGCAGGAGCCAAAACGGAATGGGTTTGCATGACACTGGGTGTCTTGAACTCAGTGACTCTGTGTTTAGACTCTGTATGTCGAATAGACATCATTTTAACACACTTCTGCCTGTGCACAGTGCAAAACAACTATTAATGTCGGGATAGGAAACTCCCCCCCCCCCAAAAAAAAAAAATCAAAAAATCCGGGACCGGTCAACTCTGTTGTATTTGTTTCCAAATGGTAAAAAAAAATAACAGCATTGCACACCCTATCAGTACAAATCTCATCCAAGCAACAAAATCCCTGCAAACTATATACAAACACAGTGTTTAATTACATAGATTGTGCAAGACCTGTTAGAGCCAACCCAGCCAAGCAAATTTGTCTCCAGGGCAAATCGTATTTATAGTGACATGTCTTAAAAATGGGATCAGCCTTAGCTGAACCATTCTGTACTTGGATAAGAGAAGCCCTATTGCCAAACAGTTTCAGCACAAAACCTTTATTAGATATATTTTGGCATTTTTGATTATGTCCTGGTTATCCAGACTCCTTTGGTTTCTCTAGCCAGATATTCACACAAATGTGATTATTATTATTTATTATTATTGTATTTATTTATATTTGGGGTCAGGAGCTTTTCCCCTTCCAGTTAGGGTTGCCACCTGGCCGGTATTTTACCGGCTGGCCGGAAAAAAATTGGCTTGACCCCAATGTTAAGTCTATGGACTTATTAGCTTGGCCGGTATTTTTTGGAAGAAGAGGTGGCAACCCCGCTCCTGGTATGAGGCTCAATTTAAAATCGCTTAAATTACAACTGTATGCACAACACTAACTCAAGTCTATTTGAAAGATTACATCAAGTGTAGATGGTGTGTATAGAAACACTTTAATGAAAGAATACAAAGAAAGCACCTTATTGACCACTTGGTCTATATAGCTCTATCGGGGCGGACATGTTGTGTAGAATCTTGGGTCAGATCTGTATTAACCTTCATGCAGATGAATGAAGATCTGCTCCAAGATTCTAATCAATATGTCTGCCCCCCTGTAAGAGGAATATGAAGCAAGGAGGGCTCAGTAAAGTACATTATTTGTGTTATTTCATTAAAGCATTTGATGTCATTTTTCAAGTCAACATGAGTTATTTTCTTTCTTCAGTTGTCCTTTAAATCAACTCATGTAGTGAAATAGCTGCAAAAAGGTTCTGTGAGTATAAGAAGTTGATTGTATTTGCAAATACAGACAAGCAATCAATCATGGCCGGGGCAGTCCCAGACAGAGATGGTATCTTCAACTTAATATAACGACTTAATACAAACAATATAAAAAGAAATAACTAAAAATGCGCACTCCCCCCGAGGTGATTCCAAAATCAAACTGTGTGAATACCAGTTGTTGCCATAAAAAGTGTTTTTTATTCAGTTTCCAAAAACACAGTGCAGACCAGTGCAAATTAGCCTTACGCGTTTCACGGCTGAATTAACGCTTAATAATATTATGAGTAATCATCATTCAATAAGTGCAACATCCAATCCTACCACAATGAAACCATATAAAAAAAAGAGTAAATCATAATAGAAAATATAATAAAGGTTTATTAGATGCAGATGTTTTTATAATTTAGCTCAGGCCCTCCCCTTGTGGTCATTCTCTGCTCCCATCCCAAGGGCAGCTGCACTGAGTCTGGAGCAGAGTATTGTTTGAATTTTGGCTCAGAGCATTTTCATATTTAGCAGCTTGCACCCCGTCAGTGGTCATATGACGTGATCGCTGGTCGGTGTCTATCTAATACCAAAATAAAACACAAATAAAGCAAAATAAATTAAAATCCACGATTTTATGAATTGAAATATAAATAAGCCCAGGGTCGAATGCGTTCTTCAACGCAGGATAAGTGTTTCTTCCATTTGTTCTGCCTTCCAGTCGGATATTAAAATGAAGTAAATAAGTTGAAAATCCAGCAGAGATCTTCAAGAGGAGCGGTATGAATTTTGAATTAAGTGAAAATTTGGTACAATATCATAGTTACCATTAGTCTCAAATTATTGGGGTCCTGTCCCATTGTCAAATTTGAGTCCAGTCCCGGCATTAATACCGTCTGTATACGGTATGCTCAGCATTGTGCGCAGGCATCATTGTGTCTGTCCCGGCATTAATACTGTCTATGTACAGTATGCTCAGTACTGCGCGCAGGCAGCATTGTGTCTGTCCCAGCATTAATACTGTCTATGTACAGTATGCTCAGCACTGCGCGCAGGAAGCATTGTGTCTGTCCCAGCATTAATACTGTCTATGTACAGTATGTTCAGCACTGCGCGCAGGCATCATTGTGTCTGTCCCGGCATTAATACTGTCTATGTACAGTATGCTCAGTACTGCACGCAGGCAGCATTGTGTCTGTCCCGGCATTAATACTGTCTATGTACAGTATGCTCAGCACTGCGCACAGGCAGCATTGTGTCTGTCCCAGCATTAATACTGTCTATGTACAGTATGTTCAGCACTGCGCGCAGGCATCATTGTGTCTGTCCCGGCATTAATACTGTCTATGTACAGTATGCTCAGTACTGCGCGCAGGCAGCATTGTGTCTGTCCCGGCATTAATACTGTCTATGTACAGTATGCTCAGCACTGCGCACAGGCAGCATTGTGTCTGTCCCGACATTAATACTGTCTATGTACAGTATGCTCAGCACTGTGCGCAGGCATCATTGTGTCTGTCCCGGCATTAATACTGTCTATGTACAGTATGTTCAGCACTGCGCGCAGGCAGCATTGTGTCTGTCCCGACATTAATACTGTCTATGTACAGTTACTCAGCACTGTGCACAGGCAGCATTGTGTCTGTCCCGGCATTAATACTGTCTATGTACAGTATGCTCAGCACTGTGCTCAGGCAGCATTGAGTCTGTCCCGGCATTAATACTGTCTATGTACAGTATTCTCAGCACTGCGCGCAGGCAGCATTGTGTCTGTCCCGGCATTAATACTGTCTATGTACAGTATGCTCAGCACTGCGCGCAGGCAGCATTGCAACTGTCCCGGCATTAATACTTTCTATGTACAGTATGCTCAGCACTGCGCGCAGGCAGCATTGCGTCTGTCCCAGCATTAATACTGTCTATGTACAGTATGCTCAGCACTGCGCACAGGCAACATTGTGTCTGTCCCGGCATTAATACTGTCTATGTACAGTATGCTCAGCACTGCGTGCAGGCAGCATTGTGTCTGTCCCGGCATTAATACTGTCTATGTATTGTAGGATCAGCACTGCGCGCAGGCAGCATTGCGTCTGTCCCGGCATTAATACTGTCTATGTACAGTATGCTCAGCACTACGCACAGGCAGCATTGTGTCTGTCCCAGCATTAATACTGTCTATGTACAGTATGCTCAGCACTGCGCGCAGGAAGCATTGCGTCTGTCCCGGCATTAATACTGTCTATGTACAGTATGCTCAGCACTACGCGCAGGCAGCATTGTGTTTAAACTGTGTTAATCTGATCTGTATGACACTCATTGATTCCGGATGGATTAAGCACATTGATTACCCATCAGAATAAATCTGTTCTATACCGGTAAAAGAAGGATTTATTTTTTTGATCATCAGAGACACAAATACACAAGCTAAACAGATATGCGGACAGATTGATAGACATACAAGATGAATGAAAAGCACAAGGCACTTGGTCAGTTAGAGGTGCAAGTGGTGCAACCCGATCCATCATGGATCATTAAATAATATGAAATGGCTTCAAAGAAAACCACTGGAGAAGTTGGGTAAAAATAAGATAAAAAAATAAATAAAAAAACAAAAAAATGATTGTCTACTTTCCCCTTCCCTTCCCTTCCCTGAGGTACTTCGGAGATACGTTTGGATGAGCTTTCCCTAAATTAATTGAGTGACTAGAAAATCTATGCATTTCTATTAATCGGTCTTCAGCAACCTCACTTTCCTAGCCAAGTTTGGCTGTTCCTCGGCCAGTTTTATTCCTCCTACACAGCTGTTTCATTTGATTCTGTTAAATTAGGCTTCATTAGCACTTGTTTAGAATACTTGTTTAATCATATATATTCCAAAGGCACTGGCTGTTCAAACTAAACACTGACCTGACTCAGGCTCTTCCTCTGGTCATCTCTCTCCCTAAAAGCATTTTCCACTCCCCAGCATCTCCTCACACCTGCCCAAAACTCTCGCGCAGCACTGTACAAACATTTTCAACTAAATATCAGTGCAGTACAGAACCAAGCAGATACACAAAATCAGCAATCTTTATGAATGTTTGACTGTTGTAGGGGATTGTCCAACATGCGGAGAGACTGACTTCAATACCCAGATACTCATCAGCGCTGTAATAAATATATGGGTTTCTTTGAATAAAGTTGATTTAAACTGGTTGCTTATTCAGCAATAATATATATATATAAAAATATAAATTTACAAGCCATTTTTCAATATAAATATACATTTATTTAAAAATGCAACACTTACCACGGCCATTCCTGAACTTCACAAAAAAACTTGGATGACCATGGACTCTGTATAATGGCTGCAATATCTGACTTTCATGAACATATCATACAGAGCGTGCAGAGCTCCACATTAACCATTCTATACATATATACTAGCAGTCTAAACGTATTGGAGGGATTTTTGAAAATTTGGACAGCACCAATCACTGAAAGAATGGATTTGAAGTCTAGAGAACAGGATCTGATTTTGGGAAATCTAATTAAGCAATGCTGGAAATTGTTCCAGAAGAAACAACCTTAGTTTTGGGACCAAATCTGTTAGGATCTACTAAAAAATAACCTCTTCCTTTTCTGGATATGTTTAAAGCAAATTGTCTGTATTCGGATGACCAGATTACTACAGTTAGTGATTTTACCTAAAACATTGTTAGGAATGGAGAAAATAGGATTAAGTAAGCCTTGTGCCTATCCCACGCATGCATAAACTCCTTCACTGTATTAACCTCTACCACTTCTACTGGAAGACTATTCCATACATCCACTACCTTCTCAGTAAAGTAATACTTTCATTAGTCCCTGGCCTTATCTTATATCTAGGATAGCCTTGTGCCTATCCCATGCATGCTTAAACTCCTTCACTGTATTAACCTCTACCACTTCTACTGGAAGACTATTCCATGCATCCACTACCCTCTCAGTACAGTAATCCTTTCATTGGTCCCTGACCTTATCTTATATCTAGGATAGCCTTATACCTATCCCATGCATGCTTAAACTCCTTCACTGTATTAACCTCTACCACTTCTACTGGAAGACTATACCATGCATCCACTACCCTCTCAGTAAAGTAATACTTTCATTAGTCCCTGGCCTTATCTTATATCTAGGATAGTCTTATACCTATCCCATGCATGCTTAAACTCCTTCACTGTATTACCCTCTACCACTTCTACTGGAAGACTATTCCATACATCCACTACCCTCTCAGTAATGTAATCCTTTCATTGGTCCCTGACCTTATCTTATATCTAGGATAGCCTTATACTTATCCTATACATGCTTAAACTCCTTCACTGTATTAATCTCTACCACTTCTACTGAAAGACTATTCCATGCATCCACTACCCTCTCAGTAAAGTAATATTTCCTGGTATTACTTATAAATCTTTGTATTTTTAATTTAACACTATGACCTCTAGTTGTGGTAGTTTTTCTTCTTTTAACCCCTTAGTGACATGATGTTTTTGGCTTGTCTGATGCTTGGTGACATGCGCTGTTTTAAAATTAATGCTATGTTTGTTTTTTGCTGTAATTTTTAGTGTAGCCACACAAACTGTATATTGTTTTTATCAGCATAAGAAGGGCTTTCTTCTGGTACCATTATTTTGATAATAGCATATAATTTTATATAAAAAAAAATTTGGCAAAAAATTTAAAAAAAATGTTTTCTGACTTATATTTGAAAAATCGTGTACTCATCTACAAAAGACAACAAAAAACTGCTAAATAGTTTCTATTTGTCCTGAGTTCAGAAATAGCCCATGTTTTGTTTTTGTGCTTTTTTTTATTCATGTTACAGGGCCAGAACTATAAGTAGTGCAAAGCTATTTCAAAATCCTTTTTTTCAAAATTAGCGATAGTGACATTGTAACACTGATATCTGTACTAATATTACTAATATTAACTAGACAATTCAGGACATTTAACATGGGGTATTTTGACACTTTTCATGAAGCCATTTTACCACCAACCTTTGCCAACATTTGTAACAAAATAAAAAAGTTGATTTTTCACACAGATTGCAATTCAGGAAAACATTTCCTGAATATGTGAAGGGTACAGCCAACACCCCAATATGTGTTCAGCAACATCTCCCGAGTTCAGCGATACCATCCATGGCGGGGGGGAGGGGGGGGGGGGTAAAAGGCCACATTTTTTAGGTGTGCATCTCAAAATTCCAACTTAGAATTTTGACATGTAGTCAACCTGCGTCTGTGTCCAATATGGGATATGTCTTTGAAGTCAACCAATGTAATTTACCCCACCAAACTATATACTTTTTAAAAGTAGACACCCATCACTCCTTGTGGCAAGGGCTCAGCAGCCACCGATAAATCACTAGATGATGTATCAGAAAGCTGACCAGGGTCAAAATTGAACCCCAAGTCAGCGGCCTCAGAATCAGTGCGTAAGAAGTGATCTATGGCTCTTAGAAGAGCCATATAATATTGCAATACATTACAGTACAAATAAATGAATCCCTAAAAAAATGCAGACAGCTAAAAATTGTTGCTGTCCAAGATTATTGCTTATACAGTGATCAATGACAGGGAAGGGATTACGACACAGGGATTTCATAAAACGTGATAATTTTACGAAAATATTATTTTAACACTTATACTGATCTGTCTCTTTCCCTCACTAAAAAAGTAAGTGAGGAGAGGGAGGCAGATCCAAATGAGTCAGATCCATATTCACAAATATTGATCTGTCCAGGCGAAGGGTGATGCTTATCTGAGCAATCACCAAAATGCCTTTGCAACTAATACGCTGTTACTGATTGCTATGCATGCGCTCAGACAGCTTAAACAAAAATTATTAAAAAATATGCAGACAGATAAAAATTGGTTTGGCATCAATATCATTGCATAAACAGTGATCTACAGCAAGGAAGGGGTTAACAGCTCTTAGAAGAGCCTTTGCAGTTCTGTAATAAATTACAAAAAAATTAACCCCCCAAAAATGCGCTGATGTGCCAGATCACTGCTTACGCATGATCAATGGCAGGGAAGGGGTTAAACACAGGGAATGGCTTTTTATAAAAGACATTGGGTCCCAATTTTTATTACTTTATTGTATTTGTTTTATTTTATGTTATTTTAACTTATTTTTAATACATTGATCTGTCTCTCTCTCTCACTAAACACAATGTGAGGAGAAGGAGGCATATCCTAAGTGGTCAGATCAACATTGGTTTAATATTGATCTGACTAGGCAGTGGGGATGCTCATCTGAGCTCAATTGAGCATCCCCACTGCCTGTCAGACACTAATTGCCTCTGTGATGAGGCAATCATGTGACAGCCACAGAGCACAGGAAGCAGCTACTCCCTGCTTCCTGTGCTCTTGCCCACCTGTGTGACCAAGATTGTGCATTTTTTTTAGTGTTGCTGATTGCCTCTACTTGCAAGTCAAGTCAACAACACTTACAGATACATAGGAAGCAGTTAATTTGCTTCCTATGCTCTTTTTACATGCCCGTAGTTTTAAAGGCACTAAAACAGGCATTTCAATCACTCTCCGGAGCGATCGAAATGCCGACGGCCATTTTTTTCAGTATTGCACGATGCTTCCACATGGAAGCATCGTAGCAATACCGTTTGAGCACTGAAAGCCCATGAACCAGTTTAGTAGCCCTTCTATGATCTCTCTCCAAAGTACCTATATCCTTCTGGAGATACGGTCTCGGCTTGGGTAATGACATGTGATCATCAGGATAGTATTGAGGACAGCATTTGCACAGTTTTTTTTGTGTGATTTTGAGTTGCTAATGATTTCATGTGGAATTGATATATTTTGCTAAATACGCATATTAGCACTTTTTCCCTCAATATAATATTTTGCACAGAATTCTGAGGGTTTGGTTGATGTCATGTGATTATCAGGATGGTAGTAATGATTTACTGTTGCTGACTTTATAATAGGCTGATAGTTAATCACGTATAGTAAATCTTGATGGGTAGTTTTGTTTTTTAAAAACCTTTTCTCTCTTCACTCTCCTTTTTTTTTTTGTAGAGGCCGAGGCTTAGAAAGGCAGACTAGAGGGGGTTGCAGCAGACTGGAGGGGGCGGCAGCAGACTGGAGGGGGGGGGGATAGCAGACTGAAGAGGGTGACAGCGCTAAACAAGTTTGTGGTACATCTTTCCTACCAGTGTCTTGCACTACTTGCACAGATATCACGTCTACCTCCACTACATGAACAGGAAGCAATCTGGTGCTGTGCAAAGGGATGTGGGGGCAAGCTGGCTCTTTGGACAGGGGCTTAACTCACCTCATAAGGGATGAATATTGTATCATTTTCTTAAAAAAGAACAAGCAAAGATAAACTTTGTGCAAGAGACTTATTGGAGAAGGCAGGGTAAATAAAAATGATGGGGTAGGAAATGAACCACCTTAAAGGGACAGTCTAGTCCCTAAACTCCCTTTGGTGCAAGACGAACATTAATACTGGTATAGAGCACATACTTTTTTTTCCATTGTGATTTGATTCAGGCATTCTGCATAAATCACATTTTAAATATTTGACTCAAGCCCTTCCCAGTGATTTCTCATGCATGTTTACTGCAGGTGCAGCAGCACTGATTATAGAGACACAGAGGATATAAAGTTTTGTTTCATTTAGTCACTTCCTGTGCTCTTCCAACTGAATACATTGTGTGGACTCTAAATGACCCTGCTCTTGTACACAGTAGGATTTCTAAACAATGTAACATATTGACTGATGACATCCTTAGAGGGACAGGAAATTCCATTAATTCGAATGGCCTTATTCTCACTGGTTGCTGCAGCATAAAAAAAAAAGGTAATGACTTTTACTCATCTAGTGTGGGCAGTCCTGGCGTCTTGCAAACTGCTGTAATTTCATCTAGATGTAAGTATTTTATATTTTAAGCAATGGAAAATGTAAAACATACATTTTAAAGTACTTTGAAGCACATTCATATGCATTAATATTTGGAAGATGTTTTTTGAGCACTAGACAGTCACTTTAA
Organism: Pelodytes ibericus; assembly: GCA_036172795.1. Taxonomy (NCBI): domain Eukaryota; kingdom Metazoa; phylum Chordata; class Amphibia; order Anura; family Pelodytidae; genus Pelodytes; species Pelodytes ibericus. The sequence continues at coordinate 222,558,610 of CM069858.1, read as the reverse complement.
CAATGGCACTAATATATCAGATACTAAAAGTGGTAACGCTAGAATAGTATAGCTGAATATATGGAGCGGAATAAACCTGGTTGGAAATACTGGAAAAAATGGCTGGAGACATTGCAGGCAATTTTTTTTTTTAGATGAAGTATAGGATGACTGACAAAGAAGGTATCAATCACCTATCCATTCAAAAGGGCAAATCCTGAACAAGAGAAAGGCCAAGAACGGTCTGAATTAACCTGCACTTACGGTAGCGAAAAATTGGGAAATTAGAATGTGTAAATTAGATTTGTCTTTTTACATTTGAAAAAAAAAAATAATAATAATAATAAAAACATAAAAAAATAAAAAATGTGTTAAGCTCCCTGGCGCATGTCCAATAACTTTGGTTATTGTATATTCTATTTTTTAATGATAAATTAATTGTATGTTTATTTATTTTTGCTTGGATGGCCGTTGGTTGATTTCACTCTGTATTTTTATTTCCCTGTTTAAATTAGTACGAAGTAATAATCAAGATACTCAGGAAGATAATTAAATGAAGTTACTAGAAGCTCTGTATTAGGTGAAGGCTTATGTATGATAATGGCACAGAAGACCCAGACAGATGCATCTGAGATTACTATAGAGTTACTTGTGAAACGGAACAAAAGAAGGAAAAGGGAAATGTATAATGTGTCAATGTATGTATAATGTGTCAATGTATGGATATGCGTGTGACATTTATATGTTGGTAATACAAAAATAAAATGGCACAAATACACTAGGCTCTCCTCACATAATCTGGGGAATGCTATCTGCTGCTGTCTATATTCACTGGGAAGTTCTCCATGTAGGATGCACATATGAGTAGTAAAGTAGAAGCAGTAAAGTATGAGTATTAAAATATGAATATAAAGGATGAATGTAGTAGTAAATTGTGAGCAGTACTGGATGAGTATTACTGTATGAGTAGTAAATCTTAATATTAAGCATGAGTAGTAAAGTATGAATGTAAAGTATGAGTAATAAAGTATGAATATAAAGTATGAGTAGTTGAGTATGAGCATTAAAGTACGATTAGTAAAGTATGCATATAAACTATGAGCAATGAAGGATGAGCAGTAAAGTATGAGTAGTAAAGTATGGGTAGTAAACTATAACAGTATAGTATGAATAGTAAAGTATTAGTAGTAAATTATACATAGTAAAGTATGAGTAGTAAATTATGCATAGTAAAGTATGAGTAGCAAAGTATGTACAGTAAAGTATGAGTTATAAAGTATGAATTGTAATGTATGCATAGTAAAGTGTGAGTAGTAAAGTATGAATTGTAATGTGTGTACAGTAAAGTATGAGTTATAAAGTATAAGTAGTAAAGTATGCATAGTAAATTATGAGTAGTAAAGCATGCATTGTAAAGTATGAGTAGTAAAGCATGCAGAGTACAGCATGCATAGCAAAGTAAGAGTTGTAATGTAAGCATAGTACAACATGCATAGCAAAGTAAGAGTTGTAATGTATGCATAGTATTCCTCACTTTAGGTTTAAGCCATGTGACTTCTTGAATAACATTCGGCATGGAGGTTATTTAACTTATCTTCCTCTCATGAAAGATCACTCTCTTTTAAAAGGATTTTTTTGAACACTTCCTTGGAGCAGAAGAAGAATGGATGAGAGACATCTGGAGCCAAGAAAAGCAGAAGTAAAGGTCAAATGAGATGACTGAACTTGATGACTGTCAAACAAGACCTGAGGCTATTGGAATCCAACACACTTAACAGGCAGCAGGGAAAACGTGAGGGTGTGATTTTTCCTTGACAAAATAGCAAGAACTGATTGGTAACTTTTGTTGTTGCTATGGGTGTGTGATTACCGCTACATCAATAAAATAAAGTGATGGGGGAGAACAGCTGATGGGGGATGAGCAGCTGATGGGGGTGAGCAGCTGATGGGGAGAGCAGCTAATGGGGGTGAGCAGCTGATGGGGAGAGTAGCTGATGGGGAGAGCAGCTGATGGGAGAGAGAAGCTAATGGGGGTGAGCAGCTAATGGGGGTGAGCAGCTGATGGGGAGAGCAGCTGATGGGGGATGAGCAGCTGATGGGGAGAGCAGTTGATGGGGGAGAGCAGCTGATGGGGAGAGTAGCTGATGGGGAGAGCAGCTGATGGGAGAGAGAAGCTAATGGGGGTGAGCAGCTAATGGGGGTGAGCAGCTGATGGGGAGAGCAGTTGATGGGGGAGAGCAGCTGATGGGGAGAGCAGCTGATGGGGGAGAGCAGCTGATGGGGGTGAGCAGCTGATGGGGAGAGCAGCTGATGGGAGAGAGCAGCTGATGGGGAGAGCAGCTTATGGGGGAGAACAGCTGATGGCGAGAGAGCTGATGAGGGAGAGCAGCTGATGGCGAGAGAGCTGATGGGGGAGAGCAGCTGATGGGGGTGAGCAGCAGCTGATGAGGGAGAGCAGCTGATGAGGGAGAGCAGCTGATGAGGGAGAGCAGCTTATGGGGGAGAACAGCTGATGAGGGAGAGCAGCTGATGGGGGTGAGCAGCTGATGGGGGAGAGCAGTAGCTGATGGGGGAGAGCAGCAGCTGATGGGGAGAGCAGCTGATGAGGGAGAGCAGCTGATGGGGAGAGCAACTGATGGGGAGAGCAGCTGATGAGGGAGAGCAGCTGATGAGGGAGAGCAGCTGATGGGGAGAGCAGCTGATGAGGGAGAGCAGCTGATGAGGGAGAGCAGCTGATGGGCTCATTTAATTGGTTTTACCATGATGGGTACAATTAGTGAACTATTTAACCCTCCCGCTTCTGCCAGCGATGGAACGAAAGGTTGAGGCACTTGATGGAAGAATTTATCGTCTAACCAGTATTTTTTTCCCCTTTACCACCAAAACCAGGATGCAGATTGACCATTACAGGAAATTTAGTCCGCCGCAGTAGGAGTGACAAACACATAGCCATCGCTGCCCCCGGTGGAATTTTTTGCTGCTGGGTTAGAGAACTTTACATAGCCCTTCTCAAGCTTCCAACATGTCCCGGTTCAAGGAGGAGAAGCGTTAATTCCTGGTGGGCACCATGTCACGTCGGTAGGATACCTGCAATCATTTTCTAGGTGTTCATGACCTCAGTTTGACTTTCTATCCGGCACGCAGACAAGTTGGGGAAACGTGCGCTTATTGATTTAATTTGCTCTCTTCCTTTAATCAGTGTCGCAACATTTTGATGTTGCCTTTTCTAAAAATAACCCAAACACCACTCGCATCCACTGGAGTGGAAGAAAATCGCAAGACACACATTGTAATAATTACATGGTAAATTTGAGATTTCGTAAACCTACTGTACAAACACTTCGCTGGAGAACAACCCGAAGCCGAGCACATTGCCGCCGATTGAACTATTACTGATCACAGGTAAACATCCACTTAGCGCAACGTATGGCTATATTTAGCACACAAAGTATGATTGGGACCGTTGTCAGCGTTAAGCAACAACATCAAACCGCTCGGATGTCGCTAAGGGAGATTGGGGGAGCTCAAAAACCAACTCTATGTCTGAAAGGCCTTGAGTGTCCTCTGTAATTATTCACATAAAGCCCCTCTTCTTCTAATGAGGCTGAATTGTAGCTCCCAGTGAATAATCCATGTAGCATATAATCGCGCTGTCGGCCATGATGGTACTGGAATGATGTCTCCGTTCAGCCAAGTTACTGACATCATCTATATAACAGAAAGCGCGGTAGTGCAAGCATCGACTGCTTGGGTCATTCAATTGAAATATCGGCCCTGGTGGAGGTCCGGCTGCTGCCATGTGTAATAGCAGGATGTTTAAAATGAAGCAACTTTGAGTTCTTGCTGAATAAGAGAGCCCACCTTGAGCAATGGAGACGCAAAAAGAGATGTAAGAGGAGAAAGAAAAGAGATTGGGGTAGAGCCAAGATGAGGGGGCAGCGGCCCACTCGGTGGGCACCTTTTTTAAAAAAAAAAAAATGATTCTATCTTTCTCTGTCTTTGGTTTGAGGATGACTTTAGACTGTGTATGTTTTGTTGGTAAAAGAAAAATGTTGGTGCGCTAAGCTAGTCACGGGCTCAAATTATATAAATGTATAAAATGAAGGAAAAAAACAATATATCGTAGTGTACAGTATGGTGTATAGGGAGGTGTAAAAGGAGTTTAATACACTCACAAACGATCTCCATATAAATCGCCCATCAATGTATAAAAGCGATCCTTCATGCCGGAAGAAATCTTCTTTTAATACATCTATAAAAAACAAGTAAGGTGCAGCATCCGTATGGAGTGCAAGTAAAGTATGACTGGAGACACTTACATATTTACAGGCACATATAGCAGTGTGGGTGAGTCGATGAAGATTCTGTGGTAGATGATGTCCAAGCTCTCAACGCGTTTCGCTGGTAATACCCAGCTGCCTCAGGAGAAAGAACAATAAAGTGTCCAAGTGAATCCGAGTGAGAATAGCAACAATATACTTCCATTACTTTGCATGGTTTAAATATTATCCAGGACACCCATCCATAGCCGGTTATAACATAATAATATCAAAACATATATAAATGTATAAAAACCAACATACGTAATTTCACAGTAACGACTAATCAATGGGTTTTATAGTAAAAATACATAATTTTTTTTTTTTTTTCCATGCATTAATTTTACATATATTCGACACATACAACATACAGAATAATAGCAAGGTGAAACTGCCCCTTTAAAGGGAAGCCTCATGTGTTTGGCTCTTCACCAGATAAATAACTGCGTTTCAGAGATTTTGTACGTCAATCGCGGTGAGTCACATAGATTGCAACATTAGTATTACTTCACGGTTTTTAAAATGTCATTTCACACAATAAGGAATTTTTTAATAGGGTATTTTTTTATGAGGCCCATGTGGATTTTCGAAAGGTGTAACCTATTTCTAAATATGTCGTTTACAGTAATGTTTTTTAGGCATTTTTTTTTTTTTTTTTACAAGCCTGAGTTTTTTGGCCTGGGACAACTATATACACCTCGCGTGAGACAGTCAGGAGAGGCAATAAAATGATACCTTTCAATGTGCGGAACAAGTGGATGTTTGTCTCTCGGGGAGGCTGGGAAAGCTAGCTTCCTGGATTACTGAAATGTTAAGATAATTATGTTTTATTTTCATTTAGTAAAGTGCAAGATAATAGCTCCAGACCATGAGAAGCATGCCAGAATATGACACGTTGCAAAGGGAAATCTGGAAGGAAAAAAACAGACAGTCATTAATCTCAAAGCAAAATATATTGAAACATTACACACAGCAGAGACCTGCTGGTAAGAATCTTTATTAAGTTCATTTCCGGGGTTCGAAAGTTCTGAAAGTGATGGAATCAGCAGGAACATTCTACTGGTTTCCGCAGTGACTGAATCCATTTTAGAACATTGACCAGCAATTGCGATCACCATTCAGTATTTTGCTGTTGACATTAGGCATTATAGTACTTTCTAAGAGTTCTTCTATACATTGTGCAGGGTCTGGTGAGTTTCTCCTGCTAGAAGAACAGAGTTGGTCCTGTATAATGCATTGTTATACAGTGACAGTGTGTAAAGATGTAACTCTGCATTATCCATGGCCAGCTGAGCTCTTCTATATATTCTTCTATACATTGTGCAGGGTCTGGTGAGTTTCTCCTGCTAGAAGAACAGAGTTGGTCCTGTATAATGCATTGTTATAAAGTGACAGTGTGTAAAGATGTAACTCTGCATTATCCATGGCCAGCTGAGCTTTTCTATATATTCTACTATACATTGTGCAGGGTCTGGTGAGTTTCTCCTGCTAGAAGAACAGAGTTGGCCCTGTATAATGCATTGTTATAAAGTGACAGTGTGTAAAGATGTAACTCTGCATTATCCATGACCAGCTGAGCTCTTCTATATATTCTTCTATACATTGTGCAGGGCCTGGTGAGTTTCTCCTGCTAGAAGAACAGAGTTGGCCCTGTATAATGCATTGTTATAAAGTGACAGTGTGTAAAGATGTAACTCTGCATTATCCATGGCCAGCTGAGCTCTTCTATATATTCTTCTATACATTGTGCAGGGTCTGCTGAGTTTCTCCTGCTAGAAGAACAGAGTTGGCCCTGTATAATGCATTGTTATAAAGTGACAGTGTGTAAAGATGTAACTGCATTATCCATGGCCAGCTGAGCTATTCTATATATTCCTCTATACATTGTGCAGGGTCTGGTGAGTTTCTCCTGCTAGAAGAACAGAGTTGGTCCTGTATAATGCATTGTTATAAAGTGACATTGTGTAAAGATGTAACTCTGCATTATCCATGGCCAGCTGAGCTCTTCTATATATTCTTCAATATATTGTGCAGGGTCTGGTGAGTTTCTCCTGCTAGAAGAACAGAGTTGGTCCTGTATAATGCATTGTTATAAAGTGACAGTGTGTAAAGATGTAACTCTGCATTATCCATGGCCAGCTGAGCTCTTCTATATATTCTTCTATATATTGTGCAAGGTCTGGTGAGTTTCTCCTGCTAGAAGAACAGAGTTGGCCCTGTATAATGCATTGTTATAAAGTGACAGTGTGTAAAGATGTAACTCTGCATTATCCATGGCCAGCTGAGCTCTTCTATATATTCTTCTATACATTGTGCAGGGTCTGGTGAGTTTCTCCTGCTAGAAGAACAGAGTTGGTCCTGTATAATGCATTGTTATAAAGTGACAGTGTGTAAAGATGTAACTCTGCATTATCCATGGCCAGCTGAGTTCTTCTATATATTCCTCTATACATTGTGCAGGGTCTGGTGAGTTTCTCCTGCTAGAAGAACAGAGTTGGTCCTGTATAATGCATTGTTATAAAGTGACAGTGTGTAAAGATGTAACTCTGCATTATCCATGGCCAGCTGAGATCTTCTATATATTCTTCTATATATTGTGCAAGGTCTGGTGAGTTTCTCCTGCTAGAAGAACAGAGTTGGCCCTGTATAATGCATTGTTATAAAGTGACAGTGTGTAAAGATGTAACTCTGCATTATCCATGGCCAGCTGAGCTCTTCTATATATTCTTCTATACATTGTGCAGGGTCTGGTGAGTTTCTCCTGCTAGAAGAACAGAGTTGGTCCTGTATAATGCATTGTTATAAAGTGACAGTGTGTAAAGATGTAACTCTGCATTATCCATGGCCAGCTGAGCTCTTCTATATATTCTTCTATACATTGTGCAGGGTCTGGTGAGTTTCTCCTGCTAGAATAACAGAGTTGGCCCTGTATAATGCATTGTTATAAAGTGACAGTGTGTAAAGATGTAACTCTGCATTATCCATGGCCAGCTGAGCTCTTCTATATATTCTTATATACATTGTGCAGGGCCTGGTGAGTTTCTCCTGCTAGAAGAACAGAGTTGGTCCTGTATAATGCATTGTTATAAAGTGACATTGTGTAAAGATGTAACTCTGCATTATCCATGGCCAGCTGAGCTCTTCTATATATTCTTCTATACATTGTGCAGGGTCTGGTGAGTTTCTCCTGCTAGAAGAACAGAGTTGGTCCTGTATAATGCATTGTTATAAAGTGACAGTGTGTAAAGATGTAACTCTGCATTATCCATGGCCAGCTGAGCTCTTCTATATATTCTTCTATACATTGTGCAGGGTCTGGTGAGTTTCTCCTGCTAGAAGAACAGAGTTGGTCCTGTATAATGCATTGTTATAAAGTGACAGTGTGTAAAGATGTAACTCTGCATTATCCATGGCCAGCTGAGCTCTTCTATATATTCTTCTATACATTGTGCAGGGCCTGGGGAGTTTCTCCTGCTAGAAGAACAGAGTTGCTCCTGTATAATGCATTGTTATAAAGTGACAGTGTGTAAAGATGTAACTCTGCATTATCCATGGCCAGCTGAGCTCTCTATATATTCTTCTATACATTGTGCAGGGTCTGGTGAGTTTCTCCTGCTAGAAGAACAGAGTTGGCCCTGTATAATGCATTGTTATAAAGTGACAGTGTGTAAAGATGTAACTCTGCATTATCCATGGCCAGCTGAGCTCTTCTATATATTCTTCTATACATTGTGCAGGGCCTGGGGAGTTTCTCCTGCTAGAAGAACAGAGTTAGCCCTGTATAATGCATTGTTATAAAGTGACAGTGTGTAAAGATGTAACTCTGCATTATCCATGGCCAGCTGAGCTCTTCTATATATTCTTCTATACATTGTGCAGGGTCTGGTGAGTTTCTCCTGCTAGAAGAACAGAGTTGGTCCTGTATAATGCATTGTTATAAAGTGACAGTGTGTAAAGATGCAACTCTGCATTATCCATGGCCAGCTGAGCTCTTCTATATATTCTTCTATACATTGTGCAGGGTCTGGTGAGTTTCTCCTGCTAGAAGAACAGAGTTGGCCCTGTATAATGCATTGATATAAAGTGACAGTGTGTAATGATGTAACTCTGCATTATCCATGGCCAGCTGAGCTCTTCTATATATTCTTCTATACATTGTGCAGGGTCTGGTGAGTTTCTCCTGCTAGAAGAACAGAGTTGGCCCTGTATAATGCATTGTTATAAAGTGACAGTGTGTAAAGATGTAACTCTGCATTATCCATGACCAGCTGAGCTCTTCTATATATTCTTCTATACATTGTGCAGGGTCTGGTGAGTTGCTCCTGCTAGAAGAACAGAGTTGGTCCTGTATAATGCATTGTTATAAAGTGACAGTGTGTAAAGATGTAACTCTGCATTATCCATGACCAGCTTAGCTCTTCTATATATTCTTCTATACATTGTGCAGGGTCTGGTGAGTTGCTCCTGCTAGAAGAACAGAGTTGGTCCTGTATAATGCATTGTTATAAAGTGACAGTGTGTAAAGATGTAACTGCATTATCCATGGCCAGCTGAGCTCTTCTATATATTCTTCTATACATTGTGCAGGGTCTGGTGAGTTTCTCCTGCTAGAAGAACAGAGTTGGCCCTGTATAATGCATTGTTATAAAGTGACAGTGTGTAATGATGTAACTCTGCATTATCCATGGCCAGCTGAGCTCTTCTATATATTCTTCTATACATTGTGCAGGGTCTGGTGAGTTTCTCCTGCTAGAAGAACAGAGTTGGCCCTGTATAATGCATTGTTATAAAGTGACAGTGTGTAAAGATGTAACTCTGCATTATCCATGACCAGCTGAGCTCTTCTATATATTCTTCTATACATTGTGCAGGGTCTGGTGAGTTGCTCCTGCTAGAAGAACAGAGTTGGTCCTGTATAATGCATTGTTATAAAGTGACAGTGTGTAAAGATGTAACTCTGCATTATCCATGACCAGCTTAGCTCTTCTATATATTCTTCTATACATTGTGCAGGGTCTGGTGAGTTGCTCCTGCTAGAAGAACAGAGTTGGTCCTGTATAATGCATTGTTATAAAGTGACAGTGTGTAAAGATGTAACTCTGCATTATCCATCGCCAGCTGAGCTCTTCTATATATTCTTCTATACATTGTGCAGGGTCTGGTGTGTTTCTCCTGCTAGAAGAACGGAGTTGGTCCTGTATAATGCATAGTTATAAAGTGACAGTGCGTAAAGATGTAACTCTGCATTATCCATGGCCAGCTGAGCTCTTCTATATATTCGTCTATGCATTGTGCAGGTCCTGGTGAGTTTCTCCTGCTAGAAGAACAGAGTAGGTCCTGTATAATGCATTGTTATAAAGTGACAGTGTGTAAAGATGTAACTCTGTATTATCCATGGCCATCTGAGCTCTTCTATATATACATGGTGCAGGGTCTGGTGAGTTTCTCCTGCTAGAAAAACAGAGTTGGTCCTGTATAATGCATTGTTATAAAGAGACAGTGTGTAAAGATTAGACGTGTGCATTCGTTTTCGGACGAATGCATTTTCGTCCGAAAATATCATTTTCGTCCATTCGTCCGAAAAACGAATAACGAAAATGCTATGCTAACGAAAGCCGAATGAACGAATGGTTATTAAACGGAAATCATTCGTTCATTCGTCCATTTGTAGTACTATTGGCATTCTATAAGCCGAAATAGAGTCGGTTTATAGAATACAATAGCATAGTACACATACATTCCATAAACCGACATAATGAACGACTTTCGGTTTATGGAATGCATGTAAGTCTATTGGCATTCTATAAACCGACTCTATTTCTGTTTCTAGTACTATAGCACGAATGGACGAATGATTTTCGTTTATATTAAACCATTCGTTCATTCGTTCAACTTCTTAGCTTTCTATAAACCGAAACAGAGTCCCCATTCATACATTTTTATGAATGGGAATTCTAGTTCGGTTTATAGAAAGCCCATAGTATTACATGTAATCCATAAGCCGAAAGTCTATAAACCGAATGACCTTCGGTTTATAGACTTTCGGCTTATAGTAAACGAACAGTAGTAGTGCCTTTCTATGAACCCATTCATAATCAATTAGAAGCCCCGGTGAAATTATTTTTAATATAGAACTAGTTGAGAACTGTAAACTGATCTAAAGTTTAAAAAAAAGTGCATTTCACATTATTATATTATTATTATATATTATATTATATTATAGAAACATTTACAGCATACAGAACATAAGTGTAACTTCCCCTCCTTTTAAGAGGGGGTAAATAAATAGCCACTTTATGATAATTAAAATTCTCTCTGAATTATATTTTTATCACTTATCATTACTGATCTTTTACTGCAGATATGTAACTCTAGGGAGTATTAATTTAACAAATCTGACGGGTTTGCTGGGAGGAGAGAATCTCTTGACTCTGTCAAGAGAGCGATCTTGCTATCTCAGTGAACTGTGAATGTATCAGCATCCACAGCTGTAGCAGGAGGTACATTATCAAAGGATGATTGCATTTTCACAGGATATATATTGTATAGGTGTTTGAGATGCAAGTGGAGCTGTAAGCTGATGTACATATTTAAACATTGTAGAAGGTCAGTAAGGTGCAAGAAAGCTCTATCCTCAATGGAATCATTTTAAATGTTGACAGAGCAGGGAAGTTGGACAATGTTTCTAACTCAGCGTTTATTTCTCTCTGTTCTGGACACAGTTGGGCTGATTTGAGATCACAGGGAGGACTATTTACTTAAAGGTGAGCTGCTGGTAAGATGAGGTGAGATGAGAATTTCTTATGCAAACAACGCTGAAGTCGGCTCTACCTGCTGTAAATTTGGAGATATGTACTCCACCACGTTGATCAGACGAGGACAGCACAGGATTCGGTGTGCACATCACACTCCAAAACAAACCGATGTTTGAAAAAAAGTATTGTGCTTTATCGCAAATAAAAATCAGTCCAACCAAACAGTGCAGACAAGGGAAAGGGTGGTCAGTGGACCCCAAATAACGCGTTTCGCATATTCCACGCTTAATCATAACTTATGATTAAGCGTGGAATACGCGAAACGCGTTAGGGCGAAACTCACTTATATCTAGGATAGCCTTATACCTATCCCATGCATGCTTAAACTCCTTCACTGTATTAACCTCTACCACTTCTACTGGAAGACTATTCCATACATCCACTACCCTCTTAGTAAAGTAATACTTTCATTAGTCCCTGGCCTTATCTTATATCTAGGATAGCCTTATACCTATCCCATGCATGCTTAAACTCCTTCACTGTATTAACCTCTACCACTTCTACTGGAAGACTATTCCATGCATCCACTACCCTCTCAGTAAAGTAATACTTTCATTAGTCCCTGGACTTATCTTATATCTAGGATAGCCTTATACCTATCCCATGCATGCTTAAACTCCTTCACTGTATTTACCTCTACCACTTCTACTGGAAGACTATTCCATGCATAAACTACCCTCTCAGTACAGTAATACTTGCATTAGACCCTGACCTTATCTTATATCTAGGATAGCCATATACCTATCCCATGCATGCTTAAACTCCTTCACTGTATTAACCTCTACCACTTCTACTGGAAGACTATTCCATACATCCACTACCCTCTCAGTACAGTAATACTTTCATTAGTCCCTGGCCTTATCTTATATCTAGGATGGCCTTATACCTATCCCACGCATGCTTAAACTCCTTCACTGTATTAACCTCTACCACTTCTACTGGAAGACTATTCCATGCATCCACTACCCTCTCAGTAAAGTAATACTGTCATTAGTCCCTGGCCTTATCTTATATCTAGGATGGCCTTATACCTATCCCATGCATGCTTAAACTCCTTCACTGTATTAACCTCTACCACTTCTACTGGAAGGCTATTCCATACATCCACTACCCTCTCAGTAAAGTAATACTTTCATTAGACCCTGACCTTATCTTATATCTAGGATAGCCTTATACCTATCCCATGCATGCTTAAACTCCTTCACGGTATTACCCTCTACCACTTCTACTGGAAGACTATTCCATACATCCACTACCCTCTCAGTAAAGTAATACTTTCATTAGACCCTGACCTTATCTTATATCTAGGATAGCCTTATACCTATCCCATGCATGCTTAAACTCCTTCACGGTATTACCCTCTACCACTTCTACTGGAAGACTATTCCATACATCCACTACCCTCTCAGTACAGTAATAATTTCATTAGACCCCGACCTTATCTTATATCTAGGATAGCCTTATACCTATCCCATGCATGCTTAAACTCCTTCACGGTATTACCCTCTACCACTTCTACTGGAAGACTATTCCATACATCCACTACCCTCTCAGTACAGTAATACTTTCATTAGACCCTGACCTTATCTTATATCTAGGATAGCCTTATACCTAACCCATGCATGCTTAAACTCCTTCACGGTATTACCCTCTACCACTTCTACTGGAAGACTATTCCATGCATCCACTACCCTCTCAGTAAAGTAATACTTTCATTAGTCCCTGGCCTTATCTTATATCTAGGATAGCCTTATACCTATCCCATGCATGCTTAAACTCCTTCACTGTATTAACCTCTACCACTTCTACTGGAAGACTATTCCATGCATCCACTACCCTCTCAGTACAGTAATACTTGCATTAGTCCCTGGCCTTATCTTATATCTAGGATAGCCTTATACCTATCCCACGCATGCTTAAACTCCTTCACTGTATTAACCTCTACCACTTCTACTGGAAGACTATTCCATACATCCACTACCCTCTCAGTAAAGTAATACTTTCATTAGACCCTGACCTTATCTTATATCTAGGATAGCCTTATACCTATCCCATGCATGCTTAAACTCCTTCACTGTATTAACCTCTACCACTTCTACTGGAAGGCTATTCCATACATCCACTACCCTCTCAGTAAAGTAATACTTTCATTAGACCCTGACCTTATCTTATATCTAGGATAGCCTTATACCTATCCCATGCATGCTTAAACTCCTTCACGGTATTACCCTGTACCACTTCTACTGGAAGACTATTCCATACATCCACTACCCTCTCAGTAATGTAATCCTTTCATTGGTCCCTGACCTTATCTTATATCTAGGATAGCCTTATACCTATCCCATGCATGCTTAAACTCCTTCACTGTATTAACCTCTACCACTTCTACTGGAAGACTATTCCATGCATCCACTACCCTCTCAGTACAGTAATACTTGCATTAGTCCCTGGCCTTATCTTATATCTAGGATAGCCTTATACCTATCCCACGCATGCTTAAACTCCTTCACTGTATTAACCTCTGCCACTTCTACTGGAAGACTATTCCATACATCCACTACCCTCTCAGTAAAGTAATACTTTCATTAGTCCCTGACCTTATCTTATATCTAGGATAGCCTTATACCTATCCCATGCATGCTTAAACTCCTTCACTGTATTAACCTCTACCACTTCTACTGGAAGACTATTCCATGCATCCACTACCCTCTCAGTAAAGTAATACTTTCATTAGTCCCTGGCCTTATCTTATATCTAGGATAACCTTATACCTATCCCACGCAGGCTTAAACTCCTTCACTGTACTAACCTCTACCACTTCTACTGGAAGACTATTCCATACATCCACTACCCTCTCAGTAAAGTAATACTTTCATTAGTCCCTGACCTTATCTTATATCTAGGATAGCCTTATACCTATCCCATGCATGCTTAAACTCCTTCACTGTATTAACCTCTACCACTTCTACTGGAAGACTATTCCATACATCCACTACCCTCTCAGTAAAGTAATACTTTCATTAGTCCCTGACCTTATCTTATATCTAGGATAGCCTTATACCTATCCCATGCATGCTTAAACTCCTTCACTGTATTAACCTCTACCACTTCTACTGGAAGACTATTCCATGCATCCACTACCCTCTCAGTAAAGTAATACTTTCATTAGTCCCTGGCCTTATCTTATATCTAGGATAGCCTTATACCTATCCCACGCATGCTTAAACTCCTTCACTGTATTAACCTCTACCACTTCTACTGGAAGACTATTCCATACATCCACTACCCTCTCAGTAATGTAATACTTTCATTAGTCCCTTGCCTTATCTTATATCTAGGATAGCCTTATACCTATCCCATGCATGCTTAAACTCCTTCACTGTATTAACCTCTACCACTTCTACTGGGAGACTAGTCCATACATCCACTACACTCTCAGTAAAGTAATACTTTCATTAGTCCCTGACCTTATCTTATATCTAGGATAGCCTTATACCTATCCCATGCATACATAAACTCCTTCACTGTATTAACCTCTACCACCTCTACTGGAAGACTATTCCATACATCCACTACCCTCTCAGTAATGTAATACTTTCATTAGTCCCTGGTCTTATCTTATATCTAGGATAACCTTATACCTATCCAATGCATGCTTAAACTCCTTCACTGTATTAACCTCTACCACTTCTACTGGAAGACTATTCCATACATCCACTACCCTCTCAGTAATGTAATACTTTCATTAGTCCCTGGCCTTATCTTATATCTAGGATAGCCTTATACCTATCCCATGCATGCTTAAACTCCTTCACTGTATTAACCTCTACCACTTCTACTGGAAGACTATTCCATACATCCACTACCCTCTCAGTAAAGTAATACTTTCATTAGTCCCTGGCCTTATCTTATATCTAGGATAGCCTTATACCTATCCCATGCATGCTTAAACTCCTTCACTGTATTAACCTCTACCACTTCTACTGGAAGACTATTCCATGCATCCACTACCCTCTCAGTAAAGTAATACTTTCATTAGTCCCTGGCCTTATCTTATATCTAGGATAGCCTTATACCTATCCCATGCATGCTTAAACTCCTTCACTGTATTAACCTCTACCACTTCTACTGGAAGACTATTCCATGCATCCACTACCCTCTCAGTACAGTAATACTTGCATTAGACCCTGACCTTATCTTATATCTAGGATAGCCTTATACCTATCCCATGCATGCTTAAACTCCTTCACTGTATTAACCTCTACCACTTCTACTGGAAGACTATTCCATACATCCACTACCCTCTCAGTACAGTAATACTTGCATTAGACCCTGACCTTATCTTATATCTAGGATAGCCTTATACCTATCCCATGCATGCTTAAACTCCTTCACTGTATTAACCTCTACCACTTCTACTGGAAGACTATTCCATGCATCCACTACCCTCTCAGTAATGTAATACTTTCATTAGTCCCTGGCCTTATCTTATATCTAGGATGGCCTTATACCTATCCCACGCATGCTTAAACTCCTTCACTGTATTAACCTCTACCACTTCTACTGGAAGACTTTTCCATGCATCCACTACCCTCTCAGTAAAGTAATACTGTCATTAGTCCCTGGCCTTATCTTATATCTAGGATGGCCTTATACCTATCCCACGCATGCTTAAACTCCTTCACTGTATTAACCTCTACCACTTCTACTGGAAGACTATTCCATGCATCCACTACCCTCTCAGTAATGTAATACTTTCATTAGTTCCTGGCCTTATCTTATATCTAGGATATCCTTATACCTATCCCACGCATGCTTAAACTCCTTCACTGTATTAACCTCTACCACTTCTACTGGAAGACTATTCCATGCATCCACTACCCTCTCAGTAATGTAATACTTTCATTAGTTCCTGGCCTTATCTTATATCTAGGATATCCTTATACCTATCCCACGCATGCTTAAACTCCTTCACTGTATTAACCTCTACCACTTCTACTGGAAGACTATTCCATACATCCACTACCCTCTCAGTAAAGTAATACTTTCATTAGTCCCTGGCCTTATCTTATATCTAGGATAGCCTTATACCTATCCCACGCATGCTTAAACTCCTTCACTGTATTAACCTCTACCACTTCTACTGGAAGACTATTCCATGCATCCACTACCCTCTCAGTACAGTAATACTTGCATTAGACCCTGACCTTATCTTATATCTAGGATAGCCTTATACCTATCCCATGCATGCTTAAACTCCTTCACTGTATTAACCTCTACCACTTCTACTGGAAGACTATTCCATACATCCACTACCCTCTCAGTAAAGTAATACTTTCATTAGTCCCTGGCCTTATCTTATATCTAGGATAGCCTTATACCTATCCCATGCATGCTTAAACTCCTTCACTGTATTAACCTCTACCACTTCTACTGGAAGAATATTCCATACATCCACTACCCTCTCAGTAATGTAATACTTTCATTAGTCCCTGGCCTTATCTTATATCTAGGATAGCCTTATACCTATCCCATGCATGCTTAAACTCCTTCACTGTATTAACCTCTACCACTTCTACTGGAAGACTATTCCATACATCCACTACCCTCTCAGTAAAGTAATACTTTCATTAGTCCCTGACCTTATCTTATATCTAGGATAGCCTTATACCTATCCCATGCATGCTTAAACTCCTTCACTGTATTAACCTCTACCACTTCTACTGGAAGACTTTTCCATGCATCCACTACCCTCTCAGTAAAGTAATACTTTCATTAGTCCCTGGCCTTATCTTATATCTAAGATAGCCTTATACCTATCCCATGCATGCTTAAACTCCTTCACTGTATTAACCTCTACCACTTCTACTGGAAGACTTTTCCATGCATCCACTACCCTCTCAGTAAAGTAATACTTTCATTAGTCCCTGGCCTTATCTTATATCTAGGATAGCCTTATACCTATCCCATGCATGCTTAAACTCCTTCACTGTATTAACCTCTACCACTTCTACTGGAAGACTATTCCATACATCCACTACCCTCTCAGTAATGTAATACTTTCATTAGTCCCTGGCCTTATCTTATATCTAGGATAGCCTTATACCTATCCCACGCATGCTTAAACTCCTTCACTGTATTAACCTCTACCACTTCTACTGGAAATCTATCCACACCCAACTATGTCCTTATGGACCATGCTTTGTGCACGGATGCCTAGTCACGCTGGAATAGAAAAGAGCCTTCCCAAAACTGCACCCACAAAGATGGAAGCATAGCATTGTCCAAAAGCTCAAGCATTATGATTTCTATACAATAGAAGTAAGGGGCCCAACCCATGAAAAACAGCCCCCAACCATTATACCTCATTCAACAAACGTTCCAGTTGGCACAATGAAGTCGGGCAGGTAACGTTCTCCTGGGATCTGCCAAACCCAGATCCTAATTCCAGTGAAAGTTTGGAATCTTCAGCTATGCAATCAGCAGAGCATTGGCCACTTTTACACACCCTGTGCCTCAGCACCCCACTCTGTGACTTCACGTGGTCTTCAGCCTCGTGGCTGAGTTGCTGTGGTTGCTAAATGCTGCACTCTTCAGAAAGACCCATTTTTTTCCTCAATGTGGGTAAATGCAGACTGCATGGCTGGGTGCTTGATTTTAAACATCTGTGGCAATGACTCTGATTGAAACACCTGAATGCAATACTTTTGTCCACATAGTATACGTCTGACCTGTACACTCGTAGACTGATCGGAACATGTCCGTGAGTTAGGGGCAAAGATTACAGTCACCTGATCCACTGATCCACTGACCTGAGATCCCACTGAGATCAATTCAGAAAGAAACAGAGCAACATTTAGGAATTACTAGCAGAGCTCGACACATTTTTATTGTGTCTATAAGGACTTTTCATTGACTTTTATGAGTGCTTTATGATAATAGTTGTGTATTTTCTTTTTTACAGTGCAGTCTGTTTCATCTTTAGATTTCTACACCGCTCTGTTTATATTTGTTTTATTTCGGTTTCTGCTGTGCCTAATGAGAGGGCTGTGTGGGCTATATTATTAATCGTCTGTTTTATTTTTTCTTTATTATTTTTTACTTATTATAGTTTTTTTTTATGAATAATTGATTTCATTTTTTATTAAATTATCTGAATTTTGAAAGTTTTACAAAAGAGAGACAAAAACACACGCGCACAAACAACTTTTCCATTACATAATCAAAGCAACCAAGATATAAAAATGTATCCAATTTACTTATTCTTCTTTAGATGTACTAAATCACTATAGGGACGACTCAAACTCTGGCTTGATCGGGGTATAATGTTGAACTTCGCAGTTCAGCTACCCAATATGGCTGATTTACACAGAATTTTCAGCCACATTTGGATCAAGGGGTCAAACAGCAAAATCTTATGTATTTCACTTACTCCTAAAGCAATAACCTCCCCCCTCCTCCCCAAACTTGGCCGAAGATCAGAAGAAATGTCTAATAAAAGTGTAAAAGAATAAGCAAACTTATTTCAATATGTTGAGATTATTTTAAATCACAAAAATACAAGA
The DNA here is from genome assembly GCA_036172795.1 of Pelodytes ibericus. Taxonomy (NCBI): domain Eukaryota; kingdom Metazoa; phylum Chordata; class Amphibia; order Anura; family Pelodytidae; genus Pelodytes; species Pelodytes ibericus. Next base: position 222,539,932 of record CM069858.1, on the reverse strand, counting down.
TTATTTTATATTATTTTATCAGTTTATTTATTTTTATGTATTTAATGAATGTGTTTTAGTTTTTCTTATTTTCAATTGATTTTATAGTTATTAAACAAAATAAAAAATGTTATGGTATATTTATAAATGCTATATACATGATTTATTTTCTTTGAACTTATCTTTCTCCAGCTTGGCTGTCTTTCCAAGAATATTAGGGCTATTCACTAAAAGGTTGAGTTGAGGTGAGTAGCAGGTGAGCTGAAGTGAATAGCAGGTGAATTGAAGTGAATAGCAGGTGAGTTGAGGTGAAAAGAACATTTCCTCTGACGAATTCAGCTATCCATTGTGCAGGAAAAAAAACTGGTTAGTTCCCATGCTAAGTGAACTCCTCAGGTTTGTCTCTGAATAATGTATGCTATTCACTTCCACTCACCTGCTATTCACTTCCACTCACCTGCTATTCACTTTAACTCACCTGCTATTCACTTCCACTCACCTGCTATTCACTTCCACTCACCTGATATTCACTTCCACTCACCTGATATTCACTTCAACTCACCTGCTATTCACTTCCACTCACCTGCTATTCACTTCAACACACCTGCTATTCACTTCCACTCACCTGCTATTCACTTCAACTCACCTGCTATTCACTTCAAATCACATTTTAGTGAATAGCCCCTTATGACTGGCTAATCTGCGTAGCAGGTTTGTCAGTTTTACTCATACCTTAAGGAACAGAGTTTTGGGAGTTAGCAATAAAGTGAACAGTACAATTTGCACTAAACTGCAATCAAACATGTTCCAATGCAATAAAAGTATTATGGTAGTAAAAGGTACTAAGCAAGATTGCTCTGTTTATTATGTTTACTGATAAAATTCAGCACATCTTTAGTTCAATTCACAGATATTAACCCAGAGTAAATGACAGATCCAAAAACATGTTCATAAAACATGAAGCCTGCTCCACTCTGCAAAGCCCCCCACTGGCTTCCCGTCTGCTCTACGTTTCAATTTTAAATCAGATCATTAACTACAAAGTTCTCCACTGATCGGTCCCTCCCTATATTGGCTCCCTACTACCCTGTTCAAATGCTACGCTCCTCAAGTGGAATAAGGCTATCCTCCAACCTTTTCACCTCTTCCCATACGCACATGTGAGACCTTACCCGAGCTGCACGTTCTCTGGAACTCACATGCACAGAGCATCCATCTCTCTTCCTCTAACGCATCAAAAAGTTCCTCAAAACTCACCTCAATAAGGAAGCTTACTATTCATACCACTAGAACACCCATTAATTAACCTCTGGCCAAACCCACCCAGCTCTCACTGTCCCCAAATACTGTTAGGAATAAGGAAGCTTACTATTCATACCACTAGAACACCCATTAATTAACCTCTTGCCAAACCCACCCAGCTCCGACTGTCCCCAAATACTGTTAGGAATAAGGAAGCTTACTATTCATCCCACTAGAACATCCATTAATTAACCTCTAGCCAAACCCACCCAGCTCTCACTGTCCCCAAATACTGTTAGGAATAAGGAAGCTTACTATTCATCCCACTAGAACATCCATTAATTAACCTCTAACCAAACCCACCCAGCTCTCACGGTCCCCAAATACTGTTAGGAATAAGGACGCTTACTATTCATCCCATTAGAACATCCATTAATTACCCTCTAGCCAAACCCACCCAGCTCTCACTGTCCCCAAATACTGTTAGGAATAAGGAAGCTTACTATTCATCCCACTAGAACATCCATTAATTAACCTCTAACCAAACCCACCCAGCTCTCACGGTCCCCAAATACTGTTAGGAATAAGGACGCTTACTATTCATCCCATTAGAACATCCATTAATTACCCTCTAGCCAAACCCACCCAGCTCTCACTGTCCCCAAATACTGTTAGGAATAAGGATGCTTACTATTCATCCCACTAGAACATCCATTAATTAACCTCTAACCAAACCCACCCAGCTCTCACTGTCCCCAAATACTGTTAGGAATAAGGAAGCTTACTATTCATACCACTAGAACACCCATTAATTAACCTCTGGCCAAACCCACCCAGCTCTCACTGTCCCCAAATACTGTTAGGAATAAGGAAGCTTACTATTCATCCCACTAGAACACCCATTAATTACCCTCTAACCAAACCCACCCAGCTCTCACTGTACCCAAATACTGTTAGGAATAAGGAAGCTTACTATTCATCCCACTAGAACATCCATTAATTAACCTCTGCCCAAACCCAACCAGCTCTCACTGTCCCCAAATACTGTTAGGAATAAGGAAGCTTACTATTCATCCCACTAGAACACCCATTAATTCACCTCTAGCCAAACCCACCCAGTTCTCACTGTCCCCAAATACTGTTAGGAATAAGGAAGCTTACTATTCATCCCACTAGAACACCCCTTAGTTAACCTCTGGCCAAACCCAACAAGCTCTCACTGTCCCCAAATACTGTTAGGAATAAGGAAGCTTACTATTCATCCCACTAGAACACCCATTAATTAACCTCTGGCCAAACCCACCCAGCTCTCACTGTCCCCAAATACTGTTAGGAATAATGACACTTACTATTCATCCCACTAGAACATCCATTAATTAAACTCTAGCCAAATCCACCCAGCTCTCACTGTCCCCAAATACTGTTAGGAATAAGGAAGCTTACTATTCATACCACTAGAACACCCATTAATTAACCTCTTGCCAAACCCACCCAGCTCCGACTGTCCCCAAATACTGTTAGGAATAAGGAAGCTTAGTATTCATCCCACTAGAACATCCATTAATTAACCTCTGCCCAAACCCAACCAGCTCTCACTGTCCCCAAACACTGTTAGGAACAAGGAAGCTTACTATTCATCCCACTAGAACATCCATTAATTAAACTCTAGCCAAATCCACCCAGCTCTCACTGTCCCCAAATACTGTTAGGAATAAGGAAGGTTACTATTCATCCCACTAGAACACCCATTAATTAACCTCTGGCCAAACCCACCCAGCTCTCACTGTCCCCAAATACTGTTAGGAATAATGACGCTTATTATTCATCCCACTAGAACATCCATTAATTAAACTCTAGCCAAATCCACCCAGCTCTCACTGTCCCCAAATACTTTTAGGAATAATGACGCTTACTATTCATCCCACTAGATCATCCATTAATTAAACTCTAGCCAAATCCACCCAGCTCTCACTGTCACCAAATACTGTTAGGAATAAGGAAGCTTACTATTCATCCCACTAGAGCATCCATTAATTAACCACTAGCCAAACCCACCCAGCTTTCACTGTCCCCAAATACTGTTAGGAATAAGGAAGCTTACTATTCATCCCACTAGAACACCCATTAATTAACCTCTGGCCAAAATCACCCAGCTCTCACTGTCCCCAAATACTGTTAGGAATAATGACGCTTATTATTCATCCCACTAGAACATCCATTAATTAAACTCTAGCCAAACCCAACCAGCTCTCACTGTCCCCAAACACTGTTAGGAATAAGGAAGCTTACTATTCATCCCACTAGAACACCCATTAATTACCCTCTAACCAAACCCACCCAGCTTTCACTGTCCCCAAATACTGTTAGGAATAAGGAAGCTTACTATTCATACCACTAGAACACCCATTAATTAACCTCTTGCCAAACCCACCCAGCTCCGACTGTCCCCAAATACTGTTAGGAATAAGGAAGCTTACTATTCATCCCACTAGAACATCCATTAATTAACCTCTGCCCAAACCCAACCAGCTCTCACTGTCCCCAAACACTGTTAGGAACAAGGAAGCTTACTATTCATCCCACTAGAACATCCATTAATTAAACTCTAGCCAAATCCACCCAGCTCTCACTGTCCCCAAATACTGTTAGGAATAAGGAAGGTTACTATTCATCCCACTAGAACACCCATTAATTAACCTCTGGCCAAACCCACCCAGCTCTCACTGTCCCCAAATACTGTTAGGAATAATGACGCTTATTATTCATCCCACTAGAACATCCATTAATTAAACTCTAGCCAAATCCACCCAGCTCTCACTGTCCCCAAATACTTTTAGGAATAATGACGCTTACTATTCATCCCACTAGATCATCCATTAATTAAACTCTAGCCAAATCCACCCAGCTCTCACTGTCACCAAATACTGTTAGGAATAAGGAAGCTTACTATTCATCCCACTAGAGCATCCATTAATTAACCACTAGCCAAACCCACCCAGCTTTCACTGTCCCCAAATACTGTTAGGAATAAGGAAGCTTACTATTCATCCCACTAGAACACCCATTAATTAACCTCTGGCCAAACCCACCCAGCTCTCACTGTCCCCAAATACTGTTAGGAATAATGACGCTTATTATTCATCCCACTAGAACATCCATTAATTAAACTCTAGCCAAATCCACCCAGCTCTCACTGTCCCCAAATACTGTTAGGAATAAGGAAGCTTACTATTCATCCCACTAGAGCATCCATTAATTAACCACTAGCCAAACCCACCCAGCTTTCACTGTCCCCAAATACTGTTAGGAATAAGGAAACTCACTATTCATCCCACTAGAACACCCATTAATTATCCTCTGCCCAAACCCAACCAGCCCTCACTGTCCCCAAATACTGTTAAGAATAAGGAAGCTTACTATTCATCCCACTAGAACACCCATTAATTAACCTCTGGCCAAACCCACCCAGCTCTCACTGTCCCCAAATACTGTTAGGAATAATGACGCTTATTATTCATCCCACTAGAACATCCATTAATTAAACTCTAGCCAAATCCACCCAGCTCTCACTGTCCCCAAATACTGTTAGGAATAAGGAAGCTTACTATTCATCCCACTAGAACACCCATTAATTAACCTCTGGCCAAACCCACCCAGCTCTCACTGTCCCCAAATACTGTTAGGAATAATGACGCTTATTATTCATCCCACTAGAACATCCATTAATTAAACTCTAGCCAAATCCACCCAGCTCTCACTGTCCCCAAATACTTTTAGGAATAATGATGCTTACTATTCATCCCACTAGAACATCCATTAATTAAACTCTAGCCAAATCCACCCAGCTCTCACTGTCCCCAAATACTGTTAGGAATAAGGAAGCTTACTATTCATCCCACTAGAGCATCCATTAATTAACCACTAGCCAAACCCACCCAGCTTTCCCTGTCCCCAAATACTGTTAGGAATAAGGAAGCTTACTATTCATCCCACTAGAGCATCCATTAATTAACCACTAGCCAAACCCAACCAGCTCTCACTGTCCCCAAATACTGTTAGGAATAAGGAAGCTTATTATTCATCCCACTAGAACACCCATTAATTAACCTCTGGCCAAACCCACCCAGCTCTCACTGTCCCCAAATACTGTTAGGAATAATGACGCTTATTATTCATCCCACTAGAACATCCATTAATTAACCACTAGCCAAACCCACCCAGCTCTCACTGTCCCCAAATACTGTTAGGAATAAGGAAACTCACTATTGATCCCACTAGAACATCCATTAATTAACCTCTAGCCAAACCCACCCAGCTCTCACTGTCCCCAAATACTGTTAGGAATAAGGAAGCTTACTATTCATCCCACTAGAACATCCATTAATTAACCTCTAGCCAAACCCGCCTAACTCTCACTGCCCCAAATACTGATAGGAATAAGGAAGCTTACTATTCATCCCACTAGAACACCCATTAATTACCCTCTAAACAAACCCACCCAGCTCCCACTGTCCCCAAATACTGTTAGGAATAAGGAAGCTTACTATTCATCCCACTAGAACATCCATTAATTAACCTCTGCCCAAACCCAACCAGCTCTCACTGTCCCCACTAACTGTTAGGAATAAGGAAGCTTACTATTCATCCCACTAGAACACCCATTAATTCACCTCTAGCCAAACCCACCCAGCTCTCACTGTCCCCAAATACTGTTAGGAATAAGGAAGCTTACTATTCATCCCACTAGAACACCCATTAGTTAACCTCTGGCCAAACCCAACCAGCTCTCACTGTCCCCAAATACTGTTAGGAATAAGGAAGCTTACTGTTCATCCCACTAGACCATCCATTAATTAACCACTAGCCAAACCCACCCAGCTTTCCCTGTCCCCAAATACTGTTAGGAATAAGGAAACTCACTATTCATCCCACTAGAACACCCATTAATTATCCTCTGCCCAAACCCAACCAGCTCTCACTGTCCCCACTAACTGTTAGGAATAAGGAAGCTTACTATTCATCCCACTAGAACACCCATTAATTCACCTCTAGCCAAACCCACCCAGCTCTCACTGTCCCCAAATACTGTTAGGAATAAGGAAGCTTACTATTCATCCCACTAGAACACCCATTAGTTAACCTCTGGCCAAACCCAACCAGCTCTCACTGTCCCCAAATACTGTTAGGAATAATGACGCTTACTATTCATCCCACTAGAACATCCATTAATTAAACTCTAGCCAAATCCACCCAGCTCTCACTGTCCCCAAATACTGTTAGGAATAAGGAAGCTTACTATTCATCCCACTAGAGCATCCATTAATTAACCACTAGCCAAACCCACCCAGCTTTCCCTGTCCCCAAATACTGTTAGGAATAAGGAAACTCACTATTCATCCCACTAGAACACCCATTAATTATCCTCTGCCCAAACCCAACCAGCTCTCACTGTCCCCAAATACTGTTAGGAATAAGGAAGCTTATTATTCATCCCACTAGAACACCCATTAATTAACCTCTGGCCAAACCCACCCAGCTCTCACTGTCCCCAAATACTGTTAGGAATAATGACGCTTATTATTCATCCCACTAGAACATCCATTAATTAACCACTAGCCAAACCCACCCAGCTCTCACTGTCCCCAAATACTGTTAGGAATAAGGAAACTCACTATTGATCCCACTAGAACATCCATTAATTAACCTCTAGCCAAACCCACCCAGCTCTCACTGTCCCCAAATACTGTTAGGAATAAGGAAGCTTACTATTCATCCCACTAGAACATCCATTAATTAACCTCTAGCCAAACCCGCCTAACTCTCACTGTCCCCAAATACTGATAGGAATAAGGAAGCTTACTATTCATCCCACTAGAACACCCATTAATTACCCTCTAAACAAACCCACCCAGCTCCCACTGTCCCCAAATACTGTTAGGAATAAGGAAGCTTACTATTCATCCCACTAGAACATCCATTAATTAACCTCTGCCCAAACCCAACCAGCTCTCACTGTCCCCACTAACTGTTAGGAATAAGGAAGCTTACTATTCATCCCACTAGAACACCCATTAATTCACCTCTAGCCAAACCCACCCAGCTCTTACTGTCCCCAAATACTGTTAGGAATAAGGAAGCTTACTATTCATCCCACTAGAACACCCATTAGTTAACCTCTGGCCAAACCCAACCAGCTCTCACTGTCCCCAAATACTGTTAGGAATAAGGAAGCTTACTGTTCATCCCACTAGACCATCCATTAATTAACCTCTGCCCAAACCCAACCAGCTCTCACTGTCCCCAAATACTGTTAGGAATAAGGAAGCTTACTATTCATCCCACTAGAACACCCATTAATTAACCTCTGGCCAAACCCACCCAGCTCTCACTGTCCCCAAATACTGTTAGGAATAAGGAAGCTTACTATTCATCCCACTAGCGCATCCATTAATTAACCACTAGCCAAACCCACCCAGCTCTCACTGTCCCCAAATACTGTTAGGAATAAGGAAACTCACTATTCATCCCACTAGAACATCCATTAATTAACCTCTAGCCAAACCAACCCAGCTCTCACTGTCCCCAAATACTGTTAGGAATAAGGAAAATTACTATTCATCCCACTAGAACATCCATTAATTAACCTCTGGCCAAACCCAACCAGCTCTCACTGTCCCCAAATACTGTTAGGAATAAGGAAGCTTACTATTCATCCCACTAGAACACCCATTAGTTAACCTCTGGCCAAACCCACCCAGATCTCAATGTCCCCAAATACTGCTAGGAATAAGGAAGCTTGCTATTCATCCCACTAGACCACCCATTAATTAACCTCTAGCCAAATACTGATGAACTCTATATGGAATCCCTATCACTGTCTAGCTAGCTGATTTCCAGTACAGGCACAACTAGTCCTTTTCTCCCGGGGATTACCTGTCTTACTCTGATTAGATCTTTCTACACTGCTGCAACCATCAGTCACTTCTGCTTTTGTTGTGCCTTCTATTGATGAATCCTGGCTAAGTCTTTAGCCATATCATTTAAAGACAGCATTGTCACAGGAGGCAGAAAATGGTCCAGAAGATCACAGGGACCCAGAACGAGTATACTCAAACAAAACGTGTATACTGCATAGAACCACAGCCCAGTGGGTGAGAGCAAGGGGCATATCGTGCGTCTGAGGGACAGGTGTGATGCCAGTCTGGTGCAGAACACAAACCCCCGGAAATACACGAGATACTGAGGGGCCGATGGCAGCTGAAAATTCGGCATCAGTCACTCACTCTGCTGTCAATTCGACAAGCGTGAAAATTATACGAAAATTTGTATACTTTTCGTGCTGGTCGAATTGACCACAGAGTGAGTGACTGATACCAAATTTTCAGCTGCCGTCTGTCTCCCAGATGTATTTCCGGGGGTTTGTGTTCTCTCTTTTCGGAGCACACAAACTCTGGAACTAAAAGGTGTGCGGTGCACAACTAGCACATATGGAGCATCCGCGCCTGAGCAGAGGTGGGGGACCAGTAACAAACTCCCTATGCATTTGGAGCTTCGCAGAGCTCTTTATCATAGCCCTATGGCTCTCTGTGATCTTTTGGACCCTTTTTGCCTCCTGTGACGCTGCTGTCTGCACATTCATCCAGCCGTTACTATGAAGAAGTTATACGGCTGACACACCGACGGATATCAGCGCCGGAATAGGGGTAAGCCCGTCCTGTTTTACTACCTACCAGCTTATTAAGTGGAATATTAGCCAGCACAGAGAGATTATATACGCTACTTTGGCCATACTTACCTTGGATCTCAACCTCAACTAAAAAGTGGTCTTAGTTTCTAAAGTCTCTTTAGTCACTGCCAGTTTATTTATTTTTTAATGTATTGTTGTACAAGACAATTTTTGAGTGGTTTTTGTAAATCTTGGAAGGTGTTTTTAGGCTCCAAATCTTGACTCATTATTCTAATCCTTAATAAATATCTTCTGTGTCTTCACCTTTCCCAGATGTGCGTCGCTAAGACCAAAGCTGTGAAATTGTTTTCTGACATTACCCTTTCTACGTGCACACCTTCAGGGTTAATGACATTCCCTTCCTGCCCAATAAATAGCTTTATTCATAGTTTCCCCAGATCCACGTCACTGTCATCAACTTCCAGCATCTTAATTGTTTCTCGAAATCTGGAGTAAAGCCCAGTAATGATCTGATTGCAAAACATGTTTTGTGTCTCCGAGAGTGTGAAATGGTGAAGTGTTGGCTGGGAAACAGCCTTACTCAATACCACAGAGCTGTCAAAGGGAGACAGGGGTGATGAATGAGTCAAGAGCTCTTGAAGAAACACTCTACCAACCCACCCGCTTCTTACCTCCTCCAACCCCCGACAGTCCAGGATTTAGGGATTACCCCTTTGTGTTTAAATAAGGATCTGTAAACCTGGGTAGGTCTTGGTCCTTGAGGACTGGTTCAGGAAACACCAAAAAAGAATAGACTAAAATCTATTAAAAGGAAAAAAAAATTATTTTTATTTGTGCTTTTAATATAGACAAACAAGTGTAAAAAGTAATACATCCGAGAGTAAACTGGCAGTAAAGCGGAAAACAGGCTGCCCGGCAGTGGTGGAGTAACAGGCGGGCCACCCTGGGTGCCACTCATTAGAAGGGTGCCAAGTGTCTGAGGGATGATCCTGGGTGGGTGAACCGTGCCTAGGTGCCACAGAGAAGGGTCGCTTTGTGAGAGCAGGCGCTGCTGTAAGAATAATTGAAGCCAGCAATTCTCTTGCTCACACGCGTGGCTCCTCTACCTACTTCTAGGGAGAATGGCAAGTCTAGGAATGCGTTGCAAGTCTGGGGGGCAGAATTGGAAAGTCTGGGGGGAACATTGGTAAGTCTGGGGGGCAGAATTGGAAAGTCAGAGGGGCAGATTTGGTAAGTCTGGGGGGGCAAATCGGTAAGTTGGGGGGGGCAGAATTGGTAAGTTTGGGGGCAAATTGACAAGTCTGGGGGCAGAATGATCTTTACACACTACTTCAAAAATGTAAGTATTCACGAGAAATACAAAATATAAATGTTTTTACTGTGTTGAGAATAGGCTACTATGTAAGAACACATATGTCTAATACCGAAGGTGATAACTTGCAAAAACAGATTGAGGATATGTTTAACAACAAAATGGTGAACACAACTCTCAGAAAATGGTATCTTGGAAGCTCTAGGACTCCCCTGTAGATCAGCAACACCAGTCTCCTGGCAAAGGTGGTTCAACAGGGAAATTGAGCAAAAGCAATGGGTAGAGAGGTTGAATGATATCAGGAAGACAAACCCATTGAGTAAATATTGTGGTATAACAGAGATGGACCAAATTTAAACCTGATTCAACAAATCTTTGGTGGAGGTGTAAAGACCAACCAGACTACTTGTTACATGTGCGTGAGGGCACCAGGCATAGGAGGATCTGTTTGGATTGCTCTCAGCTGTAGTAAAAGTTACAATACCATCATCCCCAGAAAGGACTTTGTTTCATTTCTATCTTGAAATGATGGGATCCGGGTCGTGCACGCTTTATTAGCTGTGAAGATAGGTGGCTTCAGCAAAATATGATTAGGATTAATTTGATAGTAAACCAAATACGCCATCAATGTCAGAAGGAGCTGATTTTATGCAAACCTAGGATCTAAAAACAAATTCAATGGAATATGGGATAAATGGTTACAGAAGTTCCCCATAAATGGAGAACTAGATGACACCTGAGACTTAGACGCGTATCTGGCAAGATTCAAGTGCCATGGTGCGGCTAGGTATGTTTGTCTGTTGTTGTGGAGGAATATTAAAAACTGTTTGTTGGTTATGGTGCATGAAATGATTAAGAGATAGTGTATCGGTGTATTCTAATCATATGGACGTTGGTTGTTGTGACTAAATATCAATGAAGCACTTTTTGCACTATGTACTTTATGTATTATGCACTATATATTATTATTATTATTATGTATTTACTAATTTTGTATCTTGGGAACTAGACATGTGCATTCGTTTTCGGACGAATGCATTTTCGTCCGAAAATAGCATTTTCGTCCATTCGTCCGAAAAACGAAGAACGAAAATGGTAAGCTAACGAAAGCCGAATGAACGAATGGTTAATAAACGAAAATCATTCGTTCATTCGTCCATTCGTAGTACTATTGCATTCTATAAGCCGAAATAGAGTCGGTTTATGGAATACAATAGCATTTAACTATACGGAGACAGAGTCTCCATTCATAAAATTATGAATGGAGACTTTGTCTCCATATAGTTAAAAGCCGACAGCTTATAAACCGAACGTTCGGTTTATAGACTTTCGGCTTATGGAATACATGTATTCCTATTGCTATTCTATAAACCGAACGTTCGGTTTATAGAATAGCAATAGGAATACATGTATTCCATAAGCCGACAGCCTATAAACCGAACGTTCGGTTTATAGGCTGTCGGCATTTTACTACACGGAGACAAAGTCTCCATTCATAATTTTATGAATGGAGACTCTGTCTCCGTATAGTTAAAAGCCGACAGCCTATAAACCGAACGACTTTCGGTTTATAGACTTTCGGCTTATGGAATACATGTAATCCTATGGCTATTCTATAAACCGAACGTTCGGTTTATAGAATAGCCATAGGATTACATGTATTCCATAAGCCGAAAGTCTATAAACCGAAAGTCGTTCGGTTTATAGACTTTCGGCTTATAGAAAACATGTAGTACTATTGCCTTTCTATGAACCGAACGAGAGCCCCATTCATAAGAATTTCTAGTATTACATTGTATTTCTATAAAACGAACGAATTAAAATTAACGAAACGAAAATAATGAACGAATTTCGTCTGAAACGAATGCAGTAATGAACGAAATTCGTTTTAGACGAAATAAATAACATTTTCGTCCGAATGGACGAAAACGAAACGAAAATTTTAGTTTTGCACATGTCTATTGGGAACAGAAAAAGAGAAAATTCATGACAAATGAATACCAACAATGCAGATTTGTTGGGTTAGAAAACAGAAACTAATTTTTGTTGGTGGGGCTGAAAAAGGGGAGGGGGGGGGTTAAAATATGATGGATTTTGATGACCAAGAATTGTTTTTTTTTTCTGTGATCCTTATGTGAACAGATCTTATGTATGATGTAATAATGAATACTTTATGAGTATCAGGAGATCAAGTAGCAGAGGTATACCTAACTTAATAGCCACCCGGGGCAGATTTTATTTTTGATACCCCTCTTTTTCACTTGCAGCCCTTTCATCTGCTCCCCCCTTTTCTTTTTCCTCCCCTACTTTTTGACAACTTCAGACCTCAGTCCGAGGAGGGAGCGTTTCGTCTTGCAGGTTTGAATCTCCCTAATGAACCTAGAGCCACTTTGCTGGTGCCTCCGGCAGACTGCACCAGTGCCACCTCCGAGTATCCTGGCACCCGGGGAGTACAGCCACCCCTGTCTCCCTTCAGGTAAACGACTGCCAAGTAGTGCCAGACCCTGATATCACATTCTAATGAATGGCTGTGAAATGCGTGAGTCACATTTCAAAATATCTGGAATTATAAATGCGTTGCCAAGTAAATAAAAACAGCCTACTAGGAGATATACAGGGCAGAGATAAAGAGAGAGGGAGCTAGTCAGAGAATAAATACACTGTTCTGTAAAATGATAACAAGAGAAATATATTTTTCAGATTTGTCTGTAGTTAACAACTTTTCAATGGCAAATGTGTAATTTGCATATCAGGCCACAGTGTGATGTCATAAACAGGACACGCAACAGATACATTTAAAACATATATACATCTGAATAGATCATTTTTCATCATTTCTTATTATGTACTTTCAAAGGATGTGCACATTGCACAAGCAATATTTGGGATGAGAGAGCCTCTTTAATGAATTATATCAATACACTGATAACGAACGCGCCGCTCTGTATAATGATACCGAGTATCTATACTGATAACGGACGCACCGCTCTGTATAATGATACCGAGTATCTATACACTGATAATGAACGCGCAGCTCTGTATAATGATAACGAGTATCTATACTGATAACGGACGCACCGCTCTGTATAATGATACCGAGTATCTATACGCTGATAATGAACACGCCGCTCTGTATAATGATACCGAGTATCTATACGCTGATAATGAACACGCCGCTCTGTATAATGATACCGTGTATCTATACGCTGATAATGAACATGCCGCTCTGTATAATGATACCGAGTATCTATACTGATAATGAACACGCTGCGCTGTATAATGATACCGAGTATCTATACGCTGATAATGAACACGCCGCTCTGTATAATGATACCGAGTATCTATACGCTGATAATGAACACGCCGCTCTGTATAATGATACCGAGTATCTATACACTGATAATGAACACGCCGCTCTGTATAATGATACCGGGTATCTATACATAGTAACATAGTAACATAGTAACATAGTAACATAGTAATTTAGGTTGAAAAAAGACACAAGTCCATCAAGTTCAACCCTTCTACCTATCATTACAGCTTTTGATCCAAAAGAAGGCAAAAAACCCCTAAGGAAGCTATTTCGAATTTTGCCTCCTGGGGGAAAAAATTCCTTCTTGACTCCAAGAGGCAATCAGATTTCTCCTTGGATCAATAAGCTCTTTTATTAATGCTTATTCTATTATTAATAGCCCTGTATGTTCTGCTTTCCTAAAAAAACATCCAAACCATTTTTAAATGCATCTATTGTGGTTGCTAGCACTACCTCTCTTGGCAGTGAGTTCCATAATTTTATTGTCCTTACCGTAAAGAATCCCTTCCTTTGCCGTCTATGAAATCTTTGCTCTTCCAGTCTCAGGGGGTGACCTCTTGTTCTTTGTACCTTTCTGTTAGTGAACAGGTCACTGGAGAGCTCTTTATATTGGCCCTGCAAATATTTATATAATGTTATCATATCCCCTCTGAGACGCCTTTTTTCTAACGTATATAAATTCAATTTTTTAAGTCTCTCTTCATAACTAAGATCCTCCAAACCCCTTATTAATTTTGTAGCTCTCCTTTGCACTTTTTCTAGTTCCTTAACATCCTTTTTAAGGACTGGTGCCCAGAACTGTACTGCATATTCAAGCTGAGGTCTTACCATTGATTTGTAAAGAGGCAAGATGATATCCTCCTCCCGTGAATCTATACCTCGTTTTATACATGCCAATATCTTATTGGCCCTTGCAGCTGCTGACTGGCATTGGGCACTGTTGCCAAGTTTGTTGTCTATAATTATTCCTAAATCCTTTTCATTAGTAGTTTTTCCCAGGGAAAAACCATTTAACGTATATGTTGCTTTGTTATTATTTTTCCCATAATGCATAACTTTACATTTGTCTATATTGAACCTCATTTGCCACTTTACTGCCCAGTCCCCCACTCTGTCCAAATCTTCCTGTAAAGAAAAAACATCAAGATTAGTCTTTATTGCCTTACCTAATTTAGTGTCGTCCGCAAACACGGAGACATGGCTCTCAGCACAATGTGGCAGATCATTAATAAACAAATTAAAAAGAAGAGGTCCCAAAACAGACCCCTGAGGTACTCTGCTCAATCCCCTTGTCCAATTTGAGAATTTTCCATTTACAACAACCCTTTGTGTTCTATCTTTTAGCCAATTTTCAATCCACATACACACATTTGCCCCCAATCCTATTTATCTCAATTTGTAGAGTAACCTTTTGTGTGGAACTGTATCAAATGCTTTCGCAAAATCCAAATAGATCACATGAACTGCCACACCTAGATCTATATTTTTACTGACTTCTTCATAGAATGTTATTAAGTTTGTTTGACAAGACCTGTCTTTCACAAAACCATGTTGACTTTTACTAATTATATTCTGGTTCAAGATGTATTCTTGAGTGAATACCTTTAGCAATCCTTCAAATAGTTTCCCCACTACAGATGTCAAGCTCACTGGCCTATAATTACCTGGCAGAGATTTTGATCCCTATTTAAATATTGGAATGACATCCGCCTTTCGCCAGTCTGTTGGCACTGATATACACTGATAATGAACACGCCGCTCTGTATAATGATACTGAGTATCTATACACTGATAATGAACACGCCGCTCTGTATAATGATAACGAGTATCTATACGCTGATAATGAACACGCCGCTCTGTATAATGATACCGAGTATCTATACGCTGATAATGAACACGCCGCTCTGTATAATGATCCGAGTATCTATATGCTGATAATGAACACGCCGCTCTGTATAATGATACCGTGTATCTATACGCTGATAATGAACACGCCGCTCTGTATAATGATACCGAGTATCTATACACTGATAATGAACACGCCGCTCTGTATAATGATACCGAGTATCTATACTCTGATAATGAACACACCGCTCTGTATAATGATCCGAGTATCTATACGCTGATAATGAACACGCCGCTCTGTATAATGATACCGTGTATCTATACGCTGATAATGAACACGCCGCTCTGTATAATGATACCGAGTATCTATACACTGATAATGAACACGCCGCTCTGTATAATGATACCGAGTATCTATACGCTGATAATGAACACACCGCTCTGTATAATGATATCGAGTATCTATACTGATAATGAACACGCCGCTCTGTATAATGATACTGAGTATCTATACACTGATAATGAACACGCCGCTCTGTATAATGATAACGAGTATCTATACGCTGATAATGAACACGCCGCTCTGTATAATGATACCGAGTATCTATACGCTGATAATGAACACGCCGCTCTGTATAATGATCCGAGTATCTATACGCTGATAATGAACACGCCGCTCTGTATAATGATACCGTGTATCTATACGCTGATAATGAACACGCCGCTCTGTATAATGATACCGAGTATCTATACACTGATAATGAACACGCCGCTCTGTATAATGATACCGAGTATCTATACGCTGATAATGAACACACCGCTCTGTATAATGATGTCGAGTATCTATACTGATAATGAACACACCGCTCTGTATAATGATACCGAGTATCTATACACTGATAATGAACACACCGCTCTGTATAATGATACCGAGTATCTATACGCTGATAATGAACACACCGCTCTGTATAATGATACTGAGTATCTATACACTGATAATGAACATGCCGCTCTGTATAATGATACCGAGTATCTATACTGATAATGAACACACCGCTCTGTATAATGATACCGAGTATCTATACACTGATAATGAACACGCCGCTCTGTATAATGATACCGTGTATCTATACGCTGATAATGAACACGCCGCTCTGTATAATGATACCGAGTATCTATACTGATAATGAACACGCTGCGCTGTATAATGATACCGAGTATCTATACGCTGATAATGAACACGCCGCTCTGTATAATGATACCGAGTATCTATACGCTGATAATGAACACGCCGCTCTGTATAATGATACCGAGTATCTATACACTGATAATGAACACGCCGCTCTGTATGATGATACCAAGTATCTATACACTGATAATGAACACGCCGCTCTGTATAATGATACCGAGTATCTATACACTGATAATGAACACGCCGCTCTGTATAATGATACCAAGTATCTATATACCGATATTGAACACGCCGCTCTGTATGATGATACCAAGTATCTATACACCGATAATGAACGCGCCGCTCTGTATGATGATACCAAGTATCTACACGCTGATAATGAACGCGCCGCTCTGTATAATGATACCAAGTATCTACACGCTGATAATGAAAGCGCTGCTCTGTATAATGATAATATTTATTTGTATCGACCCTGCTGCTACCATACTGGAGCTGTAGGTGTGAGATTGTCTGATACTGGAGTTAATCCATTGCTGGTGCCAGGTCTCATCCATCAGTCTTTGCTTCACGAGAGACAGGGGCAAAGATAAAATACTTGAACAGAATCCAAATATTACAGAGGGGGAGAGAGAAAAGAGATGCCAGGGACAAGCCAAGGGAGCAAAGAACAAGGTGTACAGGGGAGAGTATTTACCAGAAGAGCAAACCGAAATGAACGGGGGCAGGAGAACATTGATTTCAAATGAATATTAAGAGCCCTCTTCACTAGATTATTAGGGTTTAGTTATAATAAGTCATTTCTGGGGCAACGTTCTAAAAGTGATGTCATCAGCAGGAACATTCCATTGGTTCCCATGGGGACTGGAATCAGGAGGAACATTCCATTGGTTCGCATGGGGACTGGAATCAGCAGGAACATTCCATTGGTTCCCATGGTGACTGCACCACGTTTATAACTTGGCCCATGAATTGACCTATACATGGAACCCCTATTGTCCAGGAGCCAATTGACTGTACTTAGCAGGATCCCAGCCATACCTTTCTGCTGAGGCAAATGATCGAAATGATCCTGTACACTGGTATCCTTCAAGCGAGATTACCCAACACTTCGGGTCTAAGCTGTCTCCTTGAAAGGGTATTAGTATAATGTGGCCATAGATTGCCTCTGTAATGACTCCTCTTAGTGATTCTCCAGAGAAGGCCCTTTCCCATAGTGACTCTAACTTCCACAAAACATGTAGTGTATAAACTTAACCTCAGATAGGTAGGTTTTCCAACTTTTCTTTAGAAAAGAATACCACCAATACTACTGCCTTCATAGACTGTCATCTCAAAGCCATTTTTTTTTTACCAGCTGGCAGGTACTGCAACCCTACAAGCAGATTTAAGCATTTACTGTATATACTTGCTGCCAAATTCTCCAGCATACAGTAAACATAGATTAAAAGATACACGTATCTACCCGAAGTTGTCTATGTGCCAACCAAAAGATATTCTACCCCCAAATTACAATATGGACATACCATGATAAAAAGGCATCGCTTGGGTGATGACACCACTAGATGGTGGCTAGAGACCATCCTTTTTGCTAGCAAAATATATATGAAATGTTTAGTGGTGGATTGGCCAGGGTGTCCGCTTCCCGCAGAACCTTTTTTTTTTCATCAAGCCGCATCTGCGGTTGCTAAAATAAATAATAAAAAAAATGTTGCCACCGGATATGACATCACGTCATATCTGGTGACTGTATTTCCCTCCTCAAAGCAGGAGGGAAGACAGCACAGAAGAGACAGACGGAGCAGCCAAGAGGTGAGTACTGGGGAAGGGGGGAGGAGGGTGGCATATTAATGAGCAAATTGGCTGTGGAATATTAATAGGCAAGCTGGCTATAGCATATTCAAAGGACAAACAGTGGCATATTTTAAACGCAAACTGTCTGTTACATATGTTAATGACAACATGACTGTGGAATGTTATTTGGTACCGGACAGTGGCTTATTTTAATTGCCAAAGTGATGCTTGTTCTGTGGGACAAAGTGACACTGTGGTATGTTCTGTGGGGGCAAATTGACACTGTGGCATGCCACATTGTGTGGGGGCAATATGAGTGCATGCCAAGTGTTGTGGGTACTGTGTTCAATAACATTTTTATTGCATATGAAAATAGTTGAATATAATAATAAAAATTTCATAGAAGTTTACATGCAGCTACTTATATACATATATTTGGGGTCCACCTCAAGCTTTTGAAAAGGCTGGAAATATTTAATATTTTAATGTTTTTTATGTGATCAGAAACTTAATATTACTTTTCTGAGAGGGTAGTGGATGCATGGAATAGTCTTCCAGTAGAAGTGGTAATGGTTAATACAGTGAAGGAGTTTAAGCATGCATGGGATAGGTATAAGGCTATCCTAGATATAAGATAAGGTCAGGGACTAATGAAAGTATTACATTACTGAGAGGGTAGTGGATGTATGGAATAGTCTTCCAGTAGAAGTGGTAGAGGTTAATACAGTGAAGGAGTTTAAGCATGCATGGGATAGGTATAAGGCTATCCTAGATATAAGATAAGGCCAGGGACTAATGAAAGTATTACTTTACTGAGAGGGTAGTGGATGCATGGAATAGCCTTCCAGTAGAAGTAGTAGAGGTTAATACAGTGAAGGAGTTTAAGCATGCGTGGGATAGGTATAAGGCTATCCTAGATATAAGATAAGGCCAGGGACTAATGAAAGTATTACTGTACTGAGAGGGTAGTGGATACATGGAATAGTCTTCCAGTAGAAGTGGTAGAGGTTAATACAGTGAAGGAGTTTAAGCATGCATGGGATAGGTATAAGGCTATCCTAGATATAAGATAAGGCCAGGGACTAATGAAAGTATTACTGTACTGAGAGGGTAGTGGATACATGGAATAGTCTTCCAGTAGAAGTGGTAGAGGTTAATACAGTGAAGGAGTTTAAGCATGCATGGGATAGGTATAAGGCTATCCTAGATATAAGATAAGGCCAGGGACTAATGAAAGTATTACTTTACTGAGAGGGTAGTGGATGCATGGAATAGCCTTCCAGTAGAAGTAGGAGAGGTTAATTCAGTGAAGGAGTTTAAGCATGCGTGGGATAGGTATAAGGCTATCCTAGATATAAGATAAGGCCAGGGACTAATGAAAGTATTAATTTTATTAGTATTATAGTTGTTGGTGGGCTCCTTCTGTCTTCTGGAAACCTATATTTCTAGACCCATTCTGCCACTGATAATGTTTTTTTCCTGTAAAGCGATACCATTTTTACAATTTAAACCGACTCTGTTACCAAAACATTATTTATATCATGAACAGAGAGAATTTAAAAAAAAAATCACTGTGCTTGTATTAGCAGAATTTCAGGCAAATGCAGAAATTAATAGAAAAATGTGTGTTTTCATTTCATATGTGGGGTCTAGGCTTGCTATCAGGGGGTGACGGGCGATACTGGTGGGCCCAGGTCACACCAGAAATAAATAGACAGAACAGCTAGGGGGTAAGTACTGGGGTAGGGTGCAAATAACAAAGAATAACAATGACATTTTGAGTGGCAAAATCCTGGCATATTGAGTGGCAAAAATCCTGGCATATTTAGTGGAAAAATACTGACATATTGAATGGCTAAATCCTGGCATATTAAATGGAAAAATCCTGGCATATTGAGTGGCAAAATACTGGCAAATTGAGTGGCAAAATACTGGCATATTGAGTGGCTAAATACTGGCATATTGAGCGGCAAAATACTGGCATATTGAGTGTCAAAATCCTGGCATATTGAGTGGCAAAATACTGGCATATTAAATGGCAAAAAAAAGGCATTTTAGGGGTATAATACTGGCATACTGAGTGGCTAAATACTGGCATATTGAGTGGTAAAATCCTTGCATATTGAGTGGCTAAATCCTGGCATACTGAGTGGCAAAATCCTGGCATATTGTGTGGCAAAATACTGGCGTATTGAATGGTAAAATACTGGCATATTGAGGGGCAAATTACTGGCATATTGAGTGGCTAAATACTGGCATATTGAGTGGCAAAAGAATGGCACATTGAGTGACAAAATCCTGGCATATTGAGGGGCAAAATCCTGGCATAGTGAGTGGCTATATACTGGTATATTGAGTGGCAAAATACTGGCATATTGAGGGGCAAAATCCTGGCATATTGTGTGGCAAAATTCTGCATATTGAGGGGCAAAATCCTGGCATATTGAATGGCTAAATCCTGGCATATTGAGGGGCAAAATCCTGGCATACTGAATGGCTAAATCCTGGCATATTGAGGGGCAAAATACTGTAATACTGGCATACTGAGTGGCTAAATCCTGGCATATTGAATGGCTAAATCATGAAATATTGAATGACATATTGAGGGGCAAAATACTGGCATATTAAATGGTAAAAGAATGAAAGAATGGCATAGTGAGGGGCAAAATCCTGGCATATTAAATGGCAAAATAATGGCACATTGAGGGGTAAAATCCTGGCATATTGTGTGGCAAAATCCTGGCGTATTGAATAGTAAAATAATGGCATTTTGAGTCGCAAAACACTGGCATATTAAATGGCAAAAGAATGGAATATTGAGGGGGAAAATACTGGCATAGTGAGTGGCTATATACTGGTATATTGAGTGGCAAAATACTGGCATATTGAGGGGCAAAATCCTGGCATATTGAGCGGCAAAATCCTGGCATAGTGAGTGGCAAAAGAATGGCATATTGAGTGACAAAATACTGGCATATTGAGGGGCAAAATCCTGGCATAGTGAGTGGCTATATACTGGTATATTGAGTGGCAAAATACTGGCATATTGAGGGGCAAAATCCTGGCATATTGAGGGGCAAAATCCTGGCATATTGTGTGGCAAAATCCTGGCATATTGAGGGGCAAAATCCTGGCATATTGAATGGCTAAATCCTGGCATATTGAGGTTCAAAATCCTGGCATACTGAATGGCTAAATCCTGGCATATTGAGGGGCAAAATACTGTAATACTGGCATACTGAGTGGCTAAATCCTGGCATATTGAATGGCTAAATCATGAAATATTGAATGACATATTGAGGGGCAAAATACTGGCATATTAAATGGTAAAAGAATGAAAGAATGGCATAGTGAGGGGCAAAATCCTGGCATATTAAATGGCAACATAATGGCACATTGAGGGGTAAAATCCTGGCATATTGTGTGGCAAAATCCTGGCGTATTGAATAGTAAAATACTGGCATTTTGAGTTGCAAAACACTGGCATATTAAATGGCAAAAGAATGGAATATTGAGGGGGAAAATACTGGCATAGTGAGTGGCTATATACTGGTATATTGAGTGGCAAAATACTGGCATATTGAGGGGCAAAATCCTGGCATATTGAGCGGCAAAATCCTGGCATAGTGAGTGGCAAAATCCTGGCATATTGTGTGTCAAAAAACTGGCATATTGAGGATCATAATCCTGGCATATAAAATGGATAAATCCTGGCATATTAAGTGGCAAAATCCTGGTATATTGTGTGGCAAAACACTGGCATATTAAATGGCAAAAGAATGGAATATTGAGGGGCAAAATACTGGCATACTGAGTGGATATATACTGGTATATTGAGGGGCAAAATCCTGGCATATTGAGTGGCAAAATACTGGCATATTGAGGGGCAAAACACTGGCATATTAAATGGCAAAATATTGGAATATTGAGGGGCAAAATCCTGGCATATTGAATGGCTAAATCCTGGCATATTAAATGGCAAAATAATGGAATATTGAGGGGCAAAATACTGGCATAGTGAGTGGCTATATACTGGTATATAGAGTGGCTAAATCCTGGCATATTGAATGGCAAAATACTGGCATATTGAATGGCAAAATCCTGGCATAATGAGTGGCAAAACACTGGCATATTAAATGGCAAAATAATGGAATATTGAGGGGCAAAATACTGGCATAGTGAGTGGCTATATACTGGTATATAGAGTGGCAAAATACTGGCATATTGAGGGGCAAAATCCTGGCATATTGAGTGGCAAAATACTGGCATATTGAGTGGCAAAATACTGGCATATTGTGTGGCAAAATCCTGGCATATTGAGGGGCTAAATCCTGGCACATTGAGGGGCAAAATCCTGGCATATTGAATGGCTAAATCATGGAATATTGAATGACATATTGAGGGGCAAAATACTGGAATATTAAATGGTAAAGGAATGAAAGAATGGCATAGTGAGGGGCAAAATCCTGGCATATTAAATGGCAAAATAATGGCACATTGAGGGGCAAAATCCGGGCATATTGTGTGGCAAAATACTGGAGTATTGAATGGCAAAATACTGGCATATTGAATGGCAAAATCCTGGCATATTGAGTGGCAAAACACTGGCATATTAAATAGCAAAAGAATGGAATATAGAGGGGCAAAATACTGGCATACTGAGTGGCTATATACTGGTATATTGAGGGGCAAAATCCTGGCATATTGAGTGGCAAAATACTGGCATATTGAGGGGCAAAACACTGGCATATTAAATAGCAAAATATTGGAATATTGAGGGGCAAAATCCTGGCATATTGAATGGCTAAATCCTGGCATATTGAGTGGCAAAACACTGGCATATTAAATGGCAAAAGAATGGAATATTGAGGGGCAAAATACTGGCATACTGAGTGGATATGTACTGGTATATTGAGGGGCAAAATCCTGGCATATTGAGTGGCAAAATACTGGCATATTGAGGGGCAAAACACTGGCATATTAAATGGCAAAATATTGGAATATTGAGGGGCAAAATCCTGGCATATTGAATGGCTAAATCCTGGCATATTGAGTGGCAAAACACTGGCATATTAAATGGCAAAAGAATGGAATATTGAGGGGCAAAATACTGGCATACTGAGTGGATATATACTGGTATATTGAGGGGCAAAATCCTGGCATATTGAGTGGCAAAATACTGGCATATTGAGGGGCAAAACACTGGCATATTAAATGGCAAAATATTGGAATATTGAGGGGCAAAATCCTGGCATATTGAATGGCTAAATCCTGGCATATTAAATGGCAAAATAATGGAATATTGAGGGGCAAAATACTGGCATAGTGAGTGGCTATATACTGGTATATAGAGTGGCTAAATCCTGGCATATTGAATGGCAAAATACTGGCATATTGAATGGCAAAATCCTGGCATAATGAGTGGCAAAACACTGGCATATTAAATGGCAAAATAATGGAATATTGAGGGGCAAAATACTGGCATAGTGAGTGGCTATATACTGGTATATAGAGTGGCAAAATACTGGCATATTGAGGGGCAAAATCCTGGCATATTGAGTGGCAAAATACTGGCATATTGAGTGGCAAAATACTGGCATATTGTGTGGCAAAATCCTGGCATATTGAGGGGCTAAATCCTGGCACATTGAGGGGCAAAATACTGGCATATTGAATGGCTAAATCATGGAATATTGAATGACATATTGAGGGGCAAAATACTGGAATATTAAATGGTAAAGGAATGAAAGAATGGCATAGTGAGGGGCAAAATCCTGGCATATTAAATGGCAAAATAATGGCACATTGAGGGGCAAAATCCGGGCATATTGTGTGGCAAAATACTGGAGTATTGAATGGCAAAATACTGGCATATTGAATGGCAAAATCCTGGCATATTGAGTGGCAAAATAATGGCATATTGAGTGGCAAAACACTGGCATATTAAATGGCAAAATAATGGAATATAGAGGGGCAAAATACTGGCATACTGAGTGGCTATATACTGGTATATTGAGGGGCAAAATCCTGGCATATTGAGTGGCAAAATACTGGCATATTGAGGGGCAAAACACTGGCATATTAAATAGCAAAATATTGGAATATTGAGGGGCAAAATCCTGGCATATTGAATGGCTAAATCCTGGCATATTGAGTGGCAAAACACTGGCATATTAAATGGCAAAAGAATGGAATATTGAGGGGCAAAATACTGGCATACTGAGTGGATATGTACTGGTATATTGAGGGGCAAAATCCTGGCATATTGAGTGGCAAAATACTGGCATATTGAGGGGCAAAACACTGGCATATTAAATGGCAAAATATTGGAATATTGAGGGGCAAAATCCTGGCATATTGAATGGCTAAATCCTGGCATATTGAGTGGCAAAACACTGGCATATTAAATGGCAAAAGAATGGAATATTGAGGGGCAAAATACTGGCATACTGAGTGGATATATACTGGTATATTGAGGGGCAAAATCCTGGCATATTGAGTGGCAAAATACTGGCATATTGAGGGGCAAAACACTGGCATATTAAATGGCAAAATATTGGAATATTGAGGGGCAAAATCCTGGCATATTGAATGGCTAAATCCTGGCATATTAAATGGCAAAATAATGGAATATTGAGGGGCAAAATACTGGCATAGTGAGTGGCTATATACTGGTATATAGAGTGGCTAAATCCTGGCATATTGAATGGCAAAATACTGGCATATTGAATGGCAAAATCCTGGCATAATGAGTGGCAAAACACTGGCATATTAAATGGCAAAATAATGGAATATTGAGGGGCAAAATACTGGCATAGTGAGTGGCTATATACTGGTATATAGAGTGGCAAAATACTGGCATATTGAGGGGCAAAATCCTGGCATATTGAGTGGCAAAATACTGGCATATTGAGTGGCAAAATACTGGCATATTGTGTGGCAAAATCCTGGCATATTGAGGGGCTAAATCCTGGCACATTGAGGGGCAAAATACTGGCATATTGAATGGCTAAATCATGGAATATTGAATGACATATTGAGGGGCAAAATACTGGAATATTAAATGGTAAAGGAATGAAAGAATGGCATAGTGAGGGGCAAAATCCTGGCATATTAAATGGCAAAATAATGGCACATTGAGGGGCAAAATCCGGGCATATTGTGTGGCAAAATACTGGAGTATTGAATGGCAAAATACTGGCATATTGAATGGCAAAATCCTGGCATATTGAGTGGCAAAATAATGGCATATTGAGTGGCAAAACACTGGCATATTAAATGGCAAAATAATGGAATATAGAGGGGCAAAATACTGGCATACTGAGTGGCTATATACTGGTATATTGAGGGGCAAAATCCTGGCATATTGAGTGGCAAAATACTGGCATATTGAGGGGCAAAACACTGGCATATTAAATAGCAAAATATTGGAATATTGAGGGGCAAAATCCTGGCATATTGAATGGCTAAATCCTGGCATATTAAATGGCAAAATAATGGCATATTGAGGGACAAAATAGTGGCATATTGAATAGCTAAATACTGGCATACTAAGTGGCTAGATCCTGGCATATTGAATGGCAAAATACTGGCATATTGAATGGCAAAATCCTGGCATAATGAGTGGCAAAACACTGGCATATTAAATGGCAAAATAATGGAATATTGAGGGGCAAAATACTGGCATAGTGAGTGGCTATATACTGGTATATAGAGTGGCAAAATACTGGCATATTGAGGGGCAAAATCCTGGCATATTGAGTGGCAAAATACTGGCATATTGAGTGGCAAAATACTGGCATATTGTGTGGCAAAATCCTGGCATATTGAGGGGCTAAATCCTGGCACATTGAGGGGCAAAATCCTGGCATATTGAATGGCTAAATCATGGAATATTGAATGACATATTGAGGGGCAAAATACTGGAATATTAAATGGTAAAGGAATGAAAGAATGGCATAGTGAGGGGCAAAATCCTGGCATATTAAATGGCAAAATAATGGCACATTGAGGGGCAAAATCCGGGCATATTGTGTGGCAAAATACTGGAGTATTGAATGGCAAAATACTGGCATATTGAATGGCAAAATCCTGGCATATTGAGTGGCAAAACACTGGCATATTAAATAGCAAAAGAATGGAATATAGAGGGGCAAAATACTGGCATACTGAGTGGCTATATACTGGTATATTGAGGGGCAAAATCCTGGCATATTGAGTGGCAAAATACTGGCATATTGAGGGGCAAAACACTGGCATATTAAATAGCAAAATATTGGAATATTGAGGGGCAAAATCCTGGCATATTGAATGGCTAAATCCTGGCATATTGAGTGGCAAAACACTGGCATATTAAATGGCAAAAGAATGGAATATTGAGGGGCAAAATACTGGCATACTGAGTGGATATGTACTGGTATATTGAGGGGCAAAATCCTGGCATATTGAGTGGCAAAATACTGGCATATTGAGGGGCAAAACACTGGCATATTAAATGGCAAAATATTGGAATATTGAGGGGCAAAATCCTGGCATATTGAATGGCTAAATCCTGGCATATTGAGTGGCAAAACACTGGCATATTAAATGGCAAAAGAATGGAATATTGAGGGGCAAAATACTGGCATACTGAGTGGATATATACTGGTATATTGAGGGGCAAAATCCTGGCATATTGAGTGGCAAAATACTGGCATATTGAGGGGCAAAACACTGGCATATTAAATGGCAAAATATTGGAATATTGAGGGGCAAAATCCTGGCATATTGAATGGCTAAATCCTGGCATATTAAATGGCAAAATAATGGAATATTGAGGGGCAAAATACTGGCATAGTGAGTGGCTATATACTGGTATATAGAGTGGCTAAATCCTGGCATATTGAATGGCAAAATACTGGCATATTGAATGGCAAAATCCTGGCATAATGAGTGGCAAAACACTGGCATATTAAATGGCAAAATAATGGAATATTGAGGGGCAAAATACTGGCATAGTGAGTGGCTATATACTGGTATATAGAGTGGCAAAATACTGGCATATTGAGGGGCAAAATCCTGGCATATTGAGTGGCAAAATACTGGCATATTGAGTGGCAAAATACTGGCATATTGTGTGGCAAAATCCTGGCATATTGAGGGGCTAAATCCTGGCACATTGAGGGGCAAAATACTGGCATATTGAATGGCTAAATCATGGAATATTGAATGACATATTGAGGGGCAAAATACTGGAATATTAAATGGTAAAGGAATGAAAGAATGGCATAGTGAGGGGCAAAATCCTGGCATATTAAATGGCAAAATAATGGCACATTGAGGGGCAAAATCCGGGCATATTGTGTGGCAAAATACTGGAGTATTGAATGGCAAAATACTGGCATATTGAATGGCAAAATCCTGGCATATTGAGTGGCAAAATAATGGCATATTGAGTGGCAAAACACTGGCATATTAAATGGCAAAATAATGGAATATAGAGGGGCAAAATACTGGCATACTGAGTGGCTATATACTGGTATATTGAGGGGCAAAATCCTGGCATATTGAGTGGCAAAATACTGGCATATTGAGGGGCAAAACACTGGCATATTAAATAGCAAAATATTGGAATATTGAGGGGCAAAATCCTGGCATATTGAATGGCTAAATCCTGGCATATTAAATGGCAAAATAATGGCATATTGAGGGACAAAATAGTGGCATATTGAATAGCTAAATACTGGCATACTAAGTGGCTAAATCCTGGCATATTGAATGGCAAAATACTGGCATATTGAATGGCAAAATCCTGGCATAATGAGTGGCAAAACACTGGCATATTAAATGGCAAAATAATGGAATATTGAGGGGCAAAATACTGGCATAGTGAGTGGCTATATACTGGTATATAGAGTGGCAAAATCCTGGCATATTGAGGGGCAAAATCCTGGCATATTGAGTGGCAAAATACTGGCATATTGAGTGGCAAAATACTGGAATATTGTGTGGCAAAATCCTGGCATATTGAGGGGCAAAATCCTGGCATATTGAATGGCTAAATCCTGGCATATTGAGTGGCAAAATCCTGGCATACTGAATGGCTAAATCCTGGCATATTGAGAGGCAAAATCCTGGCATATTGAATGGCTAAATCATGGAATATTGAATGACATATTGAGGGGCAAAATACTGGCATATTAAATGGTAAAAGAATGAAAGAATGGCATAGTGAGGGGCAAAATCCTGGCATATTAAATGGCAAAATAATGGCACATTGAGGGGCAAAATCCTGGCATATTGTGTGGCAAAATACTGGAGTATTGAATGGTAAAATACTTCTATATTGAATGGCTAAAACCGCGCATACTGAGTGGCAAAATCCTGGCATATTGAATGGCAAAATCCTGGCATATTGAGTGGCAAAACACTGGCATAATAAATGGAAAAATAATGGAACATTGAGGTGCAAAATACTGGCATACTGAGTAGCTAATAACTGGTATATTGAGTGGCAAAATACTGGCATATTGAGGGGAAAAATTCTGGCATATTGAGTAGCTAAATCCTGACATATTGAGTGGCAAAATCCTGGCATATTGTGTGGCAAAACACTGGCATATTGAGGGGCAAAATCCTGGCATATAAAATGGCAAAATCCTGGCATATTGAGTGGCAAAATCCTGGCATATTGAATGGCTAAATCCTGTCATATTGAACGACATATTTAGGGGCAAAATACTGGCATATTAAATGGTAAAAGAATGAATGAATGTCATAGTGAGGGGCAATATCCTGGCATATTATATGGCAAAATAATGGCATATTGAGCAGCAAAATCCTGGCATATTGAATGGCAAAATCCTGGCATATTGAGTGGCAAAATACTGGCATATTAAATGGTAAAAGAATGAAAGAATGGCATTTTGATGGGCATAAGAATGGCATTTTGAGGGGCAAAATACTGGCATATTGAAGGGAATATTGAGGGGCAAAATACTAGCATATTAGATGGAATATTAAGGGGCAAAATACTGGCATACTGAATGGCAAAATAATGGTATGTTGAGGGGCACAATACTGGCATATTGAATTGCAAAAGAATGACATATAGAGGGGCAAAATACTGGCATATTAAATGGCAAACTACTGGCATATTGAGTGGCTAAATACTGGCATACTGAGTGGCAAAAGAATGGCATATTAAATGTCAAAAGAATTACATATTGAGGGGCAAAATACTGGCATAGTAAAAATTAAAATAATGGCATATTGAGTGGTAAAATATAACTGGCATATTGAGTGGCAAAATATTACTGGCATGTTGACCATCTGCTCCCTGGGGGGTGTAGGGGGGCCCAGAAGAATTGTTCAGTAAGGTGCCCTGAAGTTCCTAGTGGTGGTTTGATATTCTAATGACACATTTCCCACTGAAAAGTAGTTCATTTGCACATTAAGCTGCAGGTGACTTTATAAACAGGAGACACGACCACAGTGATTGTATTTAGGGTTGCCACCTTTTCTTCCAAAAACATACCAGCCTTGGTACTGTCTCCATAGACTTAACATTGGCCTGAAGCCAATTTTTTATCGGCCTGTCAATAAAATACCGGCCAGGTGGCAACCCTAATTGTATACCATATCTGCAGTTTCCATTTATGGCGATCCATTATAGATAAGTCTTTAAAACTAGTCCATTTTTGAACGTAATACAAATTAAATTAATTTAATACAAAAAACTCCCATTTAGCTGAATTCGAGAATTTTTACAACTCAATGACCTCAAGTTGGAAATTCCTGTCTGGATTAATTTGAGTATTACCCATCATTATTTTCCAGCCAGGCAGAAACATATATATGAGTTAGATTAGATTGGAATTCAAGTAAATAATATGAATAAACAAAAACAGAAAACGATAAAACAAACAAAATAGAGGAAAACCATAACCTTGGTAAGGAGATATAGAAAGGTTACATTGAACAGTCAAAGCTGTTATTACTGTGAATGTAGAGAATAAAAAATGATCTATGCATTGTATTAGCAAAACTGCAAGCAAATGCCTAAATTAGGAGAAACATGTGTTCAGAAACTCAGTTTTAAGTGAATATTTCTTTAGTTAATTAGGTATTCATGCATATTGGTGAGACTCCTGTGGGGAGAACCGTCTTTTTCTTTTAAAATAAATATATATATATATATATATATATATATATATATACAGTGGATATAAAAAGTCTACACACCCCTGTTAAAATGTCAGGTTTCTGTGCTGTAAAAAATTAGACAAAGATAAATCATTTCAGAACTTTTTCCACCTTTAATGTGACCTATAAACTGTACAACTCAATTGAAAAACAAACTGAAATCTATTAGGTAGAGGGAAGAAAAAATATAAAAATAAAATAATGTGGTTGCATAAGTGTGCATACCCTTAAACTAATACTTTGCTGAAGCACCTTTTGATTTTATTACAGCACTCTTTTTGGGTATGAGTATCAGCATGGCACATTTTGACTTGGCAAGATTTGCCCACTCTTCTTTGCAAAAACACTCCAAATCTGTCAGATTGCGAGGGCATCTCCTGTGCACAGCCCTCTTCAGATCACCCCACAGATTTTCAATCGGATTCAGGTCTGGGCTCTGGCTGGGCCATTCCAAAACTTTAATCTTCTTCTGGTGAAGCCATTCCTTTGTTGATTTGGATGTATGCTTTGGGTCGTTGCCATGCTGAAAGATGAAGTTCCTCTTCATGTTCAGCTTTCTAGCAGAAGCCTGAAGGTTTTGTGCCAATATTGACTGGTATTTGGAACTGTTCATAATTCCCTCTATCTTAACTAAGGCCCCAGTTCCAGCTGAAGAAAAACATCCCCAAAGCATGATGCTGCCACCACCATGCTTCACTGTGGGTATGGTGTTCTTTTGGTGATGTGCATCTTTTGGAATTATGGCCCAAAAGTTCAACCTTGGTTTCATCAGACCATAACACCTTTTCCCACATGCTTTTGGGAGACTTCAGATGTGTTTTTGCAAAATGTAGCCTGGCTTGGATGTTTTTCTTCGTAAGAAAAGGCTTTCGTCTTGCCACTCTACCCCATAGCCCAGACATATGAAGAATACGGGAGATTGTTGTCACATGTACCACACAGCCAGTACTTGCCAGATATTCCTGCAGCTCCTTTAATGTTGCTGTAGCCCTCTTGGTAGCCTCCCAGACCAGTTTTCTTCTCGTCTTTTCATCAATTTTGGAGGGAGCTCCAGTTCTTGGTAATGTCACTGTTGTGCCATATTTTCTCCACTTGATGATGACTGTCTTCGCTGTGTTCCATGGTATATCTTATGCCTTGGAAATTCTTTTGTACCCTTCTCCTGACTGATACCTTTTAACAATGAGATCCCTCTGATGCTTTGGAAGCTCTCTGTGGACCATGGACCAACTAGAGCAGCTGAACTTTATTTGGGGTTAATCAGAGGCACTTTAAATGATGGCAGGTGTATGCTGACTCCTATTTAACATGATTTGAATGTGATTGCTTAATTCTGAACACAGCTACATCCCCAGTTATTAGAAGGTGTGCACACTTATGTAACCACATTACTTTATTTTTATATTTTTTCTTCCCTCTATCTAAAAGATTTCAGTTTGTTTTTCAATTGAGTTGTACAGTTTATAGGTCACATTAAAGGTGGAAAAAGTTCTGACATGATTTATCTTTGTCTCATTTTTTTACAGCACAGAAACCTGACATTTTAACAGGGGTGTGTATATATATATATATACCGTATTTACGCGAATCTAATGCGCCATCGAACGTAATGCACACTTCAACTTTTGACACATTGAAGACAAAAAAAAACAACGTTTTTGCAGGCGAATGTAATGCGCATTTGTACAAGAAGTATTTTTTGTATAATGTAGTTTGCGCTACCATCTTACAATAGTTTTGTTATAAATTACACTGCTATACAACAATGTGACGGAATTTCTATCAGTAAGAGAGGGCAGTTTGTCTTTATTGCAGTGTGCTTCCCTTGCTTGGTAATAGCAACATTTTTGTTTGTTTTATTAAGTTGCAACATAAAACATTTGCGAATCTAATACATCATCAATTCTAATGCACACTCATATTTTGGAGACAACATTTCGCCAAAAAACCCTGGTGCGCATTAGATTGGCGTAAATACGGTATATGTCAGCCATGCTACTGTCATAGTGTAACCAGTGGTGTATATTGGTTTTGTGCTGCCCTAGGCAGACAAAATTCGGGCACCTCCCCAACCATGTTGCACACCTACTACATGCCCCATCACCCACGTTTCACACCTACGACATGCCCCGTCACATGCCCCATCACCCACATTGCACACACATTAAATGCCCTACCACCCCATTACATGCCCTCATCACCCACATTGCATACACACTAAATGACCCATCACCCCCATTATATGCCACCCTCCTTTCATACCCCCACCATGTCCGTTACATACCCCCATCAACCCGATTAACTGGAAGGAGCTAAAGCTTGCTGAACGGTGGGGGAGGGAGCAAAATGTTTAACACCCTCTGGCAAAGGGTTTTGTCCAGCTTTGTCCCTGCACATTGTAGAGTTAAATTGGTCACCTCAACTAACCTGCAACTCACCTCATCTCACCTTCAACTCACCTCATCTCACCTGAAACTCACCTCATCTCACCTCAACTAACCTGCAACTCACCTCATCTCACCTTCAACTCACCTCATCTCACCTGCAATTCACCTCATCTCACCTCAACTCACCTCATCTCACCTCAACTCACCTCATCTCACCTCACCTGCAACTCACCTCATCTCACCTGCAACTCACCTCAACTCATCTCATCTGCAACTCAGCTGCAACTCACCTCATGTCACCTGCAACTCACCTCATCTCACCTGCAACTCACCTCATCTCACCTCAACTCACCTCATCTCACCTGCAACTCACCTGCAACTCACCTCAACTCATCTCACCTGCAACTCAGCTGCAACTCACCTCATGTCACCTCAACTCACCTCATGTCACCTCATCTCAACTTAACTCACATCATGTCACCTCATCTCACCTGCAACTCACCTCATCTCACCTCAACTCATCTGCAACTCACCTCATCTCAACTGCAACTCACCTCATCTCACCTGCAACTCACCTCAACTCACCTCATGTCACCTCATCTCACCTCAACTCACCTCATCTCACCTGCAACTCACCTCATCTCACCTCAACTCACCTGCAACTCACCTCATCTCACCTTCAACTCACCTCATCTCACCTGCAACTCACCTCATCTCACCTCAACTAACCTGCAACTCACCTCATCTCACCTTCAACTCACCTCATCTCACCTGCAATTCACCTCATCTCACCTCAACTCACCTCATCTCACCTCAACTCACCTCATCTCACCTCAACTCACCTCAACTCATCTCATCTGCAACTCAGCTGCAACTCACCTCATGTCACCTGCAACTCACCTCATCTCACCTCATCTCACCTGCAACTCACCTCATCTCACCTGCAACTCACCTCAACTCACCTCATCTCACCTGCAACTCACCTGCAACTCACCTCAACTCAACTCACCTCATCTCACCTGCAACTCACCTCATCTCACCTCAACTCACCTGCAACTCACCTCATATCACCTCAACTCACCTAATCTCACCTGCAACTCACGTTTATGTGAATAGCCCTGTCTGTCTCTCAATAACTAATGATTGATACTTATATAATTACTAGATAGTAATACCTCTGATCATTTTTGGGCAGAAAAAAAAATATAAAATACATTAAAATAGGTAACTGCAGATTACACGTAGGGGTAAAATCTGGTCATTCTCGGAAAAAGTGAATTAAACTTAACTCTTGATTTTTCGGCAAAAAGACAAGGCCCTGGCCAAATAATGATGAACCAACAAAGAACCTTACGTGGCAGAAAAAAATGGCTTCTATAGTCTACACGTTTTATTTTATCACCTTTGAACATGCCACGTACATCACTAAAAACATGTAACTTAGTCATTGTGTGTCACTGTGATCAACCAATCACTGCCAATGCTTAGCTGGTGTTTCTATGATGCCTCGATATGAAATTACTTCTATCACTTGGTTGCTGTTACTTGACTGCACCTAGAGGTGGTCAGCAGCACAGCTTTGACAAAATAGACCCAACTAAACCTAGATCTAGATTAAGCCTAGGTCTAGTGTTAGGGCTAGGGTTGCAATTAGGGTTACAGATGGGTTTGAAATTCTGGTTAAGGTTACTGCTAGGGTTAGGACGATGATTACATTTGAGGTCGAAAGGTCACGGTAAGAGAAAATGATTGGGGAACAAAACAACTTTATTTTCGTTATTACCTTATAACTTTCAAAAAAACTATAGAAAAACATGTAAACATTGGTATTTGTAAACTCAGGACAAATATTAGAAACTATTTAGAGAGGGTCTTTTTTCACAATTTGTATTTGTCTAAACGATTTTTCAAGTTAGACATTTTATTTATTTTTCAATAATAAATTATATGACATGATGAAAATAATGGTTTCTAAAGAAAGTCCTTTTATGGTGTATGGTGATTTAAAAAAAGTATGTAATAAATGTGGGTACATTAAATGAAAAAGAGAAAAATTAGAGCTAAACATAAACACCTCAGAAATGTTAAAACAGCATTGTCACGATTTCAAAACAGTCCGGTCACTAGAGGGGTTAATGAAGCTAGGAGTGAAACCAGTTTGATAAAAGAAAGAACACAGTTTGAAAAATGAATTCTGTTCTAACCCAGTTTTTTTTTTATTGGCTTTCTGGTCAAATACAAACCATAGTTACAGGGCCGGTGCAAGGAATTTTGTCTACACAGGCGAAGGTGCATTTTGGTGCCCCCCTCCTCTGACCCGCCACGCCTCCCACACCATTAACCATCCATACATCATATATATATATATATATATATATATATATATATATATAAATATATAAAAGTATAATGTAAAAAATAAAAACATCTAAATATTCAACTCGCATGCTCTAAATGTGTCACACATTGAAACCCTTAAGAACAAAGACACCCTTGCAGTCACACACAGAGACACACCACTTACACACACACCCTTACACAGACACAGTGACACAATTACACACACCCTTACACAGACAGTGACACACGTACACACTCCCTTACCACTTACACACACACACAGTGACACCAATACACACATAACCTGAGACACACTATTTTGACACTCAATATGACAGTATTTAGCCACTCAATAAGCCAGTATTTTGCCCCTCAATATGCCATTTAATATGCCAGTATTTCCCATCAATATGCCATTCTTTTTCCATTTAATATGCCAATATTTTGCACCTCAATATGCCATTTAATATGCCAGAATTTTGCCCCTCAATATGCCAGAATTTTGCCCCTCCAATATGCCATTTAACATGCCAGGATTTTGCCCCCCCAATATGCCATTTAATATGCCAGCATTTTGCCCCTCAATATGCCATTTAATATCCCAGGATCTTGCCCCTCCAATAGGCCATTTAATATGCCATGATTTTGCCCCTCAATATGCCATGATTTTGCCCATTCAATATTCCATTTAATATGCAAGAATTTTGCCCCTCAATATTTCATTTAATATGCCAGGATTTTGCCCCTCAATATGCCACGATTTTGCCCCTCCAATATGCCATTTAATATGCCATAATTTTGCCCCTCCAATATGCCATTTAATATGCAAGCATTTTGCCCCTCAATATTTCATTTAATATGCCAGGATTTTGCCACTCAATATGCCAGGATGTTGCCCCTCAACATGCCATTTAATATCCCAGGATCTTGCCCTCAATATGCCAGGATTGTGCCCCTCCAATATGCCAAGATTGTGCCCCTCCAATACGCCTGGATTGTGCCACTCAATATGCCTGGATTGTGCCACTCAATATGCCCTGATTTTCCCCCCTCCTCCCCTCTTCCCCAGCCAGTACTTACCTTCTTTATGCTCTGTCTCCAGGTGCAGGACCGTGGCACTGAGGGAAGCGTTGTGCGGATCAATAAAGTTTGTTTTAAAAAAAAGTTTAAACAAACTTTATTGATCCGCGCGGCTGGAGGGGAGCACACAACGCTTCCCTCACAGCCACGGACATGCACCGGGGGACAGAGCAGGAAGAAGGTAAGTAAACGGGCCTGGGGGAGCGGGCGATTTTGCCGCCCCCCCTTTGGTACGTCCTAAGGCAGCCGCCTGTGCTGCCTTACGGTAGCGCCGGCCCTGCATAGTTACCAACAGTCATTTTAGAATTTGGTGGACTAACTGTCCACTAAACTCATTGATAATGAGTTACATTTTATCTCTACTTCATAGCTACGAGATTATTTAATCAAGGAAAGTCATTATAATGCATTTCTTATGACTGTCTCATTCACCACTATCAATTGGTTCTCCAGCCAATGTGAACCATGATTCCCATGATTACATGAGTTGTGGGAGTCATATGGGTCTTTTCAATAAAATTCGAGAATAGCTCGAGGAGGTCAACTTTGGAGGTCAACTTTCATTTCAAATTTGGCACCCAAAGGAGGCGAAATGATCAAAGCTATTTATCAGACTATGTTCAACTCGGGTGCCGAATTTGACTAGTTTCTAATAGTCAAATAGTTTCTAGTTTCAGCGGGGGGTCTCTCTGTACTTGGGGGGCCACTCTCCCTTTGGGAAATGAAGGTCACTCAATAGCAAATGACATGACCAGGCTGACTGCTTCCAAGGGAAACATGGCAGCCGGCGGTCGAAAGATAAATTGGCACGTAGAGGTTGAGTATCCCTTATCCAAAATGCTTGGAACCAGAAGTATTTTGGATAACCGGTCAACTGGGATAATGAATCATTTTCACCAACGAGATATTTAAAAGCCTCGTGAAATACAGTAGTATCAATGCGAATACTGTATAGAGTAAATACATTACTTTTACCGTGATGAAGCCGTGATGTGAGGCATCGCTGGGAACCTGCCGTTGGAGAGTCAAGCCTGCACACGTGTCATTGTATTACACTTTGTGGTAATCTGAGCATGGGTGGAAAGGCTTTAGTAAAGCTTTCGGGGGCTGGACACTGAATAAACTGTGGTGTGTGCTGCATTCTGACAAGACTTGTGACAAAATCCACCCAGAATGTTGAATAACAGATTTTTGGATAAGGGATACTCAAAAGGACAAGCCAATTTATCCTTACACCAGGGACAATTATTTTTGTATCCGGTCCTCCAGCTCCCCAGGGGGGCAGGAAGCAGAACAATGTTCCGTTGGTAGCCCATGGGTTGCATGTGGCCCTTTAGAAGTGTTTTGTTTGTTTGCATAAAGTACGAGTGCAAGAGTGAGATAGATTAAGAAACCGAACACGTGCAAATCGTTTTTCGAAAAAAAAGGAAACAATAGGAAACCAGGAAACATATGAGGAGGTCGATTTCAGCTTAAACCTCCAGAATGGACAACCTGCCTTCTCACCACAAAGAGGACCAGAGAAAGCAGGCTTGGTAGATCAGACATGGCTTCACCGATGAGATATGTTCTCATCATCCATGAGCCAGAGGAATTAAGAAAAAATATAGGCACCTTGACCTATTCTGGGAGATAGGAAGCCTTCCAAAACGGGCAACAATATAGGATGGCGGTTATGACAGACTACAGCATGACAATATCGTCTGATGGACCATTGTGAGGGTCTTAATATCCAATACCTGGGGTTCTGTCTGAGCATCCAAGATCTCAGTTTATAGTCTATCCTGTTCAAGGTATGACGCTCTATTTTCCAATACCAATAACAAAATAGTGAGTTGTTACCCCAAAAAAAAAAAATCATGTGGTTCCTCAACACAAAAGATATATTTCAAAAAACAGTTTAAAGTGTGAGCACTTTTTATATTTATACTCACATAACTACTACTGGGGGGGGGGGGGGGGGGAGGTAATGCTTGAAAATGTTTAATATGTCAGGAGTCTAATGTTAAAATAAAAATGTTACATACTTTAATATAGACATATTTCTGCTTAAAAATATATACTTCAGTACAACGTTTAATTATATAAAACACACATTATATGATAGGATTTCTACTAACGCCACTATGCTGCAGCATAATGGTGTATTCAGGGTGAGACTACTATCTTATAAAGATGGCGCAAACCTGTGTGCATTACACTCTTATGGGGAGAACTCTGAAATCACTTGCCGCCATCACAGACTGATGTCATAAGCAGGCGACACCACGGAATCTTTTATAACAAAATATTTCTCCTATGTTATACTAATGTTATATTTTTTAATAGTGCAGCTTAATGGCATTATTTTAAAAAATCCCTCTTTGTCGGTGACAAAGCAAACCGTAAAAAGCGTTCATTGGACAAAAGCACAAGATTTTATTGTACTAAATTGATTGAAAATACCACTGAGGAAGCCACTGGGGGTGGTGAAACGCGTCAGGATCACACACTACATCGGCAATGCCCAGACATAAAAGCTAAGAAAAAAAGCAGAACAAATTAATATTATACTGTTTTCAAGTGTGAAAATGTGTTGTTTTTTTTATGTGTATTGATTATGAATGATATTTTGTATTGTGTGTGTTCTTATAATTAAATGATGTATTGAAGTATATATATTTATTTGCATTAATAAGTTTTTTATAAAGGGTATGAAAATTTTATGACTCCTGCCATTTTCGAGTATGTAGTAGTTATGTTATGTAAGAATATAAAAAGTCTATCTTGCAACCAAGGAAGCAACGACCATTGTTATTTAAAATATCTTGGTGACTGTGCCAGATCATTTTTTTTGTTTTGTTTTTTGGTTCAGGGTGACGGGAGGGGTAAAAAGGACAGTTAAAAATAGCTTCACATAGTTTGCGATGAGAAAACTGAAATTTGGACTCATATCAAGAATGGAAGATTAGGGATCGCTCACCTGCCAAAGAATAATAGTTGTCAAATCGAGGACTTCATTAAACCTTTACAATCGGAGGTGGGTGTCGGAATATGTTATGCACGTCCTCACTGGACATCTTCTCTGATGGGTTATACAATGAACTGACCTTTCCACATTTCAAGGGGAGACAACCTTGTGGAAAATGGTGGACACCTACCTTACAGTAGGCTCCTTGCCCGTTTGAACACCCCCAAAAAAGAAAAAACGGAAAAGATATTCTGTAAACTAGATTTGTTGACGGCAAAAGTAATTTTTCGATTTTAGTACTTAGTACTCACTACTAACCAAATGTTTCTTCCACGGTGGACCTTCAGTAAACCTATCCCTACGAACGACAGATTATAGGAAGGGGAAAGAGTGGTCCCATTAGAGAATGAGCTTGGAGATAAGCTTGGTGGAACTCAGGACAATTTTAGGACCTCTGGATGGTTTCGAACTAGTAAAATGATATTGGCAAAGCTTACCGCTTCCTAGGAAAGCAGGAATACCTTGATGAAGCCTCTACTTCAGTGAAAGTTCCACATGTTCATAAAAGGTTAGACCCTAATCTGATGCAACAGGTTTGTGGACTAAACCCTTTTTCAAGCTTCGAATGACTCATAGCACACAGGGCTAAAGGACAGTTGAAGGGTGAAATGCAAGGTAGGTAGAAATTAAGTAAGACAAGAAATAGATAGTGGGAAAAAAAAAAAAAAACTTGTTTGGATAATGTTGTCAACGGCCACACAATTAGTCAGGAGGTCTTCGAGCGAAGATTCTGTGTTGTATGCAAACTTCCATTATCCAACTCAATGTAAGATAAGCATTGCTAGCAAAGTACCAAAGTGAAGTATATTCCAAATGAAGGAGAGATGCTTCAATAAAAGGTCGTGTAAGGTCAAAAGCTATATTGGGGTCATGTATAAAAACTCCTGCACCGCAAAGTTTGGGGAGAGGTATGAAAAGGCGCAAATCCGCTTTTGTTATGTATAATGGCAACTGTACATTTTTATAAATCTTGACAAACTATAGTTTTGGCGGAGGATCTCAGGTGCAGGTCAGCATAGTCCATGGTGTAAACGTCCCAAACACAAAATGAAGCCAAGGACCAAATAAAGTATAATGACTTTACAGATGGAATTAGATGGGCCCCATTTGCTGACACATTTTAAGTTTCTAAAACTTTAGAAAGTTTTAAACTAAATACTGTGATTGATTTTGCCGGTGAAGTCATACTGTGTCCCATTGTTTTTGAAACAATAAGCGATCAGATCTCTCTGTCCTGCCCACGTTGTATGGTCATGTTCCCTGCTTATCAGCCACGGGAAGAGAGGGAGAAAAATCTGCTGATTAATTTGGCATGAAACGCGGGTTTAATTATTGTTCTAAATCAATTTCTAAAGACCAAGCCGGCAGTTTGATATTATTCCGTGGTTAACGAGGTTGGGAAAAACAGGAATCCATCAAGATCAACTTTCTCCCTTTTGTTAAGTGAGAAAAAAAAAAGAAACAAACATAAAGCGTTAAAAGTTGTAGATCAGTGATTACGAAGCTAATGTAATGAGTTACATCCACTGAGATAGGACTTCATATCAGCCAATAGGGTCACGATGGATCTTGGAGTCCCGAGTAAACGTGGTGTGTGTTGAAGGTCAGCTGGTCCTACATACCATTATACACACCAGTCAAAATAAATTAGTAAATATTTTTTTTTAGATTGGGAAGGATTACCACAAACAGGAAGTAGATAATGACAATGGGGGGGGACAAGGGTGTAGGAGCTGTACATGGAACAGATGGTAGAAGAGTGGACTGATGAGGTGGAAGAGGCACAGATATCCGTGATAGGGTTGACATGGTGGAGAAAGAGGGTTTTAAGTGGGGATAGAGGGGGCAAAAGATAAACAGTAAAGCCGACAGAAATAAATATGAAGGAGTGTGGGAGTGGACTGGCATGGAATATGGAGGCAAGGAATTGTGATGCAGAGATCAGGAAATAAAATGGAGAGAAATAGATCAGAAATTGGATGGCATTGGGACTGTCCTTCGATTTCGCGTTTTCAGAGCGGCCATTTCATCGTGGGCCTTTCAGCAGCTGACAGTTCAGTGCGGCCGATCCGTCACGGTTCGCTGAACTTAGGGTTAGTTTTAGGGTTAGTACCGTGGATAGCATTCGAGTTGTAGGTTCAGGATATATATATATCGGCGCTGACAGTTCAGGGGTGAACTGTCAGTGCTGTAACATCTGCAAT
This sequence comes from Pelodytes ibericus, assembly GCA_036172795.1. Lineage (NCBI taxonomy): Eukaryota > Metazoa > Chordata > Amphibia > Anura > Pelodytidae > Pelodytes > Pelodytes ibericus. The sequence continues at coordinate 222,498,367 of CM069858.1, read as the reverse complement.
GAAACTTCCGCTCTGAAATCGCGGTGAAGAACAGTCGCAGACCTGAAATTTGAGGGCAAGTGAGGCAAGAGAGAGAAGATAGGTGGGTAAGTAGAGTTAGCCAGAGACTCCACTATGGGATCGCAGCAATCCTCCTCCAGCTGACCAGCCAATAATGATGCAAATGCTCCAGGTGCCATATTAGAGCCTGTGTAGTCCAATTCCACGCTATAATGGACTCGGCCCTCCGATAACTTAATGGAAGGAAAGGTACAGAGCCAGCTGTACAGCAAATAAAGCAACGTGTTTCCCTTCATCAAGGGCCGGGTCCTTCTCTTGTTTATTGAGCAACTAAAATGAGGAGAGTGAAGGAAGTGAAAAGATGGGTAGGGAAAGGTTTGAGAGCATCTTGTGATGATAAACTTGGTGGCAGTAGTGGGGCTAGGAGTAATAGATAACTACTGGGGAATAAAATGTGTTGCAGTTTCCTTCTTCTTCACCTTGTAGATGTCAGTTCAATGAAATTAAGGACATTTCTGCAGAATAAAAGTGAAATCCCTGAAGGTATTAAAAGGACAAAACATCTCAAAAAAACGTACTATTTTTATCTTGCAAGATAATCTGTTCATTGTCTATATTTCAACATGCAATACCTAAGAAATTGAATTGTGTGTTTTAAGTTACACAACCTAATAACTATATGTACACAATGGCCCAGATTTAATGCCGCCTGATAGCTCTGGCAAAAGTTTACGTATTTTTATTGCATGGTATGACTAGTGGAATAAATTGTGATTCAATGTCAATGGACCGCCCAGAACTATACTGGGGCCAGGGGCATTAGAAAAGGAGCTGGCATAATGTCCCTAGCATTAATCGATTAGAGCACTTGGCCTTTATAAAAATGTACATTAAAGACAGGGCCACCATCAGAAAATGTAAGACCCTTTATAAAAAAGGACATGCCTCATCGCCTACATTGCACACCCAGGACATGCCTCATCACCTACATTGCACACCCAGGACATGCCTCATCACCTACATTGCACACCCAGGACATGCCTCATCGCCTACATTGCACACCCAGGACATGCCTCATCACCTACATTGCACACCGAGGACAGGCCTCATCAGCTACATTGCACACCCAGGACATGCCTCATCACCTACATTGCACACCCAGGACATGCCTCATCGCCTACATTGCACACCCAGGACATGCCTCATCGCCTACATTGCACACCCAGGACATGCCTCATCGCCTACATTGCACACCCAGGACATGCCTCATCGCCTACATTGCACACCCAGGACATGCCTCATCGGCTACATTGCACACCGAGGACATGCTGCATAACCTACATTGCTCACCCAGGGCATGCCTCATCAGCTACATTGCACACCGAGGACATGCTGCATAACCTACATTGCTCACCCAGAGCATGCCTCATCACCTACATTGCACACCCAGGACATGCTGCACAACCTACATTGATCACCCAGGGCATGCCTCATCACCTACATTGCTCACCCAGGGCATGCCACATCACCAACATTGAACACCCAGGGCATGCCTCATCACCTACATTGATCACCCAGGGCATGCCTCATCACCTACATTGAACACCCAGGGCATGCCTCATCACCTACATTGATCACCCAGGGCATGCCTCATCACCTACATTGATCACCCAGGGCATGCCTCATCACCTACATTGATCACACAGGGCATGCCTCATCACCTACATTGCACACAGAACTTGCCCCAGCCAGCACCCACAGTTCTCCAGCTCTATGTTGTGTAGTGGTAGGCAGCTTAATGTCTGGATGTTGACCAGGTGCACAGACATGCTTCCATGCTGCCTCTCGTGATTTCTGAATGGTCTGAAGTTTGAGCACCCCGCAGGTCATGTGACCCCCTGATGCTCTGACCTCAGTTCTGGTGAGGGGAGATCTTTCCAACCAGTGCCTCTGCCAACAAGCTGTTTACATTTATTTTTTAACATTTTTATTTTCTAAGGAACCCCCGAGCAGGCCCATGACAGGTGTATCGCCGGTCACCCCCTGATGGTGGCCCTGCTCTAAGATCTGGGATGCCCTCGAGTCATAATCTTCAGCCCATTGAAAAGGGGCTATAAAAAATAAAAAAATTATCCTCCTAAAAAAGTGCTGCAAACCCCCCCCCCCCCAACCTGCCGCACTAACATGTCCCAAAAAAAATCAGCGCATAATCCCATAAGTACAAGGAGTCGCTTATAAGTCCAGAATTCTACTGCTAGAGGCATACTTGAACCAGTGAGTTTATTTACCCCTGGTTTACTAGCTAATTGTAATATATTAAACTTCCTCTCCTGGATGTCGGCTAGTAATCATCCCTATCAGTGCGTGTATGCACTATTGTTTCTGGAAGGCTCTTATCGTTCACTCTAAAAGCCCCAGTTCTTGTGAATTGTTTGTTTTTTTTTGTTTTTTGAGTTGTAATTGATCCTGTTTTACCACCACCTTCTTTGTCGCTCCTATAAAAGCCCAGTGATAAGATGCACTGACCCAGGATCGATGTTTGCCGTAGGATAAGATGTATAAAAAGCTTCTTAGAAAATAGCTGGACCACAGAGGTAAACTGCACACATACACACACTTTCCTTTTTTGACTGCAATCCAGCCATAAATGCAAATAAACAATGCCGTAATGGCCTACATATGGCTTTCGGCTGTATCCTGCTGAGAGGAAGGAATGCCACTGGTGCCATACACTGACCGTTACCCCTTATCTCAATTTTAATTCCACAAAACTGTACAAGATTAATGTGCGTCTGGGGCTCTAGGATTGACTGCTATGCCAACAACTGAACTTGCCAACAGCCCAGTGACGAGCGGATCTCTCCCTTCAGTGCCCTGCTTCTTGGGAAGTAGAGATGAGACTGGCTTGTCAGTGTGCCTGTGTGTGCCTGGCTGGGTGGCCCACTACATACCGCTAAACAACGCAAGTAAAAGCCCCCAACCATCCTCTCAACACCATCCATCTGTATTCCTTCTAAGCAACCCAACAATCCTAGTTGAACTGTCTAAAAGTGAGCTGCAGGATATAACTTGACAAGCTTGCTCAGTGTCATTTCCGCTCGCTGTTCGTGCTCCAGAAGTGTGTCTACCGTTTCTGCTCCATTGCAATAAGATTAATGTGACCTTCAAAGATGTGGGGGGGGGGGGGGGGGGGGAGAGGGGTCATGTGAAAAAAATCGTCAATAAAAAAAAGTGGTCATAGGTGACAGTGTATAACGCTAACTCTTGAAAAAGTTTGGAGTTTGACCTATATGCACTAGTCCGGCACTTCTGGAGTGCCATTTCGAAAACAAAAAAAGGTGCTACAAAGCCCCTGTAAAGTGGTGGAGGAGCTCCACCAAATCCATTCTTTTGGAGGCACTATAACCCCACATACTACAGTGTTGTGATATATAAGTTTCCAGGTGCACTCTCTATCTAGCTTAGTGCATAATCACTTCTCTGGAAAGCTCACCCTATACCTGAGCGGCATGCTCACTCTTACTCCCCGCACATCCTACAATCTCAGATCCTGCACCGGCCCCTCACTGGCGATCCCTCACTTCAAACAGGAAGCAGGACGAGGTGCTCATATGTGGAATTAGCCTCCCTGATTTATGCCAAATTATCCTCTAGTCTAAAATCCCTAAAAATGAGATCTTCCTTTATCTGACCCAAGATTCTAAATAGCATATCCACCCCCTGTAGAGCTATACAGAGCAAAGATTCTAAACAACATGTCCACCCCTGATAAAACTATACAGAGCAAAAATTCTAAACAACATGTCCGCCCCCTGATAGAGCTATACAAAGCAAAGATTCTAAACATGTCCACCCCCTGATAGAGCTTTACAGAGCAAAAATTCTAAACATGTCCACCACCTGATAGAGCTATACAGAGCAAAGGTTCTAAACCACATGTCCGCCCCCTGATAGAGCTATACAGAGCAAAGGTTCTAAACCACATGTCCGCCCCCTGATAGAGCTATACAGAGCAAAGATTCTAAACAACATGTCCACCCCTTGATAGAGCTATACAGAGCAAAGATTCGATACAACATGTCCGCCCCCTGATAGAGCTATACAGAGCAAAGATTCTAAACAACATGTCTGCCCCTGATAGAGCTATACAAAGCAAAGATTCTAAACATGTCCGCCCCCTGATAGAGCTAAACGGAGCAAAGATTCTAAACAACATGTCCGACCCCTGATAGAGCTATACAGAGCAAAGATTCTAAACAACATGTCCACCCCCTGATAGAGCTATACAGAGAAAAGATTCTAATCAACATGTCCGCCCCCTGATAGAGCTATACAGAGCAAAGATTCTAAACAACATGTCCACCCCTGATAAAACTATACAGAGCAAAAATTCTAAACAACATGTCCGCCCCCTGATAGAGCTATACAGAGCAAAGGTTCTAAACCACATGTCCGCCCCCTGATAGAGCCATATATAGCAGATTCTAAACAACATGTCCACCCCTTGATAGAGCTATACAGAGCAAAGATTCGATACAACATGTCCGCCCCCAGATAGAGCTATACAGAGCAAAGATTCTAAACAACATGTCCGCCCCTTGATAGAGCTATACAGAGAAAAGATTCTAAACAACATGTACGTATGTTTTTGCCGGCAGTTTTCTATGAAGGTGTGCGAAATTCTGCAGGAACAAAGCAAAAAAATAAAATTCAGTCAGGAAACAGGCCAATAATTAACTTTCATTTCTGTTCTGGACTTTGGCTCTGCGCCTGGTAATGACCTCAGGTCTTCACAAACCCAGCTCTCGGGATCATTGTTTGCTAAACAGATTTCTTTGTTATAGAGGAAAATAATCTGCCGTCCCAGCATCCTCCCCCTTCCTATTGAGATGTCAACAGCCAAGGAAACATTGGAAGGAGCAGGGGGGCGGGGGGCCTATTTGCCTCAATGACTTGACATTTGGAGGCCTTTGATGTGGAAGTATGGTTTGGGAGCCATCCAGCCAAAACATTAGGAGATCCTGTTGAGGTGGAGGAGCGTGCAGAAAAGGCTGTCATCTTGTGACTTGCAGGAGACCTTGCCACCACCAGGGACGGAGCTCATTGCTCTTGGCAAAGGGAGCTCTGTGAGATTAGCTTTCCTTCTTGCTTTATAGAGAAACACACTGAATATGTAATCACAAGGAGCTAGGAGTCTGCCCCTCCCCCTGCAGGGTGACACAGACAGAAGGAGCTAGGAGTCTGCCCCTCCCCCTGCAGGGTGACACAGACAGAAGGAGCTAGGAGTCTGCCCCTCCCCCTGCAGGGTGACACAGACAGAAGGAGCTAGGAGTCTGTCCCTCCCCCTGCAGGGTGACACAGACAGAAGGAGCTAGGGGTCTGTCCCTCCCCCTGCAGGGTGACACAGACAGGAGGAGCTAGGAGTCTGTCCCTCCCCCTGCAGGGTGACACAGACAGAAGGAGCTAGGAGTCTGTCCCTTCCACTGCAGGGTGACACAGAGCTAGGAGTCTGTCCCTCCCCCTGCAGGGTGACACAGACAGGAGGAGCTAGGAGTCTGTCCCTCCCACTGCAGGGTGACACAGACAGGAGGAGCTAGGAGTCTGTCCCTCCCCCTGCAGGGTGACACAGACAGGAGGAGCTAGGAGTCTGACCCTCCCCCTGCAGGGTGACACAGACAGGAGGAGCTAGGAGTCTGCCCCTCCCCCTGCAGGGTGACACAGACAGGAGGAGCTAGGAGTCTGTCCCTCCCCCTGCAGGGTGACACAGACAGGAGGAGCTAGGAGTCTGTCCCTCCCCTTGTAGGGTGACACAGACAGGAGGAGCTAGGAGTCTGACCCTCCCCCTGAAGGTGTGACACAGACAGAAGGAGCTAGGAGTCTGTCCCTCCCCCTGCAGGGTGACACAGACAGGAGGAGCTAGGAGTCTGTCCCTCCCCCCGCAGGGCGACACAGACAGGAGGAGCTAGGAGTCTGTCCCTCCCCCTGCAGGGTGACACAGACAGGAGGAGCTAGGAGTCTGTCCCTCCCCCCGCAGGGCGACACAGACAGGAGGAGCTAGGAGTCTGTCCCTCCCCCTGCAGGGTGACACAGACAGGGGGAGCTAGGAGTCTGTCCCTCCCTCTGCAGGACGACACAGACAGGAGGAGCTAGGAGTCTGTCCCTCCCCCTGCAGGGTGACACAGACAGGAGGAGCTAGGAGTCTGTCCCTCCCCCTGCAGAGTGACACGACACGGAGCGAAGCCTTTTGTAAATTCACCCGTTCGCTTTACCCCTTCGTGACGCTAGGATGCTCTATGTCGTCCTATTGTTTTGCTCATAAAAGACACTAGGATGGCATAGAACTTCCAGCGTTTAAAAGCTCATCACGGCTCCAGGCGATGAGTTGTGTAAGGGACTTGCAGCGGGATCTCACCTGTCAGATGAGGCCACGTTGACTGGCCTGAGACTGACAGTGAAAATGTAGACGCTAAATGTTATGAAATCGCCATTTTCCAGGGACCCAGAGGGTCTATTAAGACCCTGATCAGGTCTCTGCCATTGAGTCCCTGGCTAACAAAAAGTAGCGTTCTTGGTGCTTGTATCTTCTGGGAAGCAAGCACCATGTGTCATGAAAGGGTTAAATGGGAGTTAACACAGGTAGAGATCTCTTCCTGCAGCCGTCATATGTGACCTCACGGAACATCGCGCACACGGGTTGGATCGTCAGAGTTCCGAGGGGGCATCATGGCAACGCTTGCCGGAGAGACAAACATATCTGGAAATGCATCACAGGCATGCTTGATTTGGAAAGGCTCTGTGCAACAGGCAAAGGTTAGAAGAAGATGTATTTATATAAATAATATTACAGAGCGGACTGTAGTCCTCTAAGGGCAGTGTGGCCAAGCTGGAGCGGAAGTGGAGAATTTGTACCTTGGCCCTACGTTTGAAATTCCCTTGTCAATTCTCTCTTCCCTAGATAAATCCCTAAGTGTTGGCAGCAAATCAAAAATAGATTGCGAGCAGGCTGGAAATCTTATGGGACTGGCATGGTGTGTCCCAAAAACACAGCACATCACACATTTAAATATAGTTTTCTTCCAATAAAATGATTACTTTCCATTAGCTGTAAATATATTTAAACAATACATCACATACATATTCTATCAGGCTCTGGTACGCTCGAATGCTCCTTATATGGCATGAAGACATTGGTAACAGCTAGCTCTATGCGTCAGTGATACCTGGGTAAGCATTGCCTGACATCATAAAGGTATTGCAGAATAAAGTCTTACACAGAAGCATTTAACACGAGAGATTATTGTTCAGGAAGATGCATCTACCCATTTAAATATACTATGATTTGTTGGCATTTTAGACCATCACTAACCAATAACCCAGTATTAGATCTAAGCTCATTTCTCGTTCAAGAGTGAATTAAAAGGACATCTGTCAGCAAAAAATATCAGTTGTTTAACTGAAAGACTGCATCAAGTGTAGACATTGCTTCTATACCTCTATCAGGGGGTGGGACATGGTGTTTAGAATCTTTGCTCTGTATAGCTCTATCAGGGGGCGGACATGGTGTTTAGAATCTTTGCTCTGTATAGCTCTATCAGGGAATGGACATGTTGGTTAGAATCTTTGCGCTGTATAGCTCTATCAGGGGCTGCATGTTGTTTTGGATCTTTGCTCTGTATAGTTCTATCAGGGGCGGACATGTTTAGAATCTTTGCACTGTATAGCTCTACCAGGGGGCGGACATTTTGTTTCGAATCTTTGCTCTCAGGGGGCGGACATGGTGTTTAGAATCTTTGCTCTGTATAGCTCTATCAGGGGCAGACATGTTAGAAATAGAGTGTCTTACTAAGCCCTCTCTGCTTCTATACCTCTATCAGGGGGTGGACATGGTGTTTAGAATCTTTGCTCTGTATAGCTCTATCAGGGGGTGGACATGGTGTTTAGAATCTTTGCTCTGTATAGCTCTATCAGGGGGTGGACATGGTGTTTAGAATCTTTGCTCTGTATAGCTCTATCAGGGGGTGGACATGGTGTTTAGAATCTTTGCTCTGTATAGCTCTATCAGGGGGTGGACATGGTGTTTAGAATCTTTGCTCTGTATAGCTCTATCAGGGGGTGGACATGGTGTTTAGAATCTTTGCTCTGTATAGCTCTATCAGGGGGTGGACATGGTGTTTAGAATCTTTGCTCTGTATAGCTCTATCAGGGGGTGGACATGGTGTTTAGAATCTTTGCTCTGTATAGCTCTATCAGGGGGTGGACATGGTGTTTAGAATCTTTGCTCTGTATAGCTCTATCAGGGGGTGGACATGGTGTTTAGAATCTTTGCTCTGTATAGCTCTATCAGGGGGTGGACATGGTGTTTAGAATCTTTGCTCTGTATAGCTCTATCAGGGGGTGGACATGGTGTTTAGAATCTTTGCTCTGTATAGCTCTATCAGGGGGTGGACATGGTGTTTAGAATCTTTGCTCTGTATAGCTCTATCAGGGGGTGGACATGGTGTTTAGAATCTTTGCTCTGTATAGCTCTATCAGGGGGTGGACATGGTGTTTAGAATCTTTGCTCTGTATAGCTCTATCAGGGGGTGGACATGGTGTTTAGAATCTTTGCTCTGTATAGCTCTATCAGGGGGTGGGCATGGTGTTTAGAATCTTTGCTCTGTATAGCTCTATCAGGGGCAGACATGTTGTTTAGAATTGTAAACTCATACATTTTTTACCTGCATAATGTAAAGCTAAATTGGTGAGATGAAATGATCATCTCACCTCTTAGTACATAGCCCCCTCTGATCCCTTTCTTTTTTTCTTCATTTACACTTCCTAGCTCTTACAACCTGCAAGCCCTGTGTAATATAATTATTTCTGTCCTGTCTGTCTTACCCCTCCTTACTGGATTTTTATTTAATTTAGAGATTCCAGTGAAATTAGATTCGGTGTAAAATTACTGGAGAAATTAAAACAAAGTGCTCTGAATATATATTAAAACACATGTACAATATACAGAAGATAAGCTAGGTGGAGCTAAACCGTTCCAGACAGACCCAACAAATGTCCAATCAGGAACACAAGATGAGGTCACCTCAAGGAACAGACTCTCAACACAACCCAACGCTGAAAAACTTCAAGATACTTTGGTTAGAATCAGTTATAACAGTAATCAGCCCGGAGACACATCTGGTTGTGTGGTCTCGCTTGTTACGGTGGCGTTCATTTTACAGATTGCCCAACGAGGCTTGCAGCTCCTTGCCGCTGTACAGATTATTATTTTTAGTTATTTCAGCCCTCTCTTACTTCTTTACATGGTTAGTTCAGCATTGTAAGAGACCTCAGACTACCAGTGCTTTATTAAATATAATTGGACCCAGATATGGACATACCAAATCAACAAATTACAGGTGGCACCAACAATGCTGGGGGAGGAGACCGTTATAAAAAAAATAAATAAAAAAAAAAAAAAAGCCAAAGAGTGGACATATGGACCCATTCTGATTTTACTTTTAGGACCCCTCTAAAATCCCAAACCTTTACATTGTGCTAACAAATGTTTAGGTCAAAAGTTCTTTCGATCACAAGAACCGGATTGAGTTTAGGTTTAAAAAACAGTCGATGGGCCATGGTCTGTAATCTTGAAAAGAGGAACGAGCCTTGTGACAGTCCGTATTAATGGTTGGAATCGTATTTTTGATGTAAGGGAGCAAACGGACTCCCAATAGGTGGAATGCATGCCATCTCTAGAGTACTCCAAACCACTGCACATAAAACGCTGTACAACGATATACATATATTAAAAAAAAAAAAAAAAAAAAAAAAGAAGGGTGACATTAGCAAATAAACTATTTCTAATATAAGGAAATGTAAAAGAAATTACCTACAGTAAAATTATGCTCTTAGAACCCATTCCAGAAAAATATATAAAAAAGTTCCTTTCCTGCATATTAGTTCATTGTTATGCTTAAACTGGGGACTGTAGCGATGATAGAGTTTAAAGGGTGTATTAGAAAAATAAAAAAACAGAACATAAACAAACCCCCATTGGCCAATATCAAATGGTTTAACATGGGTTTAGATAGGAGGGAAATGATATGTTTTTTTCAATAATTTATTGGGGTTAAAAATATGATTATTTTATTATTTTTTTTTTTGGAATAGTTTGGAAAAACAAAGTTTAATCTGTTGATAAGGAAGAGTATTGCGCTATCGGGTTGAAACGGTGTATAAATAAGGCATTTTGTGGAACATCTTTATTTAGATTTGGAAATGGCCAAGCCGATGAGCCCAGCGAGACCGGCTACTCCAAGGGCCATGCCACTGACAATGGCTATGCCGACGAGCCCGTCTGAAATAAAAACAGAGAAAAGTGTTAATAATCATCAACACCAATAATAATAATAAATAGTAGCGTTGCAATAAGCCATGGGCCAGAGTAACCCGAGAATTCAGCGTAGACTATAGACTTTTGTTTGTGCACCTGGGCCACCCTTGTATAAAATGTCCGAGACCCTTGGCTACTCCCATAGAGAGGAATCTTTTTACACGAGCACAAATAAACTCAGCCTATTTATTCCACCACAAAAATGTCTCGACTCCATAACATCACAGACACATATAATAATTACAGTTTGTAGAACTATGCGAGAATTAGTTAAACGGCCTCTAAATTCCCGTGAATTGGGCACAGGCAAATATGCCACATCACCTACGTATCCAGAAGATGATGTTTAGTTGCCCACCAAAAGTAAAAAATGTCCAAGAGAAGACCTACAAGCTCGGACGCAATCAATAGGTGGTCATTGGCCACACATTAAAATAGTTTCTCTTTGGTGGACATACGTGTAGACATCGGTTATTATGAGAGCGACCATGGGTGTCAAAAATCCAGACATACATGGCACCAAGGGGCAGAAAGAGACAGCAGGTTATATCAGTCTTGATAAAATCGCTCACCTTTTTTCATGGTTTTTTCAATGATTTTCTCCAGTTCTAGTGCCTGCGAGTTCTTTGGTTCGTTCTTCAGAAGGTTTCTGACATATTTCAGAGCACTCTCGTACTTCTGAAGGGTTTAGAGAGCAAGGAATGCAAGGGTGTGGGCAATATATAAAATAAAATATACACACATCCATATAAGCACAGTGCTATTGAAAGCAAAAAGCGGAGAATGACTGTACACGATAAGCTTGCGACAGATACAAAGACTCTGTCTATAGTAAATATGTACGATGAGGGTTAAAGAGATTCATGTGAATAGTGTATGGTAATTATCATTGTTATTAAATGGATTTGGCAGCAGTGTGATGGCTTAGCACACCCACAGGATATTGGGTTAGCTCTTATCAGGTGGCCAGGCAGGTAAAGTTAAAACAGACACCAAAATTAATGTATTTGTTGTGTATTCCTTAATCCCATTCAGTGTGGAGGAAAAAAAAAAAACTATGAAAACAAAAACAAGACACTAATTTATGATGGGGGTTAGGTATAAAAAAAAAAAAAAAAAGTGTCCATCAGAAATGAGCAATGATTTGGGGCAAAAAAAAAAAAAAATCAAAATCAAAAAAAGATCTGTGTGCCAGTTGTGGGGGAAAAAAAAAAAAAAAATACATTCAAATATTGTAGATGAATTTTGCCATAGTATTAGGGAGAAAAAAAAAAAATAAAAAAAAAAAATAAAAAAAAAAAACTTGAGATTTGCGCCCATTCACTTTATTGGAGTACAATTATCTGCACTGAACAAAAAGAGTCGCTTTATATGAATATAAAAAAAAAAAAAGCAGTTGCGAGTCTTGTTTCATGACCCGGAATAGAAGATATTCCTTGGTCTAACCACTAGATTACTGGAGATTACGCTGTGGAATTCTGGGATGGCTGCGGTCTGCGGTAAGAAGTCATTCACGGTAATGTGTACAAATCACTTGGTGTGCGAGTGACTGGACTTGTATGAACATGTGGAGGTCTCGCCTCCTACACGCATGAACATACATACTCTCCGAAGTCTTTACCACAGACCTTTAAATAAGTCATTTCACTCATCTTAAAAGTGGCCATTTCCTTTTTGTTCTAAGCGCATCTAGAAACGATCTTACCTTTAACCTGTAATGTGCCACGGACAAGTAGAAGAGATAATCCCGCTGCTCTTCTTTTGTTCCCTTGGATAAAAGTTCTTCAAAAAAGGGAAAGAAAAAAAAAAAGGGACATTTTAAAAAAATAAATAAAAAAAAACAGTCTAAACCGGCCGTACACGGACAGAGAAACTCTACTAACAAGATTTAAACACAAAAACAACACAGAAAGTCGTTTAGAAAACCAAAAACAAAGTTCTGTTGCCTTGTCAGATCACATCAAGTGTAGGAATTATTTTACGTAAATAAAAAGCACCCGATTGAGCCCATTTGCTTCATATAGCTCTATCATGTTTAGAATCTTCGGTCAGATGCTGCTTTACCACTGGTTATGATTATATGCAGGTTTATGCTAAAAGGGTTTGTATATGATTTTTCATAATTTTCATTTACACATTGGCTTCTTTTCTATTCTACATCACTTTACCTCTCTCCACACACACACAGAAGAGGGCTCTCTACACACACACACACACACACACACACACACACACACACACACAGAGAAGAGGGCTCTCTACACACACACACAGAGAGAGAAGAGGGCTCTCTACACACACACACAGAGAGAGAAGAGGGCTCTCTACACACACACACACACACACAGAGAGAAGAGGGCTCTCTACACACACACACACACACACACACACACACACACAGAGAAGAGGGCTCTCTACACACACACACACACAGAGAAGAGGGCTCTCTACAGACAGACACACACACACACACAGAAGAGGGCTCAATTAGAAAACTATTACAATCAAGCAAACAGGTCTAAAATAAAATGAGATAGATATTTTTTTTTTTTAAAAAAGCAACATGTACAGACAAAGAAAAGCCAATCCCCACTCATATTTTGGATCCAAAACACATTGTATTTTTTCTATTTTTTTTTTTTACACACTTTAACATTTATAGGAATAGTAATCATGTCTTTCCTCATTGTTTATTTCCCTTCATCATTGCATTGCGGGTTACCATGATATCTGCCGCAATGTGTACATCAGAAAAAACGTCTACATCTGGCGTCAATCAATGGAGCGTCAGCTCAGAGGCTCACCTTCCAGAAAGATTACACCCTTGTGGATATCATCGGTGTACTTGCTGCGGACCAGACACCAGGCGTATTCAAACTTTGTGCTCTTGTTGATTGTGCCAGCGGTGACCTCCGCCAGGTACTTCTTCTCAAATCGCTGGAAAGAGAGGTTCGTTACATGGAAGGTCCGATCACCAAACGACACAATATAAGCATGACGAGAACTTTAACGAGTGAAAGACATACTGCACCTGGAGTCAAACAACATCACTGTATGACTCTCTGCTCAGCGTTTTAAAAACACACACTAAGTAAGCAAAGACCCATGAGGTAGTATGGCAACGTTTTCCTGGCTCCCAAAAATAATGTCCAGATGGCAAACAGGTCTAATTCAGATGCTGAACTAGAATTCAGCGGGTCTGGCAGGTTTCACAGAACAGTTATATAGACAGGAGGACAACTAGAATGCACATAGTGACAATTAACTACTTTTTCATGGACAACCTGCCATTTGATTACCCCACCACAAGGTGATGTCATGAACAGGAGACACCACAGACAGACACATTCAAACAATGCCATCTGATCAGTTTGGGTAAAACATGTATTGCTGCTGCCATAGCAACAGTCCATAATTGGAATGTCAGTGCATTTAGAAGCCCCGCCTCTCTCTCTCCAAGCTCCTCCTTATTGGAATGTCAGTGAAGTTAGAAGCCCCGCCTCTCTCTCCAAGCTCCTCCTTATTGGAATGTCAGTGAAGTTAGAAGCCCCACCTCTCTCTCTCCAAGCTCCTCCTTATTGGAATGTCAGTGAAGTTAGAAGCCCCGCCTCTCTCTCCAAGCTCCTGCTTATTGGAATGTCAGTGATTTTAGAAGCCCCGCCTCTCTCTCCAAGCTCCTCCTTATTGGAATGTCAGTGCATTTAGATGCCCCGCCTCTCTCTCTCTCAAAGCTCCTCCTTACTGGAATGTCAGTGAATTTAGAAGCGCCGCCTCTCTCTCCAAGCTCCTCCTTATTGGAATGTCAGTGAAGTTAGAAGCGCCGTCAACTTCAGTCAGTGAAGTAAAAATAAGTTAATTCCATATGTTAATCACATGTATATCATGCAGAAATTAATCTAGGTGGAGCTGATAATGTTTAAGGAATATCATTAAGGAATAGATTTTTAATTTCTGGCGATAATCAAATGAATTCCGATTTAAAAACAATGGAGCTCAGGACCTTTTTTGCTTCACTGGCTGGTACGGGGGCAGGGGGTGTTTTGGGTGGGGGGGGGGGGGCAGAAGGATTAAGGCCCTTCCAGATACGGATCGTGAATCTCTGCTGCATTGGCATGTTTTGATCCAATCCACACAGCGCTGTTTACACAATCTTCTGACAAGTGTCTGTACATACAGATTTGGCAGGAGAATTCCTGTCTGTGTACCGAATGAGGATGAACACGTAGCAACAGTGAAAAGGGGTGGGGGGGGGGGGGGGGTGGGGGGTCATCAGTTAGGTTTGATGGGTCTCCAATGGAGAGACGAGACAAGGTGCAGCAAACAAAAGAGCCACCTTTACCGAATAAACGGAAATCTAATTGATCTATATATATATATATATAATTTATAACAATCATTTCCTGTATATTTAGTAAACCTGGCGTGTATCTTTAGAAGTCCATGTAGGTTTACTCTGCTTCAGAACGGAGGCGGAGCTGGTCAGGAGTTTGCGAAGTTAACAATGTCAGCTTGTGCACAGCCAATCAGAGAAGGGGCTCGTCCTGCTCAGAGACACTCGTTTTTAAACCTCGCTACGGTTGCCTGTCGATCCCGTTTGAAAAAGAATATCTCTATCGGCACTAGCAGTGGGAGGCGGTCGGCGACAGCCGTAGCCCTGAGGATTCCTTATGGACAATGAACTTTAAAATTGTGCTTCTAATTTAGTAGCGCCATAGGGGGGAAAAGGGAGAGAAAAGGAAACCAGTCTGTCTGAACAGTATTTTCCTCAACTCGTAAAGACTTCATTTAAACACTGACGTCTCTCTCTAAACTCTTCTTATTGGAATATCACTGAATTTAGAAGCCCTGGTGAAATTATTTTCAAAGTAAATCTACCAGAGATTTGTAAATGGTTTTAAATTAAAAAAAAGTGCATGGCACATTTATTAAACACGCATACAATGTAACAATGTTCTGCAAACTGCAGAGGAAGAGGATACTCCTCCATCTGATTCACCTAGTGCGGTCACGCAAGTCTTTCCCCTCCCATCTCCCTAGCAAGTTAATACTGTGTAACAGTCTTCTCGGACCTGTTCCCTCCCATCTCCCTAGCAAGCTAACTTAACACTATGTAACAGCCTTCTCAGACCAGTTCCCTCCCATCTCCCTAGCAAGCTAACTTAACACTATGTAACAGCCTTCTCAGACCTGTTCCCTCCCATCTCCCTAGCAAGCTAACTTAACACTATGTAACAGCCTTCTCAGACCTGTTCCATCCCATCTCCCTAGCAAGCTAACTTAACACTATGTAACAGCCTTCTCAGACCTGATCCCTCCCATTTCCCTAGCAAGTTAACACTTTGTAACAGCCTTCTCAGACCTGTTCCCTCCCATCTCCCTAGCAAGCTAACTTAACACTATGTAACAGCCTTCTCAGACCTGTTCCCTCCCATCTCCCTAGCAAGCTAACTTAACACTGTGTAACATCCTTCTCAGACCTGTTCCCTCCCATCTCCCTAGCAAGCTAACTTAACACTCTGTAACAGCCTTCTCAGACCTGTTCCCTCCCATTTCCCTAGCAAGTTAACACATTGTAACAGCCTTCTCAGACCTGTTCCCTCCCATCTCCCTAGCAAGCTAACTTAACACTATGTAACATCCTTCTCAGACCTGTTCCCTCCCATCTCCCTAGCAAGCTAACACTACGTAACAGCCTTCTCAGACCTGTTCCCTCCCATCTCCCTAGCAAGGTAACTTAACACTGTGTAACAGCCTTCTCAGACCTGTTCCCTCACTCACTGCTGGAGATTTAGTCAACTAAAACTAGACAAAACAATTCCGGTGACTAAAATACGAAATAAACTAAAATGGCATTTTAATTCAAAAGGCTAGGACTAAAAATAAAATCAAAATTTTCCGTCAAAATTAACACTGGTTGGGGTGTGTGTAGAAAATGCCTCTGCTACCCACTGAAACACTAAATTACGTGGATTTCGACTTTGCACGGATATATTTGTACAGGAAGTTCTAATTCCTGTATGTTTTGAATGGTCACTAATAACATTAAACACAAGTAACTTGCAATCAGTTCTCTATGACCTGGTCTATAACTAGTATAAAGGGCCACTACACAAAACGAGGAATCACTTTTTACTGGAGAGGGTGCATAGCCATGTCTTATTCTTGCAAGCTCATTAATGCACAGCATTGTACTGCGATAGTAAAGGTCCAGGTCCAAATTAAATTGGGGTTAGCATAAGGGATATGGTTACAACATAAGGGTTAGAGTTAAATTTAGGGTTCAGATTGGGGTCAAAAGGTCCCTGTAGAAAAGAAAAAAACTTAAACATAATGGTATCTAATGAAAGCCCTTCTTATGACGATAAAAACAACATATCATTTGTGTGGGTACAGTAGGTGAGAGAGAAGAAAATGACAGCTAAACACAAACACCCCAGAAATGTCAAAACAGCTCTTGTCACCAAGGGAAAGACAAGGTCAAAAGGTCCTGTCACTAAGGAGTTAATTTAAAAAAATGAAACCAAGGGGAAAAAAAAAAAAAAGAAAAGTCAGCCCAAGTTATATAAAAAAAAAGGGAAAAAAAAAAAGTTTAGAAATGTAGCATGGTGGAATATGCATGCTTCTCCCCACACCTAAACATTACAGATCACAAGCGTTCATCTTCTACGTGAGGTGGTCAATATATATTTAAATCAGATGTTGCAAGCAGGTGTATGAAGCATAAGAATGCATCTTACTGGCTCCCAAGCAATGTCCAGCACAGAGTACAAGAGAGAGAAAAGAAAAAAAAAAAAAAAATACACCTTTTGCAAGGTCATATTTTTTTTTTTTTTTTTAAATTGGTTCATTTTTGTTTCCCAGTTGGACTGTTCCTTTAAGGCCGTACTTGATGACATGAGAATCTATTCTATTGCAGTAGAGGTAAAAATCACTGGGGTCATTGGTTAGAGCCAGACGAGGTTTGATTCCCATCACCTGCCTGAAGAGGGCCTCAGCATCCACACTTTGGATAACAGCTCAACCACTCTTAAACCATTATCCACTGGCGCCACCAACTGTGCACCAGAGGATGTGCACTATAGAAACCAATTCAATGTGAAGAAAAATGAAAAAAAAAAAAAAAAAAAAAAAAAAAATTAGATGTTTTAAAAAGGTAAGCTGATCATAAAGAGGGAAAGAACAACAGTCTGGGTTTTCCTGCACTGTAGCTCAAATCACATTTTTTTAATTTTTTTTAAAATGTATATTTATATAGCAATCTAAAATGAATTCTACTTGGAAGATGTGTATCTAAGATCAGAAGAACTTAAATATTTACAGACTTTAGGAGCCAGCCTACTTGTTTTCAGCAGACAGGGTAATGGTACTTACATAGGAGTTCAATGAAAACCAATAAAAAAAAAAAAAGTTAGGAGCAGTAAAGAATTTGGGAGCTCTGGCTCCTGGGATTTGTTGAGCCCAGATTTATTACAGCTGAAATTAGTTCCTTGTTTTGCAAATCAATGGCTGCTCAGTATTTATTTGAAAGGTCAAGGATAAAACATATAAAGATGATCCCCGCAGAGTAAGGACGAGGTCGGTGCACACACACTCCAGTCACTGAATATCATTCCAGAAGCAGACCCTCTTACAACCTTTCAAAAAATACGTTCCTTCCCAGGGCAAACTGAGGAGGAATAATTAAAAGGCTCATTCAATGAAATGTGTAATGAAGCCACAAGGTACTGTCATAAGCATCTGACGCCACAGACATTTAATAAAAATATATATATTTTTTTTTCTTATTATTTTATGCATCTACTTCACTGACACTTTGGGGGTTATGTATAAAAACTCCAAACACTGCAAAGATTCGGTTTTATGAATAAAGGACTTTGAATAATCAAGCGCCTGCTTTTTTTTACATTAGCTTTTGACGTCAGGAGTATGCTTTTTACACAGGCGCACAGGTCTATAGAACAACTATTCTGCTGTGGGCCGTCTTTATACATAACTCCCAATGTACAGATTATTTTTGAATCTCTACAGTCACAGTATGCAGGGCCGTCTTTAATAGGGATTGGACCCTGGGCAAGCATTTGCTTGGGCCCCCTGGACCCTGCCCCCTCCCCTGCATGCAATCCCGCCATCCATCGCAATGTTACCCCCCCCCCCCACATGCCATAATTGTTGTGCCATTCAGATGCCAGTAATATTGTGCCATTCAGAGCGCAGTATTATTGTGCCAGTCAGAGCACAGTAATATTGTGCCAGTCAGAGCCCAGTAATATTGTGCCATTCAGAGCCCAGGAATATTGTGCCAGTCAGAGCCCAGGAATATTGTGCCAGTCAGAGCCCAGGAATATTGTGCCAGTCAGAGCCCAGTATTATTGTGCCAGCCAGATGCCCAGTAATATTGTGCCAGCCAGAGCCCAGTAATATTCTGCCATTCAGATGCCCAGTAATATAGTGCCAGTCAGAGCCCAGTAATATAGTGCCAGTCAGAGCCCAGTAATATAGTGCCTGCCAGCCAGATGCCCAGTTATATTGTGCCAGCCAGAGCCCAGTAATATTCTGCCATTCAGATGCCCAATATTATTCTGCCATTCAGATGCCCAGTAATATTGTGCCAGCCAGAGCCCACACACACATATGCCATAATTGTTGTGCCATTCAGATGACAGTAATATTGTGCCATTCAGAGCGCAGTATTATTGTGCCAGTCAGAGCCCAGTATTATTGTGCCAGTCAGAGCCCAGTATTATTGTGCCAGTCAGAGCCCAGTATTATTGTGCAAGTCAGAGCCCAGTATTATTGTGCCAGCCAGAGCCCAGGAATATTGTGCCAGCCAGAGCCCAGTAATATTGTGCCAGCCAGATGCCCAGTAATATTGTGCCAGTCAGAGCCCAGTAATATTCTGCCATTCAGATGCCCAGTAATATTGTGCCAGCCAGATGCCCAGTAATATTGTGCCAGCCAGATGCCCAGTAATAATGTGCCAGTCAGAGCCCAGTAATATTCTGCCATTCAGATGCCCAGTAATATTGTGCCAGTCAGAGCCCAGTAATATAGTGCCAAACAGATACCCAGTAATATTGTGCCAGCCAGAGCCCAGTAATATTGTGCCAGCCAGATGCCCAGTAATATTGTGCCAGTCAGAGCCCAGTAATATTCTGCCATTCAGATGCCCAGTAATATTGTGCCAGCCAGATGCCCAGTAATATTGTGCCAGCCAGATGCCCAGTAATATTGTGCCAGCCAGATGCCCAGTAATATTGTGCCAGTCAGAGCCCAGTAATATTCTGCCATTCAGATGCCCAGTAATATTGTGCCAGTCAGAGCCCAGTAATATAGTGCCAAACAGATACCCAGTAATATAGTGCCAGCCAGAGCCCAGTAATATTGTGCCAGCCAGATGCCCAGTAATATAGTGCCTGCCAGCCAGATGCTCAGTTATACTGTGCCAGCCAGAGCCCAGTAATATTCTGCCATTCAGATGCCCAATATTATTCTGCCATTCAGATGCCCAGTAATATTGTGCCAGCCAGAGCCCACACACACATATGCCATAATTGTTGTGCCATTCAGATGACAGTAATATTGTGCCATTCAGAGCGCAGTATTATTGTGCCAGTCAGAGCCCAGTATTATTGTGCCAGTCAGAGCCCAGTATTATTGTGCCAGTCAGAGCCCAGTATTATTGTGCCAGTCAGAGCCCAGTATTATTGTGCAAGTCAGAGCCCAGTATTATTGTGCCAGCCAGAGCCCAGTAATATTGTGCCAGCCAGATGCCCAGTAATATTGTGCCAGTCAGAGCCCAGTAATATTCTGCCATTCAGATGCCCAGTAATATTGTGCCAGCCAGATGCCCAGTAATATTGTGCCAGTCAGAGCCCAGTAATATTCTGCCATTCAGATGCCCAGTAATATTGTGCCAGTCAGAGCCCAGTAATATAGTGCCAAACAGATACCCAGTAATATAGTGCCAGCCAGAGCCCAGTAATATTGTGCCAGCCAGATGCCCAGTAATATTGTGCCTGTCAGAGCCCAGTAATATTCTGCCATTCAGATGCCCAGTAATATAGTGCCAGTCAGAGCCCAGTAATATTGTGCCATTCAGATGCCCAGTAATATAGTGCCAGTCAGAGCCCAGTAATATAGTGCCAGTCAGAGCCCAGTAATATTGTGCCAGTCAGAGCCCAGTAATATTCTGCCATTCAGTTGCCCAGTAATATTCTGCCATTCAGTTGCCCAGTAATATTCTGCCATTCAGTTGCCCAGTAATATTCTGCCATTCAGTTGCCCAGTAATATTGTGCCAGCCAGCCCCCCCCCCCCCCCGTTCCCAAGTATTTACATGAAGCTGCTCCGTGTCCCCCGCCGGATGTCTCCTCCGTGCAGTCTTCTCTCTTGCACGGAGGAGGGAAACAGTCAGTTTTTTTTTTTCCGGCCGTCGCATCCATCGGATGCGGCTTGCCGGAAAAAAGCGTTCACAAGCGCAATGCGCTGTGAACGCGGCAAGCAGGGCTGGGGGCCCACGGGACAGCTGCCTTGGGGCCCCCCAGGTGTAAATGGGCCCAGGGCAGCTGCCCCGTTTGCCCCGCGTTAAAGACGGCCCTGACAGTATGAACAGTGTGTAGGGGGCAGCTATGATGGGTGTGTACTGGAGAATTATACTGGATAACAGTGCCACCTAGTGGGATTTCTGGAGAATGTAAAAGACAGTAAAGAAGTGTTCAAAGCTTCCATGAAAGGACAGTCTGAACCCAATACATTAAAAAAAAAGGTTCAGTCCTAAAAAACCACATGCATTTCAGAAGCACCATTTACCAAATAAAGTCAATCAAAGCATTACATGACAAACTCTCTATAAGTCTGTATGTGCTAGTGAGTGGGTTACATCCTCGGACCAGCTGCCATGATGCTTTCATAGCATAGCTTTCATCCAAGAGGATTAGGAATGAATGGACTTGGTGATATATCTCTGGTAGATGTGGTGGGAGAGAGAGGGTGAAATTGCAATAGCAGTGAGATAAAGCACTGCAGTCACATCACTGCGTTTTCAACTTCTCTGTAGCGTTTGCCACATAAATACCACACTTCTCGGGCTACTTGCTCTCTAATAAGAGATTAAATTTAGTATTGAACCTATGCATGTCCATATCCACCTGGGAGCATGTATATGTGATCACACAAGCACAGATCCCCCACGCACTTCACTGATACAGAGAGCCGTGTGTGAGCTCATACGCTAGCGCACTGTATCACGGATACCACCATCACCCACCTCGTGGGCAATAAATCCAGGACTTATTTTTTAAGGTCGAGCCTTGTATTAACCCTTCAGTCCAGGATTTGGAGGAAAGGTGGGATTTGGATTGCCAGAATGGCCATTCCCCTTGACGACATGTATGTCCTGTGTCTAAATGACCATCGGAAGCAATCAATGATGGCTTCCTCCGCTTAGTCAGTGTTGATGTAATGCCTCAATATTGAGGCATTCAGCAACATTGAAATCAGTGACAATGTGATCACTTTCCTGGTTATGAGAAAGCAATACGCTAATTTCAGTTATTGCCCTATAACATGCAAATGACAACAGAAAAACATGTAAAAAAAACAGTGTGTATTTCTATACTCAGGATCTATTTAGCAGGTTTATTTTATTTTCATTTTTAGATGAATAAAATATGTTTTTTCACCCATTAAATATGATGAAAATAATTATTTTGCACATAAAAATATATAATATGTGCAAGTACAGTAAATGAGAAGGAAGAAAATTACAGCTAAACACAAACACCACAGAAGTGTTACAACAGCCCGAGTCACCATGGGGTTACTTAATGGGCTTACATCTGATCGAGTATGACCTCCAGGTTAAAGGGACAGTCTAGTCCCCAAACTCACTTTGGTGCAAGATGAAGATGACAGCTTGTATGGTGTGACTTGATGCAGGCATTTTGTATAAATCACATTTGTAATATTTGACTCAAGCCCTCCCCCAGTGATTACTCTGCATGTTTACTGCAGCACTGATTATATAGACACTGAGGATATAAAGTGAAAAAACAATAGCTAAAGTGCGCTTGAACAAACTGCAGGTGAAAAAAAAGTGTGTGTGTGTGTGTATATATATATATATATATATATATATATATATCTCAAATTATTAGGTGAACATATAGTTGTGTGAAAAATCTGTGAAAAAATCAGTGAAAAATTTGTGATTGAGGGGGACTCTGTCTCCCCTCTGATTTCTCACTCACAGACTTCCAGAAAGAGATTGCACTTTATAAGCATGTATTCGTCAGTGGGGGCTTGGTGTGGACCTCCTCTGTTGGTTACAGCTGCCATGAAATGCTTCTATTTTCCATTGTTCCCTTCATATTTCTATTAACAAGACAGTTACTAAATCAGAATATAAGATAATCAGATAGATTATAACATATACCTTATTATTTCCTAGTGATTTTATATAAGTTTTTTGTATTTTCTGTATCAAGCAGGGACAATTTTCTTTAAGGGCAGAGCAGTCTAGAAATACTTGAGTATTTCTAGACTGCTCTGCCCTTAAAGAAAATTGTTGGCAGCTGTAACCAACAGAGGAGGTCCACACCAAGACCCCACTGACGAATACATGCTTATGAAGTGCAATCTCTTTCTGGAAGTCTGTGAGTGAGAAATCAGAGGGGAGACAGAGTCCCCCTCAATCACAAATTTTATATATATATATATATATATATATACACACTGTATTTTCACCTGCAGTTTGTTCAAGCGCACTTTAGCTATTGTTTTTTCACTTTATGTTTATTTTACTGTGTGTGGTTTAGGGACACACTGCCTCAGTGCTGCTACAACTAGGATTAAAGCGCTGGGTATATGTTTATATTTGTACTGAGGATATAAAGTTTTGTTTCATATAGTCACTTCCTGTCCTTCTCAAATTGAGTCTATTGAGTGCCTGTGAGTGACCTTGCTCTTGTACACCGTAGGATCTCTTAACAGTGCAACACATTGTCTGATGACATCACTAGAGAGACAGGATATTCCATTCATTTGAATGGCATTATTCTCATTGGTTCCTGCAGCAAAAAAAAAAGGAGATGACTTTTACTCATGTAGTGTGGGCAGTCCTTGTTTTTTTGCAAACTGCTGTAATGTCACAATTTCTTCTAGCTGTAAGTATTTTATATTTTAAGCAATGGAAAATGTAAGACATGCATTTTAATGTACTTTGAAAGTACATTTTTAATATTTGGAAGATGCATTTGGGGCACTAGACAGTCTCTTTGAGCATACCGATATTTACAGACATTAAACTGGGGACTCTTATGTAAAGTATACACTGTATCTCATTCCGTGCATCCTGTATAACCCTGTCTGGCCTGGGTCACTTCCAGTGACGCGGAATCAGCTGATTGTATGCTATTTATCTCAGGGTCTGCAAGTGTACGAATATTCTGGGCTCGTCTATGTGGACTACATTTCCCATGATGCTCGGCTAATGTGACTCGATGGGAGTGCGGTGCTGGTGTTCTGCCATTTTCCTTGACCCGTCAGAAGCCTGGATCTCGGCTGTTCATGCTGGCGAGCACACACCCCCCCCCCCCTCCCCTATTAGAGGGCGCGAGGAAAGTAACAGAACACCGCCACGGACCTAAGTGACCCAAACTAAACATGGCCGCCAAGCACGATACTCTCTTAAAATGAGTACAAGGAAATGAACTGGAAAAGAAAAGAAAAAAAATCAGTATAGCACTGTTTAATCTTGGGTGTAGTCGCCATTTTCTAACATTAGGGTTTGTGGTCATTTAGGAGAATATCGCGCTTGGCGGCCATGTTTAGTTTGGGTGACATTACGCGCGTCATGTAATAGGGAGGCGCAGGCTCACGCGCCTGCGCACTATATGTAATTGCAGTCAAAAAAGCTGACTTGACGTCATCAGAAATGGCGCGGTCCGGACTCCTGACGGGTGGCGGAAAATGACAGAACCCCAGCACCGCACTCCATCGGGTCACATAGGCCGAGCATCATGGGAAATGTAGTCCACAACAGAGAGTCCATTGATGACCTCAGAATTGTCTTACACTGGCAGAGATTGGTGATGACGTAATAATGACATCACAACGTGACAGTATAACATCATGACGCAGGGATTGGGCCAATCAGACGCCCTTCTCTGGTTTACACGCAGTTACACTAACCCCAGCGAGTGAAGTGACGTCATACCGCTTCTGACAGGACCCGTGAGGTCATACACACCCTCCTCCACTCACCAGTAGGTCTTCCACGGCCACCAGGTCGTTCAGGATCTCCTCCATCCTGTCAGCTCCAACTGTCCCACAGCATTGACACACCGCAAGCCAAACAACCTTTATCCGTCACGGCGTCGAGCCTCAGGGCGTGACGCTGCAGCGGCCATCTTGGTTACTGGTAACCATGGCGTTTCCCTGAGCAGATGCCATATTGATTGCCAGTGGCATCAGTGTTCAAGGCGGCGGCCATGTCGGTTACTGGTAATGGAAGGGTCGTCTCCGGAAGTGGCAGCCATCTTAGTTGCTGGTAAACAAATGCGTATCGGGAAGCGGCGGCCATGTTTCTTGCTGGCAGTGGTGCGCGATGACGTGCGGCGGCCATCTTTGTGTTTGGAATGTGGCTAGATGTTTGTAATCTGTGGGCGGCTCCCTGACAGGACAGCTGGCGGCCATCTTGAATGTGTCTCCATTATTATCTTATAACTCTTTATAAAGATCACATTACCTGTACTAATAACGTAGTAACAATAAAATAATTGTTATCAACATAATATATAATTAAAATACAATACATACATTTATTTATTTCTCTTAGTGCGCAGTAATTGGCTGTGCCAATGTACCTCCCACCATTTTTCCCCAGCGCAGTCTGGACGCTGGGGGCAGAGCGTGGGGCTAGTGTCAGTGCTATCGCGCTCACTCTACGTGGGACAGTCCTGATGTGGTGCGTCTCAGGGCAGCGGTCAGTGGGCGAGCGTTCCTCAGGACCAGGCCGATATTGCAATTTCTTGCTACGCTAGTAAATGACCATAATGAGTAATACGCTAATATACTTACCTGTCAGCGCATCTGATCCGGAGGGGGCGTGAGGTGGTGTGTGTCCCTCGCGCAGACGCACTTCTGCCAAAGTTACGGCTGATTGACAGCCGTAACTTTGTGCGCATGCGCTGTGGTGCGTAATGAGCAAATTCTACTGCGCCTGTGCCGTAGAATTTGCTTGAGTTTTTTGTCAGAACACCGTCCTAAGAGCAAATCTGGCCACTAGGTTAAGTAATGAGGGCAATGATGGTCACTGGGTAAGTCCTCAGGGCAAATCCGGTCACTGGGGTATTTCCTGAGAGCAAATCTGGCCACTGGGTTATGTCATGAGGGCAAAGCTGGTTACTGGGGTAAATCTGGAGGGCAAATCTGGTCACTGGGTTAAGTCCTGAGGGCAAATTTGGTCACTGGGGTATATTCTGAGTGCAAGTAAGGCCACTGGGTTAAGTCCTGAGGGCAAAGCTGGTCACTGGGGTAAGTCCTGAGGGTAAAACTAGTCACTGGTGTAAGTCTTGAGGGCAACTCTGGCCATTGGGGTATGTCTTGAGTACAAATCTGGCCACTGGGGTAAATTCTGAATGCAAAGCTGGTCACTGGTATATATCTTATGGGCAAATCTTATAAACAATGAGTTTCTCCTCTAGTTGACATTTTAGTGCCCTGAGTTGTAAAACATTTTACAGTATTTGCTCAAATATAAGACAAGGTTTAACACAATGCTCTGAAAAAGTCTTGGGGGCAAAGTCTGGGGCACGTGGCTGTATGGGGGGCACGATTGGCTGACTTCACTGTTTACTTACTTACTTACTGTCCTGGCAAATTTGGGACTGTTGGCAGCTATGTACATGGAAGAACTTTATAATGAACTTAATAAACATTAAAAGGGTTCACTTGAACGAGTCTCGACAGGCGGCAGGGGGAGGCGTTGGGAAATCATGACCAGAAGTTGTGATTTTCAGTGTTTTAGAAATGGGAATTAGCAGCGCCGTCGCAGTTATCAAGTACGCTCAAGGTACGCCCTGCCGATGGAGTCTGCAGAGACACCCGATCCTGGTACAAGCCTGGCCTAGCACCCCTCGATTTATTCATGAAAATAGTGCAGAGCATTGACAAGGGAATTGCAAACTTAAGGCCAAAGTAGCTGGAGTTGGATGGCCGCCCACATGTGAACCGTTGTTCTAGACTTGCCACCATTTTTAGGACTCATGTTAAGAGGACCTGTTTGGTTTTAAAGTGGATTTGGTTTTACCGATGACAGATGAAACGGATATTACGGTACATAGTTACATACCTCCCAACCTGTTTCTCGAACATAGCGGAATGCAGAGGCGGTAGGCTTGGGAAAGGTGAGTTGCTTCGCAGTCGGAGGGGCCTTAGCTGCCGCACATGTACAGATCTACGCACATTCTCTGGGACTCCAGACAATCAATATCAGGATTGTGTTCCTGAATTGGGACTTTCAGTTAGGGTGTATATAGTTAGCCAGACTCTGACGTGCTGTAGCATCGCTCCCATAAAAAGCATATTTGCTCACAAATACAGGAACCCTGATTATAAGTCAAGTGAGACTGTCACTGCGTGTGTATGTGTGAGACTTTGTGTGTGTCTGAGAGACTGTCTCTCTGTATATGTGAGACTCTCTCTGTGCGTGTGTGTGATTTATGTGGCATAGTCTGCCTCCTAAAAAACTAAATGAAGTGGATCATACCCTGTTCTACTGATCTGCAGATTGATTTCATTGTACAATGCCGTCCTTGGCAGGTGCATTGCTGAATAAGGTAGAAAATGTAGACTGCTATTAGATACTTCAATTTGAATGCATACATTATAATGATTATTTATCCTTTGATAAAAAACATTGATGGGTGCTCCACCCATCAATGTTTTTATCAAAGGATAAATAATCATTATAATGTTACATTGTTTTGCCGCCCCCCTTTGGCTCCCAAAGGGGGGCGGCAAAACAATGTTCCGCCTAGGGTAGCAAAAAACTTTGCACCGGCCCTGGCTCGAGACACCCAGTACCTGTACTTGGGAGGCTGGAAATCAATCTTCCTGGATCATGGAATGTCGCATGACATCATCTGGTGCCACGTGACTTCACTACTGTAGCTCTATCCCCATTCAGCGCGGGAGCCAACTAAAGGAAGTTTGTAAGCAACACACCTGCTAATTACACTGCTGTTACTCCTTATTACGTAACTTGCACCTTAGACACTGCTGCAAGGTAAGGGCTCAAAGGGCTTTAAAAAAACACACACAATTATGTCAGGGTTTTTTGACATTTCCCTGTCACCTAACCCACTCGGACATCCCTGGCACACTGATTGTGCCGCAAGCTCACCCCCCGGGCCATCCAACTGTGAGAGAGGTGGGGAAACAAGGGGAGCATTGATATCAGAAGAGTCACTCCCTACTGATCTGTCAGACTGAGTCTATTCACTGAAAGGTGAGTTTCGATAAACATTTCATGTCACTGGCAGAAATATACATTGTACAGGAACAAACCTGGCGAGTCTCAGCTGGCCCTGCACAATGTATAGAGGAATATATAGAAGAGCTCAGCTGGCCATGGATAATGCAGAGTTCCATCTTTACACACTGTCACTTTATAACAATGCATTATACAGGACCAACTCTGTTCTTCTAGCAGGAGAAACTCACCAGACCCTGCACAATGTATAGAAGAATATATAGAAGAGCTCAGCTGGCCATGGATAATGCAGAGTTACATCTTTACACACTGTCACTTTATAACAATGCATTATAAAGGACCAACTCTGTTCTTCTAGCAGGAGAAACTCACCAAGCCCTGCACAATGTATAGAAGAATATATAGAAGAGCTCAGCTGGCCATGGATAATGCAGAGTTACATCTTTACATACTGTCACTTTATAACAATGCATTATACAGGACCAACTCTGTTCTTCTAGCAGGAGAAACTCACCAGGCCCTGCACAATGTATAGAATATATAGAAGAGCTCAGCTGGCCATGGATAATGCAGAGTTACATATTTCCACACTGTCACTATATAACAATGCATTATACAGGACCAACTCTGTTCTTCTAGCAGAGAAACTCACCAGGCCCTGCACAATGTATAGAAGAATATATAGAAGAGCTCAGCTGGCCATGGATAATGCAGAGTTACATCTTTCCACACTGTCACTATATAACAATGCATTATACAGGACCAACTCTGTTCTTCTAGCAGAGAAACTCACCAGGCCCTGCACAATGTATAGAAGAATATATAGAAGAACTCAGCTGGCCATGGATAATGCAGAGTTACATCTTTACACACTGTCACTTTATAACAATGCATTATACAGGACCAACTCTGTTCTTCTAGCAGGAGAAACTCACCAGACCCTGCACAATGTATAGAAGAATATATAGAAGAGCTCAGCTGGCCATGGATAATGCAGAGTTACATCTTTACACACTGTCACTTTATAACAATGCATTATAAAGGACCAACTCTGTTCTTCTAGCAGGAGAAACTCACCAAGCCCTGCACAATGTATAGAAGAATATATAGAAGAGCTCAGCTGGCCATGGATAATGCAGAGTTACATCTTTACATACTGTCACTTTATAACAATGCATTATACAGGACCAACTCTGTTCTTCTAGCAGGAGAAACTCACCAGGCCCTGCACAATGTATAGAATATATAGAAGAGCTCAGCTGGCCATGGATAATGCAGAGTTACATATTTCCACACTGTCACTATATAACAATGCATTATACAGGACCAACTCTGTTCTTCTAGCAGAGAAACTCACCAGGCCTTGCACAATGTATAGAAGAATATATAGAAGAGCTCAGCTGGCCATGGATAATGCAGAGTTACATCTTTCCACACTGTCACTATATAACAATGCATTATACAGGACCAACTCTGTTCTTCTAGCAGAGAAACTCACCAGGCCCTGCACAATGTATAGAAGAATATATAGAAGAACTCAGCTGGCCATGGATAATGCAGAGTTACATCTTTACACACTGTCACTTTATAACAATGCATTATACAGGGCCAACTCTGTTCTTCTTGCAGAGAAACTCACCAGGCCCTGCACAATGTATAGAAGAATATATAGAAGAGCTCAGCTGGCCATGGATAATGCAGAGTTACATCTTTACACACTGTCACTTTATAACAATGCATTATACAGGACCAACTCTGTTCTTCTAGCAGAGAAACTCACTAGACCCTGCACAATGTATAGAAGAATATATAGAAGAGCTCAGCTGACCATGGATAATGCAGAGTTACATCTTTACACACTGTCACTTTATAACAATGCATTATAGAGGACCAACTCTGTTCTTCTAGCAGAGAAACTCACCAGGCCCTGCACAATGTATAGAAGAATATATAGAAGAACTCAGCTGGCCATGGATAATGCAGAGTTACATCTTTACACACTGTCACTTTATAACAATGCATTATACAGGGCCAACTCTGTTCTTCTAGCAGGAGAAACTCACCAGGTTCTGCACAATGTATAGAATAACATATAGAAGAGCTCAGCTGGCCATGGATAATGCAGAGTTACATCTTTACACACTGTCACTTTATAACAATGCATTATACAGGGCCAACTCTGTTCTTCTAGCAGAGAAACTCACCAGGCCCTGCACAATGTATAGAAGAATATATAGAAGAGCTCAGCTGGCCATGGATAATGCAGAGTTACATCTTTACACACTGTCACTTTATAACAATGCATTATACAGGGCCAACTCTGTTCTTCTAGCAGGAGAAACTCACCAGACCCTGTACAATGTATAGAAGAATATATAGAAGAGCTCAGCTGGCCATGGATAATGCAGAGTTACATCTTTACACACTGTCACTTTATAACAATGCATTATACAGGACCAACTCTGTTCTTCTAGCAGAGAAACTCACTAGACCCTGCACAATGTATAGAAGAATATATAGAAGAGCTCAGCTGGCCATGGATAATGCAGAGTTACATCTTTACACAATGTCACTTTATAACAATACATTATACAGGACCAACTCTGTTCTTCTAGCAGGAGAAACTCACCAGACCCTGCACAATGTATAGAATAACATATAGAAGAGCTCAGCTGGCCATGGATAATGCAGAGTTACATATTTACACACTGTCACTTTATAACAATGCATTATACAGAGCCAACTCTGTTCTTCTAGCAGGAGAAACTCACCAGACCCTGCATAATGTATAGAAGAATATATAGAAGAGCTCAGTTGGCCATGGATAATGCAGAGTTACATCTTTACACACTGTCACTTTATAACAATGCATTATACAGGACCAACTCTGTTCTTCTAGCAGAGAAACTCACTAGACCCTGCACAATGTATAGAAGAATATATAGAGGAGCTCAGCTGTTACATGCTTTCTAAACAGGTGTGATTGTGCTGTAAATACTATACACATATAATATGATGCATACTAAACAGGTGCGAGTGATGTAAATTAAATAGGTATAATTGATGTAAAGTGATGTATATTATACATATATAATATGACTCTTATTAAACATGTGGTTGTGCTGTAAATACTATACATATATAATATGATGCTTACTAAACAGGTGTGAGAGTGCTGTAAATACTATATATATATATATATAATATAATGCTTATTAAACAGGTGTGATTGTGCTGTAAACACTATACATTTATAATGTGACTCTTACTAAACAGGTGTGAGCATGCTGTAAATATATACTTATACAATTAGTGTTGAGCAAATGTCTTTCGGTTTATAGACTTTCGGTTTATGGAATACATGTATTGCTATTCTATAAACCGAAATAGAGTCCCCATTCATAAGAATAGGTCAATTTACCTATTCGTATGAATGGGGACACTTACCCACATTTTAATTCCTTTTGCAGCCCTCTAGCCCTTTCCAGGACTTCTTTAGAGGCATTTTAGTGGCCAAAAGTTCGGGTCCCTATTGACTTCAATGGGGTTCGGGGTCAAGTTCAACCCCGAACCCGGACTTTTTTCCGAAGATCGGCCGAACCCGAACATCCAGGTGTCCGCTCAACTCTATATATAATGTGACGCTTACTAAACAGGTGTGATTGTGCTGTAAATACTACACATATATAATATGATGCTTACTGAACAGGTGTGAGTTCTGTAAATACTGTACATATATAATATGACACTAAACAGGTGTTAGTGTAAATACTATACATATATAATATGACACTTACTAAGCAGGTGTGGTTGTGCTGTAAATACTATACATATATAATATGATGCT
Organism: Pelodytes ibericus; assembly: GCA_036172795.1. Taxonomy (NCBI): domain Eukaryota; kingdom Metazoa; phylum Chordata; class Amphibia; order Anura; family Pelodytidae; genus Pelodytes; species Pelodytes ibericus. Next base: position 222,466,658 of record CM069858.1, on the reverse strand, counting down.
TACTAAACAGGTGTGAGAGTGCTGTAAATACTATACATATATAATATGACGCTTACTAAGCAGGTGTGGTTGTTCTGTAAATACTATACATATATAATATGACGCTTACTAAACAGGTGTTAGTGTAAATACTATATATATATAATATGACGCTTACTAAGCAGGTATGGTTGTTCTGTAAATACTATACATATATAATATGATGCTTACTAAACAGGTGTGATTGTTCTGTAAATACTATACATATATAATATGACACTTGCTAAACAGGTGTGAGAGTGCTGTAAATACTATACATATATAATAAGATACATACTAAACAGTTGTAATTGTGCTGTAAATACTATACATATATAATATGACGTTTACTAAGCAGGTGTGGTTGTGCTGTAAATACTATACATATATAATATGACGCTTACTAAACAGGTGTGAGCATGCTGTAAATACTATACATATATAATATGACACTTACTAGACAGTTGTAATTGTGCTGTAAATACTAGAGAGATTCATTGGGACAGGGTAGTCTAAATCTTTAAAACCTAACCAATATTGGTAATAATGACTAGGAAAAGACTTATCCAGTCAGCATTAATCAATCAAATAGGATAACGGTGCTGTGATGCTGACACCTAGTGGTGTAGTTGGGTATATAATACCTTATAAATAGAAAGAGAGACCTATATGTTAAAAAGATACTGTAATAAGGGTATCAAACTGGGAAAAGCTCCTACTTAAATCCACAGTTATTTCATGTGCTGCCCAGCAAATAACAAATCACTTGTTTGAGATATCACTTGTATGATCAGCTTATATCTGGGTTCTCTGAGCTACAGTAAAGCTTAGTTCAATTTTAAAACAAGTATTTGCAAGCCTCACATAGCTCTTACTCCGTCTGTGGTACGCGATATATAGCTTTACTGAATGTGTTCTATGAATGTAAATTTATCAGAAACCCTTCCTTCCAAAACCACGGCAACCACCACAGAGGCTTACAAATAATGTACTTATAAAGGTCTGACAGCCTTTTATATATATATATATATATATATATATATATATATATATATATATATATATATACATACCACCAGCTAACTCTATGGCCTTGTTTCTTTCAGTAACGATCTCCAGATGTATGTTTCCAAGAGTGACAACATGTATTCAGGTAAGATCTTCTGGTGGCGTGTTTAGTGGACTGCGTTGTGATTGTAGAATTATTCACGTGGAGTAGTGATTATCTGTCTCATTTGAATTGTCCTGTTTTGTAAAATTAAAGGACATCCCAACCTATGTTTAATTGAAAGATAACATCAGTTGTAGCTGGAATTCAAATACATTCTTAAATGAAAAAATACAAATAAAGTACCTTATTGACTGATTCCTCTTTGCTTGTATAGCTGTGTTGGGGGCGGACATGTTGCTTTAGAATGTTGGGTCATTTGTTCCTTTACTCCACCCAAGGTCTCACCCAAGATTCTAAACATGTCTGACCTCTGTTAGAGCTTAATAAGTTATTTTATCTGTATTCTTTCATTAAAACATCAGAACAATGTTTCCTTTCAATATGAAAAAAAGGCACACTCAAGTATAAGAATCCCGAATGAGGCCGAGTCGAGGGTAAATGTATCTATAAAGATTGACGCTGTGTTTAATACGTGTAAGGGAAAATAACATTTTAACCCTTGCGTCCTTTGGGGAATAATTGGCCCCCAAGAAAGTTTAGTTTTTCTATAAATATACTTAAAATAATTTGTACTTGGCCGGTCATGTTGTCCTTCAATGTGCTACATAGATTATAAGCACCAGCAACGTATCTCGTCTCTTTCAGGGCATCCAAACCCGTGTAACACCAGCCTGATCCAGAGCCAGCCAGTAGCACTCTACCAGGGTCAGTCCTGTCCACGCTGTGCCACAGTACCTCCTGGACTGGAACAACTTGCCCAGGTCAGAAATACCACGAATTGTGGGGCACTTCAAACCGTGCCCTCCCACCCCTCCCCCACCACCAATCATTTGTAAGGAGACAAGGGGACATCATTACAGGTCTTGTCATGCCATCCCTCTCAGTCACACAATCTGAATAGATACCTGTGACAATAACAGTCCGGGAAAGATTATTAGAAATGTAATTACCATGTAATTGTAATAGTGATATTTAGAATCCCCCTCTTAAGTGGAGGGCTAATGGTTTGCCCTGGCATAGAACCATACCTCCCAATTGAAGCCTGCAATAACTCTTAACTATTCTTCTTGACAGTTTTGGTTTTTGAAAGATAAAGCTAGTATTAATACAGAGTCAGTAATATAATGCAAGTAGACTGCGATTCATTACTGTGTTATTACATTTGACCTGACTTTAACTCCTCCTACTTCTCATTCCACACATACAGCTGTATGATCAGCTACCTGAATAGATCTGACATTAACTCCTCCTACTTCTCATTCAACGCATACAGCTGTATGATCAGCTACCTGAATAGATCTGACATTAACTCCTCCTACTTCTCATTCAACGCATACAGCTGTATGGTCAGCTACCTGAATAGATCTGACATTAACTCCTCCTACTTCTCATTCCACGCATACAGCTGTACGATCGGCTACCTGAACAGATCTGACATTAACTCCTCCTACTTCTCATTCCACGCATACAGCTGTATGATCAGCTACCTGAATAGATCTGACCTTAACTCCTCCTACTTCTCATTCCACACGTACAGCTGTATGATCAGCTACCTGAATAGATCTGACATTAACTCCTCCTACTTCTCATTCCACACATACAGCTGTATGATCAGCTACCTGAATAGATCTGACATTAACTCCTCCTACTTCTCATTCCATGCATACAGCTGTATGATCAGCTACCTGAATAGATCTGACATTAACTCCTCCTACTTCTCATTCCACACGTACAGCTGTATGATCGGCTACCTGAATAGATCGGACATTAACTCCTCCTACTTCTCATTCCACACATACAGCTGTATGATCCGCTACCTGAATAGATCTGACATTAACTCCTCCTACTTCTCATTCCACGCATACAGCTGTATGATCAGCTACCTGAATAGATCTGACTAACTCCTCCTACTTCTCATTCCACACATACAGCTGTATGATCAGCTACCTGAATAGATCTGACATTAACTCCTCCTACTTCTCATTCCACGCATACAGCTGTATGGTCAGCTACCTGAATAGATCTGACATTAACTCCTCCTACTTCTCATTCCACGCATACAGCTGTATGATCGGCTACCTGAATAGATCTGACAGTAACTCCTCCTACTTCTCATTCCACGCATACAGCTGTATGATCGGCTACCTGAATAGATCTGACCTTAACTCCTCCTACTTCTCATTCCACGCATACAGCTGTATGATCAGCTACCTGAATAGATCTGACATTAACTCCTCCTACTTCTCATTCCACGCATACAGCTGTATGATCAGCTACCTGAATAGATCTGACATTAACTCCTCCTACTTCTCATTCCACACGTACAGCTGTATGATCAGCTACCTGAATAGATCTGACATTAACTCCTCCTACTTCTCATTCCACACGTACAGCTGTATGATCAGCTACCTGAATAGATCGGACATTAACTCCTCCTACTTCTCATTCCACACGTACAGCTGTATGATCAGCTACCTGAATAGATCGGACATTAACTCCTCCTACTTCTCATTCCACACATACAGCTGTATGATCAGCTACCTGAATAGATCTGACATTAACTCATCCTGCTTCTCATTCCACGCATACAGCTGTATGATCAGCTACCTGAATAGATCTGACATTAACTCCTCCTACTTCTCATTCCACGCATACAGCTGTATGATCAGCTACCTGAATAGATCTGACATTAACTCCTCCTACTTCTCATTCCACGCATACAGCTGTATGATCAGCTACCTGAATAGATCTGACATTAACTCCTCCTACTCCTCATTCCAAGCATACAGCTGTATGATCGGCTACCTGAATAGATCTGACATTAACTCCTCCTACTCCTCATTCCACGCATACAGCTGTATGATCAGCTACCTGAATAGATCTGACATTAACTCCTCCTACTCCTCATTCCACGCATACAGCTGTATGATCAGCTACCTGAATAGATCTGACATTAACTCCTCCTACTTCTCATTCCACGCATACAGCTGTATGATCAGCTACCTGAATAGATCTGACATTAACTCCTCCTACTCCTCATTCCACGCATACAGCTGTATGATCAGCTACCTGAATAGATCTGACATTAACTCCTCCTACTTCTCATTCCACGCATACAGCTGTATGATCAGCTACCTGAATAGATCTGACATTAACTCCTCCTACTTCTCATTCCACGCATACAGCTGTATGATCAGCTACCTGAATAGATCTGACAGTAACTCCTCCTACTTCTCATTCCACGCATACAGCTGTATGATCAGCTACCTGAATAGATCTGACTAACTCCTCCTACTTCTCATTCCACGCATACAGCTGTATGATCAGCTACATGAATAGATCTGACATTAACTCCTCCTACTTCTCATTCCACACGTACAGCTGTATGATCAGCTACCTGAATAGATCTGATATTAACTCCTCCTACTTCTCATTCCACCCATACAGCTGTATGATCGGCTACCTGAATGGACCTGACATTAACTCCTCTTACTTCTCATTCCACACGTACAGCTGTATGATCAGCTACCTAAATAGATCTGACATTAACTCCTACTACTTCTCATTCCACACATACAGCTGTATGATCAGCTACCTGAATAGATCTTACATTAACTCCTCCTACTTCTCATTCCATGCATACAGCTGTATGATCAGCTACCTGAATAGATCGGACATTAACTCCTCCTACTTCTCATTCCACGCATACAGCTGTATGATCAGCTACCTGAATAGATCTGACATTAACTCCTCCTACTTCTCATTCCACGCATACAGCTGTATGATCGGCTACCTGAATAGATCTGACATTAACTCCTCCTACTTCTCATTCCACTCATACAGCTGTATGATCAGCTACCTGAATAGATCTGACATTAACTCCTCCTACTTCTCATTCCACGCATACAGCTGTATGATCGGCTACCTGAATAGATCTGACATTAACTCCTCCTACTTCTCATTCCACGCATACAGCTGTATGATCGGCTACCTGAATAGATCTGACATTAACTCCTCCTACTTCTCATTCCACGCATACAGCTGAATGATCGGCTACCTGAATAGATCTGACATTAACTCCTCCTACTTCTCATTCCACACATACAGCTGTATGATCAGCTACCTGAATAGATCTGACCTTAACTCCTCCTACTTCTCATTCCACGCATACAGCTGTATGATCAGCTACCTGAATAGATCTGACATTAACTCCTCCTACTTCTCATTCCACGCATACAGCTGTATGATCAGCTACCTGAATAGATCTGACATTAACTCCTCCTACTTCTCATTCCACGCATACAGCTGTATGATCAGCTACCTGAATAGATCTGACATTAACTCCTCCTACTTCTCATTCCACGCATAGAGCTGGACGATCTGCTACCTGAATGGATCTGACATTAACTCCTCCTACTTCTCATTCCACGCATACAGCTGTATGATCAGCTACATGAATAGATCTGAAATTAACTCCTCCTACTTCTCATTCCACACGTACAGCTGTATGATCGGCTACCTGAATGGACCTGACATTAACTCCTCTTACTTCTCATTCCACACGTACAGCTGTATGATCAGCTACCTGAATAGATCTGACATTAACTCCTCCTACTTCTCATTCCATGCATACAGCTGTATGATCAGCTACCTGAATAGATCGGACATTAACTCCTCCTACTTCTCATTCCACACGTACAGCTGTATGATCAGCTACCTGAATAGATCGGACATTAACTCCTCCTACTTCTCATTCCACACATACAGCTGTATGATCAGCTACCTGAATAGATCTGACATTAACTCCTCCTACTTCTCATTCCACGCATACAGCTGAATGATCGGCTACCTGAATAGATCTGACATTAACTCCTCCTACTTCTCATTCCACGCATACAGCTGTATGATCGGCTACCTGAATAGATCTGACATTAACTCCTCCTACTTCTCATTCCACGCATACAGCTGTATGATCAGCTACCTGAATAGATCTGACATTAACTCCTCCTACTTCTCATTCCACGCATACAGCTGTATGATCAGCTACCTGAATAGATCTGACATTAACTCCTCCTACTTCTCATTCCACGCATAGAGCTGGACGATCTGCTACCTGAATGGATCTGACATTAACTCCTCCTACTTCTCATTCCACGCATACAGCTGTATGATCAGCTACATGAATATATCTGAAATTAACTCCTCCTACTTCTCATTCCACACGTACAGCTGTATGATCGGCTACCTGAATGGACCTGACATTAACTCCTCTTACTTCTCATTCCACACGTACAGCTGTATGATCAGCTACATGAATAGATCTGACATTAACTCCTCCTACTTCTCATTCCACACATACAGCTGTATGATCAGCTACCTGAACAGATCTGACATTAACTCCTCCTACTTCTCATTCCATGCATACAGCTGTATGATCAGCTACCTGAATAGATCGGACATTAACTCCTCCTACTTCTCATTCCACGCATACAGCTGTATGATCAGCTACCTGAACAGATCTGACATTAACTCCTCCTACTTCTCATTCCACGCATACAGCCGTATAATCGGCTACCTGAATAGATGTGACATTAACTCCTCCTACTTCTCATTCCACGCATACAGCTGTATGATCAGCTACCTGAATAGATCGGACATTAACTCCTCCTACTTCTCATTCCACACATACAGCTGTATGATCAGCTACCTGAATAGATCTGACATTAACTCCTCCTACTTCTCATTCCACACATACAGCTGTATGATCAGCTACCTGAATAGATCTGACCTTAACTCCTCCTACTTCTCATTCCACGCATACAGCTGTATGATCAGCTACCTGAATAGATCGGACATTAACTCCTCCTACTTCTCATTCCACGCATACAGCTGAATGATCGGCTACCTGAATAGATCTGACATTAACTCCTCCTACTTCTCATTCCACGCATACAGCTGTATGATCAGCTACCTGAATAGATCTGACATTAACTCCTCCTACTTCTCATTCCACACATACAGATGTATGAACAGCTACCTGAATAGATCTGACATTAACTCCTCCTACTTCTCATTCCAGGCATACAGCTGTATGATCAGCTACCTGAATAGATCTGACATTAACTCCTCCTACTTCTCATTCCACGCATACAGCTGTATGATCAGCTACCTGAATAGATCTGACATTAACTCCTCCTACTTCTCATTCCACGCATACAGCTGTATGATCAGCTACCTGAATAGATCGGACATTAACTCCTCCTACTTCTCATTCCACGCATACAGCTGTATGATCAGCTACCTGAATAGATCGGACATTAACTCCTCCTACTTCTCATTCCACGCATACAGCTGTATGATCAGCTACCTGAATAGATCTGACATTAACTCCTCCTACTTCTCATTCCACGCATACAGCTGCATGATCAGCTACCTGAATAGATCTGACATTTACTCTTCCTACTTCTCATTCCACGCATACAGCTGTATGATCAGCTACCTGAATAGATCGGACATTAACTCCTCCTACTTCTCATTCCACACATACAGCTGTATGATCAGCTACCTGAATAGATCTGACAGTAACTCCTCCTACTTCTCATTCCACACATACAGCTGTATGATCAGCTACCTGAATATATCTGACATTAACTCCTCCTACTTCTCATTCCACGCATACAGCTGTATGATCAGCTACCTGAATAGATCGGACATTAACTCCTCCTACTTCTCATTCCACACATACAGCTGTATGATCAGCTACCTGAATATATCTTACATTAACTCCTCCTACTTCTCATTCCACGCATACAGCTGTATGATCAGCTACCTGAATAGACCTGACATTAACTCCTCCTACTTCTCATTCCACGCATACAGCTGTATGATCGGCTACCTGAATAGATCTGACATTAACTCCTCCTACTTCTCATTCCACACGTACAGCTGTATGATCGGCTACCTGAATAGATCTGACATTAACTTCTCCTACTTCTCATTCCACGCGTACAGCTGTATGATCGGCTACCTGAATAGATCTGACATTATCTCCTCCTACTTCTCATTCCACGCATACAGCTGTATGATCAGCTACCTGAATAGATCTGATATTAACTCCTCCTACTTCTCATTCCACACATACAGCTGTATGATCAGCTACCTGAATAGATCTGACATTAACTCCTCCTACTTCTCATTCCACGCATACAGCTGTATGATCGGCTACCTGAATAGATCTGACATTAACTCCTCCTACTTCTCATTCCACACATACAGCTGTATGATCAGCCATTTTTTTTTAGGGACACATATATCTTTTTCATTCAGCCCTGCAAAATGTATAATTCTTAAGTGTTCAGAGGAAAATCAGTGACGTAGAATAAAAAATGCTGAAAAATGATCTCTACATAATGCTAACATAATTGCAGCAACTGCATAAAATAAGAGAAATATGTTTTTCTGTAGTGTGTCCTGTTGATGATACTTGCAGTGTGTGCATACATACATTACACAGGAGTCTGTACAGAGCAGACATATAATAATACCAGGTGAATGATAACTATACTTGCAGTGTGTGCATACATATATTACACAGGAGCCTGTACAGAGCAGACATATAATAATACCAGGTGAATGATAACTATACTTGCAGTGTGTGCATACATATATTACACAGGAGTCTGTACAGAGCAGACATATAATAATACCAGGTGAATGATAACTATACTTGCAGTGTTCATACATACATTACACAGGAGTCTGTACAGAGCAGACACATAATAATACCAGGTGAATGATAACTATACTTGCAGTGTGTGCATATTTATATTCAGGGGAGGGCTGGCAGCCTTAGGCCTGGGGGGCAAATCCAGTCAAGTGGCCCATTGCACCATCGAATCGCCTCCCCATCCACGGCCATCTTTTCCTTGTTTTATAACGAATATTGCCAGGATTTTCCCCCACAATATGCCAGGATTTGCCATTTAATATGCTAGAATTTTCCCTTACAAAATGCCAGGATTATGCCCCTCAGTATGCCAGGATTATGCCCCTCAATATGCCAGGATTTAGACACCCAATATGCCAGGATTTTCTCCTCAATATTCCAAGATGATGCCCCCTCAATATGCCAGGATTTTCACCTAAATATGCCAGGATTATGCCCCTCAAAATGCCAGGATTATGCCCCTCAATATGCCAGGATTATGCCCCTCAATATGCCAGGATTATGCCCCTCAATATGCCAGGATTTAGACACCCAATATGCCAGGATTTTCCCTTCAATATGCCAAGATGATGCCCCCTCAATATGCCAGGATTTTCCCCTCAATATGCCAGGATTATGCCCCTCAACATGCCAGGATTTAGACACCCAATATCCCAAAATTTGGGCACCCCCCCCTACCCACGTTGCACACCTACGACATGACCCATAACCCACGTTGCACACCAGGACATGCCCCATCACCACATTTACATGCCTCCATCACCCCATTACATACACATTTCCAATATTATTTGCCATTAATATTCCCCAGCCAATTTGTCCCATAATATGCCAGTGTTATTCTGCAATTTAATATAACTCAGTAAATTTGCCCAATAATATTCCAAGGTTATCTGCAATTTAATATGCCCCTGCTAATTTGCCCAATATGCCAGTGTTAATTGCCATTTAATATTCCCCAGCCATTTTGCCCAATAATATGCCAGTCTTATTCTGCCATTTAATATTCCCCAGACGATTTGTCCAATAATATGCCAGTGTTATTCTGCCATTTAATATTCCCCAGCCAATTTGCCCAATAATATGCCAGTCTTATTTGCCATGTAATATTCCCCAGCCAATTTGCCCAATAATATGCCAGTCTTATTTGCCATGTAATATTCCCCAGCCAATTTGCCCAATAATATTCTAGTCTTATTTGCCATGTAATATGCCCCAGCCAATTTGCCCAATAATATGCCAGTCTTATTTGCCATGTAATATGCCCCAGCCAATTTGCCTAATAATATGCCAGTCTTATTTGCCATGTAATATGCCCCAGCCAATTTGCCCAATAATATGCCAGTCTTATTTGCCATGTAATATGCCCCAGCCAATTTGCCCAATATGCCAGTCTTATTTGCCATGTAATATGCCCCAGCCAATTTGCCCAATAATATGCCAGTCTTATTTGCCATGTAATATGCCCCAGCCAATTTGCCCAATAATATGCCAGTGTTATTTGCCATGTAATATTCCCCAGCCAATTTGCCCAATAATATGCCAGTCTTATTTGCCATGTAATATTCCCCAGCCAATTTGCCCAATAATATGCCAGTGTTTTTTGCCCCCCCCCCCCCTTACCTTTTTCCCTGGTGGCTAGTGGCAGGACTTCCCTGGTGGCTAGTGGCAGGAGGACTTACCTGGTGGCAGGCAGCATGGTCCCTCCATGCTGCCTGTTCGGCCACCCGGCGGTTGTACCGACAGGTCACGTGATCGGCGCGCGTCTGACGTCAGAGCGCCGATCACGTGACTGTCGGCACTTCCGTGTCGGCACAATGCACGGGGAGCCGAACAGGCAGCACGGAGTTTTCTCTGTGCTGCCTGTTCGGCTCCCCGTGCAGCTTTGCAGGCAGAGCGGAGGTGAGAGGGGATCTTCCGATCCCTTCTCACCTCAGTCTCTGCCTGCAAGCGCGTTTTTTTTTTTTTTTTAAAACACTGGCCCAGCGGCCGTGTTTTACATAGTTTAGGGCGGCCTGGGGGGCAATTGCCACCCTGCCCCCCGGCCCAGCCCGCCCCTGTTTATATTACACAGGAGTCTGTACAGAGCAGACATATAATAATACCAGGTGAATGATAACTATACTTGCAGTGTGTGCATACCTATATTACACAGGAGCCTGTACAGAGCAGACATATAGTAATACCAGGTGAATGATAACTATACTTGCAATGTGTGCATACATACATTACACAGGTGTCTGTACAGAGCAGACATATAATAATACCAGGTGAATGATAACTATACTTGCAGTGTGTGCATACATACATTACACAGGAGTCTGTACAGAGCAGACATATAATAATACCAGGTGAATGATAACTATACTTGCAGTGTGTGCATACATATATTACACAGGAGCCTGTACAGAGCAGACATATAATAATACCAGGTGAATGATAACTATACTTGCAATGTGTGCATACATACATTACACAGGAGTCTGTACAGAGCAGACATATAATAATACCAGGTGAATGATAACTATACTTGCAATGTGTGCATACATATATTACACAGGAGTCTGTACAGAGCAGACATATAATAATACCAGGTGATTGATAACTATACTTGAAATCTGTGCATACATATATTACACAGGTGCCTGCACAGAGCACACATATAATAATACCAGGTGAATGATAACTATACTTGCAGTGTGTGCATACATATATTACACAGGAGTCTGTACAGAGCAGACATATAATAATACCAGGTGAATGATAACTATACTTGCAGTGTGTGCATACATATATTACACAGGAGTCTGTACAGAGCAGACATATAATAATACCAGGTGAATGATAACTATACTTGCAGTGTGTGCATACATATATTACACAGGAGTCTGTACAGAGCAGACATAATAATACCAGGTGAATGATAACTATACTTGCAGTGTGCGCATACATATATTACACAGGAGCCTGTACAGAGCAGACATATAATAATACCAGGTGAATGATAACTATACTTGCAGTGTGTGCCTACATATATATTACACAGGAGTCTGTTACAGATCAGACGGTTCCAGATTTCGATAAGCTTTTAGAAATGATTTTCTTCTTCTGCATAAAAAGAAACAATTGAACCTCATTTTGTCTTTTTCTTCCTAGGTGGGGGAAGTTATTGTAAGAAGAAAAGGTAAGAAAAGTGAGATGTGTAAGGTGAACAAAATTAATTAAACATTGATTTTTACTCCCTGTTGGCAATGGCTATATGGATAACTCTTCTCCTTATATATGGATACACACCGCGTCACACTTACACGATTGCCACGCCTCCCGGCACTCCCGCCGTGCCAGGAACTGCTGTGAATAAACACATATTCCAAGTGAAATGTCACAGCTAACTGCTAACAGTAGAGAGAGGATCGCCTGGTGTTTAAAAAAATAGAGCCTATGCATTTCGCGCCTGCGTACTGGCGCTTCGTCAAGGAGATGCGCCATCATAAGGCTGCTTATGCAGCCGCATTAGGGCGCCGCAGCAGGGTGGGGAGAGCTTTAGGGGAAGAAAAAAATAAATGCTGGTAGGGGCAGTGGCTGGGGAGATGATCTCCATCACCAGCCCTCTACACGGCATCGGATTTCCAATACCCTGCATTATCACTCCACGGTGAGCAGCACTTATAGGTTTAAGTTCACTTTAATACTATTCCAGAAGAGGCGAGATAGCTGTGTGAGTGTCATGTGTGCTACGTGTGAAGGCTAGCCTCAGAGCACACGTCTGTCATTCAGTCTTCCAGACACGAGATGGACAGATCCTTTTCTTCGCCCACCAGAAGTCAGGATGCTGTGAGTCATCTCTGGAGGTCAACCTCATGGACATATATAAACGGGACGTCATTCAGATCCATCTGCGCTCTGCCCAGGGATGCTGCCCGTCTGATTCTACCGTAAGAGCGCCCTGAGGGATGGAAATCAGGGGAACTGCCAAGTGAACTGCAAATACCAGGCATCAGTAGTTGCGTTAGAGAGACTGGCTAATTGGAGCATTTTATTACTGCCTGTTTTATTTCAGTTCACATTAGTGAATAGCCATTTGTGTGCTATACATCTCACTCCTTCAATTGCATTCAATGGGTAAACTGTGTACAACTTTGTAATGGGTTAAAGGGACAGTCCCATGTAAAGTGACCTGATGACAGTGACACGTTTAATGGGTTAAAGGGACAGTCCCATGTAAAGTGACCTGATGACAGTGACACGTTTAATGGATTAAAGGGACAGTCCCATGTAAAGTGACCTGATGACAGTGACACGTTTAATGGATTAAAGGGACAGTCCCATGTAAAGTGACCTGATGACAGTGACATGTTTAATGGGTTAATGGGACAGTCCAATGTAACGTGACCTAATGACAGTGACATGTTTAATGGGTTAAAGGGACAGTCCCATGTAACGTGATCTAATGACAGTGACATGTTTAATGGGTTAAAGGGTCAGTCCCATGTACCGTGACCTAATGATAGTGACATGTTTAATGGGTTAAAGGGACAGTCCCGTGTAAAGTGATCTAATGACAGTGACATGTTTAATGGGTTAAAGGGACAGTCCCGTGTAAAGTGACCTGATGACAGTGACATGTTTAATGGGTTAATGGGACAGTCCAATGTAACGTGATCTAATGACAGTGACATGTTTAATGGGTTAAAGGGACAGTCCCGTGTAAAGTGATCTAATGACAGTGACATGTTTAATGGGTTAAAGGGACAGTCCCATGTAACGTGACCTAATGACAGTGACATGTTTAATGGGTTAAAGGGACAGTCCCGTGTAACATGACCTAATGACAGTGACATGTTTAATGGGTTAAAGGGACAGTCCCGTGTAAAGTGACCTAATGACAGTGACATGTTTAATGGGTTAATGGGACAGTCCAGTGTAAAGTGATCTAATGACAGTGACAAGTTTAACCCCTTAATGCATAGGGCCGTATATATACGTCCTGAAAAGCATGTATATATACGTCCTCCATTTACATGTAGTGTTGCGCTTCTTATCGCAACACTACATGTCTGTAGCTACTCTCAGAGGCTGCTTCGGATCCGAAGCAGCCTCTGAGAGTGCCTTTAGCCCCCCCTCACACACACCCCCGCATGCATACGATCACCGCGAATGTGATCGTATGCGCGTTAACACACATAGGCAGTGAAAGCTGATCACTGCCTATGTGTGTAAAGTGTTGCAATGATGCCTCAATGGATATGTTTTGGATCTTCAGATTAACCCCTTGACGACAAAGGACGTGCCAGGCACGTCCTGGGAGAAACTCCCTTAATGACAAAGGACGTGCCTGGCAAGTCCTGCAGTGAATGAAGCGGTTTTCGCGATCAACGATCGCGAAAACCGCTTTAACAGTGCTGGTCTATTGCCTCGACATCGAGGCAATAGCCAGCACCGAAATTTCTATTTTGGGACCCCCACGATCGCCCCACAGAGCGATCGTGGGGAGCCATATTGACGGAGCATGCTGCTCCGTCAATATGGCTAAGTCCTCTGCCGGTCTGAGCTTCGGAAGTTAAAGTAACTTCACTTCCGTCGCTCTGAATATGCTAATTGACTACCCCTAGTGGTAGTTTAGTAGCATTGCAATGGGAAATATTTAAAATAAATATTTAATTAATTAAAAACGGGTTGGGGTCAAAAGATCAATATAGGAAAAAAACAAAAAACACTATTTTTGGTTTTTGCCCCATAACTCGCAAAAAAATACCGAAACATATGGAAACATGCATATTTTTGAACTCGGGAGAACATTAAGAAAGTATTTAGACGGGGTCTTTTTTAATGATTTTATTTGTGTAAATTATATTTTAGGTCAAAGTTAGAAAAAGTTATTTTTTTCAAATTTTTCATCATATTTTATGATTTTTTTTGTAGTAAATTATAAGATATGATGAACATAATGGTATCTAATGAAAGCCCTTCTTATGACAATAAAAACAACATATAATTTGTGTGGGTACTGTATGTGAGAAAGAAAAAAATTACAGCTAAACACAAACACACTAGAAATGTCAAAACAGCCATTGTCACCAAGGGAAAGTCAAGGTGAAAATGTCTTGTCACTAAGGGGTTAAAAACAAGACAACCCAGTGGAATCAACCAAGAATGGGATTTAAACCATATTTTTAGACACTAATTATTAAATTCGATTTCTCTCCTTCTCGCGCCTGAAATCTTTCACAGTCAATGTATCTGATACTATATTGCCTGTTTGCATTTCGCTTTAACAAACAAGCCTCCTAACCAATATCATTATCTTCGTGTCCCAGTATGTGTAAAATGAATGTATTTAATCTACATTTTTGCACACAGATTATTGGCAATGTAACAAATATTTCCCCTAGGACTACCCAGTATATAATGTGGGAGCCTAGGTTATACCGTATTTGCTCGATTATAAGACAAGGTTTTTTTCAGAAGTTTTTTTCTGAAAAATCCCCCTCGTCTTATAATCGAGGTCGTTTTATAATCTGACCTCAAATCAAGGTCAGATTATAAAACATGGATCCAGGTCCCCAGCAGAGCTGCAGGGTATGTCGATGAGCGCAGACTCCCCCTGCTGCCCCCGGCACGACCGCCGGGACTTCTATGAAGAAGCCGGGTACTTCCGGCTTCATCATAAAAGTCCCGTCGGTCGTGCCGGGCGGCAGCAGGGGAGGTCTGCGCTCATCGCGCAGACATCCTCTGCTGCCCCGCTAGCCACCAGGGAGAATCGGGCAGCCGGGGGATGTCTGCACGATACGTGCAGACATCCTCCATGCTGCCCGACACCTCCGTCTATTATGACGGACCAGCTGTCCGTCATAATAGACGGAGGTGTTGGGCAGCATGGAGGATGTCTGCACGTATCGTGCAGACATCCCCCGGCTGCCCCCAATAGAGGCCAGGGATTATGAAACAGGTGAGGGGGAGGGAGGGGGGTGGAGGGAAGGAGGGGGGAACCAGAGCAACAAGGGGAGGGGGGAACCAGAGCAACAAGGGGTGGGGGGACCAGAGCAACAAGGGGAGGGAGGGAGGGGGGAACCAGAGCAACAAGGGGAGGGAGGGGGAACAGAGACAAGGGGAGGGAGGGAGGGGGGGGGGAGACAAGGGGAGCGAGGAGGGAGACAAAGGGAGGGGGAGAGAGAGACAACACTAACGGGGGGGGGGGGAGAAAGCTGGGGCCAAGGGAAAGAGAAAGGCAGCATTGACACATAAAAGGAAATAAAAACAAGAAATGCATTTTTTGATATCATAATTTTTTATTAAAAAAGCAATTTACATGTGAATATATACAAGTTAAACTTTTTTCCTATAGGGTAGTCTTATATTCAGGCTTTTAGTTTTTTCCCTAATGGAATATCCAAAGTTTGGGAGGTCGTCTTATAATCAGGGTCGTCTTATAATCAAGCAAACACTGTATTTATATCGAAGCCGTTATGGCTATTAAGATTCTGCACGTGATGTGTATAATTACACACATCCCGCTATCTCGATTACAACTTATATACAAACACTAATGGCTATTGTCAGTTCTCTGATGTTTAATATGTGCAACCATAGTTATGATTGCATGTGCCCTCCACCTGTACTTAAGCTTAGCAATTAATTTTTTGGTCTTCTATCTCTCTTTTTTAAGCCCC
Organism: Pelodytes ibericus; assembly: GCA_036172795.1. Taxonomy (NCBI): domain Eukaryota; kingdom Metazoa; phylum Chordata; class Amphibia; order Anura; family Pelodytidae; genus Pelodytes; species Pelodytes ibericus. The sequence continues at coordinate 222,450,073 of CM069858.1, read as the reverse complement.
AAACTGCTATAAATGTTCAATCCACTGACCTTTTCACTTATTAACCATTTCTCCATGCTAATCAATTGTTTTTAATGTGTATACTAGGCGGTTTATACCGCATTTGTTTATATTTTGTATATTTTCACGGTATTGATTATTTGTCACTAGCACTTTAAGAACGCATTTAAAAGAAAGGCACACCTCCAGGAGGTAAGCCTTGACAAAGTGCCAAGTTTTGGCGCGAAACGCATAGGCGTCCTGGATACACTGGGTAGGGGATCACTGACTGGCATATGGCTGCCTTACTATCGAGGAATAAATTCTTTTTTTAAGCCTGCTCTGTGTCTTTTGTTACATTTTTGGTCCATCCGTACTACCACCGATCTTTCTCTTTCATTTTTCTCAATGTGTTTTTGCCTGGCGGTGGCGCATGGCTGACCGGTGACGGAGTCTAGGAGACAATTGGGAAAGCTACCTTACCTAAACCGCACAGTGTGGCTGATATACTTTTTTGTTGATTTAATGACAGTGACATGTTTAATGGGTGAAAGGGACAGTCCTGTGTTAAGTGACCTAATGACAGTGACATGTTAAATGGGTTAAAGGGACAGTCCCATGTAACGTGACCTAATGACAGTGACATGTTTAATGGGTTAAAGGGACAGTCCCATGTAATGTGTCCTAATGACAGTGACATGTTTAATTAGGTTCAAGGGACAGTCCCATGTAAAGTGATTTAATGACCTTGACATGTTTAATGTGTTAAAGGGACAGTCCCATGTAAAGTGACCAAATTACAGTGACATGTTTCATGGGTTAAAGGGACAGTTCCGTGTAAAGTGACCTAATGACAGTGACATGTTTAATGGGTTAAAGGGACAGTCCCGTGTAAAGTGACTTAATGAAAGTGACATGTTTAATTAGGTTCAAGGGACAGCCCAGTGTAAAGTGACCTAATGACAGTGACATGTTTAATGGGTTAAAGGGTCAATCCCAGGTAAAGTGACCTAATGACTGTGACATGTTTAATGGGTTAAAGGGACAGTCCCAGGTAAAGTGACCCAATGACTGTGACATGTTTAATGGGTTAAAGGGACAGTCCCAGGTAAAGTGACCCAATGACAGTGACATGTTAAATGGGTTAAAGGGACAGCCATGTAAAGTGACCTAATGACAGTGACATGTTTAATGGGTTAAAGGGACAGTTCTGTGTAAAGTGACCTAATGACAGTGACATGTTTAATGGGTTAAAGGGACAGTCCCATGTAACGTGATCTAATGACAGTGACATGTTTAATGGGTTAAAGGGACAGTCCCATGTAAAGTGACCTAATGACAGTGACATGTTTAATGGGTAAAAGGGACAGTCCCAGGTAACGTGACCCAATGACAGTGACATGTTTAATTAGGTCCAAGGGACAGTCCAGTGTAAAGTGACCAAATTACAGTGACATGTTTAATGGGTTAAAGGGACAGTCCCATGTAAAGTGACCAAATTACAGTGACATGTTTCATGGGTTAAAGGGACAGTTCCGTGTAAAGTGACCTAATGACAGTGACATGTTTAATGGGTTAAAGGGACAGTTCCGTGTAAAGTGACTTAATGAAAGTGACATGTTTAATTAGGTTCAAGGGACAGTACCATGTAAAGTGACCTAATGACAGTGACATGTTTAATGGGTTAAAGGGACCATCTCATGTAAAGTGATCTAATGACATTGACATGTTTAATAGGTTAAAGGGACAGTCCCACTTAAAGTGACCCAATGACAGTGACATGTTTAATTGGTTAAACGGACAGCCTCATGTAAAGTGATCTAATGACAGTGACATGTTTAATGGGTTAAAGGGACAGTCCCATGTAACGTGACCTAATGACAGTGACACGTGTAATGGGTTAAAGGGACAGTCACGTGTAATGTGACCTAATGACAGTGACATGTTTAATGGGTTAAAGGGACAGTCCCATGTAACGTGATCTAATGACAGTGACATGTTTAATGGATTAAAGGGACAGTCCCATGTAAAGTGATCTAATGACAGTGACATGTTTAATGGGTTAAAGGGACAGTCCCATGTAAAGTGACCTAATGACAGTGACATGTTTAATGGGTTAATGGGACAGGCCCATGTAAAGTGACCTAATGACAGTGACATGTTTAATGGGTTAAAGGGACAGTCCCATGTAACGTGACCTAATGACAGTGACATGTTTAATGGGTTAAAGGGACAGTCCCATGTAAAGTGACCTAATGACAGTGACATGTTTAATGGGTTAAAGGGACAGTCCCATGTAAAGTGACCTAATGACAGTGACATGTTTAATGGGTTAAAGGGACAGTCCCATGTAAAGTGACCTAATGACAGTGACATGTTTAATGGGTTAAAGGGACAGTCCCATGTAAAGTGACCTAATGACAGTGACATGTTTAATGGGTTAAAGGGACAGTCCCATGTAACGTGACCTAATGACAGTGACATGTTTAATGGGTTAAAGGGACAGTCCCATGTAAAGTGACCTAATGACAGTGACATGTTTAATGGGTTAAAGGGACAGTCCCATGTAACATGACCTAATGACAGTGACATGTTTAATGGGTTAAAGGGACAGTCCCATGTAAAGTGATCTAATGACAGTGACATGTTTAATGGGTTAAAGGGACAGTCCCATGTAACGTGACCTAATGACAGTGACATGTTTAATGGGTTAAAGGGACAGTCCCGTGTAACGTGATCTAATGACAGTGACATATTTAATGGGTTAAAGGGACAGTCCCATGTAAAGTGATCTAATAACAGTGACATGTTTAATGGGTTAAAGGGACAGTCCCATGTAACGTGATCTAATGACAGTGACATGTTTAATGGGTTAAAGGGACAGTCCCATGTAACGTGATCTAATGACAGTGACATGTTTAATGGGTTAAAGGGACAGTCCCGTGTAACGTGATCTAATGACAGTGACATGTTTAATGGGTTAAAGGGACAGTCCCATGTAAAGTGACCTAATGACTGTGACATGTTTAATGGGTTAAAGGGACAGTCCCATGTAAAGTGATCTAATGACAATGACATGTTTAATAGGTTAAAGGGACAGTCCCATGTAACGTGATCTAATGACAGTGACATGTTTAATAGGTTAAAGGGACAGTCCCATGTAAAGTGATCTAATGACAGTGACATGTTTAATGGGTTAAAGGGACAGTCCCATGTAACGTGATCTAATGACAGTGACATGTTTAATGGGTTAAAGGGACAGTCCCGTGTAACGTGATCTAATGACAGTGACATGTGTAATGGGTTAAAGGGACAGTCCCATGTAAAGTGACCTAATGACTGTGACATGTTTAATGGGTTAAAGGGACAGTCCCATGTAAAGTGACCTAATGACTGTGAGATGTTTAATGGGTTAAAGGGACAGTCCCATGTAAAGTGATCTAATGACAATGACATGTTTAATGGGTTAAAGGGACAGTCCCATGTAAAGTGACCTAATGACTGTGACATGTTTAATGGGTTAAAGGGACAGTCCCATGTAAAGTGATCTAATGACAATGACATGTTTAATAGGTTAAAGGGACAGTCCCATGTAACGTGATCTAATGACAGTGACATGTTTAATAGGTTAAAGGGACAGTCCCATGTAAAGTGATCTAATGACAGTGACATGTTTAATGGGTTAAAGGGACAGTCCCGTGTAACGTGATCTAATGACAGTGACATGTTTAATGGGTTAAAGGGACAGTCCCATGTAACGTGATCTAATGACTGTGACATGTTTAATGGGTTAAAGGGACAGTCCCATGTAAAGTGATCTAATGACAATGACATGTTTAATAGGTTAAAGGGACAGTCCCATGTAACGTGATCTAATGACAGTGACATGTTTAATAGGTTAAAGGGACAGTCCCATGTAAAGTGATCTAATGACAGTGACATGTTTAATGGGTTAAAGGGACAGTCCCATGTAATGTGACCTAATGACAGTGACATGTTTAATGGGTTAAAGGGACAGTCCCATGTAATGTGACCTAATGACAGTGACATGTTTAATGGGTTAAAAGGACAGTCCTGTGAAGTAGCCACATGATATTTTTGATAATATGTAATGTTTGTAATGTCATCACATAGGCTTCATTTAATATGATTTGTTTACTTTCAGGTACAGATTGACTCTCCTCCTAATATCCCTGCTGGCTACGTCACCACATACAATTCTGGAAACCGTGTGAACTTTGCCATTCAGAACGCTTATCGAGAACACATTTTCACTGCTTTGCTCTACCCCTCCCCCTGCTCACACCATCTCCATCCCATCATGGTAGGTTTTCCATTTAGAGGACTTAGACTGGTCCTGTCTCTATTCCCTAGGGTACTAGTTCTGATGTTATACAGTCAGTGACTAACTCATCCTCCATCATGCCTCCATCAGATAACAAATGTCACTGGTTCTCACACCATTGCCCTGATACGTCAAGAAACCACTGAAAACGTGACTCAAACCATTTTCCAGTTTCCCGTGGACTTGGAGGTCAGGATGAAAGCTGTAATACTGGGAACCTTTCTGTTTATTGTGAGTAACACTAACATTAAATTCCAAACATAGTTACAAATTAGGGAACTAAACCACCCAAAAAGCATTTATTTTCTTTATTTTTTTTTTTTGTGGGGTGTCTATGATCTACCGTTCATAAGGTATCCTATAGTTTTTGTCCTAAAAAATAAAATTCTTGGAATAAACCATTTGGTGAAGCTGTTACGTAAGCTAGGAGGGAGGATAGTAATTGTGTATGTTAGAATTCATTAAAGGACATGTAGATGTAGGAAGGAACAGGCGGATTTCAGGCCTGGCCTTAATTATCCGGGCTCCCTGAGCGGGCTTCCCCCGTGGCGCCCCCCGTCTTGCATCTCTTTCACCCTCCTATGTATGTGTCCCTTTCCTCTTCCTTGCCATGTCTGTCTCTCTCCCCCTGTTCTTTTTCTCTCCCCCCTAACCCCTGTTCTTTTTCTCTCCCCTCCTTCCCCTGTTCTGTCTCTCTCACCCCCTGTTCTCCCTCCCCCCTCCCCCTGTTCTGCCTCTCTCTTCCCCCTCCCCTTCCTTTGCCTGCAAACGGGATACATGGAGGGGGCGGAGCTAACAGGCTAAGCAGTGTAGCTCTGCCCCCACCCTGTGAAGCAGAGCAGCGTCTGCTTCACTGGCAGCAAGAGAAAGTGCTGCTCGGCTCCCCATGCTTAATGCAGGCTCCCCATTCTAAATGCAGGATCCCCATGCTTAATGCAAGCATGGGGAGCGCGAGCAGCACTTTCTCTTGCTGCCGTGGCTTCCCGTGAAGCAGACTTCAGATATAGACCCACAACACCAGATATTAACCCACGGTACCAGCTAAAAATCCAGATAAATATCCAGAGCTCTAGCTGAAACTCCACAGCAACAGATATAACCCCATAGCACCAGATACAACACTATAGCACACAATATAAGAATACGGCAACAGATACAACACTATTATATAACACTAGTAGACTGCTAGTGGTCCAAAAATTAATGTCCACATACATATACATACACAAGAATTAGCAAGAACATCTTAATGAGGAAGATTAATAAAGGGGGCCTGGGAGTACCGAATCTAATTAGGTTAAATGAAGCCAGTAGGGTTTTCCATGTAAATAAATGGCATCTGACCTCTGAAATAGAGGAAGCTTGGTTCAAACGTGAAAAAGAAGCAATAGGACTACCTGATATGTCATTAATTCTGTGGTTAAATGAAAGGGCATATAAAGAACTATTAGACTCTATGGCAGCAAGCTATATAGCCGATCTTATAAATATATGGAGGAAATTTAAAAAAAGACTGGGCATAGAGGGCCGGATCATATCCTCCACCCCGATCACTATATTGGAACTTAATATAGAAAATGTTTCTGTGAAAAATTGGAATGAAAAACAAGTTCTCACTTTCGCAAGCATAGTAGATGGTGAATCTGTTAAACACTTCTCACAAATTCAGGAAGAGCTAAATGTCCCCTCAAGAGAACTGTTTACGTACTTGAGAATAAAGAACTACATCGACCTTACACAGAGAAAGGGAAAAAAAGAGGTGTTAAGACGCAAATTAGAAAAAACTTTCCCTGAAGAAGATAAACCCAAAATGCTTCCCATCTATTATGAATGGCTTAAACTCCACAGAAAGAGACGAGAAACCCAAAGCTTGGCTAACTTGGGAAAAAGAACTAGGTATAGAGTTCGACAATAAGCAGTGGATCAACTCCCTAACCGAAGTTAGGAAATGTGTTAAATATTTAAATATAATTGAACTCCACTGTAAAATGATATACAGGTGGCATCTAGTACCAGTCATTTTAAATAAAATAGACAAAATCGAAATCATCCCTATGTTGGAGATGCAAGATAGAGGAAGGAACTCAAGCGCATATATGGTGGAGTTGTCCCGCTTTAAAACCATTATGGAAAAGAGTGTTAAAAGAAATAACTCAAATATTTGGGGAAAAATTAACTATAAACATAGACGCCGCCCTTTTACATTTACAGATACCAACTCCCTCATTTGATAAGAAATATCTTTTGATCCACATCCTTATGGCCACAAAAGTGGTGATTGCACGCCATTGGAATCAAATAAACTGCCCTCAATGGCAACAAGTAAGGCATCAAATTAACTTTCAATATAAGATGGAATTGGGGATCACAGAAAACCGAGGATTCAAGCAATCACAAAAATGTAAAACAAGATGGGAGCCTTGGACTAGATATACTCAGGAAATAGATGACATAGGATGAAGAGTAGAATATTGATCCTGGTGGCGCCTCCCCCCCCCCCCTTCCCCCACCCGTTGTTCGTATTATATGTTTGAGTACAGTCTGTTATTACGTTGATTTAGCAATATTTAAATCTGATGAATTCATGACAGATATCTGTAATATTGGAAGTGTGTAGACTGTGCTTTTGTCTCATGTCAGTTGTTTTTAATGTTTTTGTATGAACTTTTTGTAGCTTCAATAAAATAAATAAATAAAAAATAAAATAAAATAAAAACAATATAACCTCTCAGCAATAGATACAACACTATAGCACACAATATAACCCCACAGCACCAGATACAACACTATAGCACACAATATAACCCCACAGCACCAGATACAACACTATAGCACACAATATAACCCCACAGCACCAGATACAACACTATAGCACACAATATAACCCCACAGCACCAGATACAACACTATAGCACACAATATAACCCCACAGCACCAGATACAACACTATAGCACACAATATAACCCCACAGCACCAGATACAACACTATAGCACACAATATAACCCCACAGCACCAGACACAACACTAAAGCACACAATATAACCCCACAGCACCAGATACAACACTATAGCACACAATATAACCCCACAGCACCAGATACAACACTATAGCACACAATATAACCCCACAGCACCAGATACAACACTATAGCACACAATATAAACACAAAGCAACAGATACAACACTATAGCACACAATATAACCCCACAGCACCAGATACAACACTATAGCACACAATATAACCCCACAGCACCAGATACAACACTATAGCACACAATATAACCCCACAGCACCAGATACACTATAGCACACAATATAACCCCACAGCACCAGACACAACACTATAGCACACAATATAACCCAACAGCACCAGATACAACACTATAGCACACAATATAACTCCACAGAACCAGATACAACACTATAGCACACAATATAACCCAACAGCACCAGACACAACACTATAGCACACAATATAACCCAACAGCACCAGATACAACACTATAGCACACAATATAACCCCACAGCACCAGATACAACACTATATCACACAATATAAACACAAAGCAGCAGATACAACACTATAGCACACAATATAACCCAACAGCACCAGATACAACACTATAGCACACAATATAACCTCTCAGCAGCAGACACAACACTATAGCACACAATATAATCCCACAGCACCAGATACAACACTATAACACACAATATAACCCCACAGCACCAGATACAACACTATAGCACATAATATAACCCCACAGCACCAGATACAACACTATAACACACAATATAACCCCACAGCACCAGATACAACACTATAGCACACAATATAAACACAAAGCAGCAGATACAACACTATAGCACACAATATAAGCATACAGCACCAGATACAACACTATAGCACACAATATAACCCCACAGCACCAGATACAACACTATATCACACAATATAAACACAAAGCAGCAGATACAACACTATAGCACACAATATAACCCAACAGCACCAGATACAACACTATAGCACACAATATAACCTCTCAGCAGCAGACACAACACTATAGCACACAATATAACCTCTCAGCAGCAGACACAACACTATAGCACACAATATAATCCCACAGCACCAGATACAACACTATAACACACAATATAACCCCACAGCACCAGATACAACACTATAGCACATAATATAACCCCACAGCACCAGACACAACACTATAACACACAATATAACCCCACAGCACCAGATACAACACTATAGCACATAATATAACCCCACAGCACCAGATACAACACTATAACACACAATATAACCCCACAGCACCAGATACAACACTATAGCACACAATATAAACACAAAGCAGCAGATTCCCTAAACACACAAATTCCTAAATCCATGACATTTCTTTATCTCTTTCCCCCTCTTCTATATGTTTTATTCCTCCATGTTTGCCATCTCTTTCCCCATCATTTTATGTGTTTTATTCCTCCATGTCAGTGACCTCTTTTCACCTACATTTTATCTTTTCTGCCCCATGTCACAATTTTGTCTGTATTCTGCTCCAATCAATCACCTCTTTTCATCCTCTATTATCTTTTCTGCCCCATGTCATCCCATTTTGTTTGCAATCTGCCTCCATCTATCACATCATTTTATCCTCCATTATCTTTTCTGCCCCATCCCCTTGTCACCATGTTGATGTGAGCAGAGCCTGGTCAGAGGAGCTGCTCAGACTGGACAAATGGAGACCTCAGGGAAATGGGAGGGACCTCCCTGGATTTACCCCACTCTGCCATGTACCTTAAAGCTATTATAAGCTCTTCCTACCTGTTACAGAGGCTCAGCTATGGTCTCTGAGTATCTTCCCCTGCAGGCTCTCTTCTGTCAGTCATGCTGCCACATGGAGGGCTGAGGGGCGGGGCTATAACTTCATATCCCCGGGCACCCCTGTCATTGGCTCTCCATGCAGCATGACTGACAGCTGCAGAGACCTGCACCAATGTGGATGGGAGACCAATATTATAGCAAGCAGAGTTGCTGAGAGCAACAGCTTTGGGTGCCACCTCCTACCCCAGCAACTGGTGTGCAGTCCCCTAGGGACAACTAGAGACTGCACACTGAGTACAAATAATAATAATAATAAAAATATATATTTTTTTTAAAGGGGAATTGCAAAAATCCAGGGGGGGGGCAAGCTTGCCCCTCCCTGCGGACGCCCATGGGCTGGTGAGGGGGGATCTTTTGATCTCCCTAATCCAGTGCCTCTAACTTTTTTTTTTTTTAACTTGTTTTGAGCAGGAAGGCGCCCCCTGGGATGTTGCGCCCTGTGCGCTCGCACAGGTTGCACACCCCTAAGGCAGGCCCGGCAGATTTGAGAAGTGGAGGAAAGCCAGAGCCTTAGAGGAGTTGCACAATTCAACTCTGGAGTAAAAGCATGAGATACATATTTATAGGTCAGTTGGTTATTATAGCACATTATATGATTTGTGCAATACATTTTATTCCCAAACCAGTCCTCATAGCCCACCCCACAGTCCATTATACATGGATTATTCCCTTGTTTCTAAGGTGTCTTTTTTTTTTTAACTTGTGCAACTCCTCTGAGGCTCTGGCTTCTCCCCAATTCTCACGTCTGCCTGCTCCTTCCTACATCTTGCGTGCATGACAGTTCTCTGTGGCTGTTTCAACACTGACAGTTCAGCGCGGCAGTTTGAGCTCTTTTACTGTGGCAATGTAAGCGCTGACAGTTCAGCGCTTACAATCAGAGTAAACCCCCCTAATATATTACACCGCCCTAAAAGTTACCCTAAACCCAACCCTCAGGAAATCACTGTTCAAACATACTGGACAAGGCCAAAAGGTAAGTATTAGTAAGTGTTAGATAAACCATTTAAAGTGGCACATTAGTATTGTTAATTCTGGTTTAACAATGGAGTGTGTCCTAGTGTTTGTCCTGTTCTGGTTAAGCTCTAGTTCTTGATGTTTTCTGCTTTGTCTATACTCTTGCTCCAGGGCTTATAGCCTAATATTGCTAAAGAGTAACACCAAAAAAGTTTTGTAAAACCAGGGCATGACTGAACAGAACTGAAACATCCTGTCCCTGGTAGAGGGTATATTCTGAGCTTTTATTTAACAGCAAGTGGGCAAAAAATGTTATGTGTAACTTAAATATTGCATTGATCCTTTGTAATGAAGACATACAAATAAAGGATCTTATGGATCCATCTTTGCTCCTTATAGCTTTTTCAGGGGGTGGACATGTTCAGAATCGTGTGTTACAATCAATGTAAATACTGTATAGAGTAAATGAATCCCTGGTACTGGGATGCAGCTGCGATGTGAGGCATCGTTGGGAAGCTGCCGTTGGTGCGTCCGACCTGCGCACGTTGTATTCAAAATTGTGGGCATGGGGGAATCTGAGCATGCATGGAAAGGCTATATCACAGGGGGCTGGACACTGAATAAAATGCTGTGCGTTTGCATGCTGACAGTGGTGTGTGGGATTCGCAACTTTTGGCAAAATCCAAATTTTTATTTTGTACAATGCATCATTTTGGATAACATGCATCATTTTGGATAACAGATTTTTGGATAAGGGATGCCCAGTCTGTACATATTTTTAGTTAATGCGGTTGTGATGCTATGCATTAATTTTACTTTGGGAGTGGTACCTCGAGTGGTCTTTTAAATAGCTTAGGAATTTAATTCCCATTATTGTTCATAGATTTTTTTTCCCTTTTGATGCCGTTCGTTACCCTTGAATCCCCAACCTATTTATCAAAGTCTTCTTCGTCCACAGAATTATCATATTTCCGAGCTTCAAATCCAACACATTTCAAACTCTTGGAATATCAGGGAATATAACGTAAAAGACAGAGAAAGCGGTGATGACTCTTCAAGCTATGAAGGTGGAAACAATGATGCTGGAGACTTTGACTTGGGGGGAAGAGACAACAATGATGACAATGAAGATTACGGCAGTGGGGGATGGGACTGTGACGAGAGAGTTAACGATTGTGGTGGCAGTGTTAATGACTACGGGGAAGGCGGATCTTATGGAGGAGGTGGATCAGACTGTGGAGGTAACGGTAATGACTATGGAGGAGGTGGATCAGACTTTGGTGGTAATGACTATGGAGGAGGTGGATCAGACTTTGGAGGTAATGACTATGGAGGAGGTGGATCAGACTTTGGAGGTAATGGTAATGACTATGGAGGAGGTGGATCAGACTGTGGAGGTAACGGTAATGACTAGGGAGAAGGTGGATATGACTGTGGAGGTAACGGTAATGACTATGGAGAAGGTGGATCAGACTGTGGAGGTAACGGTAATGACTATGGAGAAGGTGGATCAGACTGTGGAGGTAACGGTAATGACTAGGGAGAAGGTGGATATGACTGTGGAGGTAACGGTAATGACTATGGAGGAGGTGGATCAGACTGTGGAGGTAACGGTAATGACTATGGAGAAGGTGGATCAGACTGTGGAGGTAACAGTAATAACTAGAGAGAAGGGGAATATGACTGTGTAGGTAACGGTAATTACTATGGAGGAGGTGGATCAGACTGTGGAGGTAATGGTAATGACTATGGAGAAGCTGGATCAGACTGTGGAGGTAACAGTAATGATTATGGAGGAGGTGGATCAGACTGTGGAGGTAACAGTAATGACTAGAGAGAAGGGGAAGATGACTGTGTAGGTAATGGTAATTACTATGGAGGAGGTTTATCAGACTGTGGAGGTAATGGTAATGACTATGGAGGAGGTGGATCAGACTGTGGAGGTAACGGTAATGACTAGGGAGAAGGGGAATATGACTGTGGAGGTAACGTTAATGACTAGGGAGAAGGTGGATATGACTGTGGAGGTAACGGTAATGACTAGGGAGAAGGTGGATATGACTGTGGAGGTAACGGTAATGACTATGGAGGAGGTGGATCAGACTGTGGAGGTAATGGTAATGACTATGGAGGAGGTGGATCAGACTGTGGAGGTAACAGTAATGACTAGAGAGAAGGGAAATATGACTGTGTAGGTAACGGTAATTACTATGGAGGAGGTGGATCAGACTGTGGAGGTAATGGTAATGACTATGGAGAAGCTGGATCAGACTGTGGCGGTAACAGTAATGACTATGGAGAAGGTAGATCAGACTGTGGAGGTAACAGTAATGACTAGAGAGAAGGGGAATATGACTGTGTAGGTAACGGTAATGACTATGGAGGAGGTGGATCAGACTGTGGAGGTAATGGTAATGACTATGGAGGAGGTGGATCAGACTGTGGAGGTAACAGTAATGACTATGGAGGAGGTGGATCAGACTGTGGAGGTAACAGTAATGACTAGAGAGAAGGTGGATATGACTGGAGGGTATGATGGGGACTCAGGTACTGCATGTGTTTAATTGTATGGAAAGTTTCATAATGGTCTTTTCAAATGGCCTTCCTCATTCTTATAAATGGTCATGTTGATCCAAGGAAACATCTGAATGCCATTCAGGGTCAAGAAGGATTTTTTTTTCCTCTCTATCAGACAAAATTATTATTTTTTGCCTTCTTTTGAATCTACAGCAGAAAGAAATTTAGCAAAAGGGTTGAACAACATGGACTTAAATCTTTCTTCAACGTAAACTTTTATGCCACTCTGTAACCTGCTAAAATACCCCAAAAAAAAAAATGCAAGAATTTACCCTCTGTTTTTCTGGAAGATCTCTCCAAAGACAGATTTTTTTTTTTTTTACACAAATTGTTTCTGTACTGATAATATACATATGGATATATGTAAAATATAGGTCCCTATTAATTCTTTGTATCTATAAATATCTATTTGTTTCTTTTCCCGAGAACAGTGTCTTGTATATTCTTGGATAAATAATTAAATTATGTAAGTCCTTCGTCCTTCCATAATGTAACTTGACTATCACAGTAGGGGTGCCAGTAGATAAGCTACTACCCCCCCCCCCCCCCAAAAAAAAAAAACCCAAAAATGGTAACGTCCTGTTCAATTACTCTGGAGAAGGTGAGAAATTCCCTGCCGTTAGGACATGATGCTCATCTGAGAAATGGAAAAGGTATTAGGTCATGTGGCCCATGTGTTGATGGAAAAGACAGAGAAGACTAACATTGCATTGAGTCTATCAATGTCCAGAGAGTCCTATCTGATGAAAGTGCAAATGAAAGAATCAGTCTTCCCCGTAGATTTCAGGGCGTAAACCTAGTGGACATATACTGAGAGGAATTTAGACCTCACTGTAGTTGAAGGCGACTCCATCGCTAGAGGTGTGGAATTTCTACCAAACAAATGATTAACATCGATTTGAAAAGTGTAAATAAAAAAAAAAAACTTTGCATGCATAATTCTCCCAGCTTGCAGGTGGTGCTGTGCCCTACAATCCCATGCGCTTAAGATGTACAGTGCCTTGCAAAAGTATTCACCCCCCCTTGACTTTTCACCTTCCAGCAGGACAATGACCCCAAACACACTGCTAAAGCAACACTTGAGTGGTTTAAGGGGAAACATGTAAATGTGTTGGAATGGCCTAGTCAAAGCCCAGACCTCAATCTAATAGAAAATCGGTGGTCGGACTTAAAGATTGCTGTTCACAAGCGCATTAACATCCAACTTGAAGGAGCAGGAGCAGTTTTGCAAAGAGGAATGGGCAAAAATCCCAGTGGTAAGATGTGGCAAGCTCATAGAGACTTATCCAAAGTGACTTGGAGCTGTGATTACCGCAAAAGGTGGCTCTACAAAGTATTGACTTTAGGGGGGGTGAATAGTTATGCACATTGACTTTTTCTGCTATTTTGTCCTATTTGTTGTTTGCGTCACAATAAAAAATAAATAAAAAAAAATCTTCAAAGTTGTGGGCATGTTCTGTAAGTTAAATGATGCAAATCCTCAAACAATCCATGTTAATTCCAGGTTGTGAGGCAACAAACAAAAAAAATGCCAAGGGGGGTGAATACTTTTGCAAGGCACTGTATATTATATTTTGCCCATTTAAGGTTGGAACCTATATAGAAACATAGAATGTGTCAGCAGATAATAACAATTCGGTAAATCTAGTCTTCCCAATTTTCTAAACACTTTTATTAGTCCCTGGCCTTATCTTATATCTAGGATAGCCTTTTGCCTATCCCACACATGCTTAAACTCCATCACTGTATTAACCTCTACCACTTCCATTGCAAGGCTATTCCATACATCCACTACCATCTCAGTAAAGTAATACTTTCATTAGTCCCCGGCCTTATCTTATATCTAGGATAGCCTTATACCTATCCCATGCATGCTTAAACTCCTTCACTGTATTAACCTCTACCACTTCTACTGGAACACTAATCCATGCATCCACTATCCTCTCAGTAAAGTAATACTTTCATTAGTCCCTGGCCTTATCTTATATCTAGGATAGCCTTATACCTATCCCATGCATGCTTAAACTCCTTCACTGTATTAACCTCTACCACTTCTACTGGAAGACTATTCCATACATCAACTTCCCTCTCAGTAAAGTAATACTTTCATTAGTCCCTGGCCTTATCTTATATCTAGGATAGCCTTATACCTATCCCATGCATGCTTAAACTCCTTCACTGTATTAACCTATACCACGTCTACTGGAAGACTATTCCATACATCTACCACCCTCTCAGTAATGTAATACTTTCATTAGTCCCTGGCCCTTATCTTATATCTAGGATAGCCTTATACCTATCCCATGCATGCTTAAACTCCTTCACTGTATTAACCTCTACCACTTCTACTGGAAGACTATTCCATACATCCACTACCCTCTCAGTAAAGTAATACTTTCATTAGTCCCTGGCCTTATCTTATATCTAGGATAGCCTTATACCTATCCCACGCATGCTTACATTACTTCACTGTATTACCCTCTACCACTTCTACTGGAAGACTATTCCATACATCCACTACCCTCTCAGTAATGTAATACTTTCATTAGTCCCTGGTCTTATCTTATATCTAGGATAGCCTTATACCTATCCCACGCATGCTTAAACTCCTTCACTGTATTAACCTCTACCACTTCTACTGGAAGACTATTCCATACATCCACTACCCTCTCAGTATAGTAATACTTTCATTAGTCCCTGGCCTTATCTTATATCTAGGATAGCCTTATACCTATCCCACACATGCTTAAACTCCTTCACTGTATTAACCTCTACCACTTCTACTGGAAGACTATTCCATACATCCACTACCCTCTCAGTAAAGTAATACTTTAATTAGTCCCTGGCCTTATCTTATATCTAGGATAGCCTTATATCTATCCCACGCATGCTTAAACTCCTTCACTGTATTAACCTCTACCACTTCTGCTGGCAGGCTATTCCATACATCCACTTCTCTCTCAGTAAAGTAATACTTCATGACATTACTTTTCAATCGTTGCCCCTCTAATTTAAGACTATGTCCTCTAGTTGTGGAAGTTTTTCTTCTTTTAAATATACTCTCTTCCTTTACTGTGTTGATTCCCTTTATGTATATAAATGTTTCTATCATATCCCCCCTGTTACGTCTTTCCTCCAAGCTATACATGTTAAGATGCTTTAACCTTTCCTTCAACCCACGAACCAGTTTAGTAACCCTTCTCTGAACTCTCTCCAAAGTATCAATATCCTTCTGGAGATACGGTCTCCAGTACTGCGTACAATACTCCAAGTGAGATCTCACCAGGGCTCTGTACAATGGCATGAGCACTTCCCTCTTCCTACTGCTAATTCTCTCCCTATGCAACCAAGCATTCTGCTAATACCTCTCCCTGTACAACCAAGCATTCTGCTAATACCTCTCCCTATACAGCCAGGCATTCTGCTAATACCTCTGCCTATACAACCAAGAATTCTGCTAATACCTCTGTCTATGCAACCAAGCATTCTGCTAATACCTCTCCCAATGCAACCAAGCATTCTGCTAATACCTCTCCTTATGCAACCAATCATTCTGCTAATACCTCTACCTATGCAACCAAGCACTCTGCTAATACCTCTCCCTTTTCAACCAAGCATTCTGCTAATACCTCTCCCCTATGCAACCAAGCATTCTGCTAATACCTCTCCCTATACAACCCAGCATTCTGCTAATACCTCTCCCCATATAACCAAGAATTCTGCTAGCATTGCCTACCTACAAGTCCTCTGAAATTATTACTCCTAAATCCCTTTCCTCAGATGTTACGGTTATGACTGAATCAAATATTCTATATACTGCTTTTGGGTTTTTATGCCAAAGGTGCATAATCTTGCACTTGTCCACATTAAATGTCAGTTGTCACAGCTCTGACCATTTTTCTAGTTTAGCTAAATCGTTTGGCATTTGGCTTATCCCTCCATGAACATCAACCATGCTGCAAATCTTTGTATCCTCAGCAAAAAGACATACTTTACCAACAAGACCTTCTGCAATATCCCTAATAAAATATTAAAGAGAATGGGTCCAAGTACAAACCCCTGAGGTACCCCACTAGTATCATCAGACCTTGCACCTTTTCTAATTTTTCATTTTCTAATCCACTCAACAATATTGAAATCCAAACTTAAAGATTGTAGTTTATTGATAAGCCTCCTATGTGTGACAGTGTCAAAAGCCTTACTGAAATCTAGGTTAGCAATGTCTACTACACCACCCTCATCTATTATTTTAGTTACCCAATCAAAAAAAATCAATAAGATTAGTTTGGCATGATCTCCCTGAAGTAAACCCATGTTGTCTCTGATCTCGAAATTCATGAGAATTTAGATGTTCAACAATCCTATCCCTTAGCAAGGTTTCCATTATTTTCCCCACTACTGAAGTAAGACTTACTGGTCTATAGTTGCCTGCCTCCTCCCTTTCTTATTAATGGTTTGGTAGTACACCACTAACTTCTTTTGATAACTTTGGATGTATCCCATCAGGTCCCATCGACTTATTTGTCTTTACTTTAGACAGCTGAAGTAAAACCTCTTCCTCTGTAAACTTACATGCATCAAAAGACTCATTAGTCTTTTCCCTAAATGAGGTTCCTTACCCTGAACAAAAATATTCATTAAGGCAGTCTGCTGTTTTTCACTGACTGGGCTATAGTCTCTTCTGTTTGTGCTTTGGAAGCTCTTATAGCTTGCTTTGCCTCTTTCTGCTTACTCTTATAGATATTTCTATCTTCCTCACTCTGAGTATTTTTATAATTACTAAATGCTAGCTTTTTATTTTTTTACTATTTTAGCCACCTCTGCAGAGTACCACAGTGGTTTCTTCAATTTTTTGCTCTTACTGACAAGCCTTATGCAATTTTCTGTTGCCTTCAGTAGTGCAACTTTTAGATAATCCCATTTCTCCTGGACTCCATTTAAATTGCTCCAGTCTGATAATGACTCCTTTACACGTAATCTAATTTTAGAAAAGTTGGTTTTTCTAAAATCTAAAACGTTTGTATTTGTGTGGTGTGACTGCGTCACTGTTCTTATATTAAACCACACTGACAGGTGATCACTAGATCTTAAAGTTTCACCTACAGTAATAACAAATGTAAATTTGTGAACACTAAATCTAATATGGTCTGATTTCGAGTTGGCTCCTCAACTACTTGCCTTAGAGATAATCCCAGTACGCAGTACACATCATACCTCCTTTCTTTAAACCCAGAACCTGATAGAAAGATAGGCAGATAAATGTAGGTAGAATATAAAATTGCAATACCTACACCGACCAGCCATAACATTATGAGCACTGACAGATGGCAAGCTGGCGGAGGCAGTGTGATGCTTTGGACTGACAGATGGCAAGCCGGCGGAGGCAGTGTGATGCTTTGGGAAATGTTCTGCTGGGAAACCTTGGGTCCTGCCATTCATGTGGATGTTACTTTGACACGTACCACCTATCTAAGCATTGTTACAGACCATGTACACCCTTTCATGGAAACGGTATTCCCTGATGGCATTGGCCTCTTTCAGCAGGATAATGCGCCCTGTTACAAAGCAAAAATGGTTCAGAAATGGTTTGAGGAACAAAACAACGAGATCAAGGTGTTGATTTTGCCTCCAAATTCCAAAGATCTCAATCCTATCGAGCATCTGTGGGATGTGCTGGACAAAAACGTCCAATCCATGGAGGCCCCACCTCGCAACTTACAGGACTTAAAGGATCTGCTGCTAATGTCTTGGTGCCAGTTACCCCAGCACACCTTCAGAGATCTAGTGGAGCCCATGCCTCAACAGGTCAGGGCTGTTTTGGAGTCATTAGGCAGGTGGTTGTAATGTTATGGCTGATCGGTGTATACTCATATACAAGGACAAGATGTCCTATAAGGATCCCGTCTTCCTATTACAATAGCTGGAGTTCACAGTAAGTAAGCGTGAACTTACATTACTTGCTGTGGCCATAGCAATACCCCCACCTTGACATGGATAAAACCTTTAGTAGTAACATGGGGGTGCAGCTATGATTAGGTCTTACGTTCCCGCAATCTTTCCTCTACATGACCCAAAAGCATCACACTGCCTCCGCCGGCTTGCCACCTGGCAGTCTAAAGCATCACACTGCCTCTGCCGGCTTGCCACCTGTCAGTCCAAAGCATCACACTGCCTCTGCCAGCTTGCCACCTGTCAGTCCAAAGTAGACATGTGCATTTGTTTTCGGACTAATGCATTTTCGGACGAAAATAGTATTTTCATCCATTCGTCCGAAAAACGAATAACGAAAATGCTAAACTAACGAAAGCCTAATGAATGAATGGTTAATAAATGAAAATCATTTGTCCATTCGTGCTATTGGCATTCTATAAACCGAAAGAGAGTCGGTTTATAGAATACCAATAGCATTACATACATTCCATAAACCGACATAATTAACCACTTTCGGTTTATGGAATGCATGTAATACTATTGGTATTCTATAAAACGACTCTATTTCAGTTTATAGAAAGCCAATAGCTCGAATGGACGAATGATTTTCATTTATTAACCATTCGTTCATAGCATTACATGCATTCCATAAACCGAAAGTCGTTCATTATGTCGGTTTATGGAATGTATGTCATGCTATTGGTATTCTATAAACCGATTCTCTTTCGGTTTACAGAAAGCCAATAACATTACATACATTCCATAAACCGACAAAGTGGACGACTTTTGGTTTATGGAATGTATGTAATGCTATTGGCTTTCTATAAACAGAAATAGAGTCCCCATTCATACGAATAGGTCAATTCGTAGGAACGGGGACTCTATTTCGGTATTATAGAATACCAATAGCATTACATGCATTCCATAAACCAAAAGTCTATAAATCGAAAGAGAGGTTAAAATAGGTCAATTCGTACTAATGAATAAAACGAAATGAAAATAATGAACGAATTTCGTCTGAAACGAATGCAGTAATGAACGAAAACTAAACATTTTCGTCCGAATGGACGAAAACTAAACGAACATTTTAGTTTTGCACTTGTCTAGTCCAAAGAATCACACTGCCTCCTCCAGCTTGCCACCTGTCAGTCCAAAGCATCACACTGCCTCCGCCGGCTTGCCACCTGTCAGTCCAAAGCATCACACTGCCTCCACCGACTTGCCACCTGTCAGTGGTCATAATGTTATGGCTTATAGCTGTATATACACAAGTTCTAGTTTGCTTGCATAAATCATATGCACAGCCATTTCTTCAAAGTCAAAGCTGATTTCTGGATGGCACTTCGAATATCCTGATTTCTCAAACTGTAGATAATTGGATTGAACATTGGAGTAATCAATGTGTATAGTAAAGACAGTGCCTTCTTCACATCCCCTGAGCTCTCCTGAGGCTTAAATACGAAAATTGTTGCCAGCGTACCATAATACATAAAAACAACAGCCAAGTGCGAGCTGCAGGTGGAGAAGGCTTTCTTTTTTCCGCTGGTGGACCGCATCTTGAGAATGGCATGAAGGATGGAGATGTACGTTACTATGATGAACAGAAATGGCAAAATAACGAGAGGCGTAGAGAGCAGAGAAGCCATCAGTTTCAAAGTCGAGGTGTCGGAGCAAGAAAGTTTTATGAGCGGGTCAAAGTCACAATAATAAAGGTTGATGACATTCGAGTGACAGAATTCCAACTTGTAGAAGAAAAAGATTAACGTAAAACACACCAGACATCCCAATAGCCAACAAATGATGACAATACGAACCTGCAGTTTGTAGGTCATTATTTTCGTATAATGTAGCGGGTTACAGATAGCCACGTATCGGTCAAAGGACATTGCAGCCAGAATAAAGCTCTGGGCAATGGCTGCCACACCCACAAGACAAAACTGCATGAGGCATGAGGAAACGGACATGGTGCCTTCTCCGGCCAGGATCAGACGCAGCATGTTTGGCACGATGTTACTGGTGAAGAAGATTTCGGAGAAGGACATCTGGCTGAGGAAAAAGTACATGGGCGAATGAAGGCTTCGGTTCAACGCAACCAACAGGATGACCAGACAATTCCCCATCAAGGACAAGATGTACAGCATCAAAAACAGAACGAAGAGGATCACATTTACGTATGGAAGTTTTCCAAATCCCAGCAGCAGAAATTCTGTCAGTAATGTTTGGTTTCGCTCATGGAACTCCTAGTGACCAAAAAATATCCAGAAAATCAAATTTCCTAAATAAATGTTTTTCATGCAAGCATTGTACAGTGCTAAATATAATGCCCAGTGTAGACAGAGGCATGTCTTACTTGTCAGGTATCTACAGCATTTCCCCGGCACCTCTGCATGGCCACACATGCATGGACACTGCTTGGGAAGTACCACCCCGAGCGCCTGACTAGTTAGGTACTTTGCTCAGGCCCTGCCTTTAGGGTGTGCAAGCCAGGAGGCGTCAGAGGATGCACCGGGCTACCGGCATCTCCTCTGTCAAAAGCACTGGCTGGGGGAGATCAAAAGATCTCGCCAGCTTTCTCTTTTTGAGGTGCTGATCATCCGAGGATCATACCCCCCCCCCCCGGGTATCAGGGAGCTGCAAGCTCAGTCACTGCCCTCTGTGAAGCAGCAGGTCTCTGCCTCCTCCCGCAGAGATGTGCTGCTGTCAATCATCACCCTTACAGGGCCAATCACAGA
This sequence comes from Pelodytes ibericus, assembly GCA_036172795.1. Classification (NCBI taxonomy): domain Eukaryota; kingdom Metazoa; phylum Chordata; class Amphibia; order Anura; family Pelodytidae; genus Pelodytes; species Pelodytes ibericus. Next base: position 222,428,659 of record CM069858.1, on the reverse strand, counting down.
GGAGCATTGGCATATGAATCATCCCATCCCTGACCCAATGTGGAGTATGATCCCTGCATGGAGGACAGCAAGGGACAGCAGCTCCCTCCACACCACTGATGCCCACAAGGGTGCATTCACAGACCACCAAGGACAATATGAGTATCTCCACATGCCATAAAGGTAGAATCCTGGATGAGAGGTTAATGTTAGCATTTTTTTTTTATCTTTTTAAAAACATATCTTTGCTTCTGTGGGCTACTCTTCCAGTATCACGTGGACACTTAGCTGGTTGAGCATCATGGGAATTGTAGTGCACAGCCAACACCTGCAGCTTTATCTACTGTTAACTGTATTTCCCATGATGCTCAGTCAGCATCGTGGGAGCAGTGTGTGTGGCTGAGCCTCATGGGATCTGTAGTTAACAGCAGATGGTATGACAGGTGTTGGTGGTGAGACAAAACTCCCATGATGCCTGTTTTTTGCTGACCATTTTATGGACCAATAATGGTCTATGTGGTCTTCCCATTCTGTCCATATCTGTGTCATTCATTTGCCACTGTAACCTGGAGCCTTGCTGGAGCAGACGTTAAGGATGTTTGTCTTGAAGACATCGTACAGAGTAAGCCAGGAGGGTGGTCTGACAAAGTGGTCCCTACAAGTTACAGCTTCATTTGCTGGAGATGACAGATCACCAACAAGCACCAGGACCCCGATCATCATGACCGGTCAGATCAAGGACTACGTTTTAGCCACTGTAGCTTGTGTGTTTTCCTATCCCCTGATTCTGAAATGATGTTCCCTTTTGAAAAACAATATGAAATTATATTGAAACTCATCAAAGAGATATCTAAACTTCTACTAATGGAGCTCGATGGAGTCGAACTAGAGAGAGAAATGTAATCAGGAGTAAAAAAAAACTCCAATGTTACATCCTCCTTTACATTAAGACCAGGATTACACAAAACCTAGTGAAAAAAAGTTTTAAAGTCGCTTGAAATCCATTAAGCGGTAAATTAACTCAATACGGTTGATAAATGTCTATTGTTTATTAAAAAAAAAAAAAAAAACTCTATAACGGAGCTGACATTTTGTGGGAAATAAAAAACTTTCTGACCCAAGATTCAAATTACACATCCCTTTTAAAATGAGTTTATAGACTTTCGGTTTATGGAATACATGTAATACTACTGGCTTTCTATAAACTGAACTAGAGTCCCCATTCATAAGAATTTCTTATGAATGGGGACTCTAGTTCCGTTTATAGAAAGCTAATAGCATTACATGTATTCCATAAGCCGAAAGTCTATAAACCGAACGACATTCTGTTTATAGACTTTCTTTTTTTAGAATCGCAATAGCATTACATGTATTCTATAAAACGAAAGTCTATAAACTGAATGTCTTTCGGTTTATAGACTTTCGGTTTATGGAATACATGTAATGCTATTGCTATTCTGAAACTGAAATAGAGTGCCCATTCATACGAATAGGTCAATTGACCTATTCGAATGAATGGGGACACTCACCCACATTTTACTTCCTTTTGCAGCCCTCTAGCCCTTTCCAGGGCTTTTTTAGAGGCATTTTAGTGGCCAAAAGTTCGGGTCCCCATTGACTTCAATGGGGTTTGGGTTCAAGTTCGACCCCGAACCCAGACTTTTTTCCGAAGTTCGGCCGAACATCCAGGTGTCTGCTCAACTCTAAACATGACTAAAACGAAATCAAAATCTGCCGTCAAAACTAACACTGCTCGCAACTAAAGCCCTGTCATAATTTCCCAAGCTCTTACCATCGCCGTTACCAGCATCTGACCGAGTGTTCGCATGGGTATGGGTCTTGAATAAACCAGTAAGTACTGGCTGCTGTGCCCATCATCTAGACGTTTCTGCCAAGAGAGAAGAGATATCACAACATTGTGAGTTACTAAGGGAATTTAAAACATTAAAAATAAACTTGCAGTGCCTGTTTTTGGGGTGATACAAAATGGTATGCAGTGAATACCTTCAGTAATCTGTTTCTCTTGATCTATAAATTAGCTAGCCATTCTGTTAGAATTAAACTGTACACAAACACTGTAAGTACTGATGAGGCTATTTTACCATCGCAATATATTTTGTACCAGCAGATAAGCAGCAACCGGTCCATCTGGGCTAGCCTTATTCACAGATTGGATGCCTAGGACTTCAACGGGTTTTGCCTATATAGATACTTCCAAAAACCTCAGTTCAACTGCTGAAGTGCGGTACATCAAGCCTATGCAACACTGGATGGTCCAGCCCACACGACATACAAAATAAATAAGGGATAGCAGTGTAGAGATGAACCGACACAATCCTATATGGTCCAGCCCACAAGACAAACAAAATAAACAAGGGATAATAATGTAGAGATAAGCCGACACAATCCTGTACCAAATATGAGGGGCTTCAATATTCCATGTAGAAGATGGGTACAGTCAGAAATAACTCCCCAAAAAAAGTCTTACACTTTTTGTGCCCATTGGCAACGTAAGGGGACTGTATCACCTAAACATGGTACTTACTGCACATGTAGAGCATAAAATGATTGAAAATGATAAATACATTGTATTAGCAAAATTGAAAGCAAATGCCTAAAAAAAAAAAAAATGTATTTTTTTTAAATGTTTGTGGCGTCTCCTGTTTATGACATCACCATCATTTGCATACCGCGCCACAGGTGATGTCATAAGCAGGAGACTTTTTCTCCTAATTTAAGCATTTTTTGTTTTCATTTTTTTTTTGCAATTTTGCTAATACAACGAATAGGCCATTTTCAATAATTGTATATGCTGTATATTCATAGTAAGAAAACTATGTTTAGGTGATGCAGTCCCTTTAATCATAGGCTTGAGAGTGAGAGACAAGCAAGTGAGAGACATGAGTGAGAGACAAGCAAATGTTTTTTTTATAAAGATGTTAATTCTCCAATTAAATGGAGAGTGACACCCTGAGGTAAGTTAAGTACTTATAGTCACTGTTATTAGAATCTGACCTAAATATAACATAGTATTGTGGTATATACATTTGCATACCGTGCCACAGTTGATGTCATAAGCAGGAGACTTTGTTTTTCTCCTAATTTAAGCATTTTTCTTTTTTGCAATTTTGCTAATACAACAAATAGACCATTTTCAATACTTGTATATGCTCTACATTCATAGTAAAAACTATGTTTATATGATACAGTCCCTTTAATCATAGGTTTGAGAGTGAGAGACAAGCAAGTGAGAGACAAGCAAATGCGTTCTATAAAGATGTTAAATCTCCAATTAATTGGAGAGTTACACACTGAGGTAAGTACTTATAGTCACTGTTAGTAGAATATGACCTATATGTCACATAGTATTGTGTATATAATACAAAACACATATCACCAGAAACAGTGTAAATATATACTCAGACAAGAACATAGAAACATATTAAAAACAAAATGATGGTGTTATATTGTGCAAACAAATATATACATTTCAGGATTATAACAATAGTAAACAAAGTTAAATTAAAGGGGAAAGTAGTGTCAAATGACAATTTTTCAATTGTGTGCTTCATTAGTTGCCATATATTTTGTATCAATTATCTACTTGTTTCATGGGACTTTAAAGAGACTGTCTTGGCCCACATGCATCTTCCAAATATTAATGCATATTAATGTAATTTCAAGGTACAGTTTGCAAGAAACCAGGACTGGCCACACTAGCTGTCTAAAAGTCATTTCCTTTTTTTTTTTTTTTTTGCTGCAGGAACCAAGGAGAATAATTTCATTCAAATGAATGGAACTTCCTGTCTCTCTAGTGATGTCATCAGGCAATGTGTTGCACTGTTAAGAGATCCTACTGTGTACAAGAGCAAGTCTATTACAGTCCACACAATGAATTATTTTCCAGCCGCACAGGAACCTACTAAATGAAACAAAACGTTATATACTCAGTGTCTATATAATCAGTGCTGCTGCACCTGCAGTAAACATGCAGAGTAATCACTGGAGGAGGGCTTGAGTCAAATATTAGAAATGTAATTTATACAGAATGTCTGCATCAAATCACAGTGGGGAAAAAAGCCTGTGCACTGTACAAGCAGTAATCTTGCACCAAAGTGAGTTTGGGAAGTAGACTGCTGCATACCAAGATGGAACTAGTTGAAAAGAAAATAGGGAAATAATAGAAGGGATAAAAATGACGGATAACACAGATCAATATATACAAAAACTGTCTGCGCTTCTCACCCTAATAAAATTGGCAACACATATATAAACATAATAAAATGGAGAGGTTTTGGTTATTAGCATTGGCCAAAGCATAATTAAGCTCACCTGCCTTGTCAAGGCACACACTCAATAGGGTGAGAACCTACTCTCACCTCCTATCTACTGGGCACACAAAGCAGTTTATACTGCTACCAAAACATTTTTAATGTGTTGAAAGAGGTACAATTAAACCTCCTCCCAAATAACCCCCTGACAGCCAATCACACTGTGTTTGCAGCATGCTCACACCTGTTTGGTAAGCTTCATTTTATACATTTATATTCTTCGAGCCTGTGACGAGCTTAGCGCACCGACATTTTTTTTTTTGCCTCTTTGCACAGATCAACATATGCTGATCCAAGATGGAATAAGTGTTCAGCCTCAGGTGCCAGAATTATTAGGAGCAGTTGCTGTACTAGTGTGGAGGATATGTCTGCTCTGTGCTCTTAGTATGAAGTGGGTGCAGCTAAAGGCTATTATCTGTTTGATTGAAACTGCGGTTATACCAAAATGTACTATTTTTGACATCTAATTTCGAAACTGGAGACAAATAGTGGCTAGATGCGAATAGACAGACAACACAGATACATGAGCGGTCTTAGCCCATTAGCTAATTAGTTGGCTGATGCTTTTCGGCAACTTACAGGCTCTTTCTGCAATCGATTTGGTGTTTATAATTCATCTGGTCATTGAGTCGGAAGAGTACTTGTGAAGGCACATACAGTACATGTTATAAATGGCCTAAAACAGGCACAAAAAAAAAAAAAAGAGTGTAAGATGTCTTGCAGTGATTACTTTCAATCCTACAGACTAAACCTGGTACACTGAAAGATATCTTACATTTTTCTGATGTGTGGGGAGTACCAAGCAGCCCGAGTATGGGTACTTGCCTGGGCAGCTTGCAGACATCAGCTGCCTGCCCCACACACACTCCCCCAGGCACAAACAGGGCTGCTATGGAAGATTTTTAGATCTTTTAGGGGGGGCTTCACGGTGGGTGGGTGCCAAGGGATGGCTGGAATGACTATCCATTTTTAGGACTCCATTACAGATAGAGTACTTAAAAATCAGGTCCAGATCCAGTGTTAAATAACCAAATTAATTTGGCAGACTTAATTCCAAGAATAAATCCATACTCTACCTTCCTACATAGGTTGGAAGATTGGATTTGTAATCCTAAAGTAACAATTTACCCCACATTTAAAGTCCCCTCTACCATTTTTTCCACTGCAGACTATTCTAGTATCCCTTCAATTACGCCATCTCTGGTCCTGCGTGCTACACTTCCATCAATATAGTATGGCCCCAGTGCGGAGTGATAGATAAGGCATTCCTAAAACAACTTCTTTGGCATCAAAGCAAGATATTCTCACCTCTGAGGCTGAATGCATCCCCTTCCAGTGTCTGCTCCATAATTAAGAAATCCTCCTTTTATTACAGGTCTACCCCCTAGAGGAAATTCTCCCTACATCCCCAGGCATCAATTAGCCTTCAGCAAAGGACCAATTATAGAGTTTGTTTTTCCTATACATGGCAGACAAATTGCTTTTATAATTGATCTTTTTTTTTTTAATGGTAAAAACAAAAACACTAGACCTCCAGACCAAACCCCCCTCTCCTCAGTTGCTTTTCCACTATACATTGTAATATTGAACATTTAGTATGTTTTTTTTAATTATAAAAATACTTGTTTATTTGGAAAATTCATTCTTTTGATATATACCGTATTTATCAGCGTATAACACGCACCTCATTTTAAGAAGGACATTTCCAAAAACTTAAATTTCAAATAAAGAACTTTGAAGCCCCATATGCCAGGATATTGCCCCCCATATGCCAGGATATTGCCCCCCATATGCCAGGATATTGCCCCCCATATGCCAGGATATTGCCCCTTAGCATGCTCGTTATGCCACCCTCCTCCCCCCCCCTTCCCCAGACCCCAGTACTTACCTCGTTCCTGCTCTGTCCCCCGGTGCTCTGAAGCTGCGTGGCTGTGAGGGAAGCGTTGTGAGTTTTTTTTTTACATTATATCGGCGTATAACACGCAGACATAATTTTCCCCCTATTTTCAGGGAGAAAAAGTGCGTGTTATACGCCGATAAATACGAATATATATATATATATATATATATATATATATATATATATATATATATATATATATTAGTTTTAGAAAGGCTGGTTGCCTGTGCTATAGGTTTTACTCTCCTCGTCAATGTGTGCGTTACTTTTGAGCATTAGTGTGGAATCAGCCTCGCTGATTTAATGTAGGCATCAATGTTTCAGGCAAATTGGCAGGATTGTTGCTGTAGCCACAGTACTACCGAATGCACAATATAGTGATATTACAAACACGTGGTTACAGATATTGAATGTTTTTTTTTTAAAATGCATTTTACTTCAATAAAGTGGCTGCTTAGTGAACTTACAGAACCAGTAGGGAGCCAAGGAGAAAAGCTTTGCAACATCTAGCCATTTTTAACATAGTTCTCCTTAGCCATTTGCTGGTGCCCCTTTCCATTCAATACCTGGAAGATTTAATAAGGCCGTGTACGATCAATTAAGCCCTACAGGCACTTGGCAGCCCCCCCCCTATAGGTCACTACACATTTATACAAAATGAGAAGATAAAAGGTTTGTATTTCTTTATTTTTGCTCAGTTCTCAGGCATGAGTGCCTCTTCATTACACGCTTTCCAGCTATCACACCAAGAACACAAAGAACCAGAAGACTGAGGGAGACAGTTGCCACCAATGCCCACAGCTCCAGATGGTCAGATGCCCGAGTCAAAGCAAGAGGCTTGTTCCGGTCTGCTCCGATCACCAGCAGTGGCCCCAGGGTGGCCATTCTGTGCTGTAGCTCTGAAGAATCTGTTAAGACAATTTTAGATATTGTCAGGTGCATAGACACATTTGGGAGATATGGTGAACTTTTCTAGGGCTGCAAAAATCCAAGACTACCATGCATCTCAGTTTGACCTAGGACAGCCACATGCAAGTGACTTCATAATTTACTCACCGGGCCCAGCTCTCTTTCCCATTCGTCTGTTACCTCTATGAGCAGGTATGAGTCTACTGCCCTGGCCAAGGGGTGCAGCACAGTTTCCAGTATCACAGCATCTGCAGATGTCACTAGGGCCTTCAAGAGGTGACCACCTGTGGAGAACATTACGAGGCATAGCACCATTAGAAATTACCAACTCTACTTACAGTATTGATTTCATAGTCCGGGAGGAGAAAAAAAAAATAAAATAAAAAAAAAAGGCATAGCCAAGTTGAGGTGTGCTACAGGTATCAGCCTACCACCTCAAAACCATAGATACATTTGCCATCTTCCCCTACCAACCCGTTTGTGGATTTGCTGAAGGAACAGGCCTTGTTCTTGGGATCAGGGACCTGGCTCACTGTGACTGCTCTCAGGTTACAGGTGATGAAGATCTAGGTTGAGACACAGATGGGACATGTAAACAGAAGGGGGAGCTAAAAGTTACAGACCAGGGAGGACAGACTGCTAGACAGGCTCACCATGGAAGCATCAGTCCCAGTAAATCTGAAGGCATCAACAGTAAACTGGAGCTGGTCTGGCCCTGGCCTTGGAGATATGAAGGCAGAGGAAGAGTCCTCCTGTTTTCCATCCATCAAGCACCTGGAGATGGAAAGCTAGGTTAGATGGGCTTTAACCAGTTACACCAGCAGCTGGTAACCAGTAACCTACCCATTCAGAGCAATGATGTCATAACTAGGGTTAGAGTTGACATCAGGAGATAATGTGGCCACACAGCTGTCAACCAAGATCATCATGGGCACGTGGTTTCCAATGTCTACAGAAGCCTCGATGTTGAAGACATCACCCAGCTGGAAGACTTTAGAGGCTCTGGGGGCACTCCAGTCATCTAGACAGCGATACAGAGGACAGGTTGTCAAGACCCTAAACATACTGCCATCAATTCCCCAATCCTGCCATCGTTACCATTCATCAGCTGCAATGAGAAGGACAGACGTTCCTCTGCAGATATGGTGGAACTGAAGGGAAGCCATGTTGGCTTGATGGCATTGCTGCTCACATTGCTGTGTCTGCAGAGAATGGAGTATAATGGAGAGTCACATATCTATATAAAGGAGCAATATATATTGGGAACATTGTGTGTGTGTGTGTGTGGGGGGGGGGGGGGGGGGCGGCACAGAGGATGGTCTATGATGGCCAAAACTGTCTAGGGTTTATTTGAAAGATTGGATCATGAGTAGATAGAATTTTTTTTAATGAAAAAATATAAACTATGTAATGTACCTTTGAGCCCTCTGCTCTGTTTACCTCTCACAGGGAGCAGACATGTTTAGAATCTTGGGTCAGATCATCCTTCATCTGAACCAAAGTGAATCAACAACTGTCCTAAGATTCTAAACATGTCTGCTCCCTATTAGAGCTGTACAGAGCAAAGAGAGCTCAGTAAAGTGCATTATTAATACTCTTTAAAACCTATTTAAAAAACCTCACACAATATTCCAAAGAAACATTACTTATGTTTTTGCCAATGTTGTTCTTTAAGTATGAAATTACTTTTCATGGATAAAGCCTTACTAAGGGAACTAGGGAAGGGACTCTAGGTAAGTGTTTTAATTCCCAGTCTTGCAGTGACTTGGTTAACCCCCGCAAGCACATATCATGAATGTAAAGACAGACAAGAGTTTATGATGAAAGCTAAAATTCTACACACTAGAGCGAGATCATTCTCACCTGTAATAGTAACACTGGATGGGAACCACAGCAGGATTGCTCCTGATGATGGGGGAGTTCATGGCAGTAGTTGGTCTGTAGGTCAGGTTGATGCTGTAGATCAGCCAATCTGGGGTCATCTGCAGATACAATATCAAGTGTTGGGAGTAGCCATTGATCATAAGCATATACTTTACTAGATGCTGGAGGACAGACATTTCAGCAGAGGTGCTGCAACTGGACTGCATTAATGAAAATTGATAAATGAAGGCCAAAAATAGAGTTTTAAGAGCCGAATGGGAACATTCCTCCACCTCCAATTTGGATACTTTGGCCTTAAAGGGACAGTCAGTCTAAACATTATTTAACATGGCCTGTGGAGTCTCCAGCTTAGGACACCTTGTTGCTTGATATGCAAATGACATCATTTTCAATAGGAAAGACTTAATTTGCATTTCGCCACACGGACAGGAATCCAGATCTAGATAATTTGTGTGCTCTACAGTCAGAGAATAGGTTGACCTCTTAGTATGGGGGGAAAAAAATAAAAAATATTAAGGATGCCAAGTATAATGCTGAGTGACTACTCATGCCTAGAGCCAGGCCCGAAGTGTTTGTAGCAAGTCCTAAGAAAAAGGGGTTTCACTTGTAGCTGGTGGTGTTCAACATCTATTCAGATTCAGTGTGTGTGTCCCGTCTGGAAGTTGGCCATTCTTTTGATGATTAAGAAGGACATAGTTTATACATTCCTGAAGCATGCATTTTTCCCCATAAGTGTCCATCTAAAGTAGTCACTCTGCAGTCAGAAAGGATGCATGGATGAGAATATCATGGGATCTATGGGACCCCCTTCATCCATTTACCAGGTCACCCTGGATACATGTTCCTTCTATATTACACAAGGGAGCAAGCAAAACAATGGTTTCTTGTGAACAGCTCATTCACACATGGTTTGTACATTGAAAACATGCATTGCAAATACAGATATCATTGGAAATACTTGAGTGAGAGAATCAGTAGAAGCTGCAAATCCAGTTTGGGGAGAAAACTAGACATTTATAGATAAAATTACAATAAGAAAGTACATTTTTATGGCTTACATGTTAATACACATGGAGTGTTGGGTATATTTCCTTATGGTACCTTAAAGGAACATTTAAAAGTAGTTTAAACAAAACATGTCCCGGGACATTTAAGTAAACTTGACATTTATTTTAATAGCGGGTTTACCATCTGTTGTCTCATGTGAGACAGCAGTTCCTGGTTGTCGCGCGCTGACAAACATCCGCATGCACACAGCCAAAGAGAGCGGGGACTTGGCCCACTGACAGTTGAATGTGAGGGTCTCTTGCTACTAGCACAGAGAGAGAACCTCGATTTCTTGTATGAGAACAGCAGGGGGGGGGGGGACCTAGTTAAAGGGTATCCCATGCAAAAACAAAGGAGCTCTTTCTGCGCTAGCAGAGAGCTGGTCGCCGACCAGACGGCTGCCTGCTTCCTATGGAAACATGGCAGGTGCCAGTCAGAGGATAAACTGGCATGTATGTCAAAAGTACCTGCCAACTCATCCTCATACTAGGGACAATGGACATTTCACTTGTGCTTCTGTATTATAAGCACAAGTGAAACATAATGTTTAGTGTTCCTTTAACATAGGAGGAAAGGCCATTACTGGAGAGCTCATAGGATCTGCCATGATTAAATGAAGTTTTGCATCTGCATATAATTTATACATCCTTCTGGGCTGCACTTTGCACGAGTCCCCGGAAACATGGCCCACGTTGGTAGATTTTAGGAAGACCACTGATGTGACCAACAATTTGGGAGCAATGCGTTTGTACCTAGGATGAGACAGCGCCAGGCTTAGGTAACGTAGCATGGGAATGTGTGATAAGGTGGATCAGACCAACTTATCACCTAAAGGGGAGCTTTTTTTGTGTTTTTATATAGCCAGTAAAGATGAGGCCTGGTCCGCCATACTGTCCCTGACTTTTATAGTTTTTGCCATGCAGTGCTCTTAGAGTTGCAGTATGTACAAAGCACATGTAACCAGAAAGACATAAATTAATCAAAGATTGGAAGCCACAGGACCATGTTCAGTATATTTCTGGTCACGAGTAACTAATACACATTGCAAGAAAAAAAAAAAACAACAACCCCAGAGTTTAGGTCTAAAGTACTGCAGTGAAAAATGCCTCCTCCAGGCCTGTAACCAATAAAGTATAGACCAGTCTGCAGTCATGGTTCAGCCCTGGATTAAGCACATGTCCCCAGAATAAAGCAGCAGTGGAGTTACCTTACTAATCCTAAACATATTTCTACAAGTTCCTTCCTCCACTCACCTGTAAGCGGCTCCCACAGTCCTGCAGTGCATTCTGGAAGATCACAGTAGTATCTGTACTCTGGGAGCCCGGCTTACACAGACTGGGTCCCAGGCTCAGATCTGAGGCCTTCACCAACCTCCCATTTCCATACAGATCCCGGTGCACAGACACCACCATGCTGTCCTCCATACACTGCACACGGATAGGATTCTTGGCAGTCAAGGCTGCAGGTGGAGCAGTAGGCATAAAGACTTGCCTAGAGGCTCCCCAACCAGACACAGGGTGATTGACCCTCCACCAGGGATCCCCCTGACGCCGGTTCCTGGCCTGGACATTGTGACTGGAAGCAGCAAGGTCTGGTCCAAAGACCAACACTGCCAAGAGCCACCAACTCACTGTACCCCACTGAACCATCCTGACTGCAATACAATGACTGACTGCACAGAGCTGCTCCCTATATACCTCTATCAGAGGCAAATAACAACACACACCTGTCCAACCCTTCCCACCCCAGCTGGGGTAGGTAATCACTCACCTGTGTAACCCTTCCCACCCCAGCTGGGGTAGGTAATCACACATCTGTGTAACCCTTCCCACCCCAGCTGGGGTAGGTAATCACACACCTGTGTAACCCTTCCCACCCCAGCTGGGGTAGGTAATCACACACCTGTGTAACCCTTCCCACCCCAGCTGGGGTAGGTAATCACACACCTGTGTAACCCTTCCCACCCCAGCTGGGGTAGGTAATCACACACCTGTGTAACCCTTCCCACCCCAGCTGGGGTAGGTAATCACACACCTGTGTAACCCTTCCTTAATCACACTGAGTTCTGCCAATTTCAGACCTTATTATTTCTCTCCTGAAGAGATGCCCAGTTCATAGAAGCATAGAATGTGTCACCGGCAGATAAGAACCGTTCGGTCCATCTAGTCTGCACAATGTTCTAAACACTTTTATTAGTCCCCAATTCCCGGCCATTCAAACCCCACCAGGTTTATGGTAAAAGCACATTACATGGATAACACGTAGGGCTATATCCACGAAAAAAAGAATTGCAGGGAATTGAGAAGGGAATTTCAAACTTAAGGCTGGAGTATCTGTAAATTCAGCCAATGATCTTACAATTAGGAGACACATATGTTTTAAACATGTCTGTGACATGCTAACCTAAACATTGTTTATATTATCAATGTAGAGAATGACAAATAATTTTTTTCTTTTCTTTATGCAGTGGTTAAAATGTGAGGTTATTATATGTCTGCTCTGTACAGGCTCCAATGTAATATATGTATGCACACACTGCAATCCCCTGGTATTATTATATGTCTGCTCTGTACAGACTCCTGTGTAATATATGTATGCACACACTGCAAGTATAGTTATCATTCACCTGGTGTTATTACATGTCTGCTCTGTACAGACTCCTGTGTAATATATGTATGCACACACTGCAATCAGCTGGTATTATTATATGTCTGCTCTGTACAGACTCCTGTGTAATATATGTATGCACACACTGCAAGTATAGTTATCATTCACCTGATATTATTATATGTCTGCTCTGTACAGACTCCTGTGTAATATATGTATGCACACACTGCAATCACCTGGTATTATTATATGTCTGCTCTGTACAGGCTCATGTGTAATATATGTATGCACACATTGCAGTATAGTTATCATTCACCTGGTATTATTATATGTCTGCTCTGTACAGACTCCTGTGTAATATATGTATGCACACATTGCAAGTATAGTTATCATTCACCTGGTATTATTATATGTCTGCTCTGTTCAGAATCCTGTGTAATATATGTATGCACACACTGCAAGTATAGTTATCATTCACCTGGTATTATTATATGTCTGCTCTGTACAGACTCCTGTGTAATATATGTATGCACACACTGCAAGAATAGTTATCATTCCCCTGGTATTATTATATGTCTGCTCTGTACAGACTCCTGTGTAATATATGGGTGCACACATTGCAAGTATAGTTATCATACACCTGGTATTATTATATGTCTGCTCTGTACAGACTCCTGTGTAATATATATATATGCACACACTGCAAGTATAGTTATCATTCACCTGGTGTTATTATATGTCTGCTCTGTACAGGCTCCTGTGTAATATATGTCTGCTCTCTACAGACTCCTGTGTAATATATGTATGCACACACTGCAATCACCTTGTATTATTATATGTCTGCTCTTTACAGACTCCTGTGTAATATATGTAGCACACACTGCAAGTATAGTTATCATTCACCTGGTATTATTATATGTCTGCTCTGTACAGACTCCTGTGTAATATATGTATGCACACACTGCAAGTATAGTTATCATTCACCTGGTATTATTATATGTCTGCTCTTTACAGGCTCCTTTGTAATATATGTATGCACACATTGCAAGTATAGTTATCATTCACCTGGTATTATTATATGTCTGCTCAGTACAGCCTCCTGTGTAATATATGTATGCACACACTGCAAGTATAGTTATCATTCACCTGGTATTATTATATGTCTGCTCTGTACAGACTCCTGTGTAATATATGTATGCACACATTGCAAGTATAGTTATCATTCACCTGGTATTATTATATGTCTGCTCTGTACAGACTCCTGTATAATATATGTATGCACACATTGCAAGTATATTTATCATTCACCTGGTATTATTATATGTCTGCTCTGTACAGACTCCTGTGTAATATATGTATGCACACATTGCAAGTATAGTTATCATTCACCTGGTATTATTATATGTCTGCTCTGTACAGACTCCTGTGTAATATATGTATGCACACATTGCAAGTATAGTTATCATTCACCTGGTATTATTATATGTGTGCTCTGTACAGACTCCTGTGTAATATATGTATACACACACTGCAAGTATAGTTATCCTTACAGTAGTGGGAAAAATTAACACCTTATTAAAAAATAGGATTGTTGAACATCTAAAATCACATGGATTTCAAGATCAGAGACAGCATGGGTTTACCCCAGGGAGATCATGCCAAACTAATCATATTGATTTGATTGGGTGACTAATATAATAGATCAGGTTGGTGCAGTAGACATTGCTTACCTAGATTTCAGTAAAGCTTTTGATACTGTCGCACATAGAAGGCTTATCAATAAACTGCATTATTTAAGTTTGGATTTCAATATTGTTGAATGGATTAGACCAGGGGTCCTCAAACTACGGCCCGGGGGGCCACATGCGGCCCGCCGTGCACATTTATCCGGCCCGCGGGGGGTGCTGCTGGCACCCCCCGCTCCCCGCTGTTTGCCTTTTCTTTTTTTTTCTTTCTTGCAGCCGCAGAAGATGCGGCTGCAGGAAAACGAGAAAAAAAAAAAAAAAAATCACCGCGACCGAATGTGACGTTTCGTCACATCCGGACCCGGTAACTGTTTCCCTCCTCCGTGCAGGGAGGAGGGAACACTGCGCGACGTCCGGACCTGGAACACAGCAGCTGGAGGTAAGCGATGGGGAATGGGGGGGGGGGGAAGGTATAACGAGCACTGTACTATTCCTGGGCATCTGAATGGCATAATATTCCTGGGCATCTGAATGGCATAATATTCCTGGGCATCTGAATGGCACACTATTCCTGGGCATCTGACTGGCATAATTTTCTTGGGCTCTGACTGGCATAATATTCCTGGGCATCTGACTGGCATAATATTCCTGGGCTCTTACTGGCACTCTATTCCTGGGCATCTGAATGGCATCATATTCCTGGGCATCTGACTGGCACACTATTCCTGGGCATCTG
The DNA here is from genome assembly GCA_036172795.1 of Pelodytes ibericus. Taxonomy (NCBI): domain Eukaryota; kingdom Metazoa; phylum Chordata; class Amphibia; order Anura; family Pelodytidae; genus Pelodytes; species Pelodytes ibericus. The sequence goes on along the minus strand of CM069858.1, from coordinate 222,413,581 downwards.
AATGGCATAATATTCCTGGGCATCTGAATGGCATAATATTCCTGGGCATCTGACAGTCACACTATTCCTGGGCAACTGACTGGCACACTATTCCTGGGCATCTGACTGGCATAATATTCCTGGGCATCTGACTGGCACATTATTCCTGGGCATCTGAATGGCATAATTTCCTGGGCATCTGACTGGCATAATATTCCTGGGCATCTGACTGGCTCACTATTCCTGGGCTCTGACTGGCACACTATTCCTGGGCATCTGAATGGCATTATATTCCTGGGCATCTGACTGGCACACTATTCCTGTTCATCTGAATGGCATAATATTCCTGGGCATCTGAATAGCACACTATTCCTGGGCATCTGACTGGCACACTATTCCTGGGCATCTGACTGGCATAATTTTCTTGGGCTCTGACTGGCATAATATTCCTGGGCATCTGACAGGCACACTATTCCTGGGCATCTGACAGGCACACTATTCCTGGGCATCTGACTGGCACACTATTCCTGGGCATCTGACTGGCATAATATTCCTGGGCATCTGACTGGCACATTATTCCTGGGCATCTGAATGGCATAATTTCCTGGGCATCTGATTGGCATAATATTCCTGGGCATCTGACTGGCACACTATTCCTGGGCTCTGACTGGCACACTATTCCTGGGCATCTGAATGGCATAATATTCCTGGGCATCTGACTGGCACACTATTCCTGTTCATCTGAATGGCATAATATTCCTGGGCATCTGAATGGCACACTATTCCTGGGCATCTAACTGGCACACTATTCCTGGGCATCTGACTGGCATAATTTTCTTGGGCTCTGACTGGCATAATATTCCTGGGCATCTGACTGGCATAATATTCCTGGGCTCTTACTGGCACTCTATTCCTGGGCATCTGAATGGCATAATATTCCTGGGCATCTGACTGGCACACTATTCCTGGGCATCTGAATGGCATAATATTCCTGGGCATCTGACAGGCACACTATTCCTGGGCATCTGACTGGCACACTATTCCTGGACATCTGACTGGCATAATATTCCTGGGCATCTGACTGGCACACTATTCCTGGGCTCTGACTGGCACACTATTCCTGGGCATCTGAATGGCATAATATTCCTGGGCATCTGACTGGCACACTATTCCTGGTCATCTGAATGGCATAATATTCCTGGGCATCTGAATGGCATAATATTCCTGGGAATCTGACAGGCACACTATTCCTGGGCATCTGACTGGCATAATATTCCTGGGCATCTGACTGCCACACTATTCCTGGGCTCTGACTGGCACACTATTCCTGGGCATCTGAATGGCATAATATTCCTTGGCATCTGACTGACACACTATTCCTGGGCATCTGACTGGCACACTATTCCTGGGCATCTGACTGGTATAATTTTCTTGGGCTCTGACTGGCATAATATTCCTGGGCATCTGACTGGCATAATATTCCTGGGCTCTTACTGGCACTCTATTCCTGGGCATCTGAATGGCATAATATTCCTGGGCATCTGACTGGCACACTATTCCTGGGCATCTGAATGGCATAATATTCTTGGGCTCTGACTGGCATAATATTCCTGGGCATCTGACTGGCATAATATTCCTGGGCTCTTACCGGCACTCTATTCCTGGGCATCTGAATGGCATAATATTCCTGGGCATCTGACTGGCACACTATTCCTGGGCATCTGAATGGCATAATATTCTTGGGCTCTGACTGGCATAATATTCCTGGGCATCTGACTGGCATAATATTCCTGGGCTCTTACTGGCACTCTATTCCTGGGCATCTGAATGGCATAATATTCCTGGGCATCTGACTGGCATAATATTCCTGGGCTCTTACATGGCATAATTTTCTTGGGCTCTGACTGGCATAATATTCCTGGGCATCTGACTGGCATAATATTCCTGGGCTCTTACTGGCACTCTATTCCTGGGCATCTGAATGGCATCATATTCCTGGGCATCTGACTGGCACACTATTCCTGGGCATCTGAATGGCATAATATTCCTGGGCATCTGACTGGCATAATTTTCTTGGGCTCTGACTTGCATAATATTCCTGGGCATCTGACTGGCACACTATTCCTGGGCATCTGACTGGCATAATTTTCTTGGGCTCTGACTGGCATAATATTCCTGGGCATCTGACTGGCATAATATTCCTGGGCTCTTACCGGCACTCTATTCCTGGGCATCTGAATGGCATAATATTCCTGGGCATCTGACTGGCACACTATTCCTGGGCATCTGAATGGCATAATATTCCTGGGCATCTGAATGGCATAATATTCCTGAGCTCTTACCGGCACTCTATTCCTGGGCATCTGAATGGCATAATATTCCTTGGCATCTGACTGGCACACTATTCCTGGGCATCTGAATGGCATAATATTCCTGGGCATCTGAATGGCATAATATTCCTGAGCATCTGACAGGCACACTATTCCTGGGCATCTGACTGGCATAATTTTCTTGGGCTCTGACTGGCATAATATTCCTGGGCATCTGACTGGCATAATATTCCTGGGAATCTGACTGGCATAATATTCCTGGGCTCTGACTGACATAATATTCCTGGGCATCTGACTGGCACAATATTACTGGGCTCTGACTGGCATAATATTACTGGGCTCTGACTGGCATAATATTACTGGACTCTGACTGACATAATATCCCTGGCCATCTGACTGGCACACTATTCCCATTGAAATACTGGTAAGTTTGTTGATTTAACTTTACTTCATTTTAAATGTTGTATTTGTTCCCGTTTTGTTTCTTCACTTCAAAATAAGATATATGCAGTGTGCATAGGAATTTGTTCATAGTTTTTGTTTTTACTATAGTCCAGCCCTCCAACGGTTTGAGGGACAGTGAACTGGCCCCCTGTTTAAAAAGTTTGAGGACCCCTGGATTAGACAATGGCTGAGTGACAGGCATCAGGGGGTCGTAGTCCATGGAGAATATTTGATGCAAGGTCTTGTTACTAGTGGGGTACCTCAGAGATCTGTACTTGGACCCATTCTCTTTAATATTTTTATTAGCGATATTGCAGAAGGTCTTGTTGATAAGGTATATGTCTTTTTTTCTGATGATACAAAGATTTGCAGCAGGGTTGTTATTCATGGAGGGATAAGCCAAATGGCAAATTATTTTGCTACACTAGAAATTTGTCAGAGCAGTGACAACTGACATTAAATGTGGATAAGGCATAAAACCCCCCAAAGAAAAATATAGACTATTTGGTACAGTCCTAACCTCTACATCTGAACTAAAGGGATTTAGGAGTGATAATTTCAGAAGACTTAAAGGTAGGTAGGCAATGCAATAGAGCAGCAGGAAATGCTAGCAGAATGCTTGGTTGCATAGGGAGAGGTATTAGCAGAATGCTTGGTTGCATAGGGAGAGGTATTAGCAGAATGCTTGGTTGGATAGGGAGAGGTATTAGCGGAATGCTTGGTTGGATAGGGAGAGGTATTAGCGGAATGCTTGGTTGGATAGGGAGAGGTATTAGCGGAATGCTTGGTTGGATAGGGAGAGGTATTAGCGGAATGCTTGGTTGGATAGGGAGAGGTATTAGTGGAATGCTTGGTTGGATAGGGAGAGATATTAGCAGAATGCTTGGTTGTATAGGGAGAGGTATTAGCAGAATGCTTGGTTGTATAGGGATAGGTATTAGCAGTAGAAAGATGTAAGTGCTCATGCCATTGTACAGAGCACTGGTGAGACCTCACTTGGAGTATTGTACGCAGTACTGGAGACCGTATCTCCAGAAGGATATTGATACTTTGGAGAAAGTTCAGAGAAGGGCTACTAAACTGGTTCATGGGTTGAAGGATAAAACTTACCAGGAAAGGTTAAAGCATCTTAACATGTATAGCTTGGAGGAAAGATGTAACAGGGGGGATATGATAGAAACATTTACATACATAAAGGGAATCAACACAGTAAAGGAGGTGAGTATATTTAAAAAAACGAAGAAACACAACTAGAGGACATAGTCTTAAATTAGAGGGGCAAAGATTTTAAAGTAATATCAGAAAGTATTACTTTACTGAGGGGGTAGTGGATGTATGGAATAGCCTTCCAGTAGAAGTGGTAGAGGTTAATACAGTGAAGGATTTTAAGCATGCGTGGGTAAGGTATAAGGCTATCCTAGATATAAGATAAGGCCAGGGACTAATAAAAGTATTACATTACTGAGAGGGTAGTGGATGTATGGAATAGTCTTCCAGTAGAAGTGGTAGAGGTTAATACAGTGAAGGAGTTTAAGCATGCATGGGATAGGTATAAGGCTATCCTAGATATAAGATAAGGCCAGGGACTAATGAAAGTATTACTTTACTGAGAGGGTAGTGGATGCATGGAATAGTCTTCCAGTAGAAGTGGTAGAGGTTAATACAGTGAAGGAGTTTAAGCATGCGTGGGATAGGTATAAGGCTATCCTAGATATAAGATAAGGCCAGAGACTAATGAAAGTATTACTGTACTGAGAGGGTAGTTGATGCATGGAACAGCCTTCCAGTAGAAGGGGTAGAGGTAATCACAGTAAAGGGATTTAACCATGCATGGGATAGGTATAAGGCTATCCTAGATATAAGATAAGGCCAGGGACTAATGATAGTATTACTTTACTGAGAGGGTAGTGGATGCATGGAATAGTCTTCCAGTAGAAGTGGTAGAGGTTAATACAGTGGAGGAGTTTAAGCATGCATGGGATAGGTATAAGGCTATCCTAGATATAAGATAAGGTCAGGGACTAATGAAAGGATTACTTTACTGAGAGAGTAGTGGATGTATGGAATAGTCTTCCAGTAGAAGGGGTAGAGGTTAATACAGTAAAGGGATTTAACCATGCATGGGATAGGTATAAGGCTATCCTAGATATAAGATAGGGAACTGGGGACTAAGAAAATTGTTCAGGCAAATGGTTCTTATCTACAGACACCTTATGTTTCATGGGAGGAGGAGGAGGAGATCAGCTCGTCTCTTTAAGATGTCTGTTGTAAGACCTCTTCTTGAATATGCAGTACAATTCTGGGCACCAGTACAAAAAAAAAAAAAGATATTATGGAACTAGAAAACAAAAAATTAGGGCTACAAAATTAATAAGGGGATTGGAGGATCTTAGTTATGACGAGGGACAAAAAAAATAATGTATATTCGGCAGAAAAATAAAATGCGTCTCAGAGGTTATACGATTATATAATTATGTGCAGGGCCAATATAAAGAGCTCTCCAGTGACCTGTTCATTAACAGAAATGTACAAAGAACAATAGGTCACCCCCTCAGACTGGAAGAGCAAAGATTTCATAGACTGCAAAGGAAGGGATACGGTTAGGACAATAAAGTTATGGAACTCACTGCCAAGAGAGGTAGTGCTATCAACTACAAACAAACAATGTATTAAAAAAAAGTGTCAAATTAAATGCAGGACATAGAGCTATTAATAGAGCTTTTTGATCCAAGGAGAAATCAGATTGCCCTTTGGAGTTTGGGGGGGGGGGGGGGGGGGGGAGGGAGAGAATTCCTCTAAGTGGCAAATTTTAAATGGCTTCCTTCGTGGTTTTTAATCTTTTGGATCAAAAGCAGGAATGATCACTAGAAGGGTGGAATTAGTCCTTTAGGGAGTACCCAGTTGTAACATAGGTGGGGGGGGGGGGGGGGGGGGGAAGGGAAGAAGACTGACTGTTGGTGAGGTCCACGGACAGGTTGGAGAAGCACAGAGAAAAGGGAAAAAAAAAAAAATTTAAATGCTTTAGACGAACAGAGTCTCCACTTCACGCAAGCTTTCAATTAACCAGAATGTCTAACCTTTAACACATTTCTCTGACTGCTATATTAATGTGACCTTTATTTTAAACTTATTTTTGCCAATAATTGTCCTTTAAAAATTTCCTTACAAACCAACTACCTCTGGTCCTCCCACCAAGCAGAGCTAACACAAATAGGTTGTCTTGAAGACTGAGCAGCAGGCTAAGAAAGTGGGCTCCAGACACAAGGGGCAGATCAGGTAAAATTGTGGTTACAGAGACACAATGAGAAGATTGCAGTAGAGCAACACTGTATATTGGGAATATTTACAATACTGTAGGTAAAAGTTAAGTGCTTTGTGCAAGTGCACACTAGAGGAGAAAAAAAAAAAAACCCATGTTGGAGGGAGACCACCTGCTATGGCATTAGCCATGAAACATTCACAGATCATACAGCCTCACTATCTGTGCCCCAAAACCTAGAAACTCAATCAGGACACCAGAATCAAGAACTGCCCTCCATACAGTGGCACAGTTCACTTGGGTATCCCCATCCATACACAGCAGGTGTTAAAAACCCTCCCTCTGAAAAAGCACAATGAACATATCCAGCTAGATGGACCGTGTGCGCAATGTGCCATTCATCTTCTGCACGCACTAGATTCTATAGAGAATTTTATTCTCTTTCTCTCTCCCCCCCCCCCCCCATTCAATGGTTTGGTCCATGCTACTGATGTAATAGCTCTGCTTTGAGTAGGTCTGTAGGGTGATACCAAATGGAAGCCACCAATTCAGTATACTGAAGCTCCTACAGAGTGGAGGTAACCATGCACAGAACCCAACACCCACCCCCCCCCCCCCCCCAAATCAAGAATATTCCTTCTCCATATGGAGATTCTGTAAACCATGGTCTGAGCTGCAGAGACCATGCAAATCCTGGTGGTGGTAGAGATTTACTGTGTAAAGACTCCAAGGCTATGATATATCCCTGAACCAATATACAAACAATCCATGACCAATTGCATAAGCCAATAAAAACAAGATACACAAGGGAGTCAGTGGAAGTCAAGAGATATTTTATTTCTTGCACTTTTTAATCATCAGCTTTCCAGCAAATACAGTAGAGACCACAAGGACCACGAGACTGAGTGAGACGACGGCCACCAGCACCCACAGCTCCAGATCTTCAGGGGCCTGAGTCACAGCGAGAGCCTGCTTCTGGTCTGCTCCAATCACCAGCAGGGGCCCCAGGGTGGCACTTGTGTGATCTTGCTCTGCAGCTGGTCCTGTGGGTACAGGGTTATAATCAGCAAGGGTCGGTCAGGATTGTTGTACCAGAAACTATTACTACAGAGAACCCGGTTACGAGTGATGCTGGGAAACATACTAAGAGTTGAGCTATAGATACAGAAACAAATGCAATGTTCTGCCGAGCAGAACTTTACACATTCCTTCAGTTGCAATGAATAGCACATCAAGTACTACATAGCTTGTACAGGGCATCAATAGGAGCACTCAAGTGCCCCAGAAAGCAATTGCTGACGTTTGTTAAAGGCACTCAACTTTAACACTGCTTATACTGTGAATGTAGAGAAGAAAAAAAAAAAAAAAAAGCTGTTGCTGTATTATGGAGTTTGTGGTTCAGCAGCTAGACACCCAGCAAATGTGCATCACAGACCTGTCTCAGCTTCTCTCCTCCCTCTTCCTCCAGACCACGTATTGGATCTACTGCCCTGGCCAAGGGGTAAAGCACAGCTCCCAGAGTCACAGCACCTGCAGATATCCCGGGAGCCTTCCAGAGGAGACCAGCTGTTGGTGGATTTGCTAAAGGAACAGGCCTTGTTCATGGGATCAGGGACCTGGTTTATTGCAACTGCTCTCAGGTTACAGGTGATAAAGATCTAGGATCAGAGAGATGGGACATGTAAACAGAGGCATGCAGAAGATACAGACCAGGTAGGACAGACTGCTAGACAGGCTCACCATGGAGGCATCAGTCCCAGTAAATCTGAAGGCATCAACAGTAAACTGGAGCTGGTCTGGCCCTGGCCTTGGAGATATGAAGGCAGAGGAGGCGTCCTCCTGTTTTCCATCCATCAAGCACCTGGAGATGGAAAGCTAGGTTAGAAGAGCTTTAACCAGTTACACCAGCAGCTGGTAACCAGTAACCTACCCATTCAGAGCAATGATGTCATAACTAGGGTTGGACTTTACATCAGGAGATAATGTGGCCACACAGCTGTCAACCAAGATCATCATGGGCACGTGGTTCCCAATCTCTACAGAAGCCTGGATGTTGAAGATGTCACCCAGCTGGAAGACGTTAGAGGCTCTGGGGGCACTCCAGTCAGCTGATTGAGACGAGAGCAAGATTAGGAGAGGCAGAATCAGACTGTGCTTACCCAGGGGTTCAATGAACGCTATCTGTACTCTTGTATTTCCATTCAAGAATTTCTATTGTCCACAGATGCAATATTTCAATAAAATGTAAAAACACTAGCTCAGATGACTGGGAGATTAAAAATAAAAGTACATTATTGAGTCCTTTTCTTGTGTAGGCCACATGGCTGATATCTTGGGTCAGATAAGGGAACATCTAACCCAAGATTCTGAACATACCCACTCCTAGCTGCATAAGGGGTGGGTATGTTTAGAATCTTGGGTTAGATGTATCTATACTTGATGCAATCTTTCAATTTAAAATACATTACATGAAGTGTTGCTTAAAGAACTGGCTGCAATTTAACAGGTTTTTTTATGCAGGTCAAGTCTTTTAGAAAAAAAAAAAAAAAAAAAATTTAAGAGCAAAATTCACGAACAAATGGGAAATAAAACCAAAGAACCTCCAGGGAAACCAGTTTAGTTCAGGAACAGCCCATCTTAGATTAACTAAGCCACGTTACCATTCATGAGACGCAATGAGAAGGACAGACGTTCCTCTGCAGATATGGTGGTTTGGAAGGGAAGCCATGTTGGTTTGATGGCATTACTGCTGACATTGTGGAACCTACAAAAGAGAAGGCGGATTATGGGTGAAGATCTTTGGAGAGTTCAACAAGGTATAAAATACCAGGAAAGTCAATGAATGGAAAAAAAAAAAAAAAAAAAGTAGTTTTAGATGCAGCATAAGAGGTGAAGATAAGGGAGCATCTGATCACCTGTAATAGTAACACTGGATGGGAACCACAGCAGGATTACTCCTGATGATGGGGGAGTTCATGGCAGTAGTTGGTCTGTAGGTCAGGTTGATGCTGTAGATCAGCCAGTCTGGGGTCATCTGCAGATACAATATCAAGTGTTGGGAGTAGCCATTGATCATAAGCATATACTTTACTAGATGCTGGAGGACAGATATTTCAGCAGAGAGGGAGAGGAATGCTACCACTGGAGTATTTTGACATTCATTTTGCAATTCTCTTTCATTTCGAGTATGAATGGGGGAATTTTTTCCCATTCTGCTACTTTGGCCTTAAAGAATCAAACAACCTAAACACTGTTTGCAGAGTGAAAAAAAAAATCCAAATTTATATCAAGGATCGGAACCCAGAGAACCACATTATATATAAAAAAAAAAAAAATTATATCCACTACTCCATAAAGTAGCACTTCCTGATACTACTTTTTAAAAGGTAACCAACTAGTAACAAGTCCTTGCATGAAATATACTCCATTGACTACAACCCTCTGTTGCCTGTCACTCAGCCATTGTCTACTCCATTCAACAATATTGAAATCCAAACAAAGATTGCAGTTTTTTTTTTTTTGATAAGCCTTCTATGTGCGACAGTGTCAAAAGCCTTACTGAAATCTAGGTAACTAGGTCTACTGCACCACCCTGATTTGTAGTTACCCAAAAGGGAATGGAGTAGGAAGAAAAAAAAAATTTTTTTGGCATGATCTTTCAGAAGTAAGGTCCCGGATTTTGCACTCATGACAAATACACACAGCTATGCAGCATGAAGACACACACACACACACACACAACCCTGCAAGAATAGAGTTTAGGTTCAAAATATGCAGTGTATATCCCACTAGGAATGCTTATGAAGATTGCTGTAACCAATATAGTGCTTGTCTGCAGTCATTGTTTAGCCCTGGATTAGGTAGTTTTTAGAGTTATTCCTGTATAAAGCAGCAGTGGGGATACCCATTATACCCACTCACCTGTAAGCGGCTCCCACAGTCCTGCAGTGCATTCTGGAAGATCACAGTAGTATCTGTACTCTGGGAGCTCGGCTTACACAGACTGGGTCCCAGGCTCAGATCTGAGGCCTTCACCAACCTCCCATTTCCATACAGATCCCGGTGCACAGACACCACCATGCTGTCCTCCATACACTGCACACGGATAGGATTCTTGGCAGTCAAGGCTGCAGGTGGAGCAGTAGGCATAAAGACTTGCCTAGAGGCTCCCCAACCAGACACAGGGTGATTGACCCTCCACCAGGGATCCCCCTGACGCCGGTTCCTGGCCTGGACATTGTGACTGGAAGCAGCAAGGTCTGGTCCAAAGACCAACACTGCTAGGAGCCACCAACTCACTGTACCCCACTGAACCATCCTGACTGCAATACAATGACTGACTGCACAGAGCTGCTCCCTATATACCTCTATCAGAGGCAAATAACAACACACACCTGTCCAACCCTTCCCACCCCAGCTGGGGTAGGTAATCACACACCTGTGTAACCCTTCCCACCCCAGCTGGGGTAGGTAATCACACACCGTGTAACCCTTCCCACCCCAGCTGGGGTAGGTAATCACACACCTGTGTAACCCTTCCCACCCTAGCTGGGGTAGGTAATCACACACCTGTGTAACCCTTCCCACCCTAGCTGGGGTAGGTAATCACACACCTGTCTAACCCTTCCTACATCACACTGAGTTCAGCCAATTTCAGACCTTATTATTTCTCTCCTGAAGAGTTGCCCAGTTCAAACCCCACCAGATTTTTGGTTAAACATATTTCTTTGGAAAGCCCTCAGGGCTTTATGCATGAAGCAGAGAATTGCAGGGAATTAAAAAGGAAATTTTAACCTTCAGGCAAAAGTAGCCGAGTTGGAAAAATTATCTCATTAAGCTAAAAATTAAGAGGAAAAAATATGTTTTAAACATGTCTGTAATATGACTCCATAGCTGCCAACATTGGCCACGTTTCCAGGGGCACGTATTTGTTCCACATGCTGCAGACAGACCTTGCAAAGTACAGCCCGGCAGTATGTAGGATGTATATACACACACACACAATCCAATTCATGTAAAGTGCAGCCCAGCAGTATGTAGGATGTATATACACACACACAATCCAATTCATGTAAAGTGCAGCCCGGCAGTATGTAGGATGTATATACACACACACAATCCAATTCATGTAAAGCGCAGCCCGGCAGTATGTAGGATGTATATACACACACACACACAGACACAATCCAATTCATGTAAAGTGCAGCACGCCAGTATGTAGGATGTATATACACACACACACAATCCAATTCATGTAAAGTGCAGCCCGGCAGTATGTAGGATGTATATACACACACAGACACAATCCAATTCATGTAAAAAGCAGCCCGGCGGTATGTAGGATGTATATACACACACACAATCCAATTCATGTAAAGTGCAGCCCGGCAGTATGTAGGATGTATATACACACACAATCCAATTCATGTAAAGTGCAGCCAGGCAGTATGTAGGATGTATACACACACACACAATCCAATTCATGTAAAGTGCAGCCCGGCAGTATGTAGGATGTATATACACACACACACACACAATCCAATTCATGTAAAGTGCAGCCCAGCAGTATGTAGGATGTATATATACACAGACACACAATCCAATTCATGTAAAGTGCAGCCCGGCAGTATGTAGGATGTATATACACACACACACAGACACAATCCAATTCATGTAAAGTGCAGCACGCCAGTATGTAGGATGTATATACACACACACACAATCCAATTCATGTAAAGTGCAGCCCGGCAGTATGTAGGATGTATATACACACACACACACACACAATCCATTTCATGTAAAGTGCAGCCCAGCAGTATGTAGGATGTATATATACACACACACAATCCAATTCATGTAAAGTGCAGCCCGGCAGTATATAGGATGTATATACACACAAAGACACAATCCAATTCATGTAAAGTGCAGCCCGGCGGTATGTAGGATGTATATACAGACACACAATCCAATTCATGTAAAGTGCAGCCCGGCAGTATGTAGGATGTATATACACACACAATCCAATTCATGTAAAGTGCAGCCAGGCAGTATGTAGGATGTATACACACACACACAATCCAATTCATGTAAAGTGCAGCCCGGCAGTATGTAGGATGTATATATACACACACACACAATCCAATTCATGTAAAGTGCAGCCCGGCAGTATGAAGGATGTATATACACACACAATCCAATTCATGTAAAGTGCAGCCCGGCAGTATGTAGGATGTATATACACACACACACAATCCAATTCATTTAAAGTGCAGCCTGGCAGTATGTAGGATGTATATACACACAGACACAATCCAATTCATGTAAAGTGCAGCCCGGCAGTATGTAGGATGTATATATACACACACACACACAATCCAATTCATGTAAAGTGCAGCCCGGCAGTATGTAGGATGTATATATACACACACACACACAATCCAATTCATGTAAAGTGCAGCCTTGCAGTATGTTGGATGTATATACACACACACAATCCAATTCATGTAAAGTGCAGCCTGGCAGTATGTAGGATGTATATATATACACACACAATCCAATTCATGTAAAGTGCAGCCCGGCGGTATGTAGGATGTATATATACACACACACACACACACACAATCCAATTGATGTAAAGTGCAGCCTGGCAGTATGTAGGATGGATATACACACACACACAATCCAATTCATGTAAAGTGCAGCCCGGCAGTATGTAGGATGTATATACACACACACACAATCCAATTCATGTAAAGTGCAGACCGGCAGTATGTAGGATGTATATACACACACAATCCAATTCATGTAAAGTGCAGCCCGGCAGTATGTAGGATGTATATGCACACACACACACACAATCCAATTCATGTAAAGTGCAGCCTGGCAGTATGTAGGATTTATGTACACACACACAATCCAATTCATGTAAAGTGCAGCCCGGCAGTATGTAGGATGTATATACACACACACACACAATCCAATTCATGTAAAGTGCAGCCCGGCAGTTTTTAGGATGTATATACACACACACAATCCAATTCATGTAAAGTGCAGCCCGGCAGTATGTAGGATGTATATACACAGACACAATCCAATTCATGTAACGTGCATCCCGGCAGTATGTAGGATGTATATACACAGACACAATCCAATTCATTTAAAGTGCAGCCTGGCAGTATGTAGGATGTATATACACACACACACAATCCAATTCATGTAAAGTGCAGCCTGGCAGTATGTAGGATTTATGTACACACACACAATCCAATTCATGTAAAGTGCAGCCCGGCAGTATGTAGGATGTATATACACACACACACACAATCCAATTCATGTAAAGTGCAGCCCGGCAGTTTTTAGGATGTATATACACACACACACAATCCAATTCATGTAAAGTGCAGCCCGGCAGTATGTAGGATGTATATACACAGACACAATCCAATTCATGTAACGTGCATCCCGGCAGAATGTAGGATGTTTATACACAGACACAATCCAATTCATGTAACGTGCAGCCCGGCAGTATGTAGGATGTATATACACAGACACAATCCATTTCATGTAAAGTGCAGCCCGGCAGTATGTAGGATGTATATGCACACACACACACACAATCCAATTCATGTAAAGTGCAGCCTGGCAGTATGTAGGATTTATGTACACACACACAATCCAATTCATGTAAAGTGCAGCCCGGCAGTATGTAGGATGTATATACACACACACACACAATCCAATTCATGTAAAGTGCAGCCCGGCAGTTTTTAGGATGTATATACACACACACACAATCCAATTCATGTAAAGTGCAGCCCGGCAGTATGTAGGATGTATATACACAGACACAATCCAATTCATGTAACGTGCATCCCGGCAGTATGTAGGATGTATATACACAGACACAATCCAATTCATTTAAAGTGCAGCCTGGCAGTATGTAGGATGTATATACACACACACACAATCCAATTCATGTAAAGTGCAGCCTGGCAGTATGTAGGATGTATATACACACACACACAGACACAATCCAATTCATGTAAAGTGCAGCCCGGCAGTATGTAGGATGTATATACACACACACACAATCCAATTCATTTAAAGTGCTGCCTGGCAGTATGTAGGATGTATATACACACAGACACAATCCAATTCATGTAAAGTGCAGCCCGGCAGTATGTAGGATGTATATATACACACACACACACAATCCAATTCATGTAAAGTGCAGCCCGGCAGTATGTAGGATGTATATATACACACACACACACACACAATCCAATTCATGTAAAGTGCAGCCTTGCAGTATGTAGGATGTATATACACACACACAATCCAATTCATGTAAAGTGCAGCCTGGCAGTATGTAGGATGTATATATATACACACACAATCCAATTCATGTAAAGTGCAGCCCGGCGGTATGTAGGATGTATATACACACACACACACACACACACACAATCCAATTGATGTAAAGTGCAGCCTGGCAGTATGTAGGATGGATATACACACACACACAATCCAATTCATGTAAAGTGCAGCCCGGCAGTATGTAGGATGTATATACACACACACACAATCCAATTCATGTAAAGTGCAGACCGGCAGTATGTAGGATGTATATACACACACAATCCAATTCATGTAAAGTGCAGCCTGGCAGTATGTAGGATGTATATACACACACACACAATCCAATTCATGTAAAGTGCAGCCCGGCAGTATGTAGGATGTATATACACAGACACAATCCAATTCATGTAACGTGCAGCCCGGCAGTATGTAGGATGTATATACACAGACACAATCCAATTCATGTAAAGTGCAGCCCGGCAGTATGTAGGATGTATATACACACACACAATCCAATTCATTTAAAGTGCAGCCTGGCAGTATGTAGGATGTATATACACACACACACAATCCAATTCATGTAAAGTGCAGCCTGGCAGTATGTAGGATGTATATACACACACACACAGACACAATCCAATTCATGTAAAGTGCAGCCCGGCAGTATGTAGGATGTATATACACACACACACAATCCAATTCATTTAAAGTGCTGCCTGGCAGTATGTAGGATGTATATACACACAGACACAATCCAATTCATGTAAAGTGCAGCCCGGCAGTATGTAGGATGTATATATACACACACACACACAATCCAATTCATGTAAAGTGCAGCCCGGCAGTATGTAGGATGTATATATACACACACACACACAATCCAATTCATGTAAAGTGCAGCCTTGCAGTATGTATATACACACACACAATCCAATTCATGTAAAGTGCAGCCTGGCAGTATGTAGGATGTATATATATACACACACAATCCAATTCATGTAAAGTGCAGCCCGGCGGTATGTAGGATGTATATATACACACACACACACACACACAATCCAATTGATGTAAAGTGCAGCCTGGCAGTATGTAGGATGGATATACACACACACACAATCCAATTCATGTAAAGTGCAGCCCGGCAGTATGTAGGATGTATATACACACACACACAATCCAATTCATGTAAAGTGCAGACCGGCAGTATGTAGGATGTATATACACACACAATCCAATTCATGTAAAGTGCAGCCCGGCAGTATGTAGGATGTAAATACACACACACAATCCAATTCATGTAAAGTGCAGCCCGGCAGTATGTAGGATGTATATACACAGACACAATCCAATTCATGTAACGTGCAGCCCGGCAGTATGTAGGATGTATATACACAGACACAATCCAATTCATGTAAAGTGCAGCCCGGCAGTATGTAGGATGTATATACACACACACAATCCAATTCATGTAAAGTGCAGCCCGGCTGTATGTAGGATGTATATACACACACAATCCAATTCATGTAAAGTGCAGCCCGGCTGTATGTAGGATGTATATACACACACAATCCAATTCATGTAAAGTGCAGCCCGGCAGTATGTAGGATTTATATACACACACACACAATCCAATTCATGTAAAGTGCAGCCCGGCAGTATGTAGGATGTATATACACACACACACAATCCAATTCATGTAAAGTGCAGCCCGGCAGTATGTAGGATGTATATACACAGACACAATCCAATTCATGTAAAGTGCAGCCCGGCAGTATGTAGGATGTATATACACACACACACAATCCAATTCATGTAAAGTGCAGCCCGGCAGTATGTAGGATGTATATACACACACACACAGTCCAATTCATGTAAAGTGCAGCCCAGCAGTATGTAGGATGTATATATACACACACACAATCCAATTCATGTAAAGTGCAGCCTGGCAGTATGTAGGATGTATATATACACACACACACAATCCAATTCATGTAAAGTGCAGCCCAGCAGTATGTAGGATGTATATACACACACACACACAATCCAATTCATGTAAAGTGCAGCCCGGCAGTATGTAGGATGTATATATACACACACACAATCCAATTCATGTAAAGTGCAGCCCGGCAGTATGTAGGATGTATATACACACACACACAATCCAATTCATGTAAAGTGCAGCCTGGCAGTATGTAGGATGTATATACACACACACACAATCCAATTCATGTAAAGTGCAGCCCGGCTGTATGTAGGATGTATATACACAGACACAATCCAATTCATGTATGGTGATGAGGGTGGCAACTCCCTTAAACTAAACTTTTACTAATATAGAAGCACAAGTGAAAAAGTAGTTGTCCCTCGTATGAGGATAAACTGTCAATTACTTTTAAGAGTCCTTGCCAGTTTATCCACTCAGTGGCAGCTGCCATGTTTCCCTGGGATCAGCAAATCACTGCAGGGGGCCCGTCCAGCCTCCACACCTGCTGTGTCTCAGCTGTGAGACACAGCAGAGAGTAAACCCATGTGTATCTATTAGGATGGGGGACATTCATTTTTACCCATGTTTCCTTCAAGGAGGCAAGGGCTAAACCCCCCCCCCCATTTAATTGTCCTTTTAATGTGTCCTGAGGACCCAGCCGGACCCATCGTAGAGCGATTTGTGTGGCTTTTGGTTTCTAGTCTCTGCTGTTTGCATTGCACCCTGAGGTGTGTCATCAGTTCCTCCTTCTGACCTAGTTTTACCTGTCCGATCAAACTCGTACACGTCTAATGACATCAGGAGGGAGAGGAGGAATTGCTACAAGCCATGGCATGCGTTGTATAATACAATATACTAGAAGGAAGATTACATTAGGATTTCTCTTGTTTTCAAGTATGTCTTGGAGGTGTAAGTATTAACCAGCATCCTGAGGGGCAGGTCCACCTACCTTAGTTGTAAATGTGTTCAATTTATGTCAAAATTGTATTATTCTTACTTTAATTTTATTTACACTTTTTAGGAGACCCGAAAAGTTGGGGAGAACAGATCAGACGCATCTGACGCTCATGCGGCAGACATTTATCTATAAACCCCTTTTTGTATGTTACGCAAAACCCACTATGCGGAGTCAAAACACAAGACGCCTTTCGCACACTCCTGGTGATTTTTCAAAACGCTGCCTTAAGCTAACAAGACTTTTATACACATCGTAAAAGCATCAATTAAAAACACATGTTCAATGCTAACAGTTAGAACCATGCCTCTCATTGCCAGGAGCCAATGAACATAAGTTTAACTGAAAACTAACCAATCGAGTGAAGGGAACTAAACCAGCCCTCCCAAAAACAGCTATTATTAAAGTTCGGTATTATGGACTCCATGGGATGCACTGTAATTATATTGTCTTCATGTGGATCTTTTCTAGCATTGCTGATATAGAAATGCTGTCACATTGCCGGCGAATGTGTTTGTCTTTACGGGTCAAAAAACTGGTCTTAATTTGGCGAGGGAATTTCATTCCTCGCCTTATTTGACACTTTACAGCCACCCTACTTGTAGTAGGTTACGGCTCTGCCTTCACGCGATTGGTTTGTTTCCAGTTCCACGCAATGGATGGGGGGAGGTTCTTTCCTTTCTGATTGTAAGTACATTAAAAACATGTGTGTGTATAAGGGTGTGTATAAAAGCTTTGTTAGCACCTGGAGGGTGCGAAACGCGTCAAGCGCTTGTCTCCGCACAGTGTGTATCTCTGTTGGTGTTCAGTGCAGTCGCCGGTTATTGTATGTATGACTCTGTTATTTTTGGACCACGGACCCTAATAAATTAGATTCTAATTTTTTGTTACTTGGAACATACCGGAGTGCCAAAACGTTATTTTCTTTGTTGATTTGGAGTTTGGGGTGTCCCTTGGCGACAGAGCCCCCAGTGAATGCTATCCAAGCGAGTGCACTGTGCTAGTAATGGTGGGATAAAGAGATGGGTTTATTTTATTAGCATGCAAAATGGAAAAAAGGAGAGATGTTTGACGTCTCCGATTCTATAAAACGTAGCTTTTATTTCATGTCCATAAAAAAATAAACATATAACAGAAATGTGCTTAGGTGCAAAAAATAAAGTGAATAAAACAATTGGAAATAACCCCATTATAATGGTTCTCAAAAGTATTTGAAATTCCGCAGTGATAATATGCTGTATATACAATATATGGATGTATTAGACTTACACTGCTACACCCAAATCATGAAGGGTTTTAGAGGTCTGTCTGGATATACAGAATGAATAACCTGTCTCCCCAGGTTTTTCCTTCATTCAATAGATATACTTTTATCTGCGCTATTTTGTTTCTGACCGTGCCGGCTCTGAAAAGGGGTTAATTTCCATGTAAGCAATTCTCATGCCGTTACTGTAAGGGGTTAACTTTTCATCCCTCCGATACATATTAATACAGAGTATCCAGATCCTCCCGTTACTGAATGATGAATCGAAAAACACACCTTTCTGGGCGGATACCTTGTCACATGACAAGGAACGGACCAACCCACACTGCTTCTCCTGGATACGCCAACCCTGTTTGAGACTGTTCTTAAATCCCTGCTCACAGCTGGCAGATTACCCCCTGACAAAGTGACAGTAGTGGCGAAACGCGTCGGGCAGGGTCAGGTCACACTTGCCATCAAAACTACTGCCTTAAATGTCACCTCTAGCTTGCCGCTATTTTTACCAGCGTATGTGGGGCTGGTTTCACCTTCGGTAAATTTATTTACCAAACCACCTTCATAGCTCAGAATTTCAACCAAGCACGGGCCACGCTATCTTTACTGATCTATTATCCATGCAATCTTGGGGGAGTACTAACACTGCAAACGCCTCTGTGGCTTTATGCTTTATAACAACTTATATCATCGGTAGCCGTTACCTGAACTGTGTGTATTTTCTTGATTGATGTATGTGTGTGGCCAGTGTGGAACACTTACCCATTACAGATGCCTTATATATAGGTATACCTCCATCACCTGCTATACCATATATTAACATACGCGACTCAGTGTTACTTGAGAAATGTTTGTCCCCCAACATTCAGACCAGGGGAAGCTGACTCAATATCAAATGTGATTATTGGTTTTGTCTCTAGTGTGCAACAGCCTCCTTGGTACATTTGGCATTAGACACCTCCATCTCAATTGTCATAGATCCCCTCAATACCCATGAACAATACAATGATGTATGGATTTCCTTTGGCATGATTCTTGACAGCAAACTCAGAAGTGCTAACACAAAATATATAAGTGTGTCATTGTAACAGCTTATTTTACTATCTACCAATTATCAAGTGCGCAGTAATGCTCTTGACAGTAAATATATAAAAAGTGTCAGCACAGAACAATAAAGTGTATCATCGTACAAGATACTCTGCTTATTAATCGGCAAGTATGCAGTAAGTTCCTCAGTGGCAAAGTGTGAATGGGCCTCTCTGTTTGTAGCAGTCTAATCCAGTAGTGTATCTTTCACAAGGCAAACAAGGCACTCGCCTAGGGCGGCACTTTTCCAGAGGGCGGCACTTTGCCAGAGGGTGTTAAAGCAAACTTCTAGTGCTTCAAACATTTTCACTCCCTCCCCCACTGTTCAGCAAGCTTTAGCTCCATCCAATTAATTGGGGTGATGGGGGCATGTAATGGATGTGGTTGGGGTATGAAATGAGGGTGATGGTGGCATGTAATGGGGGTGATGGGGCATTTAGTGTGTATGCAATGTGGTTGATGGGGGCATGTAATGGGGTGATTGGGCATTAAATGTGAGTGCAATGTGGGTGATGGGGCATGTAATGGGGTTATGGGGAATGTCGTGGGTGTGCAACGTGTGTGATTGGGCATGTCATAGGTGTGCAACGTGGGTGGTTGTGCTCCTGAATTTTGTCTGCCTAGGGCAGCACAAAACCAAGATACACCACTGGTCTAATCCATCCATATATTGTATATACAGAATAGTATGACTATTCCTAAAGTGATAATAAATCCTATTGATAACCATAATAACGGGTTTATTTCTAATTGTTTTATTCTATTTTATTCTCTTTTTTTTGCACCTAAGCACAGTACTGTTATATGTTTGGACATGAAATAAAAGCTACGTTTTATAGACTCAGAGACTTCAAACATTCTCTCCTTTTGATTTGTGCTTATTCCTGGGTTACCCCCATTTGAAGTCTCAGTCTGCACTCTAGCCATTGTTCGGGACTCCTACCTTAGTACTCTTCCCATGTTTTTCAATGTGTACATCTTGTTTTTAAACATTCCCATGGTGAATGCTATTTAGGTGTCAGAGCCTTTTGAATATTTAGAGACCGAAAAGAAGACTTGTGGTCAGAGTGGGAATATGAAAGTGTACCTAACTTTTAGAGTGTGAGTCCACATCACTGATCTTGGCCTGGATCTGACCCATGTTTGCCCCCTGAGAGCTATACAGAGCAAAGATTCTAAACAATATGTCCACCCCCTGATAGAGCTATACAGAGCAAAGATTCTAAACACCATGCCCACCCCCTGATAGAGCTATACAGAGCAAAGATTCTAAACACCATGCCCACCCCCTGATAGAGCTATACAGAGCAAAGATTATAAACAACATGTCTGCCTCCTAATAGAGCTATACAGAGCAAAGATTATAAACAACATGTCTGCCCCCTGATAGAGCTATACAGAGCAAAGATTCTAAACAATATGTCCACCCCCTGATAGAGCTATACAGAGCAAAGATTATAAACAACATGTCTGCCTCCTAATAGAGCTATACAGAGCAAAGATTCTAAACAATATGTCCACCCCCTGATAGAGCTATACAGAGCAAAGATTCTAAACAACATGTCTGCCCCCTGATAGAGCTATACAGAGCAAAGATTCTAAACAACATGTCTGCCCCTTATAGAGCTATACAGAGCAAAGATTCTAAACAACATGTCTGCTCCTTGATAGAGCTATACGGAGCAAAGATTCTAAACAACATGTCCTCCCCTTGATAGAGCTATACAGAGCAAAGATGACTCAATAAGGGATTTTCTTTGTATTCTTACATTAAAGCATTTCTATTTAAAATGCTTACACTTGAAACACTCTTTCATAAATAAGCACATTTTTGTGTAAACTGTTGTCCTTTAAGCTGCCTGACATCTGTATGTCATGTAGAGTTTCCTGTTTTCCTTTCAGTGTTTGTTATTTACAACCAGTTATATGTCAGACCAGTATCTCAAACATTAGAGGAATTTGGCATTATAATTTAGAAAGAATTCTGAGGAAAGGTAAAATGGGCTGCTGCTGAGGTCTTGCAGAACCAGAAAGACTTGAGAGATGTCTCTAAGGAAAAGGTATTTCTATCAGAAACTGTGATTGTGGAGCAGGAGAAGGAGATCCTCTTGTGCTGTGCAGGTACGTGTGCATTTGCGGTGGGTTAGATGTTAAAGGACAATTCTAGCAAATAATGAAATTATTATTAAACTGAAAGATGGCATCAAGTGTAGATGGTTTATGTAGAAATTATTTAATGAAAGACTACAAATAAAGAAACTTATTGAGCATTTCTGGCTCCAAATAGCTGACATGTTCTTTAGAATCTTGGTTCTGATTGGTCAGATCTTCTTTCATGTGACCTAAGTCAAATGAATATCTGACCCAACATTCTAAACAAAATGTCAACCTCCTGATAAAGCAGTGTGAAGGAAAGCGGGCTGAATAAGGTACTTTTTGTCAAAAGACAGAAGTGGTAGGTGCGCTAGATACCTTCCGCCAGCAAAACGTATGATAAAATGAAGTATATAATTGCCTAAAAGGCCGATTAACTCATATATGGAACATAAAGGTGATGTTAGATGTCTCAAAAACATGTAAAAACAGAAAGAGACAAAGAACATAGTGTAGCACAGTTTGGCAACCTGAAAAGTGGCAGCAAATGTGGTAACATGCACTCAAAAAACATATAGAAAACAGGGCTTATCTAGTGTAGCTGTAGTCTTCTGACTTGTTCTTCTCTCTCACTCATAGGGATGGTGGCAGAAAGCAGAAGTAAAATCAATGTATAGTAGAATACAAAATTTTTATAAAAACAAAG
Source organism: Pelodytes ibericus (assembly GCA_036172795.1). Classification (NCBI taxonomy): domain Eukaryota; kingdom Metazoa; phylum Chordata; class Amphibia; order Anura; family Pelodytidae; genus Pelodytes; species Pelodytes ibericus. Next base: position 222,391,128 of record CM069858.1, on the reverse strand, counting down.
GTAGCTTACATATAAAATACAGGACGAGCAGCACAGCAGATCTTCTTATATATATATATGCCAAACAGCCAGATAACTGGTATATAAGCAGGTCCCAGTTCGTGGTAAAGCTGAAAAAATAAGTCCCAATTCTTGGTGTAGAAAGCGGTGTACAGTGTGTCAAGCAACGCGTTTCGCCTTTCCTTAGGCTCCCTCCTAGCGTGTTTGACATCACCTTTATGCTCCATATATGAGTGAATCGCCCTTTCAGGCAATTATATACTTCCTTTTATCATACGTTTTGCTGGTGGAAGGTATCTAGCGCACCTTCCGCTTCTGTCTTTTTTCTGTTATTCACGTGTGATTACAGAGAAACACACAGGTTGGTGCTGCTTTACCACAGATTTAGCGCTAGAATTTACTTTTTGTGTTTAAGGTACTCTATGTGTATTCTTTCATACATTTCTATATAAAACGCCTACATTTGATGCAATCATTTAATTAAACAGAACTTGCCTACAGTTGTCCTTTAATTATACCATTCATAATCCTAGGGTTTACTCTGCTAGCCAATGGCATACTTAGGCAGGTTAAAGGGGCTGAGGTGTTGGGCTTCTTATGTCCTGAGGGTCATGGAATGAGGCTGACCATTTATTTGGGCCTCAGCAACATGTAGGGATAAAGGTGAGGTTCTTCGTAGATATTCTCCTCTAAACCACATTATATTAGAAGATCTGTGCATTTGCTAATCAGCATAGACATCTCATTGTGCAGTCATGTTTTGCAGGACTTTCTGTAATTCTGTTGGCTTAGTGTCACCTGATGTCCAAACACTAACTAAAACTTGCACGAGGGGCTGCATGGCAGCAGAACATAGGGTCTTCATTGATTGCTGGACCCTAGAGACATCTTCTCTCCCCACTGGGCCACCAGGCATGAAGCTATCCATGGCTATTTAGAAGATAGGAGAACATAGGGCCTGTCATTCACTGGGTAGAAGAGGCGAGGTGGTCCTATGACATGGGGTAGGAAAGTACAGAAGGAGGAGCAGTGAGGGAGACGAAGGTCCCTTGATACTTGGAGTGGGGGAATGAGAGGGGGAATCCTGTGATGCTGTAATGGAGTAATACAGAGATTCCTGTAATACTATATACTGTGGTCACTAGTCTACAAATACATTATTTGACTTTTCTACTAACGACTAACCTGGACTCCACATCTATTCTGCTCTACAAGCATTCGACTGTCCAGGCATCATATAAACTATAGTCTGCATCAGCTGTGGTGCCAAACCACTAGCAGTCTTCGTTCACTTCAGTAATGCCTAATTTGTGGCACCCCAGCTGTTGTGGACTATTGACATGCTCAGTCAACAACAAAAACTATAGTGCAACGCAGTTTACAAATCACCAACAACTGGGGTGCCAAATACAAAAGACGCTTTGTGGATATGTGCTTGTTTTATGGCAGAAGTCGGATTTCTATCTGAGATCTGTATGCATGTTTGGAAATCAAAAAGTAACAACAGGAATGGACAAGAGGACTGCAAAGCGAAGGCCACAATGGGAGAACTTTTCCAACTAAACTAATTAGACATTCAGGTTGAAATTCCCTCTTTCATGAATAACCGAGGAGGGTATATTGAGGCTTTCTGTCGATGTCACTATTAACCAACTTAATGGGACTCATTTTATGTAACTCATAAGGTTAAAAGGTTCAACCCTACAAGCAATTAAACCTGCCACCCTGAGGATGCAACAGATTCTACAAACAGTGCATTAGCCTACTGACCCATCTCACTTATAGGTATGTACATATAACCTGTATGTCCTCTAAGCGTGTACATGCGAGCATGTGTAAGTGTAATTACAGATCTGCTATATTTTCTATAGCCTTGGAATGTTTCTGTACATAGTGAGGATTCCGCTGTTAGCTGTCCACCATCGGAGAACGTGTACTGACCTTTCTGGTTTGGTGACCATTTTGGGTTTCATCTCTAATTATTGCTCTTTCTGCTCATGCGTGCTCATCTCTCCCCTTCTCGGTGTTGCGGGGCCCCTGGCACAGAGATCACAGGGATCACATGACAAAGCCCCTCTCTTCCTCACAGTTCTCTTGTCAGATGAGAGAGACAGAGCTACTATAGTAAGACCACTGAAGTTACTCTGACTGGAGTTAGAAAACGTCTGTTTATTATTCTATTTTTTTTCATGATATTTTATTTTTTTTTATAGTAATTTCTATGACATAATGAAAATAATGGTATCTGAAGAAAGCCCTTTGTTTCCTGAAAAAAAAAAAAAATATATATAATTTGTGTGGGTACAGTAAATGAGAAAGAGGAACATTACAGTTAAACACGAACACTGATTAAAAAAAACAAAAACAAAAAAACATCTGTCCGGAATGGTACAACATGGCCAAAGCTACCCATTTCGCCAAAGGGTTAAGCTGTTAGCTCTAGGGAGAGGGATGGCTGCTTAGGTCACAAGTAACACAAGTGTAGGAAACCTCGCTTGAAGTTGGGCTTTAAAATCCACACTTTGTTTTCTACTGATTTAAAATCAGTCTCAGTCTTTTATATATATTTACTGGGTTATTGGAAGAAAGTATTTATATGGTTTGTAGCTTTCTGAACAATGAAATAACACATGAATTTGTCTGCATATTGTCACTAGTGTAACACATCTTTACTTTCATTTATATTTTAGTACAAGTGAGTCTGGAATGTGAACGATGTCTCTAAGTAAGTGATCACACATTATGTTTTATAATACTATTTATTACACATTCATACACATAAACACACATACATGCACACACACACACATACATGCACACACACACACAAACATGCATACACACATACATGCACACACACACACAAACATGCATACACACATACATGCACACACACACACACACACACACACACAAACATGCATACACACACACATGCACACAAACATAAACATGCATACACACATACATGCACAAACATGCATACACACAAACATGCATACACACAAACATGCATACACACACATACACACATACATGCACACACACACACACACAAACATGCATACACACACAAACATGCATACACACACATACACACATGCGCACACACACACAAACATGTTACACACACAAACATGCATACACACACATACACACACATGCAATCTTTATCCACCCTAACATGCATACTCGCATACACACACCTAAACACATATACATACACCTACACACACACACACATACACACACATATATATATATATATATATATATATATATATATATATATATACGTGTACATACCCACTTTTTCTCACTATATATGTTTACTGGAATTTACTGGGGTATAAACATGTAAATTGATACACACACACACACAAATAAAAGTGACTCTGTATTGTGAACGATGTCTCTCGGTAAGTGATCACACATTATGTTTTATAATACTATTTATAACATATTCATACACATAAACACACATACATGCACACACACACACATGCTACACACATACATGCACACACACACACACACACACAAACATGCATACACACATACATGCACACACACACAAACATGCATACACACATACATGTACACACACACACACAAACGTGCATACACACAAACATGCATACACACCCATGCATACACACACACACACAAACATGCATACACACACAAACATGCATACACACACATACATGCACACACACACGCAAACATGCATACACACACAAACATGCATACACACACATACACACACATGCAATCTTTATCCACCCTAACATGCATACTCGCATACACACACCTAAACACATATACACACACCTACACACACACACACACACACACACACACACACACACACATACTCCTTTTGGACAGTTCTTTTTCTAGGTTGGACATGGTAGAAAATATACTCCTTAAGAAAACTGTTGGAGTCTCTCATACTGTGGAAATCACTGCTATATTCCAGCCACCACTAGGTAATTCCAGTGTGAGGAAGACTTGAGAAGCCACAAAGAAGGAAGGGTAGTCAGAGACAATGGACCACCAGGGGCTCTCCTCTCGAGCTATACAAGATGATAGGTTATCTAGATGTAACAAAGTCTCCATAATGTAATGTGATGATGATGCTCCTTGTGGAAAAAAATCCAACATTACATGCTCTTCCTTTTGTGTCTATAAGATATAAGTTCTATGAATATCTTATAGACCCATGTCTATTGAACGGGTTAGTCATTTTTGCTTTCCTTATATGTATTTTTTTTTCCAGTATTTAGCAACCCATCTACCTCCGATCCTATTAAGAAACAACCTGAGTCGCAAAATGTCTCACTCCACAGCATACCACTGGCGCCAATCCCCATGGTGCCACCAGGTCTGGAACCCCTTGTAGAGGTCAGTGATCACATGAACCCATACTTTAATCTTGTCACTAGGCTGTGCTAGATAATCAATATGGGCTAACCTATTCATATCAGGGTCAAGTACTGCCTGAGACACATGCCAGGATTAATAACGTGTCTTGTCTTTTGTGTTAAAAGGACCCTGTCAACTTCAGCATGACTTTGAATGTAGAAAATGTAAAAAAAAATGATCTATACATTGTGGTAGCAGATTTGTAAAAATAAAATAAAAATATCACATAAATTAAAGGGACAGTATCACCTACACATTGATTTTACTGTGCCTGTTGATAATAACAAATTATTGAAAATTATCTGTACATTGTATGTGCAAAATTGAAAGCAAATGTCTAAATTAGTGCACACATTTTTATTAGAGTGTGTTTCTTATATGTATCTGTGGTGTGGTGCAGTTCATGACATCACCTGTGACTTGATATGCAAATGAACTACTTTTCAAAGATAACTGTGTCATTTGCATATGAATCCACGGCTGATGTTATAAGCAGGAGACTCTGGAGATGCATTTAAAACTCATTTTTCTCCTAATTTAGGAATCTTGTGTTACCGCAGTGTATAGATACTTTGTTAATTTTTGTTTTATTCTCTACATTCACACCAAGAACAATGTTTAGGTGATACAGTGCTTATGACATCACCTGTGGCAAATGACACATTTCCCATTGAAAAGCAGTTGATTTGCATATCAAGCCCCAGGGGATGTCATAGACATCAGGCACTGGAGACATGTTCTTCTCCGAATTTATACATTTGCTGCAATTCAGCTAACGCAGTATTTAGATTATTTTCCCTAATTGTGGCATGCTCTACATTCACAGTATAAGCCATGTTTGTTTAAGGTACTAATTCGGATACTCTAACTTGTTATTTAAGAAGGACATGACTAGTTGGGACATTTGAAGGCCTCAGTAGATATCCGCATTTGATTTCTATTGTTTGGCTAACCAGTCCTATTTTTCTATCCCTTTCTAGGTCACTGAAGTAGTATTATTGAATAAAGGTATGTGAACCAAATCTTCTATCATGTGTAGGAATCAGGAGATATTCATTCATCTGACTTCCCAGAGCCAGCGTCTAACTAGTTAGGGAGCTGGAATTCAAAGAGTCTTAGACACTGTCCGAAAAGAATTTAAAGAGATTTGGAAAGTTGGGAAAAAAACCCCTACCAAGTGTTGCCCAAAAGATTCCTGACTGAGATGAAATGGTCAAGAAGGAAATTGTGTTGCTTCATCAGAACCCTGCAGTTCTCTATTGGAACCCTGCAGTACTTCCTCAGATTCCCATTGTTCGGAATCAGAACCCTGCATTTCTCTATCAGAACCCTACAGTACTTTATCAGATTCCCATTGTTCCCCATCAGAACCCTGCAGTTCTCTACCAGAACCCTGCAGTACTTCCTCAGAATCCCACTGTTCCCCATAAGAACCCTGCAGTTCTCTATCAGAACCCTGAAGTGCTTCCTCAGATTCCTGTTGTTCCCCATCAGAACCCTGCAGTTCTCTATCAGAACCCTGCAGTAATTCCTCATATTCCCATTGTTCCCCATCAGAACCCTGCAGTTCTCTACCAGAACACTGCAGTACTTCCTCAGAATCCCACTGTTCCCCATAAGAACCCTGCAGTTCTCTATCAGAACCCTGAAGTGCTTCCTCAGATTCCTGTTGTTCCCCATCAGAGCCCTGCAGTTCTCTATCAGAACCCTGCAGTAATTCCTCATATTCCCATTGTTCCCCATCAGAACCCTGCAGTTCTCTACCAGAACCCTGCAGTACTTCCTCAGAATCCCACTGCTCCCCATCAGAAGCCTGAAGTTTATCTATTGGAACCCTGCAGTACCTCCTCAGATTCCCGTTGTTCCCCATAAGAACCTTGCAGTTCTCTACCAGAACCCTGCAGTACCTCCTCAGATTCCCGTTGTTCCCCATAAGAACCTTGCAGTTCTCTACCAGAACCCTGCAGTACTTCCTCAGAATCCCACTGTTCCCCATCAGAACCCTGCAGTTCTCTACCAGAACCCTGCAGTACTTCCTCAGAATCCCACTGTTCCCCATCAGAACCCTGCAGTTCTCTTTCGGAACCATGCAGTACTTTCTCAGAATCCCACTGTTCCCCATCAGAACCCTGCAGTTCTCTATTGGAACCCTGCAGTACTTTCTCAGAATCCCACTGTTCCCCATCAGAACCCTGCAGTTCTCTATTGGAACCCTGCAGTACTTCCTCAGAATCACGCTGTTCCCCATCAGAACCCTGCAGTTTGAACTGAATTACCACCAATTGATTTCCCCAGTGCAAATATAAATCTTTCTCCTATTTTCTTGCCCATATTTTTCATGTACCTGTCAATATTTAGCTTTCTGATAGCCCTATAAGTAAGTCAGAAACCAAATGGGTAGGAGCACTATACATTATATTAAATCAAATATGGAGTGATCCATAAATATCTCCACCGTCCATAAGAATGCACTTTACTTGATATAATTCGTTTTAATGATCTCTTTACTAAGGTTATTACTGTAATTGTGACAGAACTATTTGTATGTTTATATTTTATCTCAATATTTGAAAAATGTAATTATTATTTTGTCTACAACATATTTTCAACCAGGAGAACATTGTTTATTTTCCCTATAAATGAGCAAGTCTGTTATGGTTACATCTCTTTTATTATAGGTTGGCAAAATAAACAAACGTCTATTTTATTCTATCCTAATGGTAGCTCTGAGTTTTGGATCACTTCAGTGTTCCAAATCGCCTTTGATTTCAGGCTACTCAGATAGCACCGAAGTGCTCCTGAATTGGCACATAAAGGGGCCACTGTGGCTGATTTTTATGCTGAAATGTTGGCTTCTTTCTTCCCCTTATTTCATAGTAAAATACTAACCTCTTTCCTCCCCATAGACTTCTAAAGGGAGAATAGAGTCTCACCTCAGGAGGACATCGTTCTTCAAATAAATAAATACATACATACAAATTAAATCAAATGTAAAGAAAAATCAAATAAGTTCCCCCGCCCCCCCCCCCCCCTTACAGCGCACTTTGAAAAATTCTAATAGTTTTGGGTGCACAATAGTACATTTGCGTCTTGCGGTGCACTTCATATCTGAGAGTCAAATAGAACAGTCCAATACTGTACAGCGCAAATTCTGGTTACCTCCTCCTCCTCCTCCTCCTCCAGCGCCGCTTCCACCTATACCGCCACGGTCACCGCCTCCTCAACCTATGGGTCACTTAGTATAAACTGAAAGAGAATACCCTGCACTCCAACCCTCTCTCAAATGGATCATTCTGTTGATCCTCCTGTCAGCCATGCTTTAGATTTAGATTTATGTTCTTCCAAAGCTAAAATCAAAGATTCCATCTAGTGCTATTTTATGACTCAACTGTATTTTTGATTTACATGTATTTTATGTTTTTTTAAAGTTATTTCCCTATCCACATTTGTTTGCAGGGCACTTGTCCTACTCTTACCCCCATTTTACTTCCTTTTGCAGCCCTCTAGCCCTTTCCAGGACTTTTTTAGAGGCATTTTAGTGGCCAAAAGTTTGTGTCCCCATTGACTTCACCGAACCAGAATATATTGTCCGCTCAACTCTACTCTGTATTGATTTGACCTTAATGTAAACCATGTGATTTGATTGCAAGTTTTCAGATTTTTTAACCCAGATCATGAAGGTAGCTGTCTCCCAGATCCCGATGAAACGTGCATCACATTTTCGTTGTTTTAGTCTTTCAGACTAGAAGTGGACAGGACCTCTTCTTCATCCGCCACATGGGTGAATGTTGTGGACCACCTATAAACATCAGGCTGAATGACGTCAACAAGAGGGCTGTTGTATCTCTTCGTCTGATTCCCAACAGACGATGCTGTGCATCGTATCCGCTGGTGAGTTCAACTTCCAAACTGCCGGTTTTGCCCACACAACTGATGTGAAAGTTAGTAATAAACAGAAGAAGGGCAATTCATAGCTTAAAGGGGCTCTGTCAACCTAAACACTGTGGATGGAGAAGATAACAAAAAAAATATGAAAAATATATTGCAAATGCACAAAACAAGAGAAATATGTGTCTTAAATGTGTTTGTGGTGTCACCATGTCGTATTCATAAGCAGGAGTTCATGAACAGGAGACAACACAGATACAGTTAAAATGGATATACCTCTTGTTTAATGCATTTTTTTTTTTTTAATTCTCTACATTCACAGTATAAGCAACGTCCCATGTCCCATGGAGAGTGCTTGGGCAGCCGGATGTGTATTTGTCCTAGGGCAAAGATAGGTTAATGGATCTTCTGTTCTTCTGATTCTCAAGAAGGATACAATTGAACTTGAATGCACAGACAAAAGGTCCAAAATTACTGAAAAATGCTCTTCCGTATTGTCACAAAGAGTGAGCAAATACCATTCACAATATTAAATGTATAGGTTCAATAGCATCACATTGAAAAGGACAAATTTGCTTTCTGTAGAGGCTAACCATTCCCTTAGACTCCTACTTTAAGTGTCCAGTGGATGTAACCAAACTGAAGTCACATGAGCTATTCCACATACAGTGGACGTGATGTCATAATCATTTACTTCCTCTTAGGCCTTTTTTTATTATTTGGGAGGGGGGGGGGGTTCTTATTGTCTGCCACCAACTAAAAAGTCCTGCATTGAAAACAAATGATATGTTTTATTCAAGAATTGCATGAAGTGTAGGCTCTTTAAATCAAATGCTTTAATGAAAGAATACAAATAAAGCACCCTATTGAGCCCTCTCTGCTCTATATAGCTGCTGGTTGGAATCTTGGGTTGGATAAAGGCACCTCCGACCCAATATCCTAAGCAACATGTCCGCCCCTTTGGTAGAGCTATGAGGAGCAAACAGGGCCCAATAAGGTACTTTATATGTATTATTTAAAAAAAAAAAAAAGATTCTATTTCAAATCCCTGTACTTTATTCTATTTTGTTGCAAACAGATGTTCTAATGTGCGTAATTGTGGTCTACTCTCTAAACAAAAGTATCAGGCTTTATTTAAACCACCTCAGAGACGTGGGTGGACACATGGAATATAGGAAAAATAGAAGGATATGCAATAGTGTAAAACTGTTGGATATAGTATAAAAAATACAATTTAGTGGAATCGAACTCACAATGGAAATGGCACCGAGGACCAGCTCAAGTGCAATAACCGCATAAAAGATCAGAAAAGGTTACCCCCTCCAGGTGGAGTGCTGAACTCTGTAATTGCTTTCTGGGTTTATGTGGAATGATGTCTTTCAAAATTGGATCCTGTAGGAGTATATGCCAATGTTTCTCCAGAAATTTTTTGATTTGGAAAAGCTTGAGTATTTGTATAATATATTTATTTAAACCACGTTTACTTATGTTTTCTCCTTTCCAGATGCAGGTGGATTCTCCACTTAAATTTCCCATCGGATACGTCAAATTTTTTAGCATACTGAATGAATTCTACATTTCGGATGAGACTCACGAACTGCATTTGAAGGTGGTGATGTCTGTTGGTTTACCCCGAAATAAACCCATAGAGGTGAGTAATCGAAGGGATTTAAGATTATCAGGAGGCTTGTGCAAAGTCAGTAAAGCTCATGTATCAGAAGGGTAAAAAATATTTTTGGTGTTTCTATTCCCCTGCACTTTGTAGTTAGAGTCAGCTTTGTCTATCTGACTTTTACATGTGAATGAATTAAACGTGCTTTATTAAAGAGACACAAGTCTATTAAATGTTCATGTTATTATATCATATTCTCTACTCTGTAATTCAGTATTTTACATTGTATATCACTCTATTCTGTGTTATTTAGAGCTTTGGTTCTGTCTTTATGTGTACATTTTATTTATATATTAATTTCTTTTTCTACATTTATAAAACAATTTTGTCTTTAGTAATTTTTACCATTGCGCTGTCCACTTTATTTATTTAAATAAAAATATAAATTTTTGCAATTTTTCTTATGTGAAATATTATTAAAACCAAGAAAAAAGCAATTGCACAAATCCAATTAAGTTTGGCAAAACAACCCACTTGGGTTGTATTGGCTCACCGATGACCTGATGCCTGTCTAGTAGATGGACTTAATAAAACATACAGTTTAGAACCCTGACAAAGATAGACAGACATACTGTCTAGAAAACTTTACTTTGAATTAATTCTAGCCCCTCCCCTTCCTTCAGTTCATAAGTGTGAAAAATTCTCTGCCAGTGTTGCGGATAAGCTGTGAGGAAGAAAAGTCCACAGCAAAAATTATCTTTCAATTTCCCCTGGACATGGACGCCAAGATGAAAGCTGTTATCCTGGGGGCGTTTCTGTTTATGGTGAGTCGTTCTATTGATCCATACTATAGAGCTCATTGTAATCCAATAAATAATTTAAAGGGACAGTGTAGTCACCAGGCTACCATATTTTTTCAGGATGAAATGGATATTAAAGCTAATAATCAAAGCTTTTAAATGCATATTTCATTGTTGTACTAGGTTTTTTGTTTTCTGCAGATATTGGCTGTTTTTACTAAACAATCAGAATGAGGGGAAGTAACATCATAACAGCTTACACCTTTTTGACTGCCTGGAAGTGGATACAGTTTTACTCTCTGCCTTAGAACTCAAAGGGTTAAAACACACAAGCCATGATCTTCTCCAGAATAAAATAGAACACTTGTAAATATAAAAAGACCTAACTACCTTCCACCACAGCAAAATATTCAGAGAAGGTTATCATCATATGAAGAGCCAACTGTCACTTCCTCAGAATGCTGGATACTCATCAGCCAATCCCAGGCTTAACCTCATTATCGCAGCTGATACTTCAGCCATTGGGTGGAGTTAAGTTGACAATAATAGTGTTTCTAGGGGAACTATTCGTCCATTAAAAAAAGAAAAAATAATAACAAGCAGCATGTTAATAAGGCTATTTCATGCAGTTACACCTGGAGTGTCCCCTTTTAATCCAGTAATGTAACTAGAAACATAGAAACATAGAATGTGCCGGCAGATAAGAATCATTCAGTCCATCTAGTCTGCCCAATTTTTTTTTGAGTAATTTTATTAGTCCCCCGTTCCCGGTCTTATAGCTAGAATAGCCTTGTGTCTATCCCACGCATGCTTAAAATCCTTGACACAAGTGAAGTCCTGCCCAAAGTGTATCGGTTTTAACTCCATGGGGCACGTAGGTTGGCTAACAGATGTATACACCCAGGAATGAGGAGCACAGACAACCTAATTAATATCTAGATGCTTTGGTACAGATGAAAGGTTAAGCTGTGTTGATAAAGTTATGGAGATACTGAAATCCTTAGCTGCTGAAGGTTCAATACTAGATTAGCTTGTGAAAACATGCAGTTGTTAGACATTTACCTTTCTGAAGAACCAGTCACGTCCTTAATAGAGGTAATAAGAAAAGCAAAATATACCTTATTAGCTTGTCCTTCAACACAGAAATAAGATTGCACTAACACACAAAGAGCTTTGAAGATGATAAACAACCCACTTCGAAAAAAAAATTACAAAAATAAACATCAAATTAGTCCAGTAAATCATATTATTATATTGTTACGGATCCAAAACACCAATATTTGTTTAATTATTAATTTTGGAAACTTCTCTTCCTCTGCTAATCCCTCTAGGCATTTGCATTATTCACATGTTTAATCCTCAAAAATGTATTAACTGTGTAACATAACTACTATTAAGGATAGTTATATCAATTGTACTATTATTTACCTAATCTGTCACTTACATCTGCTCTCGCTATAATTTCATGTAGCTCCATGAAAAGCTGAACAAAGTCCTTTGTTTTTTCAGAGTTATCATCTTGATGTGGCCTCCAAACCATCTTCTTCTACTGGTCACTCTGCTAAACTCGGAGATCTTGGCAGCTGGGACAGTAGTTGGAGGGATTATACTCTCAAAAGTGGAGATTGTGTTAGCAATGAGGTCAATGATGTTGGTGGTGGTGGCGCATGAGATGGTGGTGGAGAAGGTGGTGATAATCGGGGTCGAGGAGAATAATAACATTATGCTTCATCTCTGAAATAAAACCTTCAAAGTATAGCTTCTGTGGACAAGACATGTATTATCAAAATCCGATTTTTTTTTTTGGTTTAAAACTCAGTATTGTTTCTCTATTAAAGTTTTACTTGAAAACCATGGAAAAACTGGACTCTTGACTTCCATGTTTTGGAAGCCTTTTGCACCTGTGCCCAGTTCAAAAGATATTCATCACTGTAATCTGGTTTGAATTATTAATTTAGTTTTTGTTATTTATGTATAATTTGGCTACTGTCTAGCGTATTTCTTGAAATAGTGATTGTCTCTTAGTATATTATAACATATCTTGGGAGAATGGAAGTATCCCAGAATCATTCTTATTTAAAACCCACATGATTTTTTCCTATTTAAACATATAGGGGTGTTCTCTAAAGTATCAAACTATATTTTGATACTTTGTTTAAAGGGACACTACCACTTACATATGATGTAACTATGGTGGTGGAGAAGGTGGTGAAGATGGGGGTCGAGGTGTATGATAACATTATGCTTCATCTCTGAAATAAAACCTTCAAAGTATAGCTGTTTTTGTTCCGATTTTTGAATTAATTGCATGTAAAAGTAAAAATAAAATTAGGTGTCTGTCTCCAGCATTCATTTTTAGAATTTTACCCATGATGCAACATTCTCCAAAATCTTCCAGCAAGTCTCACTTTACAACTGTGGCCAGAACCTGCATGATGATGTCATAAGATATACCCCTGCTCTCTTACTGTCTCTTCTGTAATACTAGTGGTCAGTGACTGTGTACAACTTTGTTTACCTGCCTTTCATCACAAACGAGTTATGTAGTTATATTACCCTCCCATTCAGTGCAAGTCGATGGTCAGAATTCTGACTTATAGACTCCATTCTGTGTCCCCAGACCCAAAGTGAGATACTAGTGCTGTAACGTCACTGGGGAGAGGGAGGGTGGCATCCAAAAACATTACATTTCACAAAATGGCGGCGCCCAGTCACACTTGTTTAGTAAAATATTTCATAAAATAAACTCACATAACAAAAACAAAACACATATCTGAATGAAATCAACAATGTTAAATAAAAATGGAGGGCCCCATTAACTGAATTAAGTAGTTGACTATGTTTCTGAAAATAAAATATGTTCTATTAAAGTTATAATTGCTTGGAAACAGTGGCCATCAAACATTAGGAATTGGTTATACTCCCCCCCCCCCCCCCCTTCCCTTGCATAGCTAATCAGCACATCTTATTTCTGACTGTGTCTCAGAAAATTCATCCTTTTCAAACTTGTGTTTCAATCACAAATTTGCATTAGCAATGGACCCTGAAAAAAGAAATGTTACTCTCTGCTGAATGTAAAAAAGCACAATAATGTGACACTGTTACTCATTTACAAATACATTTTTTATACATGAATAACCATCACTTCTGCAAAGTACCATTCAAAACATATCACATTATCATTATCCAAAATAAGTCTTGGAAAAAAAAAACCATTTTGTGAAGTTGTTGCTTAACTGAGACAGTTGCTCCTCTTGCTGTGTCTGTTATGTAAGGTTAGGAGGGAGGTAGGTATTTGTAAATAGGAATGAGAATACAAATGTGATTGTGAAAAGTTAGGAGACATGGCCGTCACATAGGAAGGAGCAGACAGACCATGACAAGAGAGGGGAGGGAGGGCCTTACACAAGATGTAGACACTGTACTAGAAGAGGGAGCACAGAACATGCTGAAGATTCATAGATAAGTTGTTATTGCAAATGTCATAAGTGCAAAAGCTAATTGCTCCCTTTTATTTGGCAAATATTTGTTTTTAATCCTTTTTTAAAAGCTAAAAATGCACTTGTAAAATCAGTTTCTAAATGCCAACTCTACAAATGAAAATTACTTTGTTTTTTGTAACGTGGCTACATGATACTAGTCTTTTGAGAATATTTTTAAAAAACCTATATTTATGTAAAGAAATGTTCAGTTTCTGATTTGAGGGCAAACATTGTGATGAGACCCAAGTTCTCCAGATGGACACACTAAAGGCAATGCTTTCCTGGTTGTCCTTTTCTAGATTTAACTCCTTATACTAGATATAAGGCCTGGATCCATATTACAGTAGAACTTTTGGGAAATACAACAACAGAAATTTTGGAAAAATAAAACAATTTTATCCCCAAAACACTTAAAGCAACCATTTACATTTGGTTTTCAAACAGTGGACCAATAGTAAAAGAGGAGACATGATAGGATGACCTATCAGAGCATGGCATTTGTGACACATCCATTCCAGAGGTAACAGATCAGCCATTCTGGATGCATAGGTGAAGCAGCTAATCCGATCACTGAAGACAGTTTAAGACATTTAAAATCATTCAGCTGCACATACCTGACAACTTTTAAATATTCATACCTGGCTGGAGCACATTTTAGCCTCATAAAGATGCCTGTGCAAGCATTCTGTACATAGGCAATATTAATGCTTGCATAGACTCGAAGTTGTCAGGAGAGGGCCAGAAAAACTTGGTACTATTGGCAGCTATGCTGTTCTCACATGGATTTATTTCAAACAGTACAGTCACCAATGAAACCATCATATGTAATTTCACCTTCAACAGAGTCAAGAGTCCATTACAGTGAGGGGAATGCCTCACTTCCTCTGCGGATGTCTTCTTTTTGGCGTATCATAACCTGTTTTATCATCTATCTGTAAATACATAAAAGAATCTAGCGCTACGTAACTTTATTCTTCAGAATCCAAAGAAAAGAAGAAAAGAGGTAAGAAAATGTCTGAGATTCGCGAAATGTGCAGTTACGTGTGTTAGGCTCTTTGCCTAATCATCATACTTGTCTACGGACGAACGAGACAGTTGAAGGGAAGGTTTGTTATTAACAAACATGGGATGCCTCCAATGGAAAGAGGGGGTAACTTCTGCCATTGTTAGGTAGAATTAAAGTTACATATTTTTAATGGCAAACAACTATCTTTTTTTTTAGCAACAGAGCACATCTTTGAAAGACTCATGTAACAAGTAACCCCTCAGCCAGATATTGTTTTAGCTTATCATGGACCATTCCTCAATGATCTTCATACTACGACAGAAAAGCATATGTTACGTTTTTAGGTGACAAGCACAAACTGTTGATGAATATAGTGATAGAGTTTTTTCTATTTTTGAAAACTAGCCAGACTTGGTACCTCCATCAATCTCTTCTTCCTTAGGCCAGGTATCTCCAAAAACAGTGATAGACCCCAAATCACCACACAGAACAAGTTTTAGTGTCAAACAGGAAAAACACTTTATTGGGTAAATTTATACAGGAACACATCAGGTAACCACACTAATTGCATAATTTTTTATACTTAGCTGGTGTTGTTGCAATGCCTCGATATTGAGGCATCCATCAACACTAAAATTTGGTCCCTCAAAGGCTCTGCAGAACTCCCCTGTTGTGGACAGGAACATTTGAAGTGATTAGTGATCACTTCTGTCCGTCTTTTGTTGTTTCTAGTGTAAACAAAAGGCAACATTTTTTTCTAGATCTAGGGTTAGTGTTGAGCTAGGTTAAGGTTTGTGTTAGGGTTTGTGTTAGGGTTTGTGTTAGATAGAACTATGGTTAGTTTTAGGCTTAGAGTTAGCTTTAGGGTAGGTCAAATGGTCACTGTAGGAGAAAATGGACACTAAAAAGCAATGTGCTATTTCAAGTTATCGCCCTAAAACCCTGACAAATTTAAATATTGGATATTTATAAAATGAGGACAAATATTATAATCTATTTAGCAGATTTCTTTCATTAGCATTCGTAGATGTGTAAAACATTTTGTTATGTAAAAGTTAAAACAAATACATACATTTTTTTCGTCATTTTTAAAATAATAAATTATATGATAAGATCAAAATTATGGTCTCTCAAGAAAACCCGTTCTTATGCAGAACAAACTAAATATAATGTGTGTGGGTACATTTAATGAGAAGAGGAAAATTACAGTTAAACACAAACACCGCAGAAGTTTTCACAGCAGTCTGGTTCCTAACGGGTTAAAATATGTACACTCGAAGCAGCCTTACACTCACAGAGAAATAGTTTTGTGTATGTGGAGGGGGTTAGGAGTTTAGATTGATCTAACTCTTCTCATTTTCTCGTTTTGTAAGAATTTGTAGCCACTTCCTGATAAGATGTCGTAAATATTGCTGTGCATTTATTGTGTACAGCAATATGCTTTCTGTGGTTATTGTTGCTGCTGTTCATTGTCTACCAATACTCATCTCTGAATAGAACAATCTAAGGAGTCTGATCTCCGAGCTGGTAAGCAGGATGCAAAGCGTTGCATGGGGGTTTATTTAGTAGGGGGGTTGCAGGTGAGATGAACATTTTTGCATACACACACACCGTCACATACACTGTTTTATATTATGTAGCATGGAGAGATTATCGAGATTGGAGTCTTTCCTGATGGGCTTAGACCTCCTTCACTTGGAGTTCTCATTTGGGACAATATATTGTCCATGACCAGGGAAATACAGTCCCATTGCAGGACTGTCCCAGTCAATCTGGGACATGTTGTCACCCATCCCCCAATGGGCAAACTGCACATGGTAACTAACACTTCTGTCTATCTTTTTCTTCTGTATAGATTACGAGTTTCAGGTCACAGCCATGCATTCCAGTAAGTATTATTACAGTAGCAGCAATGGACAAAATGGTGCATGAGGGTCACGGGGATAAATATTTTTGACATGTTTTTCTCCTTTCTCATTAGCCAGCCTGTTGTCTCCTCTCACGTTTTTATATTCCTATTTCTCTGTTATTCACCCTAACTCATCTTTATTACCCCACACAGGAATGTTCCCTCCTCTTTTCACTCCCTCTGCTTATCCCATTGTTCTGCCAATCTAATCTTTCTTTTTTCCATCCTTTCCACTTAAATCAACAAATTTACCCCCCCCCATCTATCACATACTACAAACTAATTTCAACATGAATTATTGAATCACCCAGAGTGATGACTCCCCTGTAAAACATTTTAAAAAGGCACCATCATTAGTCTATGGTTGTCACAGTTCAACCCCATTTCCCTGGCTCCTGTATGTTGTATCCAGATTTTGTGGCTGTTTCCTCTTCAGCCTCTAGTGGCCGCCATTCTAGTAGTTTCATTCTGCTCCTGTTGTGTCAGCTGCTTGTTAACCTGAGCCCAACCCTATTTAAACTAGCATTCCCGATTCTTTGGTTTGATTATCCTTTTTCCGATTTTTGCCAGTCCTCGACCAAGCCTGTTTGGCACCTGTCTTGACCTATTTGCCTGCCTTGTGACTTTGTCTAGGGATATTCCTCCGTTGTACTACATCCTGATCTCTATATGACCTATAGAGGGCTTCCAGTCCTGCCCTCAGCTGCCGGTCCTTTCTCAGCTGCCAATTTCTACTACCAGTCCCGACTACATTTCCATCTAGTCCATACTTATTCATTGAGGGGTGCAGACAGACCCCACACTGTGCCCTGCAAACGAGGCTCCTCCCTGGTCTGTTATCCCAGGTTGCGACAATGGGATTCTATGTTGAACCTTACATTGGACACTTGTCTCTTGCACCTTCCGCTGTTCATGCTTTAGAAAACTATTCTGCAAGATCACTTGTTGGCCATGCATGGGCTTTCTCTATCTGCTATACCTATGCCTTTCTTAGTTACTAGTGCCAGTAGTAACAATTCTTGCACTCCCTAACATGACTAGCTTTTAATAAGCACATGTGCTTTCCTCCATATATTTACAGACCTCCAGTGATCATAGAGTTGTGGCTCTGTTTCAGGAAATATAGCTTGTAACCATTTCTTCTTGAGAAGGAAGTTCAAGCAGTATTATTCCATTTTGAAAATCTTCAAATGCAAATGATGTCTTGTGTCTTTTAAAGGTTTTGAACCGGTTCTGTCCCAGCCTCAGACGCAACGTGAATTTGTGTTGAAGTCTCACCCTCTTGTGCCTCCAGGATTGGAATCCCTTGTAGAGGTTGATAATTTAATTAAACACAAATTTTACTATGAGGCAAAGGATTAATTTCCACAGGACTTCTACCCATCTAGCACATTAGATATTTTAAGATAACCATGGAAATCTTGGGTAGCCAGATTTGAGTGATGTGGCCCATAGCACTACCTTAGTTATGACCATTGACCATTGACTCGACAGTGTTATAGAATCTCTTTAGAAGAATTTAGCTTTCTGATTCGTAATACTTATTATTATGTCAAATTTTGTATGCAAATCAAGTTGTCAGTGTCCAAAAAACAGTAAAGAATCATTGGGTAGAACAACTGAAAGACACATTTGGGTCTATTCACCAATAGGTCCTGTATAATGAATTGTATTAAAGTGACAGTTTGTACATATGTAACGCTGCATTATCCATGACCAGCTGAGCTATTTTCTTCTAGCAGGAAAAACTCACCAAGCCCTGCACAATGTATAGAAGAATATATAGAAGAGCTCAGCTGGCCATGGATAATGCAGAGTTACATCTTTACACACTGTCACTTTATAACAATGCATTATACAGGGCCAACTATGTTCTTCTAACAGGAGAAACTCACCAGACCCTGCACAATGTATAGAAGAATATATAGAGAGCTCAGCTGACCATGGATAATGCAGAGTTGCATCTTTACACACTGTCACTTTATAACAATGCATTATACAGGGCCAACTCTGTTCTTCTAGCAGGAGAAACTCACCAGACCCTGCACAATGTATAGAAGAATATATAGAAGAGCTCAGCTGGCCATGGATAATGCAGAGTTACATCTTTACACACTGTCACTTTATAACAATGCATTATACAGGGCCAACTCTGTTCTTCTAGCAGGAGAAACTCACCAGACCCTGCACAATGTATAGAAGAATATATAGAAGAGCTCAGCTGGCCATGGATAATGCAGAGTTACATCTTTACACACTGTCACTATATAACAATGCATTATACAGGACCAACTCTGTTCTTCTAGCAGGAGAAACTCACCAGGCCCTGCACAATGTATAGAGGAATATATAGAGGAGCTCAGCTGGCCATGAATAATGCAGAGTTACATCTTTACACACTGTCACTTTATATCAATGCATTATACAGGGTCAACTCTGTTCTACAAGCAGGAGAAACTCACCAGACCCTGTACAATGTATAGAGGAATATATAGAAGAGCTCAGCTGGCCATGGATAATGCAGAGTTACATCTTTACACACTGTCACTTTATAACAATGCATTATACAGGACCAACTCTGTTCTTCTAGCAGGAGAAACTCACCAGACCCTGCACAATGTATAGAGGAATATATAGAAGAGCTCAGCTGGCCATGGATAATGCAGAGTTACATCTTTACACACTGTCACTTTATAACAATGCATTATACAGAGCCAACTCTGTTCTTCTAGCAGGAGAAACTCACCAGACCCTGCACAATGTATAGAAGAATATATAGAAGAGCTCAGCTGGCCATGGATAATGCAGAGTTACATCTTTACACACTGTCACTTTATAACAATGCATTATACAGGACCAACTCTGTTCTTCTAGCAGGAGAAACTCACCAGGCCCTGCACAATGTATAGAAGAATATATAGAAGAGCTCAGCTGGCCATGGATAATGCAGAGTTACATCTTTACACACTGTCACTTTATAACAATGCATTATACAGGACCAACTCTGTTCTTCTAGCAGGAGAAACTCACCAGACCCTGCACAATGTATAGAGGAATATATAGAGGAGCTCAGCTGGCCATGGATAATGCAGAGTTACATCTTTACACACTGTCACTTTATAACAATGCATTATACAGGGTCAACTCTGTTCTACAAGCAGGAGAAACTCACCAGACCCTGTACAATGTATAGAGGAATATATAGAAGAGCTCAGCTGGCCATGGATAATGCAGAGTTACATCTTTACACACTGTCACTTTATAACAATGCATTATACAGGGCCAACTCTGTTCTTCTAGCAGGAGAAACTCACCAGACCCTGCACAATGTATAGAGGAATATATAGAAGAGCTCAGCTGGCCATGGATAATGCAGAGTTACATCTTTACACACTGTCACTTTATAACAATGCATTATACAGAGCCAACTCTGTTCTTCTAGCAGGAGAAACTCACCAGACCCTGCACAATGTATAGAAGAATATATAGAAGCGCTCAGCTGGCCATGGATAATGCAGAGTTACATCTTTACACACTGTCACTTTATAACAATGCATTATACAGGACCAACTCTGTTCTTTTAGCAGGAGAAACTCACCAGGCCCTGCACAATGTATAGAAGAATATATAGAAGAGCTCAGCTGGCCATGGATAATGCAGAGTTACATCTTTACACACTGTCACTTTATAACAATGCATTATACAGGACCAACTCTGTTCTTCTAGCAGGAGAAACTCACCAGACCCTGCACAATGTATAGAAGAATATATAGAAGAGCTCAGCTGGCCATGATTAATGCAGAGTTACATCTTTACACACTGTCACTTTATAACAATGCATTATACAGGACCAACTCTGTTCTTCTAGCAGGAGAAACTCACCAGGCCCTGCACAATGTATAGAAGAATATATAGAAGAGCTCAGCTGGCCATGGATAATGGAGAGTTACATCTTTACACACTGTCACTTTATAACAATGCATTATACAGGACCAACTCTGTTCTTCTAGCAGGAGAAACTCACCAGACCCTGCACAATGTATAGAAGAATATATAGAAGAGCTCAGCTGGCCATGGATAATGCAGTTACATCTTTACACACTGTCACTTTATAACAATGCATTATACAGGGCCAACTCTGTTCTTCTAGCAGAGAAACTCACCAGACTCTGCACAATATATAGAATATATAGAAGAGCTCAGCTGGCCATGGATAATACAGAGTTACATCTTTACACACTGTCACTTTATAACAATGGATTATACAGGACCAACTCTGTTCTTCTAGCAGGAGAAACTCACCAGACCCTGCACACTGTATAGAGGAATATATAGAAGAGCTCAGCTAGCCATGGATAATGCAGAGTTACATCTTTACACACTGTCACTTTATAACAATGCATTATACAGGGCCAACTCTGTTCTTCTAGCAGGAGAAACTCACCAGACCCTGCACAATGTATAGAAGAATATATAGAAGAGCTCAGCTGGCCATGGATAATACAGAGTTACATCTTTACACACTGTCACTTTATAACAATGCATTATACAGGACCAACTCTGTTCTTCTAGCAGGAGAAACTCAGCAGACCCTGCACAATGTATAGAAGAATATATAGAAGAGCTCAGCTAGCCATTGATAATGCAGAGTTACATCTTTACACACTGTCACTATATAACAATGCATTATACAGGACCAACTCTGTTCTTCTAGCAGGAGAAACTCACCAGGCCCTGCACAATGTATAGAAGAATATATAGAAGAGCTCAGCTAGCCATGGATAATGCAGAGTTACATCTTTACACACTGTCACTTTATAACAATGCATTATACAGGACCAACTCTGTTCTTCTAGCAGGAGAAACTCACCAGACCCTGCACAATGTATAGAAGAATATATAGAAGAGCTCAGCTGGCCATGGATAATGCAGAGTTACATCTTTACACACTGTCACTTTATAACAATGCATTATACAGGACCAACTCTGTTCTTCTAGACACTAGAAGTTAATCTCAACTGCAGCTACCTTTGTAATGCATTAATCCATGCAAGGTTCTATATTTTGGGGAAAGCTAAAGATAATACCTTATTTTCTATATGTTTTAGGTGGAGGAAGTTACATTACAGAGAAAGGGTAAGATCATCATCTTTAAATTAATTAAGTAGCTTTCAGTATGATGACCTGAGATTGACACGGTGTCCATACAAGGATACATGGGTCTAAGGCAAGGTCTGCGAAGGTTCCATACAGCATTGTTAAATTTCGCTTTGCAAAGTCCAGTAAATGTCTACCAGGAGCAATGTTAGCTCATGCCCCTGCTGGTGACTAATAATCAGAAACATGTTCTTTCATGACCTGCCACCATATCCAGTCCAATGAGTGGACATCACCCCCTCTATGAATACCCCTTCCTCCGTTTGATACTTACATACTGCCTATTTTGGAATGAGCTAATCAACTCTCCCTCTCACACAAAACATATGAATCCACGTTTGTTGTGGGCCGGGCCACTGTTTTATCTTTTTAAATCTTATCTGGTAAATGATGTCCCACGGTCACGGTGGGTGGGCTGAGCCACTGGTCCCTCAGTCTTGGACAGCGGTGTGTTGCATGCAACCCTTTGACCATCCATGGCTACATGATGGCATCTGTGGATCTGCTGCCGAGATCAAGATATTTCTGTAACCAGCCCTGCATATTATTCTTGCTCACACCCAGCGGTAGGAAGGGAAATGTCCCTGGTATCAGGAGACTGGGAATGTGTTTGAAAATGGGTGAACCCAACACAGCAGGTCACATCTGGGGAAGGGTCAGCTCCATGGAAACAGAGAAAATTGGTGGGTGATGTCCCCGCATTGGCCTGTATATGGTGGGCAGTCCATGGAAGAACATATTTCTGATTATTAGTCATGAGCTAACATTGCTCCAGGTGGACATTTGTAGAACTTGGTGTGGGACAATTTAAGGATGCTGTACGGAACCTTCATAGACCCTGCCATGGACTCTGGTGTCCTTGTACGGACACTTTGTCTACCTCATGTCATCCCAAAAACTGGGTGGGACAAACCACAAAAAGATGTGGAGCAGTGATTGCTAAATTCTACCCACTCCCTTCTGTACTGGAATTTTCCATTGTCCATGAAAAAATGCTAGTCATCAAAGGTTCAAGGGTCATATAAGGTGGAGGCAGTACCGAACAACCTCTTCCACAGCTTCTGATAACTTCATTTTATTAAAAACATGTTTTAAAAAGAATATACTTTTTTTTTATTTACTTAGTTTTCCAGACCAGAGATGGGCAGGTCTTGTTCCACGTATATTCTTACAATGAGTGTTGTGGGTTGTCCGTCTATATAACACTGAAGAATCCAAGGAATGAAACAGCTGTTTTTCTCAATCTGAACGCAAGTGATGGCTGTTGTGAAGACACTAGTTTGGGTGTGAGCCAACCTTCCAAAATATCACCCTTATCTGTAAAAGCTATGGGGGTAACCATAGTGAATGCTGTAACAGTGCAAAACATGTACACTATACTAAGCTGACTGTGAGGTATCTTGTACTTTTCTTCAGGGTCGAATTTTCACCTTCTTTCAACCACGTTGCCTTTGGGAAGCCCAATATCCCAGCTACTTTGGTCTTTCTTCCCAAATTATTTCGATATTTATTCATGAAAGAGGGAATTGACAAGGGAATTTTAAACTTGAGGCCAAGTTGGAGAAGGTCTTCAATTCACCTGAACTGGGGTATTTTTCTAACTTAGTTACTTCAGCCTTCAGTTCCCTTGTCAGCACCCTACAATTACCTTGTTCATGAAAAAAGGCTTACAAGATTTCGTAACATTCAAGAGGAAGTCACTTAATGCTAAAGGGGAAGATGATTGAGCCTCTGTAGACTATTTCTGTAGAAACTGCTCAACCCTCATGACTTCCGTGGAATTGGATATCCGAGACATCCTCTGGATGTTGGGCAATAGTAGCACCCCCAGAATGTATAAAGAAAAAGAGAATATTATTGTTAGTTGCAGTTTTGAACATGTTAATCAGAATGGATAATTTGGTCATTTCATTTTGAAGATGATTGTCGAAGCTCCTCCAGGCCACCGGATTGGATATGTTACTGCATCCACTACACTGAGCAAGATAAACGTCTCCATAAAGAACATGCACCATGAGACCCGATTTAATGCTGAGGTCATCTCCAGTTTATCCCAGGATGAACCTATCAAGGTGACTCTTGATATCCTTGCTAAGCCTTCTGCCTGTAATCTTTCTAACTTTGTCTGAATACCTGTCTTATCTCTAAACCTCTGTACAGTGAGCAGAGAATTCCTTTATTGGCGTGTGAGATATAGAAAGTAATATACAGTCTGTTAGAGGGCTAAAGATCTTTCTCGTACTACCCTAGATACTAAGTGTAAATGGGGATCTTCCTGTGGTACTAATAATGAAAACCAAAGTAATGACCCTCAAGTTTCCACTGGATATGGATGCCAAGATGAAAGCAGTATTATTGGGGTCTATGTTGTATATGGTGAGAAACTGAATATTTAATCTCTAATCTTACTCCTTATAACCAACCTTCCCTATAACACTTTCCATTACTCCATGTAACCTCTCCCTAGAACTCCTCCAATTAATCCATATAACCCTCACTATAAATCCTTCTATTACTCCATATAACCCTCCCTATAACATCTCATATTACTCTATAGAAGCCCTCCGTATAACTTCTCCTAGTACTCCATATAACCCTCCCTATAACTCCTTCTATCACTCCATATAACCCCCTCCCTATAGCTCCTTCTACCACTCCATATAACCCTCCCTATAACGTATCATATTACTCTATAGAAGCCCTCCATATAACTAATCCTATTACTCCATATAACCCTCCCTATAACGTATCATATTACTCTATAGAAGCCCTCCATACAACTCATCCTATTACTCCATATAACACATCCTATTTTTCCAGATCTCTCTCTCTTTTTCCCTCCTTAGGTTCTTACTCTCCGCAATCCCTTATATTTCACCAAATAATCCACCCATACAACTCTTTATCTAATAATACTTATTTCTCTACACCATTTATTTTTAGCGTCATTGCCTCCTAAAGATTTTACATGCCACTGCTTACGTAGATGGAGAGTCCGATTGTGGCTGGGACAAAAGCAGGGGTGAAGCTTGCGGCAGCAATGAAGACAATGGTGCACACTGGGGTGGTGGAGACTGTGCTGTTAGTGATAGAGATTGTGGTGATGGTGGAGACTGTGGTGGCAGTGGTGGAGACTGTGGTGGCAGTGGTGGAGACTGTGGTGGCAGTGGTGGAGACTGTGGTGGTTTTGGTGAAGACAGTGGTGGTGGAGGCTGTGGTGGTGGTGGTGGTGAAGACTGTGGTGGTGGTGGTGGAGACTGTGGTGGTGGTGGTGGAGACTGTGGTGGTGGTGGTGAAGACTGTGGTGCTGGTGGTGGAGACTGTGGTGGTGGTGATGGAGACTGATTTATATCCGTTTGAAGGTATTATTCACCATTTCTGAAGAACGAATGGTGAGGAGTAACATTACTATTCATTAAAAGGGGAGCTGAGGTGAGATGAACATTTTATGGTTGGGACACAACTTGGGAGTTTCTACTACTATAAGAACAGAGTTGGTCCTGTATAATGTATTGTTATAAAGTGACAGTGTGTACAGATGTAACTCTGTATTATACTTGGCCAGCTGAGCTCTTCTATATATACATGGTGCAGGGTCTGGTGAGTTTCTCCTGCTTGAAGAACAGAGTTGGTCCTGTATAATGTATTGTTATAAAGTGACAGTGTGTAAAGATGTAACTCTCATTATCCATGTCATTTGGTTTATAGACTTTCGGCTTTTGGAATACATGTAATACTATTGGTTTTCTATAAACCGAAATGGAGTCCCCATTGTAAAGTGTGTAAAGATGTAACTCTGCATTATTCATGGCCAGCTGAGCTCTTCTAGTCAGAGATGCTCACCAGATGTAGCCTCACACAATGAATAGTTAAGCTACTGTGATGAGAAATTAATCTCAACTCACCTTTTAGAGAGTAGCTTACTTTATCTCCGTTGTAATGAATAACATGTGGATTGTTGTTATTTTGTATTTGGTAATAAAGCTTTTCTGATTTCCATGTGTCTAAAATGATTGGATGTTCGGGTCCGTGCTCGAACTTGACCCCGAACTTGACCCCGAACCCGAACCCCATTGAAGTCAATGGGGACACAAACTTTTGGCCACTAAAATGCCTCTAAAAAAGTCCTGGAAAGGGCTAGAAGGCTGCAAAATGAAGTAAAATGTGGATAAGAGTAGGACAAGTGCCCTGCAAGCAAATGTGGATAGGGAAATAACTTAAAATAACATAAAATAGATACAAATTACAAATACAGCTGAGCCATAAAATAGCACTAGATGGAATCTTTGATTTTAGCTTTGGAAGAACATAAATCTAAATCTAAAGCATGGCTGTCAGGAGGATCAACAGAATTATCCATTTGAGAGAGGGTTGGAGTGCAGGGTATTCTCTTTCAGTTTATACTAAGTGACCCATAGGTTGAGGAGGCGGTGACCGTGGCGGTGTAGGTGGAAGCGGTTCTGGAGGAGGAGGCGGTAGCCAGAATTTTTCAAAGTGAGCTGTAAGCACAGTATTGGACTGTTCTATTTGACTTTCAGATATGAAGTACACCGCAAGACGCAAATGTACTATTTACCACCCAAAACTATTAGAATTTTTCAAAGTGCGCTGTAAGCACAGTATTGGACTGTTCTATTTGACTCTCAGATATGAAGTGCAAGACGCAAATGTAATATTTAACACCAACAAATTGCAGTATTTAAAAATGCCTAGATGTTGCCCACTGAGCAAACAGAACAGGATTAAAGTCATGTGCCTGGCACACATGCAGTTGCAAGTGCACTGCACTCTCTGTGGCACTGGGCTCAGGGCAGGGTACAAATATGTAGTATAGCACAATATGCCAGGATTATGCCCCTCAATATGCCAGAATTATGCCTCTCAATGTTCCAGGATTTAGCCACCCTCTTCCTCCCCCCTTCCCCCTTACTTACCTCCTCGCTGCTGCTCTGTCTCCCGGTGCTGCAGGTCCGTGGCTGTGAGGGAAGCGTTGTGCGTTCCTGTCCAGCCAATGTGCATTCAATAAAGTTTGTTTTAAAAAAAAGTTTATTGAATCCGCATCGGCTGAAGGGGAGTGCACAACACTTCCCTCACAGCCACGGACCTGCACCGGGAGACAGAGCAGCAGCGAGGAGGTAAGTAAGTGGGATGATTATTTTTTTTTTCACGGTTCCGGCGCCCCCTGCTAAGTTGCGCACTAGGCAGCTGCCTAGGTCGCCTTACAGGTGGCGCTGGCCCTGCCGAACCCTGAACTCCAACACGAACATACAGTGGAATGTCCGTGTTCGGGTCCGGGGTCCAAAATCCGTAATGTTCGGTACGAACCCGAACAGTGCGGTTCGGGTTCGCTCAACACTATTGGCAATCTTAAAGGAAAATTGTAAAAAAATAAAATAATTGTTGTTAGTCCCATATATAAATAAAACAATCAATGACCCTGGCACTTAATTAAATGAATTAAGGACCAGGGATGTTCACCCTGACACCCCCCCCCCCCCTTAATGAACAAGGGCAAGGGCTGGACTTATGCTCCTAGTGCCTTTAATGCTCAAGTTAGTCAAGGGTAAGAAGTCCTGACACCCCTCTATAATAAACAGAGTGAGGGGCTGCTGGACAATATACAAACATAATTATACCCCCCCGGTCCAGGTACTGTCCAAATGACCCCCCAGACCATCTTAATTAATACATTTATTCGTTCTTGGTACGAGGATTCACAAAAGGCCCCTAGATCAAAGTATAAATAAAATTAACTCCCTCCACAGACTTAGGGACTACTTAAATGTCCCTCAGACCCAATGAAAATAAAATTACTCTTTCTCCTTGGTCCAATAAAAATAATTAAAATTAAATTTAACCATACCTGACCCCCTTCCCTATACAGTTCCCAAATAGGGGGAACATATCAATACATTTCATAACAGGAGCCAACATTGCATTCTGAAAGACAGAATTTGTGAAACTAACTTATTTGGTTAAAGTGAGTAAAACTATACATATAGTTGCTGCAGTGGATGTGATAAATTTAGACTTTGCTAAGGAATTTTATACATTTCCACACAAAAGGTTTCTGAGCAAATTGACTGAAATAGGCTCAGGACCACACATTTGTATTTAGCTAGGCAAATGGCTGAAAGATAGAATGCAAAGAGTGGTGGTAAATGGGAGGTTCTCAAATTGGACAGATGTGATAAGTGGTTTAGCCCAGGGATCTTTCCTATATCCTCTTCTTTTTAATAAGTTTATTAACGATCTCCCAGATGGCATGTCTCAGTGTTTGCCGATGACACAACATTTAGTAGGGTAATACAGTCTGAACTAGATGTGTGTTCACTGCAGGAGGCTTTGGACAAAGTGGGTAACTGGGCAGATAAATGGCAAATGAAATTCACTGTAGACAAATGTAAAATTGTGCATTTTGGGTATAAAAATAAAAATGCAAATTTGGTATAATTGTAGACAATAGACTAAGCAGTAGTGCACAAATCCAGCTGGCAGCTGCAAAGGCCAATAAAATATTTGGATGTATTAAAAGTGGTACTGACTCATGAGAGGAAGCTATTATTCTGCCTCTTTATAGGTCCATGGTAAGACCCTGCCTTGGATTTGTAGTGTTCAATTCTGGCCACTTTAGCTGAAGGAAGAGCATGCACTTCACTGGATACAAGAACTGATAGAAGAACTTGACCTTTACTGGCTATAGCAAAGCAAACAGAGTTGCACATCACAGGATTCTGGAACTGATAGAAGAACTAGTGCTTGGTAGTGCACAATGAAGGGTAGCAGAGCTTGCACTTCACTAGATATTATATAATCTGTGAGATAACTCCTAACTTGATAGCTGTAAAAAGTAGCGTGGAGCCAAGGGTTGTCAGAGAGTAATATGACATTGGGTAGTCAGACAAGCCAGAAGTAGGAAGTACTGGTAATCCAACAAGACTGGTCAAAAATAGTCAGCAGAGACTCCTGGCCTTTAAAGAATTGCACCAAGCGTGCACCGCCTCCCTGTGCGTGCATCATGAATGTACCTGTAGTAAGGCACGTGCTAGGATGTGAGCACAAGTAAAGACAAGAGACCCCGCTCTGGCTATCCCTGGACAGAACGCACACAAGCAGGTCACACAAACGCTACATGCAGTAGCCGTCGAAGATGCTCCTGTTAGTTCCTCATTCAAGCAATAGATTTGGCGTGGAAGGCTAAAGATACAGGAGTTCCTGGTGTCCATTCATGGCTATCCAACACATGGGCAGGGGAGGTACACAAACATTTCATAAGAATAAGGAAAAAAACTAGACCGTTAAGAGTTCTTGCTCTTATTTTGTGTGTTCTTCCTTGTTTTTATATTTCTTTGGCCTCCCCACAAATATGTCTGTTACACTCTGAATGTGTCATAACATCATATAATTACACATTTTTAGTTGTAAAAATCAGTTATGTTCATAATTTACTGATGTTCTCATCAAAGGTATGCCAAGACCTACTAATTATCATATAATCCTATGGGATGATAGATATATACAATGTGTGACACTGTAACAATTTTGCAATGGGGATATATGCCCCCAAAGGAGATTCACTCACATTTACTAGAGCCCTTATACTGGCTCTAGTGTAAGGGCGTAGTGGGGCTACAATTCTCAATATCCTCAGATGGTGTAATATACCCCCTTCAGACGTTAATGTGTGATGGTAAAAAAAACAAGCAAGATCTATAGGTCAGGAAGAGAGACAGACCATAGTTTACCAAAAATAGAAATACAATTTTAATAGCCCCCACAACCGCTTAGGTTTACGGGAAAAAAAATACAAAATCACAATCAGTAAAACTTGCGTGTAGACATGGGAAATAAGATCATCGCCAGAAAGAAAAGTCCACATAGAACCAGTATGGTGTTTGGAGATCCTCCCAGCTGCAACACACAAAACCTCCGGATACCCCCCCCCCCTGATGTCACACGACATGTTTCGTCCAATGGGACTTCTTCTCGGTGCTGTCTGTCATGTGGGGGGGGGTGTGGTTTAAATAGTCTCTCCTCCTATCCCACGTGGTTTTAATCAATGCAATTACACACTAGAACACAGTACTGCTCCAAGCTAATCATGCTTAATTAAAAACAGCTCTAGATTGCATGTACCTAGCCCTCTCTTAGTACAAAAAGCCTGGTAGAAACAAAAATAAAAAAACCTTAATAAAAAAATTTAAAAAAAACACATTATACTCCAATGAGTTATGACTCTTCACAAATCCCTCATATCTATACTGAGACTGCAGTAAACACAGTATATGTAACAGGCCCTCTTATTGCACATAACTGCAAAAAAGACATAAAACTATACATAATATCAACAATGCCCCACCATTGCATAAACTCCATTGCACAGAATATGTTTTAATTGAGACGTAGCGGATAACCCCTTATTGTACAGACAGATCTAAAAAAAGAGAAAAACAATTAATAAATAGTAAAAAACCACAAAAAAAAAAACCACATGCATACATCTCTATGCCAGCAGGTGCTACAGTGTGCCCCAAATATATGTATAGACGGGTGTATAATCACAGAAAGTGGCACAGTTCAAAATCAGAATTTAGACCCCTGGGTATCAGGGTGTCCAATATATAAATCCACTTCATTTTGGCTTTGCACAATTTTTTTATTTTATCCCCCCTTCCCCTCCAATAATTCTCATTTGTGGGGTTGCTCTTCAGGATACAGTAGGTTTCTATATCTGATAACTGTTTTTCAATTTCGCTACAGTATTTTGACTTATCCCAAAGGACGGTCCCTCCCCCTTTATCAGCAGGTTTAATAATTAATTCCGGGTCATTTGTTAGGGTTTTTATAGCCTTTAATTCCTTCTTGGATAGGTTATTTCGATAATTGTTTTGTGTTTAAATTTTGTTGCTGTCGTGTACCACCATTTTTTTGAAGGTGCTAACTTCTTCTGATTTCATGTGACATGGGAAAAAATTGTATTTATTTCTTGAATCTATATGTGTAAAGGTAGTTGTTATTTGACTCTCACTCTCCAAATGATTTTTCATAAAGAATGTTTTTATACAGAGATTTCTCACAAACTTTTGCATATCAATATAAAAACTAAATTTGTTCAATTTATTCGTAGGGGCAAATTTCAGTCCTTTATTCAAGACGCTTATTTTGTCTATAGTGAAGGTATTTGAGCTAAGATTAAAAATCCCCATGGGTTTCATTGTCTGCCTCTTTTTTTTTTTTTTTTGTATATTAACCTCAAACCTGTTTTTAAGTGGAATCAGTTTTGGATTGTAATTGGTGTTAGTAGCTTTATTCTGTCTCATTGGCCTAGATATTTGCGTATTCCATTCCTGTCTAGGGTTGTAACTCTGCCCCCTCTTCGGTTGAAAATTGTTAGAGGATTTAAAATGATTGGAGAATTTTTCTCTCCCTTGGAAATAGTGGTTGTATGGTCTTTTATTCTGTGTGTTATAGGGACCCCTATTCTAACTGGTATGAGTCTGTGTAATTAAGGCACATCATCCCCCCACCTCAACATCTATCCTTACTGTTCACATTCTCATTCACATCCATTCACAAATACTCCCATCATACATGATTGACGCCACCAACTGGTACAATAGTTCTTGTATTTTTCATATTATAAGGCACTGGAGACACACAACATATACACCAGGATCTGTAACACTTCACTGGAGCAGAAGATCTTGGCTCCCCAGATCTTCAGGGAGGTCAGAGTCTCTATCGCCAAGAATGAAACAAAAAGTCGAAGTGAAATCCAGGTAACCCTATATTTTGCAGCCTTGCCTTGAAAACTGTCCCAAACCGATTCCACAAAAGCTAATTCTGCCTGACTATTTACTCACAGACCCTAAGATGGCTCTCTACCAGTGGTAGCTGAATGGAGGTCTAATAATGCAGCAGAAAGCATGCTATGGGAACAGCCTAAGTAGTCAGCTCCGGAAAAGAGTAATTCATCTGTTAACCCCTTCATGATGCATGGTGCTTGCGTCCCAAATGATGAAAGCACCAAAACGCTACATTTTGTTCCTAGCCACTGATCACTACGGCAGAGACCCGATCATAGGCCCTATGGGTCCCTGCCAAAAGATTGCTTTACCTCCGGACATCACAGTTTGGGCAGAGCGCGATCATATATAATGGAGCTGGTGCTCCAGCTCCATTTTCCCTGTCAGACTGAGGCCACTCAAAGTCAGGCAGGATCCCGCTGCGAGTCCCTGCAGCGGGTTCCGAGCACAGCACATCACGGGGAGCCATGATGAGCTGTTTAACGCTGGACGTTCTCTGCCGTCCTAGCGTCTTTTAGGTCCATTAAAATTAGGACGGCATAGAACTCCCTAGCATCGGGAAGGGGTTAAATTCCGAAGGGGGGTACATCACTTTTATATGGTGTCCTCCATTATGTAGAATTCACATATCTAGAGGGAAATCATCCAATTATTTAGGGGCAGTTTGATCTAGAGTGGAAATGTGATATAAACAGCGCCTATTATGTGAAATCAAAGTGAACCCTTTACCAAAAAAAAAAAACAATTTAAATAATTATTATAAAACGTATACAAACCCAGCGATACACTGATTGAGGATATTGACAATGAAATATCTCAGTGGATTGGACAGATGAGTCGCATTGAGAAAATAAGCTGCTAGTCTTTATAAGAAAACAGTGGGACAAGCCACTGTAAAGGGAAACAGAATGGGAAGGTGAGTAGACAGCGCTTGGCAGTTAAACAGAGTAAGTGGAAATCAATATAAAAAAACCAAAGATAGTAAATTAATATAAAATATATAAATTTAATAATATATAAAAACAAATGCAATATATAAATACATATAGAAAAAATATACACAAATGTAACAAAAAAAAATGACAAATTGTTAAAAACAAGAAACAATGATATGTGCCTTTAAATACAAATCAACAGACACAGATACAAAGGTAACCACAGGCAGAGTGTCAAATTACTCACTTGCTGATTAGGTTAGCAAAATACCATGAATAGTACATGGATATAGAAAGGTGCTGGTCAGTAAAGAAGGAAGAATTGAGAACCTAGAGCATGCTGGTCTGTTTGCTTAGAGGCTGAAGAAGTTCCCCGAACGAAACTCGTCCCTCTTGTTAAAGTGAAGTTACCTGGCCAGGTTCTCAATTCTTCCTTCTTTACTGACCAGCACGTTTTTATATCCATGTACTATTCATGGTATTTTGCTAACCTAATCAGCAAGTGAGTAATTTGACACTCTGCCTGTGGTTACATTTGTATCTGTGTCTGTTCATTTAAAGGCACATATCATTGTTTCTTGTTTTTAACAATTTGTCATTTTTTTTGTTACATTTGTGTATATTTTTTCTATATGTATTTATATATTGCATTTGTTTTTATATATTATTAAATTTATATATTTTATATTAATTTACTATCTTTGGTTTTTTATATTGATTGACACTTACTCTGTTTAACTGCCAAGCGCTGTCTTGATCTAGAGTGACTTTCAAATACGCAGTAAAGTAAGGAGAATGAAAGCAGATCCGTCAGATAAGTGTTTTCCTCTCCCCATTTTTCAAAAACTGCGCACAGTATAATAAAATGATTACTGTTGCTACAAGAACAATCTTTATTGGTTGTCACTGAATGTAATATCCCCGGTGATATCATTTTCAATGTAAAACTACAGTAGAACTGTTAAAAAAAAATGTTCAAATATTACATTTTCACATCTATTACACACATGCAACATACAGATGATAAGGTGGAACTGCCTCTTTTAAAGAATGGAATTAGTGAACTTATTTCTGAATGAATACACATTCTACACATTGTAGCACTGAATGTACAAGTTATATGTGTTGGGTACACATTACTAAACACAATCTATAGATATTTTGTTTTTCTCCTCTACATTTTCACTTAGAATTCCGCAGAGGTGACAAAGTCCTTCATAATTCCAGTTCATAGAAATGGTCTAAGGTGGACAATCTTTATTAAGTCCCTGGGGGCATGAAGTGACTAGTTTGTGGATACAGAAAGTTTCTCTTTGTAGGATTTTGTTAGTTCTATCTCCCTTTTTTCAACTCTGGAGACCCTCCTTAGAACAAGTATTAAAATATAAAGGGACTTGGTGGTCATTCTTTTTTAGATGATATTAGACCCATAAAATCCTCACTTTTAAGGGTCTGGTATTTCACCTACGTATTGAATGCCGCACGCACAATAAATCATATAGACTATATGGGTGGTGTTACAGCTGATGAAGGATTTTTTGGGAAATGTTTCACCTGAGATTTTGAAGGTAAACTTTTTTTGAGTGCTAGAGATGTTTTTACAGGCTTCGGTTTGTGCTAGGGTTCTCGGGGACACTTGGCGGGAGGCTAGGGGCCAGACAGTTTTTAAGATTGGAGACTCTTTTAAAAATAATTTGTGGCTTATCTGGTAGGCCTGGATCCAAACTAGGATCACCTTTTAAATTCTCCCGATAAGTAATTTCCTTGGCATCAGTATTATACTGTGTAAGGAATAATGATTGAAAATCCATGGTCAGGAGTTTGGGTTTTCAGCCCAAATTGACCCAACCCCAGGATTGTTTAATCGTTCCTTGATATCTCATGATATATGGTTTTTATCTCCATAAGAAGGAAATTCGTTATTTTCATCATATCCTAGAATTTACTACAAAAAAAAAATGATAAAATGATGAAATAAAAAAAATGTTTTCTAACTTTCACCTGAAAAATCTTTTACACAATTACAAATTATTAAAAAATAATCCCTTTAAATAGTTTATAAATATTGTCCGAAGTTTAGAAAGATACCATGTTTACGTGGGGGATACCAATACCCAAATTACATGATTGACACACACACACACACACACACACACACACAGAGCATTAGGAGTGACTAATGGTCTCAAGATCATCTCACAACATTGGCAGCATCACAAAAAGTTCTCCATGTCTTTGTTTATTTGGACATGACTATTGGTTATTTATTGAATTCTGCTGTCGGAGGGTGAACCAGGGAGTAAAGCATGGGGGGGTCACCACTGCAAAGAGGTTCAAGACAGGAAAAGTCCATAACAAAGGTACCAAAAAAAGGTGGTCAAGTTCTGTCTGAAGGTCAAGGCAGGCAGAGAGGGTTCACAAGCGAGTAGTCAAGCTGGGGTCAAATTTAGAGGAGATAACAGCAAAAATCAGCTGAAATCCAAAACAAGGTTAGAAGCCGGGAAATCCATCAGAAGGAGGTAATAAGGATTTAAAGGTAAGGATAGGAACCACAGGAGGGAACAATACTAAGTACTGTAGCTTGAAAATAAGCAAGCACTGAATGAACAGTGCCTGGTTGTTTTATAGTCTGCCTAGTTCCTAACGCCTCCCACCAACCGGGACACATGGAGCCTGGAAGCAGCAGTGCCAGGTAAGGGACCCTGGGGAAGTAGCCTCAGCGGGTCTGGGACCTGACAGCTTCTTTGCAGTAATACCATTCAAAAACTATATAAAACATGGCCTTTCATATACCAGTAAATCAATTAACATTAATGGTGTACTATGTGGGCTGGTCAACAATTTATGAAAATTCCAGCTTTGATTCATAATGGTCACATAATCCCCTGTGTACTCTGAAACCCATCATTGATCTGTGCCATTATGACATTTTGAGGTATCAATACTTCTAATCTCATCATTAGACCAAAGGATACCTATCCCTCAGTCTAAATAACTTGAAACATTGGCTCCTGATATCCTTGTTCCTCAGACTGTATACGATTGGATTGGTCAATGGAGTCAGCAAAGTGAACAACAGAGAAAGAAACTTCTTCATATTAACTGAATATTTTTGGGATGGAGTTAAGTATATACTGAGGAGAGACCCATAGTATGTACAGACAACAGTCAAATGGGAGCTACAGGTGGAGAAGGCTTTCTTTCTTCCTCTTGTAGAGGGAATCCTAAGGATGGTGAAGCAGATAGGTGCATAGCTGAAGATAGTGAAAAGAAATGGGAAAAAGACTATTATATACGCAAAAAAGGTTGTTTCTATTATAACAGCAGACGTGTCAGTGCATGAGAGCTCCAGGATGGGAATAAAGTCACAGTAGAAGTGGTCAATTGTGTTACGGTCACAGAACTGTAATGTATCAAGAAGTGAAATAGTGATAACAACAAACAAGAAGCTGAGCAACCAAGACCAGGACACCAGGTGGAGACAAAGTTTATGGTCCATGATGGATGAGTAACGCAGCGGGTTACAGATGGCCAAGTAGCGGTCATAGGACATCACAGAAAGAAGGTAGCATTCCGTACCAGTGCAAGATGCAAAGATGTAAAACTGAAATAAGCAACCTGAAAAGGATATGGTGGTACCATCTTTCAATATAACGTGCATCATATTGGGGACAATATTTGTGGAGAAAAAGAAGTCACATAATGAAAGGTGGCAAAGGAAGAAATACATAGGCGATCTCAAGAGGTGACTGGTCGATACCAGCAGGATGATGAGAAGGTTTCCACTTACAGTCATGATGTATATGATAAGAATGAGCAAGAATGCTGCAGTCTTGATATTTGTTAGGTCTTGGAACCCCAGAAGGAAGAATTCCTTTAGAACCGTATGGTTGGCTTGAGTCAACATTAATCTCAAGATAATTCAGCTCGAAAAGACAGATCTCGTCACTATTTAAAGGATTCATGGCATGGCCGACATTATGGTCCTTAATGAAGACTAAAGAAAAGCAAAACAATGATTATATATATATATATATCACAGAGATGGGGTTGTATATATAGTGATTAGAGTTGAGCGGACACCTGAATGTTTGGGTTCGGCCGGAAAAAAGTCAATGGGGACCCAAACTTTTGGCCACTAGAATTTCTTATGAATGGGGACTCTAGTTTGGTTTATAGAAAGCCAATAGTATTACATGTATTCCATAAGCCGACATTCGGTTTATAGACTTTTGGTTTATAGAAAAGCAATAGCATTACATGTATTCTATAAACCGAAAATCTACAAACCGAATGTCGTTCGGTTTATAGACTTTCGGCTTATGGAATACATGTAATACTATTGGCTTTCTATAAACCAAACTAGAGTCCCCATTCATAAGAATTTCTCTATTTCGGTTTATAGAAAGCCAATAGCATTACATACAATGTAATCGCCGAACCCCAAACTCCAACACGGACAAACAGTTAAATGTCCGTGTTCGGGTCTGTACTCCAAAAACCGTAAAGTTCAGTACGAACCCGAACAGTGTGGTTCGGGTTCGCTCAACACTAATAGTGATAGTATGGACCTTTATTCATGAAAGAGAGAATTACATTAAACTGAATAGAATTGAGAATAGAAGTTCAAAGTTAAAGCCAAAGTAGTGGAGTTGGAAAATTTCTCTCATTCGATTCAATGGGAGAATTGAACTAGGCCACTTTGGCCGTAAGTTTGAAATTCCCTTCTTAGTTCACCTTTCATAACTGGAGCCAGACTGATCACTGTAATGTGATGTGCCTACACAGGAACCCTTGCAATGCAAGTTTAGAATTTCTGTGGGAAAAGCAGTCCTTATGGCTTGTCTGGTGGGTGTTTAATAATAAACACTCCTCCTGATTTAAGTGGTGCGGACTTTCCATCATGTTTACCCCACAATAATGTATGCTGGAGAAAAAAATCTCCAATAAATCATAGTGTAAAGATGTCTGAATGGTCTATAGCTTCTGAGGTTATATTATTTTCATCCATCCATCTATCCATCAACATTACACTTTTTGAATTGGCATACTATTCTTGCTCTTTACCTGAATAGAAGAGGATATGCACATTTAAAAAAAAAAAAAATTGGACATGTTTATAATAAGTAACACAAATGGGGCTATTCACTAAAAGATGAGTTGAAGTGAATAGCAGGTGAGTTAAAGTGAATAGCAAGAGAGTTGAGGTGAGATGAACATGACATATCACCAGCTATACATTGTGCAGGGACAAACCTGATGAGTTCCTCCGCTAAGTGAACTTTTCAGGTTTGTTCCTGCACAATGTATAGATGAATTGGTGAAATGAAATGTTCATCTCATCTCACCCACTGCTCACTTCTACTCACCTGCTACTCACTTTAACTCACTTGCTACTCACTTCAACTCACTTGCTACTCACTTCAACTCACCTGCTACTCACTTCAACTCACCTGCTACTCAACTCAACTCACCTGCTACTCAACTTAACTCACCTGCTACTCACTTCAACTCACCTGCTACTCAAATCAACTCACCTTCTACTCACTTCTACTCACCTGCTACTCAACTCAACTCACCTTCTACTCACTTCTACTCACCTGCTACTCAACTCTACTCACCTGCTACTCACTTCAACTCACATGCTACTCACTTCTACTCACCTGCCACTCAACTCTACTCACCTGCTACTCACTTCATCTCTCCTGCTGCTCAACTCAACTCACCTTCTACTCACTTCTACTCACCTGCTACTCAACTCAAATCACCTGCTACTCACTTCAACTCACCTGCTACCTAACTCTACTCACCTGCTACTCAACTCTACTCACCTGCTACTCACTTCATCTCTCCTGCTGCTCAAGTCAACTCAACCTTTAGTGAATAGTTCCAAAAGAGGCATGAACATCCCTTTTGGGTCTATTCACTAACATTTGACTGTGGAGGTCGACTTTCGGCACCCGAGTTTGACTCTTCTGTATTGAAAGTAATGGGAAGAGAAATTATTTAAGTTATTTTTTAGAGTAATGGGGCTATTCACTAACAGGTGAGATGAGGTGAGTAGCAGGATAGTTAAGGTAAATAGCAGGTGAGTTGAAGTGAAAAGCGGGTGAGTTGAAGTAAATAGTGGAATTTTAGTGAATAGACCCAAATGTCCAAGAAACAGTAGAAACATCTATTCAGAGATGCTGTGACCACCACCAGATGGAAGAACAGACCTATATGATGACTATTGACAGACAAGGAAGGATGGAGGAGAACTCCAGCATTTTTACATACCGCCTTGGCACGTGGGTGACATCAGTGTTGAATTGTTGAGCCAGCATCAGTGTTGAATTGTTGAGCCAGCATCAGTGTTGAATTGTTGAGCCAGCATCAGTGTTGAATTGTTGAGCTAACATCCCTTCTGACAACACTGAGTACAGTTCAACTTGAGATTAACTCTGAATGCTCTGTAAATCTGACTTTTTATTTCTAGATACAGTTCTTCAAATGTCTCACGAGTGTCACACACCGAACGGGAACAAAAATGTATGAGATCCAATACATAAATGTCATATGGCTTCTGTATTTTCGGATCATGTGACCCACTACAGAGAAATCTTGGACACGCCAAGATGTAAATTTTAAGACTCCTATTCTTATCTACATGAAGGAGAAAGAGAGAGTAAGAAAATGTTGAAGGGATGTTTAAGGTTTATGTTTAATTCAAATATAATTCAAGTGTAGTTTTCCAATAGCCCAGTATGAGAGGTAGACTCTCTTGGAGCTATTTACTAAGAGTGACTTGTAGAGTTGAGGTGAGAGTTTCCTGTCACCACCTTATAGGGACTGTACCATGTAAGCATTGCACTACGATGACTATAGATAATGAAAAAATAAGGATAATGATCTATACATTGTATTAGCAAAATTGCAAGGAAATGCCTAAATTAGGAGATAAATGTGTTTTAAATGCATCTGCGGAGTCACCTGCTTATGACATCACCTGTGGCACGGTATGCAAATGAACTACTTGTCAGTGGGAAATGTGAAATTGATAAATCAAGCCATAAACAGACACATTTAAAGCACATTCAGGCATTTGCTTGCAATTTTACTAACACAATGTATAGATCATTTTTATTCCCTACATTCACAGTAAAAACAAAAGGTGAAATGAGGTGAGATTAACATTTCATCTCATCATTTTAACTACTGTATTTGCTCGAATATAAGATGACCCTGATTATAAGACGACCCCCCCCCCCCCCCCCCAAACTTTGGAAATTATTTTAGGAAAATAAGAAAAAGTCTGAATATAAGACTACTCTATTGGAAAAAATAGTATTATTTGTAAATATTCACATGTAAACTATTTTTTCATATTTAATAAAAATTGTGATAGAAAAAAATGCATTTCCCTGCACAATGTATAGTTACAAAACTGGTGAGATGAAATCATATCACCTCCTCTCACCTGCAACTCACCATTTAGTGAATAGACAACTTATTAGCTTAACAAGATGACAATTTAGTTTTCATGTTATTATTAGATGATTTGGAAACTTTTAAAAATAATATTCTCACTTTCTCTTAATTTGTATTCTCCCCAAATGATTGTAATGTGCCACCCTAGGGCAGAGTTCAGCACCAATATTATCCAATTATGGACATTTACTTTGTGACGGGACAATTTGAAAATAAAATCAGGTACCCGGATGTTGAGCTGCTTTGTCTTCAATTTAGCAGTTTAAAGGTAGGTTCTCCATTGATTTTGACCTGGCTATTTTTTTGCAAATTCTTTGTCAATTCACCCAGTTCCCTGTTTAAAGAATATACCTTATAGGTTAAAAATACAAACTGAATAGAATGTTTCACTACATGAATATGCCATTATATATACACAGTCTATGTTTATTGGAGTGAGGGATATGTATATAGAATGTGAACTATCGAATTAAGGGTTAACTGTCTGCAAAAGTTCTGTTTGATTGAAAGACTACATTAAGTGTAGACATTTTAAATTTCAAGATTCTAAACAACATGTCCGTCAACTGGTAGATTTATCATTTTAAATGCATTTCAATTCCCCAGAACTGATGAACTAAAATTAACACATTACATTTTGGACCAGCAGACTGCTGCGTAATGCAATCTTTATTTAAACATAATAAAAAAAAACCATGTCCTTTCACCTCTTCATGCTCAGTGGTTCTTTGACCCTTACTGACCAAGGCACCAAAAAAGAGACTTGTTGTTCCTGGCCTTGTTCACAGAGTGATCGGGAGCCAGGGAGATGTAGGAAGAGACCAGATCAGGGTCCCTGCAAAATATTGCCAAACCTCACAACATTACTAACAATTTAGAAAGTCACTTTGAGCATTTAGCATGTCGGGCTGAGGCCACTCAAAGCAGCCTACTCTGTCAGGTGGGATCCCACTGCTCATCACGAGGGGACAGTGATGGACTGTTAAATACAGGCTGTTCTGTGCCATCCTATGGGTCTTTGAGCACAGTATATTGGGATGGCATAGAAAGTCCTATGGGCAGAAAGGGGTTAAGAGGAAAACAGATGGTAGTGAAGATGTCCACTTACATGTAAAGGACCGATTCCACAGCTCTCTTTCATGATAGGAATAGGGCATTTTATAAAGATAAAACCTAAGTTAGTAATGACCCCGGAGATTAGGACTGGCTTACAAAACTCCACAGTGACCTTATTAAATACATCGCTATTGGCAAGAGAGGCTCCCTTACACCTTGTTTATTTTTCATTTGATAAAAAGTATGAAAGTAGAACTCTGCGAAAGTGGAAATCCTGTGTATAGTAAAAGTGACGAGCTAATGTTCAATATCCCATTCGTCAGAATCCATTAAAACCCGTCTAATGATAACAGCTGCTGGCATGAGAGAAAAGTAGATAAGAAAACAGCATAGCACTATTAACCCACTGCGGACAGTCAAAAACAAGCAGTGAAAGCTATTTTTTTTTGCTTTCAGGGATCAAAGCGTATTTCTACAATGCCTCTGTGTGGAGGCATCGTGCAAAAAAACCCCAAACACTTTCAGGGGCATTTTAATTCGCTCCATGGAGCGATTTAAAATGCTTGTTTTAAAGGCACACTGCCTTTAAAACATGTACCGTATTTTCCGGCATATAAGATGACTTTTTAACCCCTGAAAATCTTCTCAAAAGTTGGGGGGTCATCTTATACGCCGGGTACTGGGATTTACTTACCTATTTTTGTTCTGTCTCCTCTCTCGCTGTTAAGCCGGTCCGTGGCTGTGAGGGAAGCGTTGTGAGCTCCCCTCAGGCCGCGCGGCTTCAATAAAGTTTGTTTAAACTTTTTTTTAAACAAACTTTATTGACCGCGCGGCCTGAGGGGAGTTCACAACGCTTCCCTCACAGCCACGGACCGGCTTAACAGCGGGAGACAGAGCAGACATTTGGTAAGTACTGGGGATTGGGGATTGGGGAAGGAGGGTGGCAAACTCTATATTTTAACCTAAAAAGTTAAAATATAGATGCGATTTTTCCGGCTTATAAGACGACTTAGTTGGGGGGTCGTCTTATACGCCCAGTCGTCTTATACGCAGGAAAATACGGTACGCACCCGATGGACTTAAAAAAGCATAGGAAACTTAACCCCTTAACGACAGATGACGTGCCAGGCACGTCACGGCAAATCGTGGACTTGCCGACAGGCACTAAACATGCACTAAACTGAGTAAAGAAAGCAACCAGCGGTCGCTTTCTTTACTCTAACGGTGTTGCTACAATGCCTCTAGGTAGAGGCATTGTGCAACACCCCCCAAATGTGCAGGGGCGCGCTACGATCACTCCACAGAGTGATCGTAGCAGCCATTTAAAAATGTCTGCGCCCGCTGCACACATGTGCTTAGAAAGCGAACGATCGTTCGCTTTCTAAGCATCTCCGGTGTTGTTAAAGTGCCTCGCCAGCGAGGCACTTAACAACACCTCCAGGCTGCCCCAGAACCGATGGTGGTCGCTCTCCTGAGCGACCACATCGGCTCATTAGAAGGGAACGCAGCGCTTCCCTTCTAATGGCAAGAGCATCGGAAGTGAAAGTATTTCACTTCCGATGCTCTAGGGGGAGCCAATCGATGCCGGCACAACAGATCTATGTGATCTGTGTGCAGGCATGTATGGTAAGTGCTCTGATGAGCACTTACCATACAGTCAAAGGCAATATTAGCAAATATTGCCTTTGACAAGTATTGATCTGCCTTCCTCGCCTTACTAGTTATAGTAAGGGAGAGAGACAGATCAGATAAAGTAAAAAAATAAAATAAAATAATAAAAAAAATATTTAATAAAATTTTAAACACCAAGGGCTTTTGTAAAAGCCATTTAACCCCTTCCCTGCCATTGATCGCTGTGTACTCAGTGATCATACACAGCAGCACATTTTTTGCTGTCTGTGCATTTTTTAGGGGTTAATTTTTTTTACTGTAATTCATTACAGTATAAAAAAAGCTCTTTTAAGAGAGATTAACCCCTTTCTTTCTGTAGATCACTGCCTAAGCAGCGATCTGACGCAAATGCAGCAATCTTGCTGCAGAAGCATTTTTAAATTTTTTAAAACTTTTTTATTACACCCGTCACGTGTTAATTATACCCGCTAGGGGACTACGTTTAACGTAAAAAAAATTTTTTTAGCTGTCTGACCGCATGTATAGCGATCAGTAACAGCTGATAAGTGACAAAGGCGGGTTGGCGTTTGCTCAGATGAGCATCACCATTCGTCTGGTTAGATCAATATTTGTAAATATTTGATCTGACCCGTGTAGATCTGCCTCCCTCTCACTTGAGTTTTAGTGAGGGAGGGAGACAGAGCTGTATAATGTAAGTTTTTAATTATAATATATTTAATAGAATTGAGACCCAAAGGCTTTTATAAAAGCCGTTTCCAGTATTTAACCCCTTCCCTGCAATTGATCGCTGTGTACGCAGTGATCTTACACAGCAGCACATTTTTTGCTGTCTGTGCATTTTTTTAGGGGTTATTTTTTTTTACTTTGATTTATTACAGTATATCAAAGGCTCTTTTAAGAGCTATTAACCCCTTCCTTGCCGTATATCACTTCCTAAGCAGCACATATGGTCAC
The DNA here is from genome assembly GCA_036172795.1 of Pelodytes ibericus. Taxonomy (NCBI): domain Eukaryota; kingdom Metazoa; phylum Chordata; class Amphibia; order Anura; family Pelodytidae; genus Pelodytes; species Pelodytes ibericus. Next base: position 222,346,993 of record CM069858.1, on the reverse strand, counting down.
TGCCTAAGCAGTGCATATGGTCACTGCCTAAGCAGCGCATATGGAGCAATCTAGTCGCAGAAGGATTTTTTTTTGTTATCAGCATTTTTTTTGTCAGACTCGCTAGGGGTTAGTTATACCCACTAGGGGATTACGTGTATTCCTTTTGAAGCTGTCTGAACGCGTGTATAGCAATCAGTAACAGCCGATCAGTGGCAAAGGTGGTTTGGTGATTTCTCAGATGAGCATCACCATTCGTCTGGTTCGTAAATATTGTTCTGACCCATATGGATCTGCCTCCCTCTCCTCACTTGAGTTTTAGTGAGGGAAAGAGACAGATCTGTATAACATAATTTTTTAATTGTAATAAATTAAATAAAATGTTAAAAAATTGTGAGTCCCAAGGGCTTTTATAAAAGCCATACCCTTTGTATAGTGTAGTGTATTAACCCCTTCCCTGCCACTGATCACTGCACAGCAGAACATTTTTTTCTTGTCTGTGCATTTTTAGGGGTTAATTTTTTGTACAGTACTACAAAGGCTCTTATAAGAGCTACTAACCCCTTCCTTGCTCTACATGTTAAAATTCCAAGTTTGAAAATCAAAAAGCGCACCTCTCAAATGTAGCCTTTCAACACCCAACAAAGCTGACAAAGCTATGCATGGGTGGTATCCCTGTGCTTGGGAGATGTTGCTGAACATATATTGTGGTATTGTTTGTCAGTGACACATACCGAAATATGTGAATTTGTGTCTAAAGTACAATGTATGTGGGAAAAAATACACAATAAAATGACTACCACAAACTTTGACAAAGGCTGGTGGTAGAATTGGTGCATGGAAAGTGTTAAAATAACACCATTTAAAATAGCCTAGGGTGTCTACTTTTACAAAATATATACTTTTTGGGGTAAAATACACTTTCCTACTTTAAAAAAAAGTCCCAAATGAAAGATGGGCTCAGGCTGACTACACGTCAATATTCCAAGTTTAAAATGCGCACCTTCACAATGTGGCCCTTTTAGCCCCCAAACAACCCAACAAACCTATGCATGGGTGGTATCCCTGTACTCAGGAGATGTTGTTGAACACATATTGGGTTATTGTTTGGCAGTGACACATACCAAAATCTGTGAATTTATGTCTAAAATACAATATTTGAGAAAAAAACACACAAAAATTACTACCACAAACTTTGACAAAGGCTGGTGGTAGAATTAGTGCATGGAAAGTGTTAAAATACCACCATTTGAAATAGCATAGGGTGTCTACTTTAAAAAAATATATGGGTTGATGGGGTAAAATACACTGGCTGGTTTCAAATATGTCCCAAATGGGACATGGATGCAGGCGTTCTGCATGTCAAAATTTCAAATTGGAAAACCAAAAACTTCACCTCCCAAATTTGGCCTTTTACCCCCCAAACAATCCAACAAACCTATGCATGGGGGGTATCCCTGTACTCAAGAGATGTTGCTGAACACTTATTGGGGTGTTATTTGGCAGTGACACATACCAAAATCTGTGAATTCATGTCTGAAATACAAGGTTTGTGAAAATAAAACACAAAAAAATTACTACCACAAACTTTGACAAAGGCTGGTGGTAGAATTAGTGCATGGAAAGTGTTAAAATACCACCATTTGAGATAGCCTAGGGTGTCTACTTTTAAAAAATATATGGGTTGATGGGGTAAAATACACTGGCTGGTTTCAAATATGTCCCAAATGGGACATGGGTGCAGGCTGTCTGCATGTAAAAATTTCAAGTTGGAAAACAAAAAACTGCACCTCACAAATTTGGCATTTTAGCCCCCAAACAACCCAACAAACCTATGCATGGGTGGTATCCCTGTACTCAGGAGAAAAAGTAGAATCTATTTAGCATGTTTTTTCGTTCGCTATTGTCGATGAGGAGAAGTTGTTTTTTTAATAAAAGTCAGGAAATTTGTGTATTTTTTTTTTTTTACCATATTTTATTATTTTTTTTAATAATATGATAAGATATGATCAAAAATATGGCATCCATAGAAAGCCCTTTTTGTCCCGATAAAAACAATATATAATATGTGTGGGTACAGCAAATGACGAAGAAGAAAATTACTGCTAAACACAAACAGCCCAGAAATGTTAAAATAGCCATTGTCCAGAAAGGACAAAAATGTTTCAAAGGCTCTGTCCTTAAGGGGTTAATACAAGAGCAAGAAATAACTTGCGAAAAAAATAACTATAACAAGAAAAAAATCCAAAGGATACAACACACAATACGGCCAGTGTATGTGGCAATAGGATATATCTGAAAAACAAATATACAAATAGTGCAGTATATAAAAATAGCACATCTAAATAGTGAGAGAAAAGGTAAAATCCATATTATAGTGTGAAGCAAAACATGTGCATGCTGTACCACAATAACGACCACACGGGAATAAGGTCCACAGGTACACAAATATTTTAAAGGATGTGATGAATACGATGAAACAGGTACTCTGTATGAAGCTTGAGTCCACATGGATAAATACACTCAGCTGTGATTGGTAGAAGTATAAGGCAGGAAACCGTCCGAATGAAAATAGCGCTCTGGTCCCTCAGAAATGTTGCTTTCGCTTTCACCGTCAGCTAAAGGAGACTCACTATGGAATCTTCGCAGAGCCATAACACAAACCAACGCGTTTCACCACTAAGTGACTTCCTCAGCGTGAATGTTGATGATGAAATGAACCGTCTTTATAGACAAAGAAAACACAACTGTGCAAGTGACAAAGGGTTAATTGAAATGTTTATCCTACTAAAAAGGAGAATACAGTTTAAAATGTAGTAAACAAAACCACACAAATGCAGACACAGAAGAAAACATATTATAAATATAGAATGCAATACAAAATAGTGCAAAAATATATATGAATCATTGCAAGGCATATAAAAGGGTGCTAATAAAAACACATCGATAAATTCATAAAAATACACAAAAAAATGATCATTAAAAGAAGATAAAAATGGAAACAAAACATTTAATGGGAGAAGTTAAAAGAACAATGTATACATAGGGGAGTTCATAGAAAAGCTCCAAGTGGACAATCTTTATTAAGTCCCTGGGGGGATAAAGTGACTAGTTTGTGGATCCAGAAAGTTTCTCTTTGTAAGATTTTGTTAGTTCTATCTCCCTTTTCCAAGAGGAGGGTATGAATTCCATTCCCAAAGATTTTAAATTCTGGAGACCTGCCTTAGGGCAAGTATTAAAATATAAAGGGACTTGGTGGTCATTCTTTTTAGATGATATTAGACCCATAAAATCCTCACTTTTAAAGGTCTGGTAGTTTCACCTACGCATTGAATGCTGCACCCACAATATATCCTATAGGCTACATCAACTGCAACGGCACCGATAAACTTTTTTTGAGTGCTAGAGATGTTTTTAAAGGCTTTGCAGTTGGCACAACATAAAAAATCTTTCGGTTTGTGCTAGGGTTATTGGGGACACTTGGCGGGAGGCTAGGGGCCAGACAGTTTTTAAGATTGGAGACTCTTTTAAAAATAATTTGTGGCTTACCTGGTAGGCCTGGACCCAAACTAGGATTGCCTTTTAAATTCTCCCAATAAGTAATTTCCTTGGCATTAGTATTATACTGTGTAAGGAATAATGATTGAATCTCCATGGTCAGGAGTTTGGGTTTTCAGCCCAAATTGAGCCAACCCCTGATCATGGATTTTCAATCATTCCTTGATATCTCATGATATATGGTTTTTATCTCCATAAGAAGGAAATTCTTTATTTTCATCATATCCTATAATTTACTACAAAATAAATCATAAAATACGATGAAATAAAAAAATGTTTTCTAACTTTCACCTGAAAATGTATATATAATTTACACAATTACAAATTATAAAAAAATAATCAATTTAAATAGTTTATAAATATTGTCTGAAGTTTAGAAATATACCATGTTTAGTAATAGGGCAATAACTGAGAGTCGCGTTTTTTTGTTTCTTAGCCATTTTCCGCAACAATTACCTTTTGACCAAATCCTAACCCTAAATCTAACCCTAACTCTAACCCTTATGCTAACCCTAACCCTAATATAACTCTACCACTTATGTTAACCCTAATCCTCATGTTAATAGTAATCCTAACCCTTATCCTAATTCTAAGGTTAAGTTTTCTAACTTTCACCTGAAAAATCTTTTACACAATTACAAATGATAAAAATAATCCTTTTAAATAGTTTATTTAATATTGTCCTGAGTTTAGAAATATACCATGTTTACGTGGTTCTTTTTGCAAGTAATAGGGCAATAACTGAGAGTTGCGTTTTCTTTTTTCTTAACCATTTTCCTCAACCATGACCTTTTTACCAAATCCCAACCCTAAATCTAACCCTAACCCTAATATAACTGTACCACTTATGTTAACCCTAATCCTGATGTTAATAGTAATCCTAATCCTTATCCTAAATCTAAGGCTAAGTTAGTCGTTTGCAGTATTAATGACTGCCTCTAGGACCAATCAAGTAACAGAAACAGAGTAACACAATTCATTACTCATTACTTCTGAAACTCATACTCACAAGAGTAAGTGCAGTGCCATATTGTTGAGCGATCATTGGTGTCTTAGGCAAGACATTTCAGTGTTGCATAATGCCTTGACATTGAGGCATTGCAGAAAAAAAACGCCTGAGTGGTGTTAGCAAACATTGATCACTAACACCGCTCATTCCACTGCAGGACATCCCAGGCAAATGATTTGTCGCCAAAAGAGCTGCTGGGTGACGTGCCTGACACTTCCAGTGTTGCAAAGGGGTTAAAAAACTTGGTGGATTACCCTTGATAAATGTCATGGAAATTACGTGTATTATGCTCTCTTGTACCACACTTGTACTGGTACTTTGTATTTATGCTGTATTATGTTTTGTCTCTTTTGGATAACTGTCTGTAGCTCTGCTGGTGTATTCAAGCATGATTTTACTATGCGATCAGCCCTTCAACTATTCTAGGGCCATCCCAGATGATTCTAGCCAGTTCAGAGAAACTGCACATGTTGTATTTAGTTTTGACTAGTGTGTGTCAAACAGCATGTTCAAACTTAACACCCATTATGTAACATCTTGCCAGACCCACCCAGCTGTCACTGTCACCCAATGCTGTATTACTGCCACCCCTTCTCTCCTTGCCTTTTCATCAACATATCTATGTCCCCCACTATTTTGAGATTATAAGCTGAGTGACTGGGAGACCATAGGAGATACTTGGGGGATACCAATACCCAAATTACATTATTGCCACACACACACCGACCATTAGGAGTGATTAATGGTTGCCAGACCATCTCAAAGCATTGGCAGCATCACAAAAAGTCATTTCTCCCAGTACTTTGTTTTTTTAGACATGACTATTGGTTATTTATTGAATGCTGCTTTGTAGTAACACCATTCAATAACTATATAAAGCAGGGCCTTTCATATACCAGTAAATCAATTAACATTAATGGTGTATTCTATGTGAGAAGGTCAACAATTTATGAAAATTCAAGCTTTGATTCATAATGGTCACATAATCCCCTGTGTACTCTGAAACACATCATTGATCTGTGTCAATATGGCATTTTTGAGGTATCAATACTTCTAATCTCGGTCATTAGACCAAGGGATATCTATCCCTCAGTCTAAATAACTTGAAACATTGGATCCTGATGTCCTTGTTCCTCAGACTGTATACAATGGGATTGATCAATGGAGTCAGCAAAGTGAACAACAGAGAAAGAAACTTCTTCATATTAACCGAATGCTTCTGGGATGGAGTCAAGTATATACTGAGGAGAGACCCATAGTATGTACAGACAACAGTCAAATGGGAGCTACAGGTGGAGAAGGCTTTCTTTCTTCCTGTTGTGGAGGGAATCCTAAGGATGGTGAAGCAGATAGGTGCATAACTGAAGATGGTGAAAAGAAATGGGAAAAAGACTATAATGTAGGTGAAAAAAATTGATTCTATTATAACAGCAGACGTGTCGGTGCATGAGAGGTCTAGGATGGGGATAAAGTCACAGTAGAAGTGGTCAATCGTGTTACGGTCACAGAACTGTAATGCATCAAGAAGTGATATAGTGATAAGAACAAACAAGAAGCTGACCAACCAAGACCAGGCCACCAGGTGGAGACAAAGTTTATTGTCCATGATGGATGAGTAACGCAGCGGGTTACAGATGGCCAAGTAGCGGTCATAGGACATCACAGAAAGAAGGTAGCATTCCGTACCAGTGCAGGATGCAAAGATGTAAAACTGAAATAAGCAGCCTGAAAAGGATATGGTGGTACCACCTTTCATTATAACGTGCATCATATTGGGGACAATATTTGTGGAGAACAAGAAGTCACATAATGAAAGGTGGCAAAGGAAGAAATACATAGGCGATCTCAAGAGGTGACTGGTCGATACCAGCAGGATGATGAGAAGGTTTCCACTTACAGTCATGATGTATATGATAAGAATGAGCAAAAACGCTGCAATCTTGATATTTGTTAGGTCTTGGAACCCCAGAAGGAAGAATTCCTTTAGAACCGTACGGTTGGCTTGAGTCGACATTAATCTCAAGATAAATTGGCTTGAAAAGATAGATCTCGTCACTTTTTAAAGGATTCATGGCATGGCCGACATTATGGCTCTTAATGAAGACTAAAGAAAAGCAAAACAATGATTATATATATATATATATATATATATATATATATATAGATATAGAGATATATATAGAGATATAGCAGAGATGGGATTGTATTTATAGTGATACTACGGAGCTTTATTCATGAAAGAGAGAATTACATTAAACTGAAGAGAATTGAGAATGGAAGTTCAAAGTTAAAGCCAAACTAGTGGAGTTGGAAAATGTATCTTATTCGGTTCAATGGGAGAATTGAACTAGGCTACTTTGGCCGTAAGTTGGAAATTCCCTTCTCAGTTCACCTTTCATAAATGGAGCCAGACTGATCACTGTAATGTGATGTGCCTACACAGGAACCCTTGCAATGCAAGTTTAGAATTTCTGTGGGAAAAGCAGTCCTTCTGGCTTGTCTGGTGGGTGTTTAATAATCTTCCTGTTACCTCCTGATTTAAGCTGCAATCCTGATATTTGAGGATATGTAATTTCAAAAAAATATATAGGACATGTTTATAATAAGTAACACAAATAGATCTTTTCACTAAAGTTGAGCTGAAGTGAGTAGCAGGTGAATTAAAGTGAATAGCAAGAGAATTGAGGTGAGATGAACATTACATCTCAACAGCTACTCAGCCATTATGCAGGGAAAAACATGATTAGTTCCTCAGCTAAGTGAACTTATCAGGTTTGTTCCTGCACAATGTATAGATGAATTAGTGAGATGGAATGTTCATCTCATCTCACCTGCTACTCACTTCAACTCACCTGCTTCTCACTTCAACTCACCTGCTTCTCACTTCAACTCACCTGCTGCTCAACTCTACTCGCCTGCTGCTCAACTCTACTCGCCTGCTGCTCAACTCTACTCACCTGCTGCTCAACTCAACTTTTAGTGAATAGCCCCAAAAGAGGCATGAAAATCCTTGTTGGGTCTATTCACTAACATTTGACTGTGGAGGTCGACTTTCTGCACCTGAGTTTGACCTAGAAAAAAGCTCAGGTTTGAATCTTCCGTATTAAAGTAATGGGAAGAGAAATTATTTAAGTTATTTTTGAGAGTAATGGGGCTATTCACTAACAGGTGAGATGAGGTGAGTAGCAGGATAGTTAAAGTAAATAGCAGGTGAGTTGAAGTGAATAGCAGGTGAGTTGAAGTGAATAGTGGAATTTTAGTGAATAGACCCAAATACCCAAGAAACAGTAGAAACACTAGAGCAACAGAAAGAAATGATCTATGCAGTAACGCTGTGTCCACCACCAGATGGGAGAACAGACCTATATTATGACTATTTACAGACAAGGAAGGATAGAGGAGAACTCCAGCATTTTTACATACCGCCTTGGCATGTGGGTGACATCAGTGTTGAATTGTTGAGCCAGCATCAGTGTTCAATTGTTGAGCCAGCATCAGTGTTGAATTGTTGAGCCAGCATCCGTTCTGACAGCACTGAGTATGGTTCAACTTGAGATTAACTCTGAATGCTCTGTAAAATCTGCCTCTTTATTTCTGGATAAAGTTCTTCAAACTGAAAGTGAACAAAAATGTATGAGTTCTAAAACATACATGTCATATGGCTTCTGTATTTTCAGATCATGTGACTCACTCCAGAGAAATCTTGGACATGCCAAGATGTAAAGTTTAAGACTCCTATTCTTACCTACACTATGGAGAAAGAGACAATAAGAAAAGATTGAAGGGATGTTTAAGGTTTATCTATAATTTAAATATATTTCAAGTGTAGTTTTCCAATAGCCCAGTGTGAGAGGTAGACTCTCTTGGAGCTATTTACTAAGAGTGACTTGTAGAGTTGAGGTGAGAGTTTCCTGTCACCACCTTATAGGGACTGTACCATGTAAGCATTGTTACTACGATGACTATAGATAATAAAAAAATAAGGATAATGATCTATACATTGTATTAGCAAAATTGCAAGGAAATGCCTAAATTAGGAGATAAATGTGTTTTAAATGCATCTGCGGAGTCACCTGCTTATGACATCACCTGTGGCACGGTATGCAAATGAACTACTTGTCAGTGGGAAATGTGAAATTGATAAATCAAGCCATAAACAGACACATTTAAAGCACATTCAGGCATTTGCTTGCAATTTTACTAACACAATGTATAGATCATTTTTGTATTCCCTACATTCACAGTAAAAACAAAAGGTGAGATGAGGTGAGATTAACATTTCATCTCATCATTTTAACTACTGTATTTGCTCGAATATAAGATGACCCTGATTATAAGACGACCCCCCCCCCCCCCAAACTTTGGAAATTCTTTTAGGAAAATAAGAAAATGTCTGAATATAAGACTACTCTATAGGAAAAAATAGTATTATTTGTAAATATGTTTTTTCATAATAAAAATTGTAATAGAAAAAAAAATGCATTTCTTGGTTTTATTTGCCAATCTGGCCCTCAATCAATGGATCCCCCCCAAACAGCCACCTGCACCCGGACTTTGCCAACTGTGCCCCCCACACTTTTGCCAATGCTGCACCCAAGCTCCTCCCCCTGCCAGACTTGCTCTGAATCTCCCTGGTGGCTAGTGGGGGCAGCCGGTGGATGTCTGCCTGACAGTTCCAGCTTCTATGATGGACCGCCGTAAGGTCCCATGACCTCCCTGCTTCCGTCATAGAAGTCCCAGCGGAAGTGCTGGTTAGAAGCGGAGGATGTCTGCATGCATTGCACCGGTTTCTTGCGAGGGGGATCCAGGTCCCATGCATCTCTGCGGGGTACCTTAATCACAGTCTTTTAGTCAGACCTTGATTTGAGGTCTGATTATAAGACAAACCTCGAATGTAAGACATGGGGTATTTTTCGGAAAAAAACTCATCTTATATTGGAGCAAATACGGTATGCATTGTCCAAGGCCAATCCTGGTAGGTTCCCCTGCTAAGCAAACTCACCAAGTTTGGCCCTGCACAATGTATAGTTACAAAACTGGTGAGATGAAATGTTCAAATCACCTCCTCTTACCTGCAACTCACCATTTAGTGAATAGACAACTTAGTGCATAGTTCCAAGAGAGTATACCTATTTAGCTAGACATACAGCCTCACAGACAACACATATGTAAGTAACAAACAAATAAAATTCTCAACACATGTTTAACCATCTGTAAAAACAAGGTAGTAAAGAACAGCTAATCATCTGCATTATTTCATTGGGGCTTAAGCAGCATAACAAGATGACAATTTAGTTTACATGTTATTATAAGATGATTTGGAAACTTTTAAAAATAATATTCTCACTTTCTCTTCATTGCATTCTACCCAAATGATTGTAATGTGTCACCCTAGCACAGGGGTCGGCACCAATATTATCCAATGATGGACATTTACTTTGTGACTGGACAATTTGAAAATAAAATCAGGTTGCTGGATGTTGAGCTGCTTTGAGTCTTCAATTTAGCAGTTTTCAATTCACCCAGTTCACTGTTTAAAGAATATACCTTATAGGTTAAAAATACAGAATGAATAGAATGTTTCACTACATGAATATGCCATTAAATATACACAGTCTATGTTTATTGGAGTGAGGGATATGTACATATAATCTGAACTAGTGAATTAAGGGTTAACTGTCTGCAAAAGTTCAGTTTGATTGAAAGACTACATTAAGTGTAGACATTTTAATTTTCAAGATTCTAAACAACATGTCCATTCCCTGGTAGATTTAAAATTTTAAATGCATTTCAAATCCCCAGAACTGATGAACTGAAATTAACCCATTACATATTGGACCAGCAAGCTGCTGCTTAATGCAATCTTTATTTAAACATAAGAAAAAAAAACATGTCCTTTCACCTCTTCATGCTCAGTGGTTCTTTGACCCTTACTGACCAAGGAACCAAAACAGTGTCTTTTTGTTCCTGGCCTTGTTCACAGAGTGATCGGGAGCCAGGGAGATGTAGGAAGAGACCAGATCAGGGTCCCTGCAAAAAATTGCCAAACCTCACAACATAACTAACAATTTAGAAAATCACTTTGAGCATTTAGCATGTCGGACTGAGGCCACTCAAAGCAGCCTACTCTGACAGGTGGGATCCCACTGCTCATCACGAGGGGACAGTGATGGACTGTTAAATACAGGCTGTTCTGTTCCATCATATGGATCTTTGAGCACTGTATATTGGGATGGCATAGAAAGTTCTATGGGCAGGAAGGGGTTAAAAGGAAAACAGATGGTAGTAAAGATGTCCACTTACATGTAAAGGACCGATTCCACTGCTCTCTTTCATGATAGGAATAGGGCATTTTATAAAGATAAAACCTGAGTTAGTAATGACCCTGGAGATTAGGACTGGCTTACAAAACTCCACAGTGACCTTATTAAATACATCGCTATTGGCAAGAGAGGCTCCCTTACGCCTTGTTTATTTTTCATTTGATAAAAAGTATGAAAGTAGAACTTTGCAACAGTGGAATCCTGTGTATAGTAAAAGTGATGAGCTAATGTTCAATATCCCATTCATCAGAATCCATTAAAAGGTCACAACCCGTCTAATGATAGCAGCTGCTGACATGAAAGAAAAGTAGATAAGAAAACAGCATAGCACTATTAACCCATTGCGGACAGACAAAATGAGAACTGAAAGTATTTTTTCTGGAGGCATCGTTCAATACATGTGCGTGGGCAACATTAATTTTTCATTCCAAGAAAATTACACACAAAAATATATGTATCACAGACTCCCCAGCAATAAAACACTCACATGCTGCACATTACTGTGAGTTGTATTGCTGTGGAGTCTGTGATACACTCACATGCTGCACTAGACACCACAGCAATAAAACACAGTAAAAAAATCTCACATTCAAAAGGTAGTCACACACTTACTTACAGATACACAAACACATTTACAGCAACACATAGCGACTTACTCATACAAAGCCACAAATACACACAGTCACACATATACAAATCAACAGTCACACTTACACACACAGCCACACAAACTCCAACACACACACACCGAGTCCCAAACAGACACAGAGTGATACTTACACACACTCACACTTGCGCATGACGTCACATGCAAGGTAGAGGAGGGATTATGCGCACTGCGCTATATGCTCTGACGGGTAACTTAGTTACCCAATAGTTCTTCACATGTTGCTGAAGGTATTGATACTACTGCAAATCTCACGTGGGAGCACCTGCATGCCCAGCGAGCCTCATTTGGCCCAGGGGCCACATGTTGGACACCCCTGTGCTATGGGGTCATGTTTAAGTAGCTTGGGTTTATTTTTTTTTATATGTCTGAACACATGTATAGAGTTGAGGAGGCTTATGAGACCATTGACTCAGGGTCAGATTTTGATCCTGGTCAGTTTGACCGATATATCATCTAATGATGTATCAGTGTCTGCTGGGCCCCCTGCCACAAGGTGATGTGGGACTCTGGTTGGCAGTGTTGCTGCTGAGTGGATAGCTCCTAATCGCTATAAGCCAGCTATCCCTCCTTTCACTGCAGTTCCTTGCATCAGTACTGATGTTCCTCGATTTACCTCCCTGCAGTTTGTTCCGATTTTTTTGGGGGGATGAAGTTTTGGAGGACAATGTCTCACTAATATCTTTGCCCAGCAGTATCGTGCTGCTAACCCACAGTCATTTTGGGGAAAGCAGCACTGGCCACCACTGATTGCCCAGAATTTATGAAACTTTATTGATGGGCATCATCAAGAAGCCCTCACTCCTCTCCTAAGGAGCACAAGTGCTATATTCAGTACCCCTATTTTCCCCCTAGACAATGCAAAGGCAAAGGTATGAACTGCTCTTGCATTTAATGCACTTTAGTGAAAACAGACTGTGCCCCCCTAGGGAGCACCACCAATTTGACAGGCTGTTTAAAATCTGCCCCCTGATTACCCACTTTGATGCCAGTTTTGAGAAGTTTATACACCTGGGAGGAATATATGTGTTGATGAATCCCTGATAAAGTATAAGGGAAGGTTGGGGTTCAAGCAATATGTTCCTTCCAAGCTCTCCAGGCATGGCATCAAGGTGTACAAACTCTGTGATAGCGAGACTGTGTATAGTCATTCCTTCCATGTATACAAGGAAAAGGATTGCCACCTTGACCCTCCAGGTTGCCCAGAACATGTGGGAACCAGTGCCAAAATTGTGGGACCTAGTACTCCGCCTTATGAACAAAGGATAGCACTTGTACATAGATAACTTCTACACAAGTGTCCCTTTGTTTAAGCTACTATGCGCCAGAACCACATAGGTTTCTGAATGGATTTGATTTAGCAGAAACCAAGTTAAAAAATGTGGGAAACCTCAGCTCTGCGCCAAGAGGAGCTCTTGACTGTAAAGTACAAGAAAGATGTGTGTCTGCTAAGCACCATCCAAGATGAGAGGACTGTGAGGGTTCCTGTCCATGGCAGAGCTGAGGTCGCCAGACAAACAACGTACATCAAGGCCTATAACAAGCGTATGGGGGGGGATGGTTTGGCAGATCAGCTGCTACAGTCCTACCTCATCATACATGAAACCATGTCCTGGTACAAGAGGGTTGCAATGTATTTCATGCAAATTGCAACCCACATCTCGGAATGATCTTTTTGCAATGTCATCTCCAGGTTATTTTTGAGGGTCATGTACCATGTTGCACCTGGTCCCCAGGGCGGTTATGAGGGAAAGTAGGGTTGTGGCTACCCATTCCATTTTTAAAATTCTCCTGACTCCAAAAAATCAGAAACTGCTGAGAAAGTGCAGAGTGTGTTACACCACGAAAGGAGACCTCTTTCTATTGTCCTGATTGCCCTGGACAACCTGTACTCTGTATAGGTACATGCTGTAAGCTGTACCACATAGTGATATTGCTCCAGACATAAATACAGGAACTAACTTAACACTAACGATGGTAAAGGTGGGGGTTTGGTTCACCAATTGGTCAATTAGTTGTCAGCTTGCGAACCACGTCTAGGTACCCCACATTAGTCAGGTCCCTAACTAATATAGCAAAGAATAACATACTTTAAACAATAACATTTCACATTTATACAAACAGAGAATACCTGTAGAAGCTGACCTGCACAGGACAGAAGACTGCAAGGAAACTATAGCAATATTTATACAGCAGTGATTTAACAAGGTAGAGGGACTAAGAGAAAACCTGACATGGAACATAATCAAAGACAAAGGAAAACTATAAATTGATCAGAGCAGAGGACAGGGAAAACATAGGAACTGAGTACAAGAGCAAGAAATAACAGGGCTTATTTCTTTCTCTTGATCTTGATTACATTTAAATCTTGATTACATTTAAGGCAGGGCATTCCACTGAAGGAACTCAGGACAGGGCATTCCACTGAAGGAACTCAGGACAGGGCATTCAACTGAAGGAACTCAGGACAGGGCATTCCACTGAAGGAACTCAGGACAGGACATTCCACTGAAGGAACTCAGGACAGGGCATTCCCCTGAAGGAACTCAGGACAGGGCATTCCACTGAAGGAACTCAGGAAAGGACATTCCACTGAAGGAACACAGGACAGGACATTCCACTGAAGGAACTCAGGACAGGACATTCCACTGAAGGAACTCAGGACAGGGCATTCCACTGAAGGAACTCAGGAAAGGACATTCCACTGAAGGAACTCAGGACAGGACATTCCACTGAAGGAACTCAGGACAGGACATTCCACTGAAGGAACTCAGGACAGGACATTCCACTGAAGGAACTCAGGACAGGGCATTCCACTGAAGGAACTCAGGAAAGGACATTCCACTGAATGAACTCAGGACAGGACATTCCACTGAAGGAACTCAGGACAGGACATTCCACTGAAGGAACTCAGGACAGGGCATTCCACTGTCACATCAGTGCCTTGAGCCTTTACTAGCGTTTTTGTACTTCCTATTCTATATCACTGTTGCCGAACTTTGCTACCTGACCTTGCCTGTTTGCCGCCTGTCCTGACCTGTTGCCTGTTTGACTTCGCCTGAACTCTGCCAGCCTCGACTTATCGCCTGCCTGACTACTCTTTTGCCTGTGTCCCTGTTACCTTCGCCTCGGTCCTGTTTCAGCATCCTATCCTGTACCTCCGCTTCGGTCCTGTTACAGCTTCCAGTCCAGTACCTTGGTTTCAGCTTCGATACTCTGGTAGTAGTACAGAGTGCAAAAGACCAGGGGGAACGAAACCTGAGGCTCAACCATAAGGTGGACTTCCTTCAGGCGGAAGAATTCTGTTCTATTACCGGGGTTCGTTGCACTAACCTCTATCTCTCTGCAAAGCGGTTCCAACCTCGCTCCTGAACGTGACATCCAATGAAGGAATTCAGGACATTGCCAGAAGCCACTCTGGGGCCAACTGGGCAGGTGCCACCCTGGGGTCCAATTTAAGCAGACGCCAGACAATAGTCAGACTCAGGCAGGTACCTGTCTATGGGCTTGGGCAGGTACCGGGCAGGCTAGACTTAGGCAGGTGCCAGTCGGGGTTAGACTTGGAAGGTACTGGACTATTGCTAGATTTGGGTAGGTGCTGCTCTATAGCCAGACTTAGGCAGGTGCTGGTCTTATGGCTAGGCTTAGACAGGTGCCACTTGTGGCTAACTG
Source organism: Pelodytes ibericus (assembly GCA_036172795.1). Taxonomy (NCBI): domain Eukaryota; kingdom Metazoa; phylum Chordata; class Amphibia; order Anura; family Pelodytidae; genus Pelodytes; species Pelodytes ibericus. The sequence goes on along the minus strand of CM069858.1, from coordinate 222,331,785 downwards.
GCAGGTGCCACTCAGGACAGGGACTTGGGAAATGCCTCTAATGTGGCCTGGAACTAGGATATGTTATACATGTGGGAAATCATGGCAGGTAGTCCAGCGTCCCACTATAATTAATGGGGTTGGCAGCTGGTCAAATGCTTTCAGTCCCATGTAGAATCCACTGGGGGCCAGGGTTGTGTGTGTATATATATATATAAATATATATGGGGTCTAGAACACTTCATCGCCGCAGCCTCATCGCTGACAGTTCAGCGTGGCAGTTAGAACGCTGAACTGTCAGCAATGAAGAATAATGCGTCCGTTTCATCACGGACGCGGCTATGTAAGAGCTGACAGTTCAGCGCTGAACTGTCAGCTCTTACAAATGTACAAGTAAAAAGAAAATACCCCCCCTAATAAATTATCCCCCCCCCCAAAGTGCCCCCCCAAAACCCAATACTAAAATTAACCCCGAACCCTAATACTAACCCCCGAACCATAATAATAACCCCCTAAACCCTAATACTAACCCATGAACCCTAATACTAACCCCCTAAACCCTAATACTAACCCCTGAACCCTAATACTAAAATTAACCCTGAACCCTAAAAACTAATTCTAATCACCTAAACCCTAATTCTAACCACCCTAAACCCCAATACTAAAATTCTAATTCTAACACTCTATCTTCTAACTCTAACACATTAAAACTTGATGAAATGTCCCGCGATGAAATCTCCCGCGTGTGTTGAAGTGACGGCGGTGAAGCGGCTGCGCGGATGAAGTGTCCCATTCCCATACATATATACAATCAGGACTGGAAGATGGCTAAATGGCTCCACAGATAATAAAATTGATCTCCTCTCTGGCTCAGGGGCTACTTAAAGGCCACCAAGCACCACTCCAATAAAAATTATAACCCCATTAGGCCTGTGGGCTGACTTTGGACAGCCCCAAACTCTAGGGGAGATCAATTTTAATATATGGGTATGCCATTTGGCCAGGTCACAGCCTGTATTATGGTTGGGGGGCCATGTATACTAACCCTGGCCATTAATAAATTCTATATAGACCAGGCAAGGTTTGTATACAGTAGAAAAGCAGCAAACAACATCAGACAGATACTATGTTGAGCGGGGGGGGGGGGGGGGCTCATGTTGACCATGTCATTGGATGCAGAAAAGGCCTTTTATAGTGTCATCTGGGCCTTCATGAGGGAGGTTCTGTTGACTTTTGGCTTTGAAGGAGCATTTTTTGATGCAATAATGGCCCTGTACAAATCACCAAGGGTGAGAATTATGGACTCAGAGATTATCTTACAGTGGTTTGAAATCTCAAAAGGAACCTGCCAGAGCTGTCCACTTGCAACGAGTATATTCTGTACAATGGAACTCCTTGCCCAATGCATTTGTCTTCAGCAAAATACAGATGGTTTCCTTCTCCCCCAATCACAAACCAAAATATTGATGTACGCAGATGACATAGTCCTCACCTTAACAAAACCAATTATGTCAGTGGACGCCCTGATAGATGAACTCTCTAGATACTCTAATCTATCTTAATACAAGTTAAACATGGGAAAATTCCAGGCCATGTTAATGAGGGGAGAGAGTAAGCTAATTAAACATCTTAAATACTCATTCCCCTTTACATGGGAGTTTATTAGTTTCCAGTATCTGAGGATCAAAATCTCACCATTTAAATAACAAATGACAGGGGACAACTATATCCTCCTTCTAAAGGAAACAAAAATTAGATTGAATGAATGGAAAATTCCCAGGTTGGCTGAGTAGAATCAACATAATTAACTCTCATGTACTCCCAAAATTGACCTTTTTATTTAGATCAGTTCCGTTGGTGGTGACCAATATTTTAAAAGCATTTAAAAATTATACCACATCTATGTATGGGATGCCAAAACTACCAGAGCCTCCTTTAGCTTAATTTCCAGAGAACCAAGGAAATGAGGAGTGGGAGCCCCCAAAATGTAAAAATAATATCACGTGTCTATTCCGTGTCTAGGAAAAATAGCTCTAGAAGACACCCTATGGCTTCCAAATATAGAGGTCAAAATCAAAAACCTCATCTTAGTTGATCTGGACAAAACCTGGAATACTATAAAGAAAAAATATTGGCCCACAATTCACTAGGGGCATTAGAAAACCTAATAGAGAACATCAATTTCTACAGATAGAAACAGAGCAATGTAATTTCCATCTTTTCACTAACTGAGCAGAATAAGGTCATCTCTTTCTAGAGGTTCCAAGAAAAAAGTAATATCAGTGTAGATGAATTTCATTAGGGTTAAACACTACATAGATCATAGAGTCCTGATGACATCTCATTGACCAAATTAGAACCTTGATCCATTCTTACTTTTAAGGATTGCACACAGATCCAAGCATGGAAAGTGGAGCTTACCTTCTCAGCTTCAGAAAAAGAATGGTTAAAAGGGATTGAAACCACAAGAAAAGTCATTCACTGCACAAACATAATAAAAGCATACCATAAGCTCCTTTTTAGGTGGTATGCAACTAATGAAAAACTAGGACACATCTTTAAAGACGCATCCAGCAGATGTTGGCGATGCAGTGCCCCAGAGGGCTCATTTCAACACATTTGGTGGGCTTTTCCATAATTGACATCACTTTTTTTTAATAAAAACTTTCACATATTCTCCACACCAGCTTACTCTGTAGACCAGATACTTCCTCGCTCCCTCCAATGTATTCTGGCTGTACACATTCCTCTAGCAGCAAAATTAGAGATAGTTAGAAACTGGAAATCGGAGAACAGAGAAGCAGGTAGAAGATCAGGTAATGATGAAAGAGGGATTCTGCCTTTCCTCTAGGGAGAGCAGAGATCATATAACATAAGCAGCGGAAAGCTGGAAAAGAAGGAACCCTACCACCTAATCACCCCAGATGTGTAAGATGCATGTGGTATTACTGTTGAGTAGATGTTTCTGGAATTTTATTAGTTCAGGTACAGCCGACACTCCGCTTACACCAATTCAAGGTGAGGGTGCAGATATGTATATATATATATCTACACATAAATCACTAGAGCAGGCCTTGATGACAACATGCAACAAGCACGCGTAAAGCTCACCCTAACTGGCTTGTTCCCCTACCATGACATAGGGACAATGAGGCGGACAATGAGCCGCCCATAAAAAAAAGTGGACATGAAGCTGGGAGTATTTGCCCAGCACTCATACCCATTTATTATAATGGGGGGTTCATATGTATAACTGTATCCCAGTCCCAATTTTGATGTGGGGGTAAGGGCTGCTTGCCCAAGCCAACCATGATTATTTTAGTTCTTTGCAACTCTATAACATTTAGCTATTTTTCTTCCCAGACTCCAGCCAAAATTTTGAGAGGGGGTCATGTACTAAACAGAGGCAGGGGGGGGGTGGATAAAAGTAGGTAAGACATGAGTATGGAGCAATCTGTTAATATTTGTAACATTTTGCATCCCCCCCCCCCCCCCCTATTTGCGCCTCTTTCATTTATTTTTATGTAGCGTGCATTTTTCCGGTTGCGCTAATATGTTGCGATTATATTTCCACACGCTACAGACTTTTGCGGATATTTTGTGAAAAATAATTCTTATGTTGCGTGTGAAAATTACACCAGCTTTTAGCGAGTGCTGATAAAAAAGCTAGAACAAATATTCGCAAAGTTGCCTGTTTTTATTCACAGTTTGCTCATATCTACTATTTGAGTGTTAAATGTGTAGTACATCGCAAAAGGAGCAAAGAGAAAAAATAATGTATCCACATAAAATATATTCGCTTTTTTTTAGTACACGCCCCTCTAAGTGGGAAGATCAGTAGAAGCTGCAAACCTACAAATATTCAACGTTCAATGTATGAAAATATTTTTTATAATTATTTCACTTTTATAGGCATGATACAAAGGTTAAGCCTAGTCGGGTCCACCTCTAATATTCAAGAAAATAATTTTCCACGGACTACATTAGAAAATGTTGATTTTCTTTATTGTCTAAACCACTGTATAATTATTAATTCAAACAATCAACGCACGTTCATTCCTGAAAACAAAAAACTCATAAACACTGTTTTTCACATCGCAGAATGGAGATATAGGCATAGGTTCCACTAATTAATACAAATGGTAGGAAAACCAAGAAAGCACTAATTATATAAGAAAAAAAAGTTCAAAAAAGGACAAGCTAAGGTTTTATAAATGTTCAATGTTCTACCACAAATTTGTATGAGATTTCTTTAAACAAGAGAAAATTAGGAAGGAAAAAAGGCTTCCATTTCAACAGCTGACATGTTCGAGCAAGGGAGCTGAACTACAGACTTGGCATGAGGATCACATAGAGCAAATTGGCATCACAAATTGATGGTAATAAGTATAGACCCAGAACAGACTGAGTTACGGAAGTACCGGTCATAGGACATCAAGGTGAATTGATATTCTGCAGCAGTACAAGAACGGGTTGTGTAGAACATAATCAAGCAACCAAAGTATGAACTGGTTCTCCTTTAATTTGGGCATCATATTGGGGAAAATGTGAAAAGGAAAAGGAAGTCATATAAAGACAGGTGGAAGATAATGAAGTACATGGAGGAGGGTAAAAGTGGTCAGTGGATGCCAACAGCACAATGTGATGATGACCAATTACTGTGACCATGAGGAGAATGAACTCAAGAGTAGTGAATATTCTGAAAACTCACCAGGAAAAATTCTATGACAAGGGTTCAACACTGACCTTCTGACACATGCATTTAAAAGTCATTATTTATGTCCGTATATTCCTCCTGCCTCCTCTAGAGGTCTCCCTACCTTACTTTTCTTGTATTCCTTCCCCTCTGTTTGGTGTCAGGTGGGCTCGTTACCTTTTGCTCACACCCAGGTTAAATAGCTGCAGTTTCTGGCAAACAGTGCTTTTGCATTGAAGTTGGAGGCCTGATTTCTGAGAGCTGCTGCTTCTGTTCCTGATACTATCCTTAAAGCCCATTTGAATTGTGACCCTGTCCAGGAACTGGGAATCTGAACCTGAGTGGCTCAACCATCTCAGTAGATGCTTTTCAGCATCTTCTGAGACCCTCTGACTTTATCAAGATCTCTTCAGCTAAGTTATTCCCTTTAAGCTACCCTTCTCATTGCTCACCCTGACTAGGGTGTTCCTTACTGCTTAGCTAGCCTTCTCATTCCTCACCCCCTCTGGGGTGTTCCTGCTTAGCTACCAACCTCTGACCTCACCCTCTCTTGGGTGTTCCTGCTTAGCTACCCTTGCCTCTGGCCTGAACCCTTGCCTCTGGCCTTTCCCCTTGTTTAACTCTCTCCACCCCTACCTTTGCTTTGTCTACAGTCACTGCTATAGCTCTTTGTTCTTACTGCAGTTCCAACTCATACCCTTTCCCTATTCTGCAGTTCTTTGCTAAATTCCCTTTTGTCTCTCCTTCAGTCTTTATTCCAATACTTAGCTCTGTTTCTTTATCTGTTCTCCCTTTGCACTATATTTAACATGCAACCAGACACCTCCACTATCCCTGCAGTTAAACTCCTACCTGACCTGGTAAAGGCCCTGGCACAACTGTAACAATCCAATGAACGGTCGTTAGTGCCAGGAAAGCACTAGTTATAGATATTTTTTAAAAGCTAACATTTTGTAACTATTCAAGGTTCTTTACTGAATATAGTAAACGTACACAGTGAACAGGAAAAGGGATTCTGACACTGGCATATATATTTTTTCTGCGAATGTAGAAAATACCAGAATGATGAAAAATTATCTCTACATTGTGTTAAAAAAGAAAAGAAAAATCCCTGGTCTCTCCAGCTTGTGACATCACTAGTTTTGCTTTTTTTTTCATGTTAAATACCGTCGACTGCAATATAAACTTTTGAATAAAAAAATGAATATTCACCTCTTTGGGCAGATCAGAATGGGTCTCACTAGACAGCAAAGGTTGATCTAAAACAAACCCTACCTTTCAAATAATAATAAACAGATGATATCACTTCAAGTATCTATCTCCAGACATTACTTTGGATAACTTTATTAATTCAACAGGGTCACAAATGTATTGTTTACACCAGCAAAAAAAACCAGATGGGCAGCACTCAATAGGTGTGAAAATAAAATTCCTCACTATGGAGTGTTGAGCTGTGGTTTATTCGAACAAATTTATTGTTGAAATTTCCCTCTGGAGAAAGCATTGACGGCTTTTCTGATATCCTTGTTCCTCAAAGTATATATAATGGGGTTTAGTAGTGGGGTCACCACGGTATAAAAAAGAGACGTGAATTTGTTGATATTTAATACATATCCTCTGGAGGGGCTCAGATAAATGATCATTAGCGTCCCATAAAATAAGCAGACCACAGCTAAATGGGCGATGCAGGTGGAGAAGGTCTTCTGTCGACCAGTGGTAGAAGAGATGCCGAGGATGGTGAAGAAGATATACATGTAGGTGACCATGACAAACAGGAATGGAAAGAGAACGATGAATGGAATGACCATAAAGGCTTCCGTTTCCACCACAAATGTGTCTGAGCAGGAAAGCTCTAAAATTGGGAGGAAATCACAGAAGAAATGATCAATCATATAGTGATCACAGAACTGTAGACCTTCAATTAGCACACGAGCAATAAGAGGAAAAAGGAAGCTAAGCATCCATGAAGAGATAACAAGGCTAAGACGTAGCTCAAAGCCCATTATGGTGGAGTAATGCAATGGGTTGCAAATGGCTAAGTACCTGTCATAGGACATCACTGTGAGGATGTAGCACTCTGCTGCTCCACACCATTCAAACATCTGAAGTTGGCTGAAGCAGCCAAACAATGTTATTCGAGCACCCTTGTCCAGTATGACTTTCAGCATATTAGGGACAATATTGGTGGTGAACAAGACGTCACATAGAGACAAATGACAGAGGAAGAAGTACATAGGGGAGTGAAGGATGCGACTGGATGACACCAAAAGGACAATAAGAAGGTTTCCACCTATAGTCATGACGTATATTAGAAGAACGAGAACAAAGAATGGAATTCTGAGGATGTGAAGGTTCTGGAATCCCAGAAGAAAGAATTCCGTGACTACCGTCTGATTTGACTGATGCATCATCTCCAAACTGGGGGTTTAATCAAACCTAGGTTAAAGGCATTTCTGAGTACTTAAAATTAAACATAAACATATAAAACTAATAGAGGACTTTTAAGTTAAATCCGATGAATTAATCCACTAGAAATATATAGCAAAAGCAATAATTTTGTCACAGTAGCACTTGAGGAACATTTGATTTTTTTTGTCACAATAAATAAACTCTACAAAAGCTGGTCCTAAAGTATCTTACCACATACATTGATGAGGCAGAATAACATGGTTGAGATAGACTATGATGATCCCAGGATTAGTCCTCTTTCCAGTTTGCTGTATTACTGAATTACAGTGGAGCCGGTCGGAACCCTTAAATTGATTATTGACCCCAACCAGGAGCTTGACATGGGTATTCTGTCCGGTTGTGCAAATTCTTAACTTAAGGTGTCTACCTGAAGCTCAATCTGCTTCCACAAACTGTGGGCAGATAAAAGTTAGCCCAAACTTTCTAACACCCCAGTAAATGAGCTAAACCTGAAATCCTATAAAATACGACCTGGAAGCAGAAACCAAATTCTTTTTAAAATGACCAGTAACACCTCAAGATTTTTTATAAAAAGTATGAAAACACATTACACTGAGCATGTGTCCATGCAACGAAACCAGTGTCCAGGGCAAGGTCTGTGCAAGTCCATAAATCTTCATTACATTGCCCATAACAAAGCCATGAATAAACACATAAGCGTCCTCCTTTCTGACATTGTTCGCAAATGTTTTGTGCGGCTTCAACTCACTTCTCCAAGTATGTGTTGGTTTCAGATGATGTGGAAGACACAGACCGTGTTGCATTCAACTTTTCTGTAGAACATGAAGCGTGCAAACCTGGAAAGGATCCCTATACAAAGCAATCATCTGCAAAAAAGGAGCAACCCAAGAAAAGGAACAGGTTGACACCGAGGGTGTTACGCAGACCCAGAAGACCCGTCCATGCTATACACTCTAAAGGCTAAAATTAAATACATATATAATGGTCATGTTAATAGTTAATATAATATTCATATGTATAATCTTTCCACAACTCACTTTTATATATTTATGTTATGTATTTAAATGCTGATATCTGCTGATAATGCTGATACCAGGTCTCCAGGACATACTTGATATCTCGATGTATTATTCCTGGAAAACACTGTCTAAATTAAAACATTTTCTAAACACTTCAAATGTAATACATGCTGTATTAAAAAATAAAACCCCAAAAAACAATATATATATATATATATATATATATATATATATATGATTTATAATATCTGACTAGGATTAGTGTTATTAATTAATCGGTCGGAGTTTTATTACAATAAATAATCCCATTCAGATAATTTGGGATGTTCTGATCCACCAATGTACCTTTATTAAAAAAAAAAAAAACAAGTTTAACTAATAATTAGCTCTACTAACTAAACTGTTTATTTGGAACATACCATTTCACATTGTCTTTTCATTGTACATTGAAGTAAATTGATTACATATTCAAAAAAGTATGTTCTAACAGCTATAATATTATTTAAAATTCGTAAAGATCTTTACATCCAAGGAAACTGTATATTTTTTTTTTTTTTACAGGTCTTTGAGATATGAACAGAAAATGTGTACTTACCATGAATTATCTTGACTGTATATTTTCAAATATGCTATATTTCTTGGTTGCAAGTGATGGAAAGGTTACATACAGGATCTATTTATATTCTGAAGATGGCAATTACAAAGTGTTTGACGGTCTATTCCATGAAGACCATATTAAAGTACCAGGAATAATTGAGTATGTAAAATAATTAGTTGTATTATTGATCTTCACATTAATCTCATGGGGAATCTGAGATACACCCAATTATTATTAGACACACTTAGAATTTGTCAAAAAATAACAAAAATATAAGCAGACAAAACAGGGAAAACAAGTGCAAATAATGTTAATAATAATAAAATGTAACAACAAAATATTAATATTTACCATAAATATAATAAATATTTTTTTTTTAGGGGTTCAGTAGGAATATTTGTCACATTGGTGCCACCCGGTCACAATCTCAATCTCCATTGCCTGCTTTGGACCAAGTCTGCCACTTCTTGTACTCATCGCGGAGGCCACCCCAGACAGCGGTCCCCTTTTTCTCTGGCTTCATAGAGTATGTATCGATTTCATGCTTGCACAGTGTGCGCTTTTGATGCATTACATCTCTTAAAGGGCCCTTCTTATAACATTTGCTTCTCCTCCCCTGTGTGGCTTACTGGGCAGGATCTAGTTAGAGGGTTATTTAAACTCTCCGTTTTTTTTCCTCCTTGCCTGTGACAGTGCCTTTCTTTTGCCTGTATTTTGACCTTGCCTATTTTCTGCCAGCCCTGGTCTTTTTGCCCGTCTGACTCTGAGTTTTGCCTTGCTCTTCTGTTTTAGCTTCCTTTGGTATTTTTGGTATCCTGTTATTATGGTTTTCTGCTGATTTGTTGCTATTGCTTCCATCTTCAGTTTTGGTGGTGCTGGTCAGAGTGCAAATGTCCTGGGAGGATAAAACCCGAGACTCAACCATAGGGTGGATTCCTTTTTTGGTGAATAGCCTCCTGATACCCACTGTTACAATATTGTATCATTTTACCATCTTGCACAGTAGAATGCTGGTGGCATTCTTTTCAGTTAAAGAAATCCAGGGAACTAATTGGCTGTTTAAGAAAAAACAAACAAAAAAAACCCAATTGTATCAAATGTGGTTTTATAATGTTGATGCAATTCCAAGATGGCCACCCCAACATTGAAAGCAGTTGTATGGTAAGGTAGGACAGCTCGGTTAGATGATAATAATATTAGTATGTTCCTAGGCATGCTTAGCACCAGAATGCATGGTAAAAAAAATGCTTTGATTTTTATTTCATAGAAAGGTGTAACCATAACTCAATCCTGGTAGTCAAACATCGATTTTAAAAAGAATAATGAAAAAAAAAATGCTGGTGACTCACCACACTCATTAACTGAAACTAAATCAGCATTATCGTTCCCCATTATTGACTCACGTTAGGTCTTAATCCCTAAGCCTGTAGACCTAACTCTAAGTCTATACTCTGAAATTTGAGAATAGTGCGAGGAGGTTGACTTCTACTTTAAAAGTTGACCCCCCAAGTTTACCTCTTCCCACTGGTCACTAAATTAAACTCAAATTCTCTCTCCTCCAAATTGCCAATGTCTGTCTTGATCTCCCATCTCGAAAACAAATTACTCTTCACTAAAATTAAGTGGCGCTCGCTCCTCCATTACAATTGAGCACCCGCCCGCCAAATGGCTTCCTAAAATGAATGGGCAAGGGACTTGCTCAATGTCTCTGGCCTGTTAATATATAACTCACCCCGCCATGTACAGTGGTGGGCTGGTTATAATTAAACTGCCTATACACTGATAAGAAATATTCTAGAGTGTTTCCCAAGACCCCCACTAATAAACAATTCACCCCCACTCCACTTTCTTCCAGGGTCATCCAAATGCCCCATATGACATAATAAATACAATGTCCCCCTTATCTGGGGGCTGCCTCAGGGCCCCTGGATAACAATAATAAATAAAATTAAATAAACTCTACCAACACTCCCCTGCATTTACCTTAGCCAGGTGTGTGTGTGTGTTGTGGGGGTGGTGATGATTCTTAAAAATGGCACCTAAACCTATAAAAACACACTGTGAGTGCTTTGAGGGTTTCCATTGAAAATCACTGCCCACCCCCCTGGCACACAAAGGGTGCCCTGTAAGGAAAATGATAACTGTATTTAGGTTCCAGAGTTTTCGGTGACACCCTTGATCCTCATCTTCCAGCCCAGGAATAGAGGCTGGACATTAAAATAAAAATATAATAATCATATCGCTAAACAATCTGTGTCAGAAACACATAGAAGGGGGTATGGGGAGGGGGGGGGGACTATTTATTATGTGGCCGGGGGGCAATAGGAAAGTCCCAGGTATTATTTAGGGGGGGCATTGGAAAAGCCCCTGGAATATGTCTTATCAGTGTATCACTATGCAGGGGGGGGGAGTTATTTTTTAATGGAAAGTGAAGAGAAAACAAGAACACATCTAAAGGGACAGCATAAAGATGTACTTTCCAGATATGATATTAATTGAAAGTTATTCAGCACCTGGTGACATGAAAAAGAAAAAAAGACAATACATAGTGCAATATGTCATGGAGCAATAATAGGTTCTTATAGTGCAATATGTCATGGAGCAATAATAGACACTTATAGTGCAATATGTCATGGAGCAATAATAGATGATTATAGTGCAACATGTCATAGAGCAATAACAGATGCTTATAGTGCAATATGTCAAGGAGCAATAATAGATGCTTATAGTGCAACATGTCATGGAGCAATAATAGATGTTTAAAGTGCAACATGTCATAGAGCAATAATAGATGCTTATAGTGCAATATGTCATGGAGCAATAATAGATGCTTATAGTGCAATATGTCATGGAGCAATAATAGATGCTTATAGTGCAACATGTCATAGAGCAATAATAGATGCTTATAGTGCAATATGTCATGGAGCAATAATAGATGCTTATAGTGCAGTATGTCATGGAGCAATAATAGACGCTTATTCTGGCCCAGGGAAAGGGGGCACCCAAAAATATGTCATGGAGCAATAATAGATGCTTATAGTGCAACATGTCAAGGAGCAATAAAAGATGTTTAAAGTGCAATATGTCATGGAGCAATAATAGATCCTTATAGTGCAATATGTCAAGGAGCAATAATAGATCCTTATATTGCAATATGTCAAGGAGCAATAATAGACGCTTATAAGTGCAAAATGTCAAGGAGCAATAAAAGATGCTTATAGTGCAATATGTCATGGAGCAATAATATACACTTATAGCGCAAAATGTCATGGAGCAATAATAGATGCTTATAGTGCAATATGTCATGGAACAATAATAGATGCTTATAGTGCAATATGTCATGGAGCAATAATAGATGCTTTTAGTACAATATGTCATGGAGCAATAATAGACACTTATAGTGCAAAATGTCATGGAGCAATAATAAATGCTTATAGTGCAGAATGTCATGGAGCAATAATAGACTCTTATAGTGCAATATGTCATGGATCAATAATAGATGCTTATAGTGAAACATGTCAAGGAGCAATAATAGATGCTTATAGTGCAACATGTCATGGAGCAATAATAGACACTTATAGTGCAATATGTCATGGAGGAATAATAGACGCTTATAGTGAAACATGTCAAGGAGCAATAAAAGATGTTTAAAGTGCAACATGTCATGGAGCAATAATAGATCCTTATAGTGCAATATGTCAAGGAGCAATAATAGACGCTTATAGTGCAATATGTCATGGAGGAATAATAGAGGATTATAGTACAATATGTCAAGGAGCAATAATAGAGGCTTATAGTGCAATATGTCATGGAGCAATAATAGATGCTTATAGTGCAATATGTCAAGGAGCAATAATAGATGCTTATAAGTGCAAAATGTCAAGGAGCAATAACAGATGTTTAAAGTGCAACATGTCATGGAGCAATAATAGATGCTTATAGTGCAACATGTCATGGAGCAATAATAGATGCTTATAGTGCAATATGTCATGGAGCAATAATAGACACTTATAGTGCAATATGTCATGGAGCAATAATAGATGCTTTTAGTGCAATATGTCATGGAGCAATAATAGATGCTTATAGTGCAATATGTCATGGAGCAATAATAGATGCTTTTAGTACAATATGTCATGGAGCAATAATAGACACTTATAGTGCAAAATGTCATGGAGCAATAATAGACTCTTATAGTGCAATATGTCATGGATCAATAATAGATGCTTATAGTGAAACATGTCATGGAGCAATAATAGATCCTTATAGTGCAATATGTCAAGGAGCAATAATAGACGCTTATAGTGCAATATGTCATGGAGGAATAATAGAGGATTATAGTACAATATGTCAAGGAGCAATAATAGAGGCTTATAGTGCAATATGTCATGGAGCAATAATAGATGCTTATAGTGCAATATGTCAAGGAGCAATAATAGATGCTTATAAGTGCAAAATGTCAAGGAGCAATAACAGATGTTTAAAGTGCAACATGTCATGGAGCAATAATAGATGCTTATAGTGCAACATGTCATGGAGCAATAATAGATGCTTATAGTGCAATATGTCATGGAGCAATAATAGACACTTATAGTGCAATATGTCATGGAGCAATAATAGATGCTTTTAGTGCAATATGTCATGGAGCAATAATAGATGCTTATAGTGCAATATGTCATGGAGCAATAATAGATGCTTTTAGTACAATATGTCATGGAGCAATAATAGACACTTATAGTGCAAAATGTCATGGAGCAATAATAGATGCTTATAGTGCAGAATGTCATGGAGCAATAATAGACGCTTATAGTGCAATGTGTCTTGGAGCAATAATAGACGCTTATTCTGGCCCAGGGAAAGGGGGCACCCAAAAATATGTCATGGAGCAATAATAGATGCTTATAGTGCAATATGTCATGGAACAATAATAGATGCTTATAGTGCAATATGTCATGGATCAATAATAGATGCTTATAGTGAAACATGTCAAGGAGCAATAATAGATGCTTATAGTGCAACATGTCATGGAGCAATAATAGACACTTATAGTGCAATATGTCATGGAGCAATAATAGATGCTTATAGTGAAACATGTCAAGGAGCAATAATAGATGCTTAAAGTGCACCATGTCATGGAGCAATAATAGACACTTATAGTGCAATATGTCATGGAGCAATAATAGACGCTTATAGTGCAACATGTCATGGAGCAATAACAGATGCTTATAGTGCAATATGTCATGGATCAATAATAGATGCTTATAGTGAAACATGTCAAGGAGCAATAATAGATGCTTATAGTGCAACATGTCATAGAGCAATAACAGATGCTTATAGTGTAATATGTCATGGATCAATAATAGATGCTTATAGTGAAACATGTCAAGGAGCAATAATAGATGCTTATAGTGCAACATGTCATGGAGCAATAATAGACACTTATAGGGAAACAAGTCAAGGAGCAATAATAGATGCTTATAGTGAAACATGTCAAGGAGCAATAAAAGATGTTTAATGCAACATGTCATGGAGCAATAATAGATCCTTATAGTGCAATATGTCATGGAGCAATAATAGAGGCTTATTGTGCAATATGTCATGGAGCAATAATAGATGCTTATAAGTGCAAAATGTCAAGGAGCAATAATAGATGCTTATAGTGTAATATGTCATGGAACAATAATAGATGCTTATAGTGAAACATGTCAAGGAGCAATAATAGATGCTTATAGTGCAACATGTCATGGAGCAATAATAGATGCTTATAGTGCAATATGTCATGGAGCAATAATTGACACTTATAGTGCAATATGTCATGGAGCAATATTAGATGCTTTTAGTACAATATGTCATGGAGCAATAATAGACACTTATAGTGCAAAATGTCATGGAGCAATAATAGACGCTTATAGTGTAATGTGTCTTGGAGCAATAATAGACGCTTATTCTGGCCCAGGGAAAGGGGGCACCCAAAAATATGTCATGGAGCAATAATAGATGCTTATAGTGCAACATGTTAAGGAGCATTAATAGATGCTTAAAGTGCAACATGTCATGGAGCAATAATAGACGCTTATAGTGCAATATGTCATGGAGCAATAATAGACACTTATAGTGCAATATGTCATGGAGCAATATTAGATGCTTTTAGTACAATATGTCATGGAGCAATAATAGACACTTATAGTGCAAAATGTCATGGAGCAATAATAGACGCTTATAGTGTAATGTGTCTTGGAGCAATAATAGACGCTTATTCTGGCCCAGGGAAAGGGGGTACCCAAAAATATGTCATGGAGCAATAATAGATGCTTATAGTGCAATATGTCATGGAACAATAATAGATGCTTATAGTGCAATATGTCATGGAACAATAATAGACGCTTATAGTGCAACATGTTAAGGAGCAATAATAGATGCTTAAAGTGCAACATGTCATGGAGCAATAATAGACGCTTATAGTTCAATATGTCATGGATCAATAATAGATGCTTATAGTGAAACATGTCAAGGAGCAATAATAGATGCTTATAGTGCAACATGTCATGGAGTAATAATAGACACTTATAGTGCAATATGTCATGGAGCAATAATAGATGCTTATAGTGAAACATGTCAAGGAGCAATAATAGATGCTTATAGTGCAACATGTCATGGAGTAATAATAGACACTTATAGTGCAATATGTCAAGGAGCAATAATAGATGTGTAAAGTGCAACATGTCATGGAGCAATAAAAGATGCTTATAGTGCAATATGTCATGGAGCAATAAAAGATGCTTATAGTGCAATATGTCAAGGAGCAATAATAGATGATTAAAGTGCAACATATCATGGAGCAATAATAGATGCTTATAGTGCAACATGTCATGGAGCAATAATAGATGCTTACAGTGCAATATGTCATGGAGAAATAATAGACGCTTATAGTGCAATATGTCATGGAGCAATAATAGACGCTTATAGTGCTGTATGTCATGGAGCAATAATAGATGCTTACAGTGCAATATGTCATGGAGAAATAATAGATGCTTATAGTGCAATATGTCATGGAGCAATAATAGACGCTTATAGTGCAATATGTCATGGAGCAATAATAGATGATTATAGTGCTGTATGTCATGGAGCAATAATAGATGCTTATAGTGCAATATGTCAAGGAGCAATAAAAGATGCTTATAGTGCAATATGTCATGGAGCAATAATAGATGCTTATAGTGCTGTATGTCATGGAGCAATAATAGATGCTTATAGTGCAATATGTCATGGAGCAATAAAAGATGCTTATAGTGCAATTTGTCATGGAGCAATAAAAGAGGATTATAGTGCAATATGTCATGGAGCAATAAAAGAGGATTATAGTACAATATGTCATGTAGCAATAATAGAGGCAGGATGTGGAGTGTACAGCAGCGCTACTGTCTCAGAATTCCTGGTTGCTCTGATCAGGTCTCCATGCTAGACTTCTCCCTTGAATGATGTCAGGATGCATTCTACATGTTTCACTCCAATCACTTCATCAGGAATGCTGACCTGTAGTCTCCTCCTTCTCCTTCACTTTATATAATACCAGGTGACACGTCCATGTTAATACAGCTGCAGTTGATTGCTAATGTCTGTGCTGTGGAACACAAGGTTTCTGTTTCTTAAGGTGCCATAACTTGTATCTTTAGATGATGGATTGTAAATAGCTCCCTAAAGTGCATTAACAATATGTTGCACACATGCATATTGCAGTGTATATATAAATAAACTAAACACAACTCACTCCTATACAATAAAATAAATGTTCATAATGAATAACAATAAATACTGCTACTATACCAAAATATTCTTGATCTAAAACTAAATATTTATTAATAAATAGAACCCAAATTAAATATATTCACAATAAATGTAGCAGCTGTATAGGACTTTTTTTTTCATCTAATTAGTTAAGACATAAAAACAGAATATTACAAACAATTCAAAAGTTTGAAGTCACTATTAAGCCCCCTCAGAATAAGTGTTTTTTTTAATAGGCCAGGGACCTTGAGCAAGTCTCTGGGAGTGATAAAGCAGGCTCCCAGCCCCAGTAATATTAATGGGTTGGTTCAGAGACATTTGGCAGGCTCCCAGTCCTATCAATTATAATGGGGGGTCAGGGCTACTTGCCATGGTCACCCATATTTATAATTTGTGTTGGGAGTATCGGCAGGCCAATATGTGTTAGGTGTCCGGGGCCCATCTGTAGAGCCCCGTCACCTAGTTCTGTTGAGGGGGGAAGCTGCATTTTTTTAAGTCAAATTTGACCTCTGATTATGAGAAAAAAAACAGCTAGTTTAAATTTCTCCTTCCATAGGAAGTTTAACTTAGTCTCGGAGGTTGTGTTTGACCTCTAGTCGCCTCATCTTGCCTCATGTCCACCTTAAAAAAATAGTTAGTGAATACCATTTTATAAGGTCAAGATAAGGCATCTAAATGGTGATCAAGACTGTTCTAGGTTGAAGGTCAAGATTAGTGCTAATCTCGACCTCCAATCTTAAATTTAAGTGAATAGACTCCTATTATTAACTATAATTATCTAACTTACTTGCTATAAATGCTCTATTACCCCACTTTCCCCCTACTTTAAATCGTTTTTAATAAAACTGCTCACAAGGTCAACAAGGTGACCTACGTGACACAAAAACCAATTACTTGTTACGGACACAATTTCCTAAACCACAAATTAAAATCCCTAATTTGTATTTGTTTTATTATCCTGCTTGACTCAACCTGGGAATCAAGTAACTGCTACTGGAAGAAAGACCTTACTGACCCGGCTACAGACAACATAATAAAACATCTCTCTCTACAAACTTTAATCTTGTTAACTGTATTATGTCTACAGTGTCAAAAAATATATATTATTGGCTATTTCCTCTAGATAAAGCTTTTACTGCTTTTATGATTTCCTTGTTCCTTAAACTATATATAATGGGGTTGAACAATGGAGTCAGAACAGTATAAAATATAGACATGAGCTTGTTAACATTTAATGCCGATCCTCTGGATGGGCTCAGATATATGGCAATTAGTGTCCCATAAAATAAGCAGACAACAGATAAATGGGAGATGCAGGTGGAGAAGGTCTTCTGTCGACCAGTGGCAGAGGAGATTCCAAGGATGGTGAAGAAGATATAGACGTAGGTGACAATGACAAACACAAATGGGAAGAGAACTATGAATGGAACAACTATAAAGGTTTCTAATTCAACCACGAAGGTGTCTGAGCAGGAAAGCTCTAATATTGGATGGAAATCACAGAAGAAATGGTCAATTATATAATGATCACAGAATTGCAGACCACCAATCAGGGCACATGAAATTAGGGAAAATAGGAAGCCTAGCAACCAGGAAAGGATAACAAGACTAGCACGTAGCTTGAAGACCATTATGGTGGAGTAACGCAGAGGGCTGCAAATGGCTACGTATCGGTCATAGGACATGACTGATAGAATATAGCACTCTGCAGTGCCACAGCAAGCAAATATTTGAAGCTGGGTCAAGCAGCCAACCAGGGATATGGTTCTTCCCTCTTTCCATATAACTTGAATCATGTTAGGTACAATATTGGTGGTGAACAAGATGTCACATAAAGACAAGTGGCAGAGGAAGAAGTACATGGGGGAGTGAAGGATGCGACTGGATGACACCAAGAGGACAATGAGAAGGTTTCCACCTATAGTCATGATGTATATCACAAGGAGCAGAACAAAGAATGGAATCCTGAGATTGTGAAGATTCTGAAAGCCCAGGAGAAAGAATTCCGTGATGAAGGTCTGATTTGACTGATGCATCATCTGCAAACTGGGTGTTTAATCAAAAACAAGTTAAAGGCATCAGTGGATCCTACAACTTGACGCATGTTGGGTGAACCCAAGACAAGTGGAAGAAAAAGTACATGAGGACTGACACCAAGGGGTCAACTAGAAGATGTCCCTTTATCACAAGAACAAGAATGAAGAACGTGAAGATTCTAGAATCCCAGGAGAAGTAATTCTGTGACGATCATTTGATTTGACTGATGCTTCATCTGATCAGAGAGTAGTTTAGCACAGAATTAAATTAACATTAGATACTGAAAACACACCTCTTCAATTCCAGTAACTCTGAAAGCAAAATAAATGAATTTTATGCAGTATTTGCTATTTAACCACATTAAATGTATGACTTCATCACAGCACAAATGGATAAACTGTCTCTACAAATACGATCGCACACATTCTGTATATTTTTCTTAAGAATAATTCTATGAAATTTACATACATTTTTGCAAACAGCAAAAAGCCATGGAGTTGATAACAAATTTAACAAAATATATTTTTTAACTCCCATGTAATCAGACAGGAATATTTTTATTTACCTTCTCTGATTAAGCATGTGAATTGTCTTAGCTTCCCGGCACACAGGCTAATGCTTTTTCAGAATTTCCACAAAGAAACACAACATAAAAACAATACAAAAATGACTTTTTGGAAACTTTGCCAATAACAACTTTTTTACTTCAAATTCTTAAAATCATCAGGCGATGTGAAAGTATTTTACCAGGAAAAATACATGGAGATTTCTCTTGTTTTCAAGTAATACTAGGGAGCAAGTCCAGAACAATGGTACCCACATTTTCAAGATAAAAACAAAATATACATAGTTATGGAGAGCACATACAGTTGTATACGTATAAAGAGTGATATAGTATATAAGCATATCCAGTATCTATAAAGAGAAATAATATATAAAAAAATATAACAGTGAACACAAATCACTGGGCAAGAGTAAGCTCAGGTAGAGCAAGACCTTTGCGGAGTGGTTGTGCACTAAGCAAGCTCAGTAGACATTGTGCTTGAAGGGAAGTGTCAGTTGGCTTATCTTCTTTGACATGTTACAGTGATATGCATTATAATCACACTGGAGCACAAACATGCATAGCATATTGTACAGAATGTCAAGTTTACTGGGAGAAGGTTAGGGGATGCTGTCACATAACTTGTTTCCCATCAGAAGCATCTAGTTGGTACACTTTTTCACATAGATAGGTACAAATGCCCAAAAATACTACACATGCTTTGTTTGTACTAAGTGCAATATAGTAATTGACTTAAGTTACATAAAATAAAAATATTTACTTATATGTACAGGTTGAGTATGCCTTATCTGAAAATGCGTTATACCGACTTTTTTGCCAGATTTCCCCACAAGTTGCAAATTCCACACCCACCTGTCAGAATGCAAACACACAACAATATATTCAGTGTGCAGACCCCATAAGTTGTGAATGGCATGCTCCGATTCCCCCACACCCACAAAAAGTAATACAATGACACGTGTGCGGCCCGGATGCCCCAATGGTACCCAATGATAACTCACATCACTGCTACATCCCAACAGCAGTGATTTATTTGCTCCATACAGTGTTTGCATTGATATTACTGTATTTCATGAGAGCTGAGAGGCTTTAATATATCTTATTGGTGAAAATGATCCGTTATGCAAAATGATCCATTATCCAAAATACTTCTGGTCTCAACCATTTTGGATAAGGGATACTCTACCTATATATACAAATAAAAATAGAGAGTTCCATCTTCCAAAATAAAGGTAGGTAAAATACCTTGGTTCTCAGAAGGATTAATATTAAGACTTTCTACTTACATTTAATTTATTATTCTGCATATTGTCTCCCATGAAGTCTGTAGTCTTGGTTTAGGTGTCTTCTAGTTAGAAGGGCTGTCATTACTGATTCAATACTTTTCATGATACAAGATTATATAGAGCCGATAATTTCTCAAAGGCCTTATTAATATATTAATTAAGTGCAGCTGAGTTTAGTTGTATTCTGTCTTTACCTTTAGTGTTAGACATAATCCCAGTGAAACCTCTACTTGTGGAGACGTAATTTAGAGTCACAAGAGACACAGTCTTTATTTATCCCAAATAAACAAACAATATCTGCATGTCGTCAGCTTGGGCAAAAAAAAAGTTACTTATGTTTATCGAATGATCAAAGAGTACAAGAAAAGTAACTTATTGAGCTCTCTTTGCTCTGAATAACGCTATCGGAAGGCTGACATGTTGGTCGGAATCTTGGGTCAGATCTTCCTTCATCCAACCCAAGATATGACCCAGGATTCTAAACGACGTATATTTCATCTGATAGAGCTACACAGAATTACTTTTAGTTTTAAAATAGTGTCATGAATTTATGTATTTTTTAGATTTAGAAAATAAAATTATCCAACACAATGCTGCTTGAATGTATTTTATTATTTTTTAATTTGATTAAATTCTGACTTTAAAAAGGCAGTTCTCAAATGTAGCACACAGCATGGCTGCCCTACTGTAACAAAGTTGCAGTATACTCCACAGTATCTCCGCTGGTAGTCAGGACAGAGCAGGCAGCGTAATAGTAATCCCTCTTCCCCAAGGACTAGACGACACATAGTCTGGGAGTCAACTGTCAACTGTCCTTTTATTCCACGGTCACAGTATTTATACAAGAATCCATGCAAGGGGTTTCCTGAATGACATTGCAGGGGTTTTACTACAGAGGACTATGTGGGGAACTTAGCCTGCAAGGCTGTTTCCCAGCATGCCTTGCTGTACAGGAAAGATAATTGTGCAAGAAAGTACTGTTAATCACATTATCTCTCCGTACAGCAAAATATACAGTTTTACATAAAAATATATAACTGATATAATATTTAGATGAATGCTACACACTGCATATAAAACGAGCATAGCAACAGTTAACGAAATATTCACCCTAAGTGTCCAGAAGTGGCTAGGTTTGCCACACCTACTCCTACTCTTATGAACCCAACATAATATGCCCTGGAAATGTCTAGTAAACTGCTCACTGATGGCCACCAGGAGGGGGAAACAAATCAACTCTTCAAGGTATTTAATTCTGAAATTAGATCAGAATTTTTGGTACCACACTATATATGCTACCACACATTCCACATGTCAAACACAGGTCCTAGAGCAGTGATGGCAAACTTTTTGGGCCAGAGTGCCCAATTTTTGGCATGAAACTGAGTCGCAGATCTCAAAGTGCTCCGAACAAAGAACACCCAAACCCCGGAAATACATCTGGGAGACAGACGGCAGCTGCCATCGGCCCCTCGGATGTATCTCATGTATTTCCGGGGGTTTGTGTACTGTCTGTTTGCAGCACACAAACCCCCGAAAGTACACCTGTCACTCAGGGGCACGATACGCCCCCTGTGTGCCATAGGTTCTCCACTGCTGTCCTACAGCAAGGCATTGGCATTAAAGGAAATGTATTACTTAAACATTACTCATACTGTGAATGTAGAGAGTAAAGGCTAATTAGGAGAAATGCATATCATGCTACAGGTGATGTCATAAACAGGAGACTCCACAGACACATGTAAAACACATTTTTCTCCTAATTCAGTCATTTGCTTGAAGTTTTGCTAATACAATGTATAGATAATTTCCAATCAGGTTTTATTCTCTATATTCACAGTATAATGTTTAGGTGATAAAGTTCCATGTTAAAGTGACACATTTTTCTCACTTGTGCTTTAAATATAGAGTAGCGATTGGCCCTAATTTGAGGATAAACTGGAGTGTACTTTTTAAGGTATATCCCACCTTCTCCTCTGAGCGCCAGCCACAATACTTCCCTGGGGTCAGTTGGGTCTGACAATCCCTCTCTGCAAGTGCAATGAGAGACCTTCAATTTCCAGCAACAGAGGGGGACTTTTGTAGGCATACAATTACATGTCCCCATCTGCCGGCACCAGGGTCATAAGTCGAGACAAAATGGCAAGGCTCTGCAGCAGCAAAAACCTTATATTGGGACTTTACAGACTAGGCCTCAACTATGCACCACCTTGTGTGTCCAAAGTGACTCAAAATCTTTATCTAATAACAATGAGAAACCCCCATGGATTCAACACTGCACAAAGCCCCAAACACTCCTTTTGATCATGCTTCTGCAACCAAATGAGACTTTCAAAAGTTTATAGATGACCTGCAAAATATTTGGAGAGCTGACATGGCTGTAATTCATTGAGATGTAACCACCTTGCAGTCTAAAATAACAGCGCTAGAATCCACTTCTGTGGACACAAAGTGTCAGACCTCAAGAGGCTCATAACCAACAAATGCAGGTGTTACAGCTCAATGTCAAACTGAGGCAGACAAGCATTTGGGGTCAGAGGAATCCCGGAACTGGTGTGGTCCGGTGACTTCCCCTCTCATCTGCAAGATTTGTTTGCTCAGTTGTGTCTGAAGCGGGGATACCTGAGCAATCACTTACAGATGCTTTTATGGTCAAGAATGCCCAGAGGCAGTGGCATTGCTAGGGGGGGCTACTGGGGCTGAAGCCCTGATCTCCTCTCCATAGCCCCGATTGGATACTCTGACCATGCCCCCTCATACTCGGCCCCACCCCTTGTGCTCAGCCCCACCCCTCCAGACTCTGCATGCTGCAATCTGGATGATGGAAAGCACCAGACTCTGCCCCCTCGTCTCAGCTCCACCCCCTACCGCTCAACCCTGCCCCCTCAAGCTGGTGGAGTGTGTGTTTCAGTGTGTGTGAATGGCAGTGTGAGTGAGTGGCAGTGTGAATGTGTGGCAGAGTGTTTGTGAGTGGAAGAGTGTGAGTGGCAGAGTGTAAGTGAGTATGTGTGTGTGTGTGTGTGTGTGTGTGTGTGTGTGTGTGCGTGTGTGTGAGTGAGTGAGTGAGTGTGGCAGAGTGTGAGTGTTTGGCAGAGTGTAAGTGTGAGTGAGTGTAAGCAAGAGTGTAAGTGTGTATGTATGAGAGTGGCAGAGTGTAAGTGTGTGTAAGTGACAGAGTGTAAGTGGTTGTGAGTGGCAGAGTATAAGTGGGTGTGAGTGGCAGAGTGTAAGTGGTTGTGAGTGGCAGAGTGTAAACAAGTGTAAGTGTGTGACTGAGTGTGGCAGAGCGTGAGTGTTTGGAAGAGAGTAAGTGTGTGTGAGTGAGTGTAAGCATGAGTTATGAATGTGCATGTGTATGTGTGGCAAAATGTAAGTGTGTGTAAGTGGCAGAGTGTGAGTGTGTGTGAGTGTCTGAAAGAGTGTAAGTGTGAGTGAGTGTAAGCATGAGTGTGCATGTGTATGTGTGTGTGTGAGTGGCAGAGTGCGTGAGAGTGTGAGTCTCAGCAGCAGAGTTATGAGTGTATGTGTGAGTGGAAGAGTATAAGTGTGTGAGAGTGAAAGCGTGAGTGGCAGAGTGTGCATTTGTATGTGTGTGTATGTATGTGCGTATGTATGTGTGTATGTATGTGCGTTTGTATGTGTGTGAGTGGCAGAGTGTGAAAGCGTGAGTGGCAAAGTGTGCATTTGTATGTGTGTGTATGTATGTGCGTATGTATGTGTGTATGTATGTGCGTTTGTATGTGTGTGAGTGGCAGAGTGTGAAAGCGTGAGTGGCAGAGTGTGCATTTGTATGTGTGTGTATGTATGTGCGTATGTATGTGTGTATGTATGTGCGTTTGTATGTGTGTGAGTGGCAGAGTGTGTGAGAGTGAAAGCGTGAGTGGCAGAGTTCTGAGTGTGTGTGAATCCCAGTGAGATTACTAGGAGAAAATGTGATTAATTACTATTATTTATATTAAATGTGAAAACAATCATATTATTTTTATTTTCACACCTGATTATCACATTCAATATGAATAATAGTGATTCCTCTTTATATATAGTCTTTATATTCATGGAAAAAAAAGGCGAAACCGGATATGTATCTCCAGTTCAAAACAGGGAATCACCCCCTGACGGAGCCACAGCGGTGACGAAACATGCGTCGCGTTAGGGTCTCTTGTCCTCCCCATAACCAACCTGTGCTAAATTGATTTAGGTGTCTGTTTTGGTTTCTGCTGTATGTGGTGCCAGTCCTCCCTCCTTCATCTTAGCTGCTGTCCAATCCTTACGTCCATTTAACAAATGGGTCTCCATTGTGATAAGCATTCACATGTCTGGAAATCGGGATATCGGTTTTGTTAATTACGTCATTAACGTGTTCCAAGACCCTCCTCCTCAGTTCTCATATTGTTTTGTCCACGTAAATAATACCACATTGGCATGTGGCCATGTATACCACAAAGTTGGTTTTGAAAATTTATGAAGGTTTTGATGTCATATGTTTTATCGTTGGTAGAGTTATTAAACTCTTTGGTTGTTATCATAAATTTACTGGCCTTACATGTTCCACATCTGTGGGAGCCTGTGGTTGATTTGAGCCACGTTTGTTTCTTTTCCACTCCTGTTGGTCCAAGATGGAATTGTGACTGAGACCTGAGGTGCAAGAACTGGTTTCAGAGGTTCTTCCTCATGAAGAATAGACCAATATCTGTTCAAAAGTTTTTTTAGCACCTGGCCAGCCTGCATCAAACATTCCCACACACCGGATTTGTTTCCCAGTACTCAGTGATTCTTTAGGTTTGAGTAATTCCCTCCGAACCAAGGTGAGAGCTCTTTGGTATGCTTTTTTCAAAGTTTTTCTTGGGTAGCCTTTCTCAGGGAATCGCTCTTGGAGATCTTTAGCCTTTTCATTGAAATCATCAATTGTTGAACAGTTACGTCATAGGCGTAAATATTGGCCTATGGGTATACCTTTCTTAAGGGGTTCAGGGTGATAACTATCCCATTGCATTAGGCTGTTAGTTGTTGTAGGTTTTCTGAAGAGTTTAGTTTGTATAGTTAGATCCTCATCCACATAGATTGTTAGGTCCAAAAAATTAATGCTCTTACCTCCTAGCTCATGTGTAAGCCTCAGGTTCAATTCATTTTTAGTGTTTCTGTGAATTCCTTCAACTTATCTTCACTATCATCCCAGATTACAAGTATGTCATCTATGTAACGTAGCCATAGATCAATGTGGTTGGTAAACTGTTTCATTTCATCCGTGAAGACCCTCTGTTCCTCCCACCATCCAAAGATAGAGGTTAGCGTACAATGGGGCACAACATGTGCCCATGGCTGTCCATTGTATTTGATGGTAGATTTTTTTTGAAGTTGTGTTGTTAATCTAGTGTGGTCACTATTTATGGACCCTCTTCTTTCCAAAAAATATTCTGTGGCCAGTAAGCCCCGTTTGTGTGTTATGGAGCTGTAGAGGCTCTCTACGTCCAATGAGTAGAGTTTGGAGTTAGGTTTGGTCTTTATTCCCTCTAAGCTGGATAGTCTTTTAGAGGAATTGAAAAAGTCTCCCCACGACCTAGAGGAGGAGACACCGATAAACAATTACTACAAAGGGAGTCGTTTTGGATTTTCCAACTTAAATCTCTGACCCCTTCAGGACTGAATGAGGTCTAGCAAGCTTTCTATTTGTGAATCCCTACGACTTTAATTTTCACTAACAACCAGAGTGTATTAGTGGCATTATCTTTGCATATGATAAATTCTTATCCCCCCCTTAGAAAACACAAACACACGAAAGTTAATAGTACATTATTTTATTGGGTTACTTCCAGCCTGAAATGATTAACAAACTTTAATATGTGAGAGAATAAAAAGGGAATGTACATTTTACACCGGAAAAATACAATCCATTACAGCAAACTTTCGTAATTTATACTAAATGCTAAGGGGCCATTCTCCATCTGTCTCATATATACAGTTCACATGAATTTCGTTTAATGGATCACATCCGAAATTCATGTGAAATGCTAAAGGAGAATTATCAACCTAGCATACACAGACACAGTTCACCTCAAATTTGTATTTAAATTACGTAACTTCGAATTAGAACCGAAATCCACATAAAGACGAAAATTATGTCTTATAACAACTTACATGAATGGCTTTCATTCATGAATTGGTCAATGAATTCAATTGTAAGCTTAAACCGAAATAGATAGCCGATCATTGTCTGGCACTTAAGATACTCCCACTTGCACCTGATTGGTCCGGATGATTCTAACGTCAACCAATGAAACTCAATGTCGGGTATATTTAAATCACCACTATCACAACACTCTGGCTAAAGCCCTTGACAAAGCTGCATGCTCCTGTGCTGGAGCTGCAGCGAAACGCGCGTCGGGCAGTACCACTCTACTTTTTACCTTTAACACTAAGGAGGACAGGTAATTTTGGGTGGATTACATTTATACTGGCCGCACTAAGAGTCGTAGCCAAAGACAGCAGGCTACTTTACAGATAAGCCTTCGGGCACTGACTGTTAATTTTTTGATGTCCTTATACCACCCTTCCTCAATTCTGCAACTAGTTATAATGCCTTTATAGGCTCTGAGAGCCAACTAATAAAGTAATAGGAACTGAAGCTATTGTTTCTATCACCAGTAGAAACATATTTATCAGTCCTAATAAAATCTTTTTCTGTTTTATAGACTGTCTAACTGAGGAGTAAAGGGACAGTTATAACACTCCTTTAGGAAGAGAGAGGTCTGTATACAGGTGATTGTAACCAATTTGTAATTAATAAAACCCTACTTATCTCTCCTAGTAACATTTTACAGGGTATAAATAAATAAAAGGCAGGCCAGCATATTAAAGGGGCTCGAATCCCAGAAAAAAATATTCTCCTATACCCCTGTATGGGGAAAGGGATATTTTATCGATACATTTCTTACTATATTTAATTCTATTTTTTAGTTTTTTTTTTCACATTTTTTCACAAGTCATCACGGGGTTAAAGTGGATATCACCCTTAGACATTTTTTAAATATTGATTCAAAGTTATTTTTTAAGAAATTACTCCCAGTTCCCACACATGCAACTGATAATTTCCTGTTGCCCAGGATTATTTGAGCCCTGATTTATACCCATATATACCTATTGTTCATTGGCATCAAATATATCAGTCGGTATGCCTTCCTAAGCATGTGAACTTATTTACTCCACTTATATCAAATCTGTCACGGGCTCCAGCCCCGGATCTTTCAGAGACTTTGCAATGCCTCTGTCCGGGGGCCTTGGGACAGCCTCCAGATAGAGGGGGTTCATATTTTTATATTTTTATGAATTTTGCTGATTCCATGCAAAGACAAGGGTCTCACCCCACAGAGCACGGTCTCTCCCCAGCTCATTCGAGGATCTCTCTTTGATGGTACAGGGACAGACACTCATTTTTGCATTTAATCAGCAGAGGGGGAACTAGTTAAGGCACCCATGCTGGTCCAATACAAAAATGAGAGTCTTACTCTGCGCTAGCAGAGAGCCTGTTACTGACCAGACTGGCTGCTTGCTTCCTATGGATAAATGGCATGATCTATCAAAAAGCATATGACTGTTTATTCTCACAATGGGGGCACCCGGAGTAAAATACATTAAGCATTTCCAACTTTGAGATTTGTTCCTGAGTTCTAAAGTATGGCAGCTGCATTATTCAAGTCATGGCTTTGTATTTAATTTTGTCTTTTTAATTCAATTTAAGAGTAGTGTTGAGCGAACCCGAACCGCACTGTTCGGATTCGTACCGAACATTACGGTTTTTGGACCCCGGACCCGAACACGGACATTCCACTGTATGCTCGTGTTGGAGTTCGGGGTTCGGCGATTACATTGTATGTAATGCTAATAGCATTACATGTATTCCATAAACCGAAAGTCTATAAACCGATTGTTTTTCGGTTTATAGACTTTCGGTTTATGTAATACATGTAATGCAATTACTATTCTATAAACCGAAATAGAGTCCCCATTCATAAAAATAGGTTTATTGACCTATTCGTATGAATGGGGACACTCTTACCCACATTTTACTTCATTTTGCAGCCCTCTTGCCCTTTCCAGGACTTTTTTAGAGGCATTTTAGTGGCCAAAAGTTTGTGTCCACATTGACTTCAATGGGGTTCGGGGTCAAGTTCGGGGTCAAGTTCGAGCATGGACCGGGACATTTTTTCGAAGTTCAGCTGAACCTGCCGAACCCGAACATCCAAGTGTCCGCTCAACTCTAGTTAAGAGCACTCCTATCGCTACTAGGACCACTTTGGCCTTCACTGTCCACGTCCTTTCTAGTTCCTCTTTTAGTCCCTTGTACTTCTGCAGCTTCGTATTCTCCTTCTTCCTGATGTTGTAGTCACTTGGCACTGCTATATCTATCACCATTGCTGTCTTCTGCTTCTTGTCTACTGCCACAATGATATATATAGATATATTTATCGATGCTGCCACGATTGCATGAGAACTGCTGTATATTGACAAGACCAACGCCTGGATTTAAACTACAGTGTTCAGCGAAGTGTCCACACACCGAGTTTTATTCTGACCCACAGACGTTCTTTTTCTTGACTTAGTTTGGCCTTTGAATCTTTACATGCAGGTCAAACAGTCTAGACTTACCGTGGTCCAATTTTATTCTAAAGAGGGAGAACTCACTTGACTAAGGCTTCACCCCCCATCTTTTTTAGTTTTAACTCTTTGTTTTTATTCTTTATTCATTATATTTTTTTTCTTTTTTCATTTCTTTCATTATTTCTTTTGGAGCACTATTATTATGTGTTGGTTTGAGAACATTTTAAATCAACTAATAAAAGTTATAATGTTTTAACTGGGAGCACCTGCTCCATTCAACCCATTTCTAAAAAAAATATATATATATATATATATATATGTAGATATAAATATTCATGTAGGTTGGCAATACATTTTTTATTGGTTGTTTATCATTTTTTTTTTAAGATCGGGGGCGGACAAGTGAGCTTAAAACGTAACTAGAAAGAAACTAAAAATGCTAATAATTATCAATTCATTAAAGAGCAATTACCCTATAGAGGCACAGATTTTTTGCCTATAATAAATTAGTCCTATAATAACAATAGCAAGAATGATAGTATTGGACACCGGACATTAAAAAAGTATTGTGGGGTGCAATTTGCATTAACCCTAACCCTTCATGTACCAGGATTTTGTCTAAGTCATGATGAGGTAGGGCTGTAGCAACTGATCTGCCAGATCAACCCCCCCCCCCCCTCCCCCCATACACCTATTATAGTCCCTGATGTACACAGCAAATTTTTAAATATGGGGGTACAGGCTACTTGCCCTTTCCCCTCATACATGTTCAGGCTCCTGGGTGACATTTGGGAAGCCATCAGGGCTCATTTTTTACAACTAACAATTATCATTTAAAATTATTATATTTGTTTTTTAACAGGATATCACAGTCCAACCCGCCTCCTAATCCACACTCCCTTCAAAACGTAGCAATTTGTATTGCTTTTCACTAGTTTGAGATGGAAGATCAAAGTGGACTATGACGAGTTGGGGCGAGAGGGAGAGCTTGATTTTTTAAAAAGTGAATAATGCATGAAGGTCAACTTTGAAAATGAAAATCCGCCTCCCAAGGCGACCTCTTTGCACAATACGTTACTTTTAGCGAATAGAAACCCCCGTCACTTATGATTCGGAGCATTTTTGGCCAATTAAGTGGTTTAAAGTCTTGCTGTTTGTTTAGGGTTCAATGTACCCTTTATCAATTTCTCCACCATGTGTGACAGCACATGCACTTCTTCAGATTTTTATTGTTTTATTTCATAGAAACATTGAATGTGTCGGCAGATAAGAACCATTCGACCCATCTAGTCTGCCCAATTTTCTAAATACTTTTATTAGTCACCAGTTCCCTATCTATATCTAGAATAGCCTTGTGCCTGTCCCACGCATGCTTAAACTCCTTCACTGTATTAACCTCTACCATTTCTACTGGAAGGCTATTCCATACATCCACTACCCTCTCAGTAATGTAATACTTTCATTAGTCCTTGACCCTATCTTATATCTAGGATAGCATTGTACCTATCCCATGTATGCTTAAACTCCTTCACTGTATTAACCTCTACCACTTCTACTGGAAGGCTATTCCATACACCCACTACCCTCTCAGTAAAGTAATACTATCATTAGTCCCTGGCCTTATCTTATATCTAGGATAGCATTATACCTATCCCATGCATGCTTAAACTCCTTCACTGTATTAACCTCTACCACTTCCGCTGGAAGGCTATTCCATACATCCACTACCCTCTCAGTATAGTAATACTTTCATTAGTCCCTGGTTTTATCTTATATCTAGGATAGCCTTATACCTATCCCATGCATGCTTAAACTCCTTCACTGTATTAACCTCTACCACTTCTACTGGAAGACTATTCCATACATCCACTACCCTCTCAGTAAAGTAATACTTTCATTAGTCCCTGGTTTTATCTTATATCTAGGATAGCCTTATACCTATCCCACGCATGCTTAAACTCCTTAACTGTATTAACCTCTACCACTACTACTGAAAGACTATTCCATGCATCCACTACCCTCTCAGTAAAGTAATACTTTCATTAGTCCCTAGTTTTATCTTATATCTAGGATAGCCTTATACCTATCCCATGCATGCTTAAACTCCTTCACTGTATTAACCTCTACCACTTCTACTGGAAGGCTATTCCATAAATCCACTACCCTCTCAGTAAAGTAATACTTTTATTAGTCCCCAGTTCCCTATCTTATATCTAGAATAGCCTTGTGCCTATCCCATGCATGCTTAAAACAACAGAGGAGATAAAGCAGGGCTCGTCTGGGATTTCAGATATTTTTTTTTTTTTTTATGAGGCCCTTTTATAAGGTGAAATTGCAAACTGTGAATATAATAATAATTGCACACTAATTGGGCCTTAGTGGGTTAGTTCATTGGAGAATTCTCAATAGCCAATCTTCAGTACTATAAATAAGTCTGTTCACTCACATTGGAATCACTAAAAGGACCTAATAAGGAATGAGCATGCTGGAATGTATACTGTATAGACAATTCAGAGTAAGTACACATCCTCAACACTTTTATATGAAATAGTTGAAGGCAATTCAGCATTTTATTCAAAACTTGATCTAATAAAAGAGTTTTACATTTTTTTTTTAAAAAGTGTCATTTGTTAAGAATTAAACTTATAAGAGCGAAATAATTCTAAGGTGTTAGGAAATAATATTTATTGTTCTCCATCCCTCTCACTTACAAAGTCTGAAGTACTAAATGTTTCTTGTTATTATCCCAAACAGATTAATGCCACTGTCAGTATCTTAAAGCCATTTCATTTGTGGAACACATATTACTTTTAGATGCTGCAGAATGTATAATACATATGGGATTAGAGGGAAATCAGTTAATTAACAAAGGTAGTTACTATGGGATCCTCCCCTTGATTATTTAACTTACATTCTACATTCTGCCGGGGAGCAGGTCAAAGTTATATGTGTCCAGAAAATTACTGACTGACTGGGCAACAGCAGCTAGTATAAATGGTGGAAATACAATGAAAATGTGTGCTCTGTACAGGCTCCTGTGTAATATATGTATGCACACACTGCAAGTATAGTTATCATTCACCTGGTATTATTATATGTCTGCTCTGTACAGACTCCTGTGTAATATATGTATGCACACACTGCAGCTATAGTTATCATGCGCCTGGTATTATTATATGTGTGCTCTGTACAGACTCCTGTGTAATATATGTATGCACACACTGCAAGTATAGTTATTATTCACCTGGTATTATTATATGTCTGCTGTGTACAGGCTCCTGTGTAATATATGTATGCACACACTGCAAGTATAGTTATCATTCACCTGGTATTATTATATGTGTGCTCAGTACAGGCTCCTGTGTAATATATGTATGCACACACTGCAGCTATAGTTATCATGCGCCTGGTATTATTATATGTGTGCTCTGTACAGACTCCTGTGTAATATATGTATGCACACACTGCAAGTATAGTTATTATTCACCTGGTATTATTATATGTCTGCTCTGTACAGACTCCTGTGTAATATATATATGCGCATATTGCAAGTATAGTTATCATTCACCTGATCACTGAGTAAATTAAAAACAGCTAAAATAAAGATATTTAAACAGTAAATACTCAATATGCGCAGATAATTAACCCCGAAATGGTGCCTCCAAATTGTGAACAGATTTGGGGGCACATCGGGACCAGAAATGTGAAGCTGTCCAATTCAGAGACTCCATTTTGGGGAAAATGGTAGCTGATTACATGCCTCTATCTCTTGACACCAAATTAATTTGAAATGCACTGACACAAAATGTCTAATTTTGGTGTAATTTTGGTAATACCTCAGCTATTCCAAAGATAGCCAAACTCCCATTGAAGTCAATTGAAGAACTTCGCCAATAGCCAAGTAAAATAAAAATGTGTTTAATTTAATTCCTCTACATGTTAACCAAATTCAGATCACGTTCAGGGGTGATCAGAACATATGGGGACGCCAAGAATCTATTCTTTTCATTGTGAAGATGTCCCATTGCTTTCATTTCCGAGTGGCCTGAATTACGATTCAGACTTGGATTCAAGGATTTTGAGAAGATTTTCAATGATTTGTGAAATTCAGCTAAATTGCTTTACCCAAATCCAAACAGGGACATATCAGTGCATCAGTCGACCCTTTGATGATTTTTAAAATAATTCATCTTTCCTATGCATGAAATAGGTGGGTATTATTAAGTCAGAGTGATCTTTTAGATTAACATTGCAGGTTGCAAAGGAATCAAGGTATTTATTGGGGGAGTAGGAGAATATCTTGTCTGCCAGCATTTCGGCAAACATTTTGCACTAAACAGATACAATGCATTTGTGAGCTAATCTCATTACGTTTTCTTTAAAACATAATTTGACAACGTTACTGCACATCAGCTAGGGAACTGGACTGTAGATGTGTATTATTATTTTGATATCCATTGATGCCTTTTGAACTCTGTTTAATTATTCGTGTAGTTTGCAGATGATGCATCAGTCAAATCAGACGGTAGTCATGGAATTCTTTCTCCTGGGATTCCAGAATCTTCACAACCTCAGGATTCCATTCTTTGTTCACGTCCTTCTTATATACGTCATGACGATAGGCGGAAACCTTCTCATTGTCTTCTTGGTGTTATCCAGTCGCATCCTTCATTCCCCCATGTACTTCTTCCTCTGCCATTTGTCTTTATGTGACATCTTGTTCACCACCAATATTGTACCCAACATGCTGGATGTTATATTGAAGGATGGTAGCACAATATCATTTTTTGGCTGCCTCACTCAACTTCAGATATTTGGTTGCTGCTGCACAGCACAGTGCTACATCCTCACCGTGATGTCCTATGACCGATATCTAGCCATCTGCAAGCCTCTTCATTACTGCTCTGTGATGACCTTCAAATTGTGTCTCCATCTCATTACCTGCTCTTGGCTTCTCGGTTTTATCTTTGCTATAATCAATCGCATTCTTATTAATGGCTTACTATTTTGTAATCGTAAGGTGATTGACCACTTCTTTTGTGATTTTCTTCCCATAGTGGATCTTTCCTGCTCGGACACTTTTGTGGTGGAGTTGGAAGCCTTTATAGTCATCCCATTTGTAATTCTCTTCCCATTCGTGTTTGTCATTGTCACCTACGTCTATATCGTCTACACCATCCTCAGAATCTCCTCCACCACTGGCAGACAGAAGACTTTCTCCACCTGCAGCTCCCATTTAGCCGTTGTCTGCTTGTTTTATGGGACATTAATTAGCATATATCTGACTCCAAACAAAGGATATGGTTTGAATATCAACAAGTTCATTTCTCTTTTTTACATTGTTCTTACGCCAATGTTTAATCCCATTATCTATAGCTTGAGGACCAATGAAATTAGAAAAGCAATTAGAATATGTATTCGAGAGGAAAAATGCTGAATATTTTTTAAACCTTCAAAATACATTGTAAAGTATATTTACATTTATTTATTACATGGTTACATTAATTAGGTTTAAAAAAACATGAAGTCCATCAAGTCCAACCCCTCCACAAAGCCATATTAATTCCTCCAGAAGAAGACAAAAAAACACTAATATTATTCTTACTTGACCTGAAAGTTGGAAAGTTATACATATAGATTGAATTTAAACAAATTTGCATTAACAATGAAACAAATCTTCTAGGTGTTAAAGATGATAGCTCATTTTTTCTTCAATCTTAAAGGGACTCCAAAGGGTCACCACAACAGATGTGCAGGCTATGGAAAAAAAATCTGAATAGATGTTATCTGTGCTCTCATCACTGATACAAATACTACAATTAGCTAATTTCATCAGGAAAACATATTAATGAGTTGATGCCATACATTTGCCACCAATAGGAAAGTGTGGAATGGTATGTTAATTTTAAAAACAACCCTGCCCAATATGTTGCATAAATTTGCCCACAGTAGTAAATGGCATCAAGCACTTCCTCCTAGAAGGAAACTGATATCACTTCATCTCCTAGCAACTACATTTTTCAGGTTTGTAAAAAGACAAATATCTTTATACAGGTCTGGGAAGCCTAGTCCCCCTATCTTGAGGCTGCGTTTTAATGTTGAATTAGAAATTCTAGGTATTTTAGAATCCCATGTTCTTTTAGAATGTATGTGGAAAATAATGATGTTAATTGGTTTAGAGTCACTGTGGGAGCCCACATAGGAACTGATCTCATCAAGTACAAAAACTTCGGAACAACGTATGCTTTAAGAATGTTAAGCCGACCCATCCAAGAGGGTTCTATCCCCCTCCAGTTTGTAAATAATCATCTAAGGTTGCGGATCAAAGTATTGTAATTAAGAAACAATGTTTGTCTAAGGTCTGGGGCAATCTTAATCCCCAGATAATCTAGTGTCTTACTGTACCATTTAATATTTCCCAGCTTTGAGGGTTCACCAAGCTGGGAGGGAGATAAGGAGCTCACAAGGACCTGGGTCATGGCTAGATTTACTTTATAGTTTGAGTAAGAGGCATATTGATTAATTAAGCTGAGGACCTGTGGTATGGATATTTCAGGAGATGCCAGGGAAAGAAGTATGTCATCTGCGTAACGTGACATTTTGTGTTCCCGATTCCCCACCTGTATTCCCTTGACCCGAGTCGACCTTCTAATCGGAGTGGCTAGGGGTTCAGTACTAAGGGCATACAGGAGGGGATCCAGAGGGCACCCTATCTTGTACCATTAGTGATGTTAAAATATTCTGTGTTTAAATAGGGGCCTGAGACCATAGCCCTCGGTGCTGAGTAAAGTGCCATTTCGCTGTTCCTGAAACTACCTGTTAGGCGAAAGGCCTCAAGAGTCTCTGTCAAAAATAGCCAATCGACCCTATCAAATGCCTTCTCGGCATCGAGGGCGAGGAAAACTGCAGGAACCCGATTGTCTCTAACCCGATGCAATAGATTCAGAACTCTCCTGATGCTATCATCCCCTGAGCGATTGTGTATAAAACCTTTCTGATCCATGTGAATAAGATCAGGGACCACACCCCCAAGCCTCTCTGAGAGGATCCCAGAGAAGAGATTGATATCTCATTTTATCAAAGATATGGGCCTATAATTAGGGATAAATGATGGGTCTTTACCAGTCTTAATAATTGAGGAAATGGATGCTTCCAGCATCTCTGGAGGAACTGGGATGATACATTAAATACCCTGGGTAATAGTGGTGTAATATCTGAATGGAGAGTTAGATAAAAAATATATGAAAGCCCATCAGGTCCCGGAGCCTTGCCCCTCTAAATGGCCCTCAAAGCCGAGTTCAGTTCTGTTTCCGAGATCGGCTGGTTCAAGAGCATCAATCTCTCCTCCGAGACCCTAGGCAGGCCCAAGCTATGGAGAAAATCCTTGACCTGAGACACAGATCTTCCTGCAGATGAAAGGTTATAGAGGGATTTGTAATATTGTACAAACACATCGCCTATCTGGCGTGGTGATAGGTGGGTCTTACCATCAAAATAGATCTTATTGATTCGTGATTGGTAGTTCTTGAACTTAATCCGATTTGTAAGTGTTTTGCCTGGTCTACCATTACTAATGTACCACAAAACTTTCAGGCGAGATATTGCTTTTTTAAACTGATCATCTAGTTTTGCCTTAATTGCTCGTTGTACCTCCCCAATAGAATTAACAATGTCAGAAGTAGGGTTTTGCTTGTTACGGTTCTCTAATCTAGTGAGATCTATGTAGATATCTGAAAGTGATTTATCTCACGATTTCTTAATAATGGATTCCATCTTAAACAAACACCACAATGTATGATCCCTAACTTCACCATTATCGTTGTTACGAAAAAAAAATCCTGTGCTGAGGCACATAGCTTGAGCTTGTTTGACTCAGATGATAAAATGGATTAGTTTAAGCACCATTTAGATCTTACGCCATATTTGATATTATCTCTAATATCGAGAAATAAGGGAGCATGGTCTGACCTGGAGATGTCACCTATGCGGGCTCCCTGACAGTTCTCCAGAAGAGCTGAGCGCATGAGGAAAAAATCAGTCCTGGAATAAGAATGATGTGCGTTAGAAAAAAACCCTCTCATGAGGGTAATTAACTCGTCAGGTATCACATAGGCCGTTTGTTGACAAAAACTTTGTGAATAACTCTGCACTCTTCCTAATTCTAGGATCCAGCCTGGTCCCGCTGGGAAGTCCCATGTCAAGATCAGGGTCCGCTATTGTGTTCAGATCCCTTGTTGTATGTTGTCAATCGTTCTGTTCAGGAAACTCACAGTGCCGTTGGAAGGAGCATACAGATTCACCAGAGTAAAAAGAATATCGTGAATTCTGTAGATGACTATGCAGACTCTACCATTAGAATCACTCTCGTGGTGTATAAGTTTGAACTTGAGAGTGACAGAGATAATGATTAAACCACCTTTTTCTTTTTATCGAGAAGAGAGGAGTTAAAGTTAGTGGAGAATCTGCGATACTTCCAAAAACTTGAGTCCTTTGGCCTCCAGTGGGTCTCCTGAACAAAACATACATCTATATGATTATGTATCAAGAGATCGTACAGGTAGGAACGCTTCTGTGGGAAGTTGAGACCCTGGGCATTAATGGACATAAATGTAATAGACATAACTACATTTATATGTGGGGGATAACTCTAGAGGCTCAGGGGGGCCGGGACGGTGCAGGGATACGGGCGGAAGGCCCAAGATGAAGGCGGTAAAAAGAGAAAGAGGGGAAAAAAAAGATAAATAAAAAAATAGAGAGAGAAAAGAAGGAACACAGATCTAATCATACAACATACCAACACCCTTTTCGGGGATAGACGGGCCAAAGTCAATATAGACATTTGGGCAATCATCTCACCAAACTAAATCCCATAACTACCGTGGGATACTAACATGTGCCCGGGCTGGGCAAGGCGCAGACCAAAGTCCCCTCCCCTCTGTCCGGCTCCACCAACACATTGCTGGAGGGGGGAGGGAGGCGGCAAGACATATAGGCACATACTTTGAAAGCGTATAAACCAAGATATTAACTTATTACATTAGTAAGATAGATAAGCTAACGATGTTCCATTCAAGTATGGAGAGAAAGTGCAGAGAAAAAGTTTGTTTGTGCATCCGGGCCCGTATTTCAAAAACATATATACCAGTATATTATATTACTTAAGTAAATACGTTGAAAGTAGAAAAGGAGAAGAGAAAAAAAAATAGGGTAGAGCACCGAATTAGACACCAGATATAAAGTTGTCCATTTGGACTATGAGGCTATTAATAATCCAGTATTCTTAACCATAGGAAACCTGATGTTTAAATCCATTAATAAGTGCCAGTGTACCAAAATGAGCAAATAAGCAATCTATTTCAAAGCATGAACATTAATTCGAGCAATCAGTGAATATGCATGAAAGTGAGCATTTGTTATTTAAGGTTTTTCCCTTCTTTCCTTCCTTCCCTCCCCTTCCCCTCCATTCAAAGAGGTTATATAAGTGAGGGTCTCCAGCCCTTTAATAATTAATACAGTGAGATTGTAACATTTCTAACAGTTAGTGAATAAATTAAGTGATCAAGTAAGTAGGATAGTAGAATGAACATTTAATTGTTTACAACCCTTTAGGAACTCATATTACTATAATCTCTGACTCTTTAGATATCCGTAGGTTTCCAACATACAATAGGTTATCAATAGCTTTCTAACACCTAGTGATTACAGAAAAATGAATGGTTAATAAATCACTCCATCTCAATGCATCCCCTAGTGGTCATGCCTGAGAGAGAGAAAATAGTGCAGCAATCAAAATAAACATTTGCCATTTACACAAAAATCTATATTTTCTCTTTCTCTCCCCCCTCCCCAATCAAGGTTCCAACATTTAAAAGACAAAGAAGAAAAAAAAAAAAAAAAGGCGGCATCTACAAAAAATCCCTATTTACAATCAGACAATAAACCCCAATTTAACAGGCACTCTCTGGCCCGTGTCTGGTGTTCACAAATGTAGTTCTTGCCCTGAAAAAAGATGATTAGTTTAGTAGGGAATCCCCATTTGTACGGGATTTCCTTGGCATGTAAGATGGTAGTGAGATAATTAAATTCTCTTCTCTGAAGTCAGGTGTCATAGGAAATATCTGCGTATAGAGCAATATGGGAGTAGGTTGAGTCCTTAGTTGGATTAGCTCTGAATTGTTTTAAGAGATGTTTGACTCTTGCGTTGTGAAAACAGGCTATAACGTCTCTTGGGATGTCTTGAGAGAGAGTCTTTGGCCTAGGGAGCCTTTGCACTCTTTCAAAAGGAAGTGGCCCAATCAGCTCGGGGTCAACATATAACTTTCAAAATTCTGTAATAAAACTCTCGATATTCTTAACAGTCTCCGGGATTCCCCTAAATTTAAGGTTTATTCACCTTGAACGATCCTCCAGTTCCAAAACTTTTTGTTTTCAGACTAGTAACTTCAGCCTTGAGTTTTTCACTGTGCAATCTCAATGTGTTTAAAGCTTTCCCGATGAGTGTCTATTATCGTTGATTGATTTGACAAAGCTGTATGTAATTGTGCGATTTCTGATTTAATATCCAGTGATTTTTTATCAGAGTCTGACATAATTTTGACATACAGGTTTTCAAGAGCAGAGTTCAGCATGTCCTGAGAGATAGAGGATGCAGATGTAGGAGAGTCCTAATAAACCTCCCTCAGTAGATGAACTCAGACCCGATTTTGGGAGTATTAGATGGTGTCTTTGGGGAATAGAAGGTGTTAATTCCAGTAGGTTTTCTTGTCTTCTCCTTCTTCTTCTTCTTAGGCACCATATTGTCTCTCACAATAATGGCAAGTAGCTTGGAGGAAAGACGTAACAGGGGGGATATGATAGAAACATTTAAATACATAAAGGGAATCAACACAGTAAAGGAAGAGAGTATATTTAAAAGAAGAAAAACTACCACAACTAGAGGGCATAGTCTTAAATTAGAGGGGCAACGATTTAAAAGTAATATCAGGAAGTATTACTTTACTGAGAGGGTAGTGGATGTATGGAATAGCCTGCCAGCAGAAGTGGTAGAGGTAAACACAGTCAAGGATTTTAAGCATGCGTGGGATAGACACAAGGCTATCCTAGCTATAAGACCGGGAACGGGGGACTAATAAAAGTACTCAAAAAAAAAATAAAAAAATTGGGCAGACTAGATGGACCGAATGGTTCTTATCTGCCGACACATTCTATGTTTCTATGTTTCTAAGTAAAAGGGGTAAGTATTGCTGCGAGTAATAGCAGTGTGGACAAAGTTTAAGATAATTTATGGCAGTATGCAAGATCTACTGTTTATAATTCGCCAGATATTATATCTCAGGTTGCGCGATATATAGATTATTCCAGTAAAAGTTTAGCCAGAACAACTGGATTGGTGCAAGTGGGGTGGTGTCCAGCCCCGTTAAGTTTTATCTGTATTTCAGCCCACGCAGATAAATAAGCAACATTCTCCCTGTGATGTAAGTAGTAACAGTCCTGCTACAGGTAAACACAAAGGAAGAGAGCACATTCAAGGCAGGTTTAACTGTATACAAAATTCCCTGTCTTTGGATTGTCAGATATTAAATGAAAATTACAAAGTCTTATATACGGCTTCCCACCCATCTAGTTCTAGATCATATATCTTCATATCACAAATTATTATGTTGATTTATTCCATAGATGTTAGCCGAGGCGACTATAGTATTGTAGGTAGAAAGGAGTCCAGCTTTTTAAGTAAGACAACGTTTAAACTGTATTATATATGAAGACAATATAGCTGCATATAGAAACACAGACAGGCCGCGACTCTGAGCGATTTGGGGTATATACCAATTCCTCTACCCGCTATTAGGTTGAGGTTAGATAGACTTATATAGAGTATGACAATGAGTGCTTTGACTATTTGTTTGCAGAAAAGAGAATAAATCACAGTGTTTTGCTCAAAGAGAGCAGCATGCTTTACTCCTTATCAATTGCATGCCTCTATTTGCAGGAATATCCATGCAGGTGAGGTCCAAAGCAGTTGTATAAATGTCCCCACAGAAATATATGGATACAAATGCGCCTTTGTTGTCTTTTGTTTGCAGATATGTCAATACAATTAGGCTTAAGCCCACCTCAGTTTTACCGAGACAGGTATTGCAGTACAGTTAAAATATAGTCCGCTTGGGTTTGTACAGGTGTCCCACTGTATAGGTATATAGAGGCAAACGCATTTACCTTTTGATTGCATAAGATAAAGTAATGCACAGAGTTCATCACAAAGAGCAAGGTATTTTGATCAAAGAGAGCAGCATGCTCTATTACTTATCTTTGCATGCCTCTGTTTGCAGAGAGCTCCATGCAGTTAGGGTGAGATCCAAAACAATTTATGTAAGTGTCCCGACAAAAATACATGGGTACATAAATGCCTTTGTTGTCTTTAGTTTGCAGAGATATCAATACAGTTATGGTAACATCCACATCAATTTGTATAAGAGTTAGTAACATTGTAATTTAGGTTGAAAAAAGACACAAGTCCATCAAGTTCAACCCATCTACCTATCATTCCAGCGTTTTGATCCAAAAGAAGGCAAAAGCCCCTAAGGAAGCTATTTCGAATTTTGCCTCCTAGGGGGAAAAATTCCTTCTTGACTCCAAAAGGGCAATTCGATTTCTCCTTGGATCAATAAGCTCTATTATTAATGCTTATTCTATAATTAATAGCCCTGTATGTTCTGCTTTTCTAAAAAAAAAAACATTTAGACCATTTTTAAATGTATCTATTGTAGTTGATAGCACCACCTCTCTTGGCAGTGAGTTCCATAACTTTATTGTCCTTACCGTAAAGAATCTTGTTCTTTGTACATTTCTGTTAATGAACAGGTCCCTGGAGAGCTCCTTATATTGGCCCTGCACATATTTATATAATGTTATCATATCCCCTCTGAGACGCCTGTTTTCTAAAGTAAATAAATGCAATTTTTTAAGACGTGTGAGGTGTGTTCTGTGCAGAAAATATAGAAAATATATAGAAATACATCAGAATTATATAGAAACAAACATTAGTGCCTTTTGCTTGCAGAAGGGGAATCCTTACACAGTTTCCACAAAAAAGGAGTAGAGCATTATGCAGTATAACTTATCTTTTGTGAAGTTCCGATGTAGTTTATGGGATTCGTGCCCAAACGGAGAGACACTAGTAAGGGGGTTTCCGCTTTTCTTGCCATCGAAATAGATGCAATAATAGAAAGAAGGAGAGACATGAGCCTTCGGCTCTCAAGTTCAGGAGATCTGTCTGTGCTAGATCGCGGTGAGTGAAGATCTCCGTGCAATTTGTCTATCGCTGTCCTCTAGCAATCCGGTTGTTCCGCCACCCGCCATCAGTCAGCCGCCTCGCTCGCACACAGAACACACCTCACACGTCCGATGTCACGTCACATCGTCATCGCTTAAAGAGCCACAAAACCTGAGAGGCAGAGCTCAGAGCTAAGCCAAGTGTATCTGGACTAGTGATTTAGGAATTCTTCTCAGGCCAACTTTACACAAGCGAATATGGCCGAAAATCAGCCCAAACTCTGCCATACTGAGTAGTTGAATTTGACTACAAGCCCTAATATGGTCTCGTTTCGGGCAAGATCAGGACTTATTGAGTAGACCGCTGTGGGTTAGATGGAAGGATGTGGCATTCATTGAATGAAGACTCTGCATGATTTCTATAATTTTATTTATTATTTTTAATTCCATTATTGTAGCTTATATCATTTTGAATCATCACATATTTACTGTTTTTCTCTTACATCCTGTTGTCTATTTTAATTTGTAGGTGTCTAGGTGTTATATAAGGGTTGTGGGATTACATTGTTGTTTATAATTTGTTGTTATAGTATGATTGATATGTTTGATATGGGACTCATTATTCTTTTTGTAAAAGTTCATTTTTATGGTATTAATGGCTTTGGACATTTTGGGATGAAACTGATTAGACGTCTGAATTCAAATTGCAGTCCTCTGAATAGTAATTGGTTTAAGTAATGCATGGCTTGCTTATTTTCCATCAGACTTGTGATTTACAATGAATATTTTACTTGGAGGATGCAGTCACTTATTGGAAGTTGATCTTTGGATTTCAATCAAAATCTCATTGACCCATCAAAGTACGTGACTGGACTCTTATTTATGACTGGACTTCTCTTTGGTACTGGGGATTTTTAATTGTGCAGACCAGTATTACACATATGCGATGATGCTTCTAAAGAAGTCCTCTTGTTTGATCAAACTTGTAGGATCCACTTTGCTGTGTACTTGATTATGAGGTATTTGGAAAGTCTGTATGAATCTACCGGATTTGGATTTTTACCGGATTCCTTCTATTAACATACCCTTTCTGAAAGCAATATATGACAGAGTCTATATATCATTAGGGATTAATTTATGTATTAGAACATTTTGGACTAATGTGCTTTCAGACAAAAATCTACTCTTTCATGCGTCCGAAAACTAGTTTGAAGCTGAATGAAAGAACAAAAGGGCGAATGCATAATTAACAAAAATCATTTGTTTATTCATCAATCCATTCATTCATTTGGCTCCACTGAGGGATTTTCTCTAAGAAAATTGGAGCTCTACTTATCTAATCAGCACATAAATCCTCCAATGTGATGTGGCCTATTTTCATTCTGACAGACATTTTGGTAGCCGAAGTCCTCTATGTCATCACCATAGACATCCTCCCCAATAAAATTCAAAGGCTTTGACTTATTTTGGGAGTACCACGGCTATTACGGTAATAGCCAAAGTACTTCAATATAAGTCAGTGGGGGGCTGTTTCCGGAACAACCAAGATCTTCCTGAAATAAAACAGTCCTCCCCATAGGCTTGTTTAAGTCCTGCGCATAGGCTTATTTAAGTAATCCCCATAGGCTTGTTTAAGTCCTCCACATAGGCTTGTTTAAGTCCTCCCCATAATCTTATTTAAGTCCTCCCCATAGATTTCTATAGGGAGGATTTCAGATAATTTTGGGAGAACCTCAGCTATTACAGAAACAACTGTCCTCACAGTGACTTCCACAATGGCCATGGTCCTCCATAAATGGCCCACAAATAAGCCAATTATCAAATTTTCACCCTTAGCCAATATTTGCACAACAGAGTTCTCAGAAGACTCATGTCTATGTGCAGTGGAATTCATTTCATACTGTAGTATCCAGATGTATATCTCTTCAGATAAAAATACTAAGAGGTAAAATAATATTTGGCTCCCATACAGAGATGCCTGGGTGAAAAAATTGTGTTCATATCTGGTGACAGCGCAAGGCAGAATCTAAGTAAGGAAAGAATACTCATAGTTAAATGAAGAGCACTGTCTGCATGGGTGATAAGCAACAACCCTACCTGCTAGACTATATGGGAAGACATAGAACATGAAAATTCAGGTATAAAGTAGTCATTAGGTGTTCTAGATTTCCCAAAAACAAACAATCTGATAATCTATAGCTGTATTAAAATTTCTACCAGATGTATTTTCCTTGGGTAAATAACATTTTCAAAGGTAAAACCATATTTTGTTCCCTTTCTGTCGAACCCCCGGAAAACCAAAAATCCTAACCACTAGAC
Organism: Pelodytes ibericus; assembly: GCA_036172795.1. NCBI lineage: Eukaryota > Metazoa > Chordata > Amphibia > Anura > Pelodytidae > Pelodytes > Pelodytes ibericus. The sequence continues at coordinate 222,287,207 of CM069858.1, read as the reverse complement.
CATATGGGAATCTGCAAGGTAACGCATGATTGGTGACTGTGCAAATCAATAACAGACTAAATACTCATACTAAAAAAAAAACGCACTTTCCCATACCGGGAGGCGAGCCTGGGGTGAGAACCAGGAATCCTAACCGCTAAACCATATGGTACTATTTTCCAAACAGCAAGAAGAAATTGAAGTTATAAAGTAGTCATATTAAGTTTTCTAGCTTTCACACAAAAAATCTATCTGATAAGCCCTAGTTTTGATATTTCGACTAAGAAAACTAGCACTAGCACAATGTAGAGGTGGGCAGACTGACGTCCATGTGCAGTGACATTCATTTACAGCTGAAGTAGCCAGATATACAGGGAGTGCAGAATTATTAGGCAAGTTGTATTTTTGAGGATTAATTTTATTATTGAACAACAACCATGTTCTCAATGAACCCAAAAAACTCATTAATATCAAAGCTGAATATTTTTGGAAGTAGTTTTTAGTTTGTTTTTAGTTTTAGCTATTTTAGGGGGATATCTGTGTGTGCAGGTGACTATTACTGTGCATAATTATTAGGCAACTTAACAAAAAACAAATATATACCCATTTCAATTATTTATTTTTACCAGTGAAACCAATATAACATCTCAACATTCACAAATATACATTTCTGACATTCAAAAACAAAACAAAAACAAATCAGTGACCAATATAGCCACCTTTCTTTGCAAGGACACTCAAAAGCCTGCCATCCATGGATTCTGTCAGTGTTTTGATCTGTTCACCATCAACATTGACTTTTCTCAGTTCATGGGCAGTTATTTTGCGCCTTGGTTTTTCCACACGCTTCTTGCGACCCTGTTGACTATTTTGAATGAAACGCTTGATTGTTCGATGATCACGCTTCAGAAGCTTTGCAATTTTAAGAGTGCTGCATCCCTCTGCAAGATATCTCACTATTTTTGACTTTTCTGAGCCTGTCAAGTCCTTCTTTTGACCCATTTTGCCAAAGGAAAGGAAGTTGCCTAATAATTATGCACACCTGATATAGGGTGTTGATGTCATTAGACCACACCCCTTCTCATTACAGAGATGCACATCACTTAATATGCTTAATTGGTAGTAGGCTTTCGAGCCTATACAGCTTGGAGTAAGACAACATGCATAAAGAGGATGATGTGGTCAAAATACTCATTTGCCTAATAATTCTACACTCCCTGTATATTTAACGGGACATGCATGTTTTGTACCCATGCCAGGATAATATGGGCACTGGGAAAAGCAAGAACTGTTACCAGTTGATAGGTTCGGGGGCTACCTGGAGCTCTATGCCTGCTACATTGAGGATTTATTAATTATCTAGGATGATGCCAAGGGAGGAAATCACCTGGATATGCTACATGCTGATAATAATAATAAAGAGTTTGGTTTGAAATTTAGGTCAAATTTATTGACCTCGAGTTAAGCAGGATACCCGGTGAACCGGTAACATCTACCTATAGAAAAGCTACAGCTGTAAATAGCTATTTAAGTTTACAGAGTTGTCATTTTGATAGATGGAACACAAACATACCATTCAGTCAGATAGCATGTTTGAGAAGGAACTGTGCAAAATTGAAGGATTTTGACGATGCCGAGACTCATCTGACTGTGGATTTTGTACAGAGAGGTATAACAATTATGGTGGCGAAAGCCCTCAATAGAGCTAGAGATCTTAATATAAGGAAATTATTGGTCCCCAACAAACTGTGTAGACCTCTAAGAGATACAGAAAATAATATATCTGGAAAAAGTAGTAGGGTGCCCTTCATAACCTCTAACACAGACAATTACCGGAGGGTTCTGGAAATTAGGAATTGGAAAAACATTGAAATAGTTTCCCTCCTGAATGGAATTATTTCCCAGAAAATCCAAGATAAATCTAATAATAGATCCAAGCAGGAACTAAACCATCAGACACTGACCCTTTGAATTCTAAAAAGTTCAATGCTGGGACTGTGTTGTAACCCTACAACCCATAGAGCCTATTCAGGGTCTTGGATTCAGATTATCTCTGGTGGTCCAAAACATCTGTGTTATTGTGTTTTGTATTTGTATTTTATTCATTTATATGGATATTTATATTTTCTTTTATATTTATAAAAAAAAAAAAATTCCATTTTTTATATATATCTATATTATTAATAATCATATTAGTACAGTTGTTTTATTTATGCTTTTTAATTTATATACATGGATATGTTCAGTAGTATTTTGTGTTTTATTACAAATGCAAGTATCTGTTACATAGTATTTTAGGTTGCATATCGACTTGCGTCCATTAAGTCCAACCCTTTTCCTATTCCTTGTTTACCGATGTGGGTCCAAAAGAAGGTACACAAAAAAAACCCCTCCTTATTAACCCATGTTATTACAACTAATCTCTCCATACATTTGTTTGGTTGGAATTCATGTCATAAGGAAAAGCTAATATTTTAGCAATCTGTATTTCATGTTCTGTTTGAATTGATATAGAACCATGGTCATGCCTGGATGAGTCACTGATTAGTTTCTGTGTAATAGGTAGGATGTTTCTGTGATCCGAGCCAGAATGAATAGGGGCGTGGTACGGCAGGAGTGAAACTCCACCTCCCTCTTCTAATCCACCAATAGAACAATTGCAGCACCGCTAGCAACAACTTCAGGTCATGGTCTGGCTATTTGAAATCAGCATTCCTGATGAAGGAGCTGTGGGCAGCTTCGAAGCACATAGGAATTTGTAATCTTTTGTGAGCCACGGAGCATCGTCAAACCCGAGGCGCCGGGGGGAGAACAAGGAATTCTAACCGCTAGACCATATGGGAAGACACAGGGCGTTCAGCAAAAACGCAAGAAGAAAGAAGAGGTAGAAAGTAGTCATTCAAGCATTCCAGTTTTCACTAATACAATCTTACATGGCATAGTTTAATAGCTATCATTATCAGGAAATCTAGACCTAGCAAAAAGAGGTCACCAGACTCATGTTTCTAGCTTCATTACCCAGATGAATTTCCCTCCAATAAAAACCATTTTGAAAGGTAAAATCTTATATTTTTCCGATGTCGTGAATCTAGCACATTGGCCAATTTTCTCTTTTGTGTGAATGCATTCGGACAAACTGAAAACCTTGTCTGTTTTCAAGTGTATTATGTAGCACAGTTACATACATCAATGGTTGACCTTGTTTATACACAAACTCCCAGCAAAGTAGATGATAAACCGAAACTGGATTCACAGTGTTAACCCTAGTTGTTTATGGTCTCCTAATATCCGGGATGGAATTGATTGGGATTTATCAAGTGATCTGTACTTAATTATCAATAAATAGCTCATTGGGCTAATGCATCATCTTCAGAGTCTGTTTAATCCATTGGGGCTATGGTTACACGTATGTTCATAGTCAATACAAAGACCTTTTTGGAGATAACTTTATACATCATGTTTTGTCTGATTAAATCAATAAATTCCAAAAATCAGTCAAATGTTCTTCTAGATACGGAACGCATGCAGTGTTGTTCATCCTTTCTTCTGGCTATGGGTGTAGGGAAGGCTTTGATGGACTACATGTCATTTTTTTTTATTCGTAATTCATCATCTAACTATGTCAACAAAAACATTTTATAGATTACATGATGGCACAGGTACAATTCTGCGTCTCTTGTGACCATTAATTGAACCAACACAAGTGGAATTTCTCCAGGATTATATGTAAAATTTAGATAAATGCAACACTACTCATTAAAAGAATATTTTGACATATTAATGAGGTCTTTGTGGAGTTGAAAGCTCATTAAAGACTTGTATCTTCGCTGCATCAAACCTATAAAGATGGTCATTTTGACTGACTTAAAGACATCCAAACCCAGACTTTATACATCATGGGAGACAATATACAGCAGAATGAATTAAATGTAAGTAAACATGCTCAATATTGTGTGCTATACAGACCTATGCATTTTAATTATATAGGCTTAAACAATTAATAAAGAACATGCACCCCTCATTGTTTTATTATTAAATATCAGCATTTCAGGAATCTTATCTACAATATAAATATATATATATATATATTTATTTCTGAAGGATTTTACCAGAAAGAATAAATTGATATTTATTTGGTTTTCAAGTATAGCCTGGGAACCAAGTCCAAAATTATATTACACACACTTCTTAAAAAACCCAATATAAATATCTGTACAAGTTGTGTGAAGAAAAAGCACAAAAAGAAATGGTTATAAAATTATTAACTGGTTCAATGTGTTTTTAGAAGCAATGGTGACTGGGAGGGTATTCCTTGTACGATGAGACGTGTAACTTACATTTTAGTAATGTGGAATGGTTAGTAAGGAGTTGGACTTGAGTTTGTAGATAAGAGGAACCTGAGTGAGCAGGATGCTCAGGAAACATGGGGGGATTAGGGATGATTTTGCACAAACATAGAATAACCTCTAGATTTATTTAAATTGAAAAGGATATGTATACACTAAGGCAGGGGTAAGCATCCTTCAGCACTCCAGATTTTGTGGACTACATCTACCATGACTCTCAAAGCATCAAGGGAATTTTTTGCCAAACCCTGTCCGAGGGCATTTGTACATAACAATTTATTTTCTATTTATTGGAGTGACAATGTATAAATAAATACTTATGTATTCACCTCTGCAACAATTTTTTTTTTCATATACATATACAGTTCAGTGTTATTGTTCATTTGTGTATTGAACAATTTGTTGCAGAATTATATTTCATTGTCCTTGCTATCAAAGGGTTTATATATAGAGATACAGTTATCATAAAAAACAGTGGATTGTTCCTGCTAATGACATCACATTTAGAACTTTGCCCCCTGATCTACCTGTGTGCATAACAGCATATAATCCAAGTTTAAAAAATAAATGGTTTTTTTTTTAATGCTTATCTTCTGACCTGCTGTAAAAGAGAAAGAAAAGTCTAATATTGTACTGTTTATTTTGTACTCTTTCAGTGATAGGTCAAGTAGTTCACTAGTTTCCTTTTAATGTATTGCTTCTGTAGACTGAATTTTTTTTTTTTTTAACATATGTATATATGCATTTATATAAAACATTGCACACAACATTTTGTTTCTTCAAAATTATTTTAAGACCTGCAGTAGATTATCACTATTTACATTACAATTATATTTATTTGTATAACAAAAGAATTTAAATAAATATGCACAGCGTTACCGAGCACACACCCCACCACAAAAGAAAAATACATTTTGTGTACTCCAGTTTCTTTTACGCCTTCAACTGATTCTATTTTTTTGAAATAAGTGCCAGCTTAATTTTTGTTTTGTCTGATAAGAATTAAGAAAATAAAGTAGATGGCTGAAAGAAGAAAAAAATAAATAAATGCCTGCAATTTGTATAAGGTTATTCCGAAGAACAAAAAATATTCTTAACTTCAATGACGGGCATACTTGGTGGGGCAATTTAGGTTCTAATTTCCGGGCACAATATTTTTTTTTTTCACATTTATTTTATTACAGAAACAAAAAATTTGCTTTCTAGTCAATGCTTCCTTTCTACTGTGAGAGTTAATCGAAATTATGTATATATGTTAAGCTTTTGATGTTAAATTAAATCTATCTTTGTCTTACTCTTTGAGCAGATGATACATCGACAAAATCTGACGGTCATCACAGAATTCTTTATAATCGGTTTCCAAAATCTCCACGTTTTCAAGATCCCATTCTGCATTCTCATCCTTATGATTTACATCATAACTATAAGTGGGAACCTTCTCATTGTCGTCTTGGTGGCAACGAGTCCTGCCCTTACCTCCCCCATGTACTTTTTCCTCTGCCACTTGTCTTTATGTGATGTCTTGTTCACTACAAACTTAGTTCCCAACATGCTTCATATCCTATTGAAAGAGGGCAGCAACATTTCCTTGTTTGGTTGCTTCACTCAACTTCAGATGTTTGGTTGTACAGCTGCTGCAGAGTGCTACATTCTCTCAGCAATGTCCTATGACCGATACTTAGCCATTTGCAACCCAATGTATTACTCTACCATTATGGGCTTCAGCCTGTGTCTCAGTCTCATTGTCTGCTCCTGGTTGCTTAGCTTTTTTTTATCTCTTGCTACTCGTGTGCTGGTTGGTAGCTTACAATTCTGCGATCGTGACACCATTGACCACTACTTCTGTGACTTCCTTCCAATTTTAGAGCTCTCTTGCTCAGACACTTCTGTGCTTGAGATAGAATCTTTTGTGGTCTTCCCATTAATTGTTGTGTTCCCGTTTGTGTTCGTCATTGTCACCTATGTCTATATCTTCTTCACCATCCTCAGAATCCCGACCACCACTGGCCGACAGAAGACCTTCTCCACCTGCAGCTCCCATTTGGCTGTTGTCTGCTTATATTATGGAACGCTGATTGCCATATATCTGAGCCCATCCAGAGGATATGCATTAAATATCAACAAGTTCACGTCTCTCTTTTACACCGTGATTACCCCATTGTTCAATCCTATTATATATAGTTGGAGAAACATGGAAATTCGAAAAGCAGTGACTGTCCTTAGGGGGAAATTTCCATACAGGTAGCAAGATTATAGCTTGAAAGCAAAAAAAAAATGTCATTATATAATCCATTCTTCCAGATGTGACAGTCCTTAAATGACAATAGCAAAATATTAAGTTCTGTTTAATTGAAAATTGTCAAGTGTAGAGGGTTTCAATAGAAATACTTTATGAAATAATATAAATAGCGTACCTTATTGAGCCATTTTTGCACCGTATAGCTCTATCAGGGTTCTGGATATGCTGGATCAGATAGTGTAAGATCTAGCTCAAGATTCTAAACAACATGTCTGCCCCCTGATAAATATATAGATGAAAAGAAGACTCAAAAAGGTTTTTTATTTGTATTGTTCACTAAAGCATGTCTATCTAAAATCCCTATGCTTGATAAACCTTTCATTTTTGCAACACAGTAGTTCTTTAGAATCCATCTTTCTGGGTTAAGAGATCGTGATTTGGTGATCAAAGTTCAAGATGAGCTTAACACAGACAATGAAACATGAATGAGCATTAAAGTTGCTCTTCACTAAAAGTTGAGTTGAAGTGAGATGAACATTTAACTCTCCACTGTACGCATACAAACATAAGTCAAGGTGAATTTCTCCTGCTAGAAGAGCACAACTGCTCCTGCTTAATGCATTTTAGATAGTTTTAGCAAGCTTATTTGTCTGTGTTTAATTTATGAGAAATTAACGTTTTTTTTTTACTTTAAAGCAGTTTACAGTTCTCTTGCATTTTTACATTGCGAATTCGGTGACATGCGAAAAGGAAGAGCTTGGAGAGATGGGCAGGAATGTTTCTGTAAAAACAGCAATAACTCTGTCCCACTTTATTTGCATTTTTTATTAGCTAGGAAAAGTTGAGGAAAAATCTGACAGAGTCATTTTCTTAATGTTATGGAGCGCTTATCGAAAAAATAGTTTTATGAACACTGTAGGTGATAGCGACCCTGTGGTTTTCTGTGGTCATGGTGGTACATTGGATCTCCAATAACTGTTTGTGATAAGGGAACTTCATGTTTCCTGGTAGATAAAACCATTGTCACATGTTCTTCAAAAATATACTAGCCATGCTATTGCTTCCATTTTTGTTCTGTTCATTAAAAGTTGGGAATCTTTGCGAGGAGGTCAACTTTTCATTTTGAAACTTTTTTGTCTTAGTCTCAAAAGTAGCTTTGATCATTTTGCCTCTCATTACTTTCAGTGGGGAAGATTCAAACCTATTTTTTTCCTAATTCAAACTCAGATGCCGAATTTGCCTTTTCAAAACGAAAGTCGACTTGCTCGAGCTATTCTCGAATTTTAGTAAATAGACCCAATAGACAACATTGACCTCAAGCATGCTCCCCAACTGTTCCGCTTTGATCAGGACAGTCCAGATTTTGTGGGTCCCAATTCCACGGTCTTTATATCCTTCTCCAGTGTCTGATACTGCAGGGACTGCATTCGGCGCATGCTTCAGTGAAAGGGCTACCATGCATGCGTGCTAGTGTTGACATTTGTCCTCCCAAGCTCCAATCCCAGCATCCTGATTACCATGGGGCAGAAGTTGGGGGGTATGCTCAAGCCAACTGTTACCATTCCCTACAGGCCATTCCTCTTTTAAAAAAAAATGAAGACATATGTGTCTTACAGAGCTCCTCATGTCAGAATAACCTTCCAGCCAATCAACAAGCGTTTGACTCGTTTGCCCTTAGAAACCATCACAGCCATGCCTACTAATGACATGGCTGTGATTTGCCAGTGCAGCATAAGACAAGGTTTTTTTCAGAGTACGTATCGTGCAGACATCCCCCGGCTGCCCCCACTAGCCACCAGGGAAAGAAACAATGTGAGGGGGAGGGAGGGAGACACACAGAGACGGGGGGGGGGGGACACACACACAGACAAGGGGAGGGAGGGAGGGGGGAGACACACACAGACAACAGACAAGGACACAAACAGACAAGGGGAGGGAGGGAGGAGACAGACAAGGGGAGGGAGGGGGAAGAGAGAAAAGGGGAGGGGGAAAAGAGAGAGACAAGGGGGGGATAGAGAGAGACAAGGGGAGGGGGAAGACAGACAAGGGGAGAGGGGAAGAGACGAGGGAGGTGGAGAGAGAGAGACGTTTGGGGGGGAGGGAGAGAGAGAGACAACGCTGGGGGGGGGGAGAGACAGCTGGGGGAGGGGGAGAGAGGCCGCATTGGCACATAAAAGGAAATAAAAACAAGAAATGCATTTGTATAATATCAATGTTTTATTAAATATTAAAAAGCTATTTACATATATACAAGTTAAACTTTTTTTTCCTATAGGGTAGTCTTATATTCAGGATTTTAGTTTTTTTCCTAAAGGAATATACAAAGTTTGGGGGGTCGTCTTATAATCAGGGTCGTCTTATAATCGAGCAAATACGGTATAAGCTGGAGTCACGTACACGCACATCACATGAGCTCTTCTTAGTGTAGGGAGAGGATGCTGCAGCTGTGAGGGACAGATTAAAAAAAATTCTGGTGTTAAATCTTCAAACTACAGAGATTATTCAAACTACAGCGATTATTCAAATTACAGTGATTATTTTAGTGGGTGCTATACTACATATTTGTACCCTGCCCTGAGCCCAGTGCCACAGAGAGTGCAGTGCACTTGCAACTGCATGTGTGCCAGGCACATGACTTTAATCCCGTTCTGTTAGCTCAGTGGGCAACATCTAGGCATTTTTAAATACTGCAATTTGTTGGCGTTAAATATTACATTTGCGTCCTGCACTTCATATCTGAGAGTCAAATAGAACCATCAAATACTGTGCTTACAGCGCACTTTGAAAAATTCCAATAGTTTTGGGTGGTAAATAGTACATTTGCGTCTTGAGGTGCACTTCATATCTGAGAGTCAAATAGAACAGTCCAATGCTGTGCTTACAGCTCACTTTGAAAAATTCTAATTGTTGTGCTAAATAGTACATTTACGGCCTGCACTTCATATCTGAGAGTCAAATAGAACAGTCCAATACTTTGCTTACAGCGCAACTTTGAAAAATTGTGCTAAATAGTACATTTACGTCTTGCGGTGCATTTTTTGCAGTCCAATAAACAAAAAAACAAAGAAAATACAAATAAAAAACAGTGTTGGCTACCTCCTCCTCCTCCTCCTCCAGCGCCGCTTCCACCTACACCGCCATGGTCACTGCCTCCTCAACCTATGGGTCATTTAGTATAAACTGAAAGAGAACACCCTGTACTCCAACCCTCTCTCAAATGGATAATTCTGTTGATCCTCCTGGCAGCCATGCTTTAGATTTAGATTTATGTTCTTCAAAAAGCTAAAATCAAAGATTCCATCTAGTGCTATTTTATGGCTCAGCTGTATTTGTAATTTGTATGTATTTTATGTTATTTTAAGTTATTTCCCTATCCACATTTGCTTGCAGGGCACTTGTCCTACTCTTACCCACATTTTACTTCCTTTTGCAGCCCTCTAGCCCTTTCCAGGACTTTTTTAGAGGCATTTTAGTGGCCAAAAGATCGTGTCTTCATTGACTTCAATGGGGTTCGGGTCAAGTTCGGGGTCAAGTTCGAGCACAGACCCTGAAATTTTTTCGAAGTTCGGTCGAACCTGCCGAACCCGAACATCCAGGTGTCTGCTCAACTCTAATTATGAACATTCATATTAAACTCAGAGTATTCCTTCTTTCTAAGGCTGGGTCAAAAAAAGGAGTAAGGGGTGGCCAGTGAAGGTGGGGCAGACAAAGTACAGAGGTTAAACATAAGTAAGAGCAGTGATAAAATTATTTAAATATTTTAATGGAATCGACACAGTAAAGGAAGAGAGAATAGTTAAAAGTAGAAAAACTACCACAACTAGAGCACATAGTCTTAAATTAGAGGGGCAAAAATAGTAATATCAGGAAGTATTACTTTACTGAGAGGGTAGTGGATGTATGGAATAGCCTTCCAGTTGAATTGGTAGAGTTAAACACAGTCAAGGAGTTTAAGTATGCATGGGATAGGCACAAGGCTATCCTAGATATGAGATAAGGCCAGGGACTAATAAAAGTATTTAGAAAATTGGGCAGACTAGATGAACCGAATGGTTCTTATCTGCCAGTTACACATTCTATGTTTCTGTGTTTCTATGTAGTAACACACAAATTACTATAACAATAAAATAAAAGCAAAGATGAACCCTGTGCATAAAATGAACCACAGAACCAAAAGCAACCAATGTGCTTTAATAAAAAAATACACTTACTGTAGGAATGTGTATATATGTAAAAATTACTTTATGGTTGGATCACAATTTTGAATGCTGTTTCATTCAGATGGTTTCCTGCATTTTAATTCTACCAGTCACATCTGAGTGTATTTATTCTTTTGTTGAGCCATATTTCCTTCTATAGCTCTATCAGAGGGCAGACATGTTATAAAACTCAAAACAGACATAATTAATTAAAAAAAATAGTAATTTATTAATATACACATTCCCTACACAGAAAAAAAAATAATGTTACACCCACAATATCAAAATATAAAATACATTTATATCAATTCCCATAATTCTTTCAGTAGCAGTCGAAAAAACGGCATACCCTCAATTAAATAGAACAACACATATAATCAATTATATCAGAGCACTGCATTTACACATGAACCCCCCTTAAAGTAAAAATGTATAATTATACACAGTCTGTATTTAACATAACACACAAGTGAAAACGTGCGCTGTGACCCAACACTTCAAAACACACAACTCAGGAAAAATAAATAATAAATTGTTACCCTTAAAGTAAATCAGCCTTAAAGTAAATCAGCTCAATATTCAATCCAAAGGGAAAAAAATAAAACAAAACAGAACAGAAATAATATAGTGTAGTATATCACATAAAAGTGCTGATAACAAATAATAAGTGAGAACACACTCACATCTTCCTGAGCAGAGATCTGCTCAGTCTATACAGCATCCAGGGAGCCCACCAAGGGGTTAAAGATCCAACTGCTTCACAGAGGAATCCTAGGCAGCTTATTCAGGGTAGCAGACCCAGAAGGTACTCCCAGCAGTAGTATAAGAGAGGGTAAGGAGGAGACTATTTAGCTTCAACGATTTTAATACCAATAAAAACATATAAAGAATCTTACATTCAAAGATCCACTTGAGCAATACATATATAGAGTCCCAGTAGCAGTCTCCTCTTGTCCACAAGACTTGACTATATTATTTCTGTTCTGTTTTGTTTTATTTTTTTCCCTTCGGATTGAAGATTGAGCTGATTTACTTTAAGGCTGATTTACTTTAAGGGTAACAATTTATTATTTATTTTTCCTGAGTTGTGTGTTTTGAAGTGTTGGGTCACAGCGCACGTTTTCACTTGTGTGTTGTTTTGATTTGTTTATTGCCAGGAGTGAGACACTGGTAGAATTTGCTGCAGCTGTTTCCACCACAATTGGGCGCAGTGTGTTTCTCTCTTGTTTCTTGTATTTAACATAAACAGCAAGCTAAAGTGTTATAAATGGAAAACAACTTAGGAGAGAAAGTCACAAAGTTACAATAAAGCTCCTTAGCCACTGAGCTGTTCGCTTGGCCAGGCAAAGGAAAGACATCGCACTGCTGCTTACCCCCCCCCCCTGCCCCCACTCCCCAACTTCATCAGATGCCTGGAGTATGTGCATTGACGTGTATTAATTATTTATTAATATTAAGCACAAATTGCCCATCTGTATTAAAGAATGATTCCATACCGACATCAACCGTTTTCAATTCTACTCTGTAAATGAATCACTGATGTTACCTGTACATCTGTAAATAAGACTCCTGGTAGCAAAGCATAAGATAAACAGACAGGACTATGTATGAGTGTGGGGGAGGGTGTTAGTATATGTGTTAAGCAAGGGGCAGGGGCTATGGGACAGAAGTCTATATAGGCACGAAATGTTCTAGTGGTCATCATTGGTAAGATGGAGATGCACCACATGGTTAATGTTAGTTATACTATGTATAGTTACTTATTGGAGTTAGGTGGCTGGCATGGATTACTTTTATATGTTAAGTTGTATGGTGATTGGTTAATACAGTTCCTGACTCTGTCTTTTTAATAAACAGCTGGGGCATATTTTACACCAAAGTCAAGTCTTGTGTCCAATTATTGGAAAAGACTGGTTGGTGGGTAAATATGGGGAAAGTTACATAGCTACATAGTAGTTGAGGTTGAAAAAAGTCTTGCGTCCATCAAGTTCAAGTCCTTTCTTATCCCATGTTTACCGCTGTTGATCCAAAAGAAGGCAAATTAAAACCCATTCAGCTTTTGATCCAAAAGAAGGCAAAAAAAACCCTAAGGAAGCTATTTCGAATTTTGTCTTCCAGGGGGACTCCAAGAGCCAATCAGATTTCTCCTTGGATCAATAAGCTCTTTTATTAATGCTTATTCTATTATTAATAGCCCTGTATGTTCTGCTTTTCAAAAAAAAAAACATCCAGACCATTTTTAAATGCATCTATTGTGGTTGATAGCACTACCTCTCTTGGCAGTGAGTTCCATAACTTTATTGTCCTAACCGTTAAGAATCCCTTCCTTTGATGTCTATGAAATCTTTGCTCTTCCAGTCTGAGGGGGTGACCTCTTGTTCTTTGCACATTTCTGTTAATGAACAGGTCCCTGGAAAGCTCTTTATGTTGGCCCTGTACAAATTTATATAATATTATCATATCCCCTCTGAGATGCCTTTTTTCTAATGTATATAATTGCAATTTTTTAAGTCTCTCTTCATAAATTAGATCCTCCAATCCCCTTATTAATTTTGTAGCTCTCCTTTGCACTTTTTCTAGTTCCTTAATATCCTTTTTAAGGACTGGTGCCCAGAACTGTACTGCATATTCACGGTGAGGTCTTACCATTGATTTGTAAAGAGGCAAGATGATATCCTCCTCCCATGAATCTATACCTCGTTTTATACATGCCAATATCTTATTGGCCCTTGCAGCTGCTGACTGGCATTGGGCACTGTTGCCAAGTTTGTTGTCTATAATTATTCCTAAATCCTTTTCATTAGTAGTTTTTCCCAGGGAAAAACCATTTAAAGTATATGTTGCTTTGTTATTATTTTTCCCATAATGCATAACTTTACATTTGTCTATATTGAACCTCATTTGCCACTTTACTGCCCAGTCCCCCACTCTGTCCAAATCTTCCTGCAAAGAAAATACATCAAGATTAGTCTTTATTGCCTTACCTAATTTAGTGTCATCAGCAAACACTGGAACATGGCTCTCAGCACAATGTGGCAGATCATTAATAAACAAATTAAAAAGAAGAGGGTCCAACACAGACCCCTGAGGTACTCCGCTCAATACCCTTGTCCAATTTGAGGATTTTCCATTTACAACAACCCTTTGTGTTCTATCTTTTAGCCAATTTTCAATCCAAATACATACATTTGCCACAAATCCTATTTCTCTCAATTTGTAGAGTAATCTTTTGTGTGGTATCAAATGCTTTTGCAAAATCCAAATAGATCACATCAACTGCCACACCTAGATCTATATTTTTACTGACTTCTTCATAGAATGTTATTAAGTTTGTTTGACAAGACCTGTCTTTCACAAAACCATGTTGACTTTTACTAATTATATTCTGATTCAAGAGTATTTGTATTCTTGAGTGTATACATTTAGCAATCCTTCAAATAATTTCCCCACTACAGATGTCAATCTCACTGGCCTATAATTACACGGCTGAGATTTTGATCCCTTTTTAAATATTGGAATCCGCTTTTCACCAGTCAGTTGGCACTATACCTGAACTGAAAGAATCCCTATAGATCATAAACAGTGGTCTGGACAGAATTATGCTTAACTCTCTAAGGACCCTTGGGTGTATACCACCTGGCCCCGGGGCCTTGTCTATCTTTACAGAGTTTAATTGCTTAAGCACTTTTTCCTGTGTCAGCCAATCCCATGTTTGCAGTGACTGTTCCATAACTTCCGTTAGCAGGGGCTCATCCATCTGTTCTTCTTTAGTATAAATAGAAGAAAAAAAAGTATTTAAACTGTCTGATTTCTCTCTGTCCTCACGTACCAAATTTCCAATTTGGGATAACAAGGGCCCAACATTTTCCTTTTTTAGATTTTTTCCATTTATATATTTATAAAAAATTTGGGGGTTAGTTTTACTCTCCTTGGCAACCCTTTTTTCTCTTTTTCCAATTTAGCAATTTTAATTGCCTTTTTGCAGGCTTTGTTGGCCTCTTTGTACTCTATAAATGATAATGCTGATCCCGTGTTTTTATAATGTTTGAATGCCATTTTCTTGTTTTGTATTTCCTGTTTCATGTTACCAGTAAGCCACATTGGTTTTGATTTGTGTATTTTGCATTTATTTCCCAAAGGTATATGTTGGGATGTGTACTTTTGTAATGTGTGTTTAAAGGAATTCCACTTGTCTTCTGTATTTAGTCCAGAAAACAATCGTTCCCAGTCTAAATATTCGATGACCTTACTCCATCAAAGTTGGCCCTTCTAAAATTAAGTGTTTTGGTGGCGTAGTTACCACTTTGCTTTTTTGAATTAATCTCAAACGAAACCATGTTATGGTCACTATTCCCCAAGTGTTCTCTTACTTTAATGTTTGAGATAAGCTCCTCATTGTTTGTTGTTACCAAATCCAGACAGGCATCCATTCTAGTTGGGGTGTCTACTAATTGAGCCATACATTTCTTATTAAGCAGGTTCAGAAACTTGCTGCCCTTAGCGGAACTAGTTGTGCCACAATTCCAATCTATATCTGGGTAATTAAAATCTCCCATGATTAAAACTTCCTTTATATTTGCAGCCTTTTCAATTTGTAATAAAAGCTGATCTTCTCCATCAATGCTAATATTTGGTGGCTTGTAGCATACACCTACAAGTAATGTGCGATTCTTTTTAGTGTCTATGCTAATCTCCACCAACAGTGTCTCTTTCATCAGTTCCAGTTACGTCATGCACACCTTCTTTAATACTGGGCTTTAATTTAGGATTTATAAAGACAAATCCCTCCCCCTTTTCTATTTACTCTGTCCTTTCTAAAAAGTGAGTTGCCTTGGAGATTAACTGACCAGTCATGAGTCTCATCCCACCACGTTTCTGTGATTCCAATTAAATCATACTGTTCAGCACTTACCAGTATCTCCAGCTTCTTGCATTTGCACAAAGACATTTAAGATTACTACCCATTTTCTGTTTAGTTGACAAACACTTAATGCCTGCAGGTTTAATTATATGTACCTCCCTATGGTCTATGTTAACCCTACCAGTTCTTTCCTCCTCCTTTCCCATAGCTAGACCCACCTTCCAATATACTCTAGCTACCATTGCTTCATTTTGATATTGACCCTCCCCCTAAAGCCTAGTTTAAAAGCTCATCTAACCCTCTAGCCATCCTCTCCCCTAATACTGCAGCCCCCTCATCATTGAGGTGCAACCCATCCCATCCATAGAGTCTGTAGCCGACTGCAAAGTCTGCCCAGTGCTCCAAGAACCCAAATCCCTTTTGCTTGCACCACCTTCGCAACCACGCATTAATCTCCCTAAGCTCCCACTGTCTCCCCGACGTAGCGTGTGGTACTGGTAATGTTTCAGAGAATATTACCTTGGAGGTCCTTTCCTTCAGCTTATTTCCCTAAAATCATTTTTAATGACCCCCCACCTACCATTAACTTTGTCATTAGTACCAATGTGTACTATGACTGCTGGATCATGCCCAGCCCCTCCCAACAGTCTGCATACCCGGTCCGCAACATGCCGAACTTGAACACCCAGGTGACAACATACAGTTTGGCATTTGTGGTCCGGGCGACAGATTACCCTATCTGCCTTCCTAATAATAGAATCCCCTACCACCACAACCTCTCTAGCCTTCCTAGTGTCCTGGCTCCCAACTGTGCTGGAGAGGCTACTCACCTGGCTGCTAGGAGAGTCCGCCTGCCCCAGAAATGCCTCTTCTGAGCTAATCTCCCCAGCATCCTCACACAAGCTGGAAAACATATTGGAGTAAACTATCTCAGAACAAGCCTCCCTAGATCTCCGACCCCTACCGCCCCTTACACAGCTAACCCAGCTCTCTGCCCTAGACGCCTCTTCTCCCCCATCATCACCCTCCTCTACACTGGCCCCAGCCAATGCCTGCTCTGTGAGCAGTAAACTCCGCTCCATGTTGCTTATGTCCCTAAGTGTTGCCAGTTGCCTCTTTAGATCTAGTATAATATTCTCCAAAGCAGCAACCTGCTCACATCTGCAGCAGCGGTATGGACCCTGGGGAATTTGCTCCAAGAAAGCATACATGCTGCAAGACATGCACTTAGTGGCATTGTCCAACATGCTCTCTAATGTAATACAAACAATGTGAATGGAATGAAAAAGGATTTATACTTTACCCTCCTTCTTGCCTTTTAACTCTTTATTTGCTTCTAACTCCAACACTGAAGAAGCTTGATCACTTTAGAAGCTGCTTACATTCTTATTATTTTACCCAAAATGCATAATTTTACACTTGTCTACATTGAATCACTTTTGACATTTATCTGCCCAATTACCCAATTTGTCCAAATGCACTTGCAGTGAAGATGCATCTAGTTCAGACTGTATTACCCTAATTAATTTTGTGTCATCGGCAAACATTGAGACATGTCCCAGGACAGAACCCTGAGGTACTCCAAGTATCACATCTATCCAATTTGAGAACTTCCCATTTACCACCACCCTTTGCATTCTGTCTTTCAACCAATTGCCAATCTACAAACAAACCTCTGACCCTTAGCCTACGCCAGTCAAATTGTACAGTAATCTTGGACGTGGAACTGTATCAAATGCCTTAGCAAAGTCTAAATATATCACATCCACTGCAGCACCCAAATCTATATTTTTACTCACCTCCTCAGAGGTGTTCAACACTGAACACAGCTTAATCAAGGTGTGCATAAAATAATTAATGAGATGAGCTTCTGTGCTAGCAACAAATTAAGTTACCTGCACCACTGATAAAGACTAAGCAATAAAAACTGTGTGAAAAAAATACACAAATACATATAATTCAAACAGAAGGTGTAAGGATGAAGATATTCTCAGAAAAGTCCTGTAACAGAAAAATGAAGGTACACTTAAAAAAAAGTTCAATTTTACACCAAATTAGGAAGCAATAAAATGTTTGTAATTTGTGAATCTGACTCAGAAGCTTTGAGGAGAAGAAACAATCTAATCCACTGCAACTGTGTTTCAGGCGCCAGAAACCTGTCCATTCAGCGTTGGCTACAAAAACACCAGCGGTTGAAAGGATCTGTGTACAGATTTTATGCATATGAAGTATAGATCTTGCACTTGCAGATAGAGTTAAGTCAAACTTGGGTGCCAATTTGACTTATGGGTCTATTCACTAAAAGGTAAATTGAGGTGATTAGAAGGTGAGTTGAAGTGAATAGCAGGTGAGTTGAGGTGAGATGAACATTCCATTTCACCAATTCAGCTATACATTGTGCAGGAACAACCTGATGAGTTCACTTAGCGGGGGAAATAACCAGGTTTGTTCCTGAACAATGTATAGGTAAATTGGTGAGATCAAATTCTCAACTCACCTGCTCTTCACTTTAACTCACCTGCTATTAGCTTCAAATCACCAGCTCCTCACCTCAACTCACCTGCTATTCACTTCAAATCACCAGCTCCTCACCTCAACTCACCTGCTCTTCACTTTAACTCACCTGCTATTAGCTTCAAATCACCAGCTCCTCACCTCAACTCACCTGCTATTCACTTCAAATCACCAGCTCCTCACCTCAACTCACCTGCTATTCACTTGAAATCACCAGCTACTCACCTCAACTCACCTGCTATTCACTTCAAATCACCAGCTCCTCACCTCAACTCACCTGCTATTCACTTCAAATCACCAGCTCCCCACCTCAACTCACCTGCTACTCACCTCAACTCACCCCATTAGTCTCAAAATGAAAGTTGACCTCCAAAGTTGAATTTCAGTGAATAGAGCCATAAACACTTGCTCTTCCCTTCCCTTTTTTTTTGGTACACACACAGGACACTTTTTTATGAATCAAGGTGTGGTCTGGCTCAAAATAAGATTTAATCAATCAAACAATATATATTTTATTCAGGATAGCTATGTAAATGATTAATTTGACTACAAACCCAATTTTTTTTTTGGTATCAGCTGAACAGAGTATACTGAGTTCTGCCTACAGCTCAAAACAATGTGTTTCAATATTTTAACATTAAAGGGACTATCTCATCTCTACATTGTTTTTAATGTGCATGCAGACCATAAACAGGTATTTTTTGTATACCTCTTGTGTGCTCCTCCAGCCTTTTTCTTATCTTAATATGGTACCTTACATAATTAATCATCCATTCTTCTGTAACCAACTATATGACAGGGGGCCTTTTCTATTGACTATTCCTCATATTCCCCAATAACTAGCTAAGTAAGGACTATAACTTCTCATTACTCCAGTCAAGATTCAGATAGGAGTGCTCATTGGCGAAATCTTCCTTATAAGATAACATTCTTGCAAGGGTACTAAGGTAGAGAAAGATTATATGACTTAACTCAAGTCGAACACATCTAAAATTGATTGTCCACATTCCATATTGCTCTCCTTGTATATAGTCAGGTTCAATCTAATCTAATGCCGGCCAATTTGCTAATTGATGCTATGTTTTGTATTTTAATTCAAAATGTGTTGCAAACATTCTGTAAAAAAGATATTGAATGCTTTCCTGATTTCCTGGTTTCTCAAACTATAAATGGCAGGGTTAAATAATGGGGTCACCATAGTGTAAAATAGAGATGTAAACTTGTTGATATTTAATAAAAATCCTCTGGATGGGCTCACATATATGCTAATTAGTGTCCCATAATATAAACACACAACAGTCAAGTGGGAGCTGCAGGTGGAGAAGGTCTTCTGTCTCCCGGTGGTGGAAGAGATTCTGAAGATAATAAAGAAAATATGAATGTACGTAAAAACGACAAAACCAAATGGTAGAAGAAGTATAAATGGGGTGACCACCAATTTTTCAAGATCAACAGCAGATGTGTCTGAGCAGGAGAGCTCCAAAATTGGTAGTAAATCACAGAAAAAGTGGTCAATGACATGATGATTGCAGAACTGAAGACCACCAACCAAAACACGTGTAATCAAGGAAAAGAGAAAACCAAGAAACCAGGACCAGCTAATGAGATTGAGCCGGAACCTAAATCCCATGATGGAGGAATAGTGTAGAGGTTTACAGATGGCTAAGTATCTGTCGTAGGACATCGCTGTGAGAATGTAACACTCTGTAGTGCCACAGCAACCAAATATTTCAAACTGGGTGAGGCACCCAAACATAGATATCACGGTGCCTTCCTCTAATATAGCATGGAGCATGTTGGGTGCAATATTTGTGGTTAAAATAGCATCACATAATGACAAATGACTGAGAAAGAAGTACATTGGAGATTGGAGAATGGGGCTAGTCAACACTAGGAGTACAATGAAGAAGTTTCCTCCTACCGTCATGATATATATGGTGAGAATAAGAAGGAAGAATGGAATCTTGAAACTGTGAAGATTCTGGAATCCCAGGAGAAAGAATTCGGTGATGACTGTCTGGTTCTGCTCGTTCATCATCAACTAAGTGATTAGTCTTCTGGAAGTGAGATTAAAGACATGTAGTTTAATGTTGCCGAAGTATAACAAAACATACACTGTATGTTCAGTCTCCCTCTCACATCCATTTTATTGAACCTGTGCTGTCAAAAGTTATGGTTGAACGTTGACTTCCTCCGGTAAGCCCTGTTGGACTGAGGGAAATAGAAAAAATGTATAATAAGGCATCAAAAATATACTTTCCCAGTTTTCAGTAAGGAATACCCTTTTCTTTATTTGTTCTATTTCAATGACAGTTGGGCGTTTCATATTCACATATCTTAATTCTGATAGATCCTGATTGGTTGGGTTTGGGTTCTGCTGAGTGAAAAGACAAATACAATAATTTCTTTGGAGAAAGACTCAAAAAGAAAACCGCTCCTATTTATAGAGACAGAAAAATTGCACAATACATCTTAAAAAAACTTGTAGACAATGCATAACAAAGAATAAGTATGATCGTTTGTAAAATAAGATTTCCAGTTTAAAAAAGCCATGCAGTATCATTGACAATTACATATTGCTCCCAGACTTGCCGATACATCCTCAGATTTTCCTATGCAACCCCATCCTTGCCAATCTGCCCTAGAGTTGCCAAACTGCCACCAGACTTGCCAGACTTGCCTCAGGCCTGCTAACATGCTCCTTGGCTTACTAATACATCCCCAAACTTACCAACTGGCACCTCAGACTTTCCAATCTTCCCCCAGACTTTTGCATGAAATATATCAGTCTTATTACTCACATTAGTGAGATTAGTGTTAAACATGGCCAGAAATTGAATATTATTATTCATGTTTGCAGTACTTACTATTGTAAATACAATCTTACCTAGGAATGTTTTTTTTACTGTATTAATAAAATGCTTAATATTGATATTGTTCCTAAATATGAACTTAATACTAGGAATTAAAAATGCTAACACAATTAATGTGGTTACTTACATTTAATGGTAGATTTGTATTTACTTTATCCCATATTGTATCCTCTGCTACTAATGTTTGAAACATGAAAAAGCCTGTGCTTTTATAGGATTGACGGATGTTGGAAAGGTAACCTGAATGAGCAGATCATTCCACTTGGGGCCATTATTATGCTCATTAATACATTCAGTAACAGAGCCAAAAATGTTATACTTTAGTATTAATGTTGATTGGAATCTGTGGGATATTTAAAGGACAACTGTTGGCAAACAATGTGATTGTAAGTTTGTAAATGTTTTAATTAGAAATACTTTAATGAACAAATGCAAATAAAGTACTTGATTGCGTCCTCTGTGATGTGTATAGTTTTATAAGGGGGCAGACATGTTGTTTAGAATCTTAGGTCAAATGAAGGCATATCTAACCCATCTAATCCTAGATTCTAAACCACATGTCCAACCCCCATACAAAAAATACTTTTAAAAAAGTGCTGTTGTAAATAACCATTTTAATATAGTAATAATACACTGTGAACCAAAAACATTTGGTTTGAGTAAAAGAATCATTTTTTTATTTTATTTTGTAGTTTGGTATTAATGTTAAATGGGATCTGTGGGACATTATGTAATGATCATTAACTGTGTCCACGCCACAGAAGAAAGCAGAGAATATAATGTTTAAGCAGACTGCTTTGAAAGTTACCTCCTGGAACATCTGTCCCTAAACGTTGTATTCATCATGTGACTGACATGAATGACCTGCTGAGGATTATAAAATGAGACACCATCCCTGTAACATATATTTATCATGTGACCGAAATGTACGTCCGAGAAGGGCTTGG
The DNA here is from genome assembly GCA_036172795.1 of Pelodytes ibericus. Classification (NCBI taxonomy): domain Eukaryota; kingdom Metazoa; phylum Chordata; class Amphibia; order Anura; family Pelodytidae; genus Pelodytes; species Pelodytes ibericus. The sequence continues at coordinate 222,265,249 of CM069858.1, read as the reverse complement.
AGAGAACAGTCGCTGTAGCAGCGGCAATCACACTGTTTGAAGTTTTTATGGGACAGGACGTTTGTCAGAAAATAAACTGATAAGGGGAGACCCTTATCAGTTTAACCCCCTCAAGTCAAAGCCTGTACATGTACATTTTTGAAACCCATGAAGGATCAGAAGGTCAAAAGCTGTGACATTTATAAAATACAAACAGCAACAAATTGTTGGGGGGCAGCATAGACTTGACACATTTCACATTTTCTAAATCTTATTCATAAGCCCACAATTTGCTGCAGTGTGTATTTAATACTTTTTTTTGTTTTTAGATCCTGGAGTGACGCTTATTCTTGTTCTTCCCTAATTTCATGTGTGGAGAATGTTAAGCACATTATTTGTTCTGGGAAAATCTATTTCTTCCTGAATACTCATATATAGTGAGTGGAGCCCAGTATATACCGTATTTGCTCGAATATAAGATGACCCTTATTATAAGATGACCCCCAAAAACTAAAAGCCTGAATATAAGACTACTCTATAGGAAAAACAGTTTAACTTGTATATATTCACATGTAAATTGCTTTTTCATATTTAACAAAAATTATGATATAAAAAAATGCATTTCTTGTTTTTATTTCCTTTTATGTGCCAATACTGCCCCTACCCCCAGACTTGCGCAATGCTCCCTCTCCCCTCTCTCCCCCAGACTTGTCCAATGCTGTCTCTCCCCCCATCCCTCCCCCTGATTAGCCCAATGCTGGATCTCCTCCCTCCATCCCCCAGACATGCCCAATGCTGGCTCTACCCCCTCCCTCCCACAATGCTGACTCTCCACCCTCACTCACCCACCCAATGCTGTCTCTCCTCCCTCCCTCCCCCACCCAATGCTGGCTCTCTCACCCTCCCCCTCTCTCTCCTCCCAACCCCCCAAAGGCACCCAATCTCCCTGGTGGGTAGTGGGGCAGGTGGTGGATGTCTACACGATATGCGCACACATCCTCCACTGCAGCCCGGAACGTCCACCAGGACTTCTATGACGGACCGCCGGAAGGTCGCATGACCTTTCCGGCTTCCGTCATAGAAGTCCAGACAGACGTGCTGTGAGCATTGCGCAGACATCCACCAGCTGCTTGCGAGCAGGATCCAGGTCCTCTGCAGCTGTGCGGGGGGACATGGATCCCTGTCTTATAGTCAGACCTCAATTTGAGGTCTGATTATAAGACAAAACTCGAATATAAGAACAAATATGGTATATCTTTTTGAAACACTTCTTGAGAACCCAGATCTGCTATGTAGATGGTTCTTCCTCCTATTCAGAGAAAGGGAAGCTGATGACTGGGTATACTGTGTTTTTCATTTTCTGCACAGGTGGCTGAACTTATTTCCCCTACAAGAACATGTGATCTTTCTACATGGAAGACTGTTACCACATACGCTGTCTATAGATATAACTTTGGAGTAGTCCATGACTTAGAGAGTTAGTCTTACGAAGATGAAGTCTTGCAAAATGTCAGCTTTTAATGACATGCATAAGTAATGAGCGGGTACAAACGATGAACGGGAAGCAAACGGACACTTTCCCTTTTTCTAATGTATCATACACTGTACACAAAGGGTGTTGGCTTTTCGCATAGATTATATTTCTGTCTCCTCCATAATTAGATTACACAGGTTTGCTGGAATATTCTAGAAAAAGGGGTTGGATGAACCAATTTTTGGGATGTAAAAGGGATTCTGGGATAACTGGTTAGGGGTTACTGGGGTCAGTTTTTGGTTAGGAAGCAGAAGAATTCTGGGATGCCAGAGTGAGGTGACTTTTAAATACTGCACTGCTATCCACAATTTGCAAAACCCTTGATGCAGTCGCATACTCAGTCTGAGCAGTGGCAAAATGCGTCGGGTTAGAGACCTCACGTGTAGGGCACTTACTGATCATTTCAGTTATTACATTAGTGCTTAGACTGGTGACTAGCAGGACTTTTATACCTAGTGTGACTGTTTGTAGTGGGGTAGCCGAAGAGTGGCAGGCTATACACAATTAAGCCTTCTGCCTAAGACCACCCATAAACCTGCACGCTACACCTGCACTCAATCACTACATTGACAGTGCTAGTCCTCTCTCTGGCACAGGCTACTGCAAAGTCTGCATGGGACCTTGAATGAAAAGATGTTTGACAGCCCGACAACACATGAGGCATTGAGAGGAATTATCCTCTATACCAACTATGGACAGCAGATGGCAGCAGAGTATACGGAATAAGTGTATTATTTATTTTATCAATAATAGGGGAACGAATTGGTGGTTTAAATATTTACATTAACGTTTTTACATTATATTCACTGGGTGAGTTTTTTTCACCTGAACTTCCACAGGGTTTCAGGAAAGATGGCATCTACCTCATATAAACTCTTGATACATCTTTCTACATTTCAGAGCACATGGACATGTGACATAAAACAATATATTTTTTTAATAAAATCCAAGTAATAAAAATATACGTTTTTTTTTCAAATGTACTTATTTATTAAACATTTTCTTTATAAATGATGTTAAACATTCACTCTAGTCCCCTTCCAGACAGAGTGTACAACAAATAAAAAAATAACAATAACCTATAACAAACATGTAGCTAACAAACAAACTACTAACATAATATATATATATAAAAAAAATTGTAACTGATATCTTATTCTCCGCACTGAATCTTTACTCTTTAATCTATATGAAAATCAAACTCAAAAAAAAGAAAAAATTCCAATTAGTAACATTCAATATTTCACTAAACATCTTGAGTTATTTGATTTGTGACTCAAATTTATTTTGAGGTGTCTAATCTTATTACTCGCCACATTAAAATATAATTAAAACATATTATGACTGCTAGTTTGTGCTCCAATATAATTCTAAAGAACACTTGTCAAGCTGGACCACTCTTTTTTTCTTAAAAATATCAATATTCTTTTTCTAATTCTCCTGACTGAGTGTATGAGAGTAGTGTAGAACTAGATGAATGTAGTGTAGAACCAATAACATAAATATTTTAAAAATAGTTTCACAATTGATGACATGAGAACACAAATACTTAGTCAAAAATATTGACAACTAACATGTATCTCTTGACTGTTAGGACATATACTATCATGAATAAACTATATAACCATAGTAAATAACACATAGACAGAGGCGGCTCTCTAATTAGGCGAGTTAGGCAGCCGCCTAAGGCCTCGCACTCACGTGGGCCTCGCGGCTGCCTAACTCACCTTATTACCGTTAAGCTCCCTGTAACACTAACCTGGGACGTTTCCTCCGTGCATCTTCTCTCCTGCACGGAGGAAGCAAGCTCCGATCGCGTTTTTTTTTTTTTTTTTTAAACTTTATTGAACCCTCGCAGCTTCAATAAAGTTTTAAAAAAAAAAAAAACACGACCGGAACTTCCTTCCTCCGTGCAGGAGAGAAGATGCACGGAGGAAACAACGGAGAGCAGCATGGAGGTAAGTACTAGGGAAGGGGGGGAGGAGGGTGGTACAAACGAGCAAAGCCTGGCATAATGAGTGGCTAAATATTGGCACAGTGTGGGGCAAAATCCTGGCATAATGAGGTGAGGGGCAAAATCCTGGCATAGTGAGAGGCTAAATCCTGGCATTGTGAGGGGCAAAATAGTGGCATTATGAGGGGCAATATCCTGGGATACAGTGGCAAAATCCTGGCATATTGAGAGGCAAATTCTGGCATTGTGAGGGGCAAAATTGTGGCATAATGAGGGGCAAAATCCTGGCACAGAGTGGCAAAATCCTGGCATAGAGTGGCAAAATCCTGGCATATTGAGGGGCAAAATTCTTGCATATTGAGGGGCAAAATCCTGGCAAATTGAGGGGCAAGATCCTGGCATTGTGAGGGGCAAAATTGTGGCATAATGAGGGGTAAAATCCTGGCACAGAGTGGCAAAATCCTGGCATAGAGTGGCAACATTCTTGCATATTGAGGGGCAAAATTCTTGCATATTGAGGGGCAAAATCCTGGCAAATTGAGGGGCAAGATCCTGGCATTGTGAGGGGCAAAATTGTGGCATAATGAGGGGTAAAATCCTGGCACAGAGTGGCAAAATCCTGGCATAGAGTGGCAACATTCTTGCATATTGAGGGGCAAAATTCTTGCATATTGAGGGGCAAAATTCTTGCATATTGAGGGGCAAAATCCTGGCAAATTGTGGGGCAAGATCCTGGCATAGAGTGGCAAAATCCTGGCATATTGTGGGGCACAATCCTGGCATAGAGTGGCAACATTCTTGCATATTGAGGGGCAAAATTCTTGCATATTGAGGGGCAAAATCCTGGCATAGTGAGAGGCTAAATCCTGGCATTGTGAGGGGCAAAATAGTGGCATTATGAGGGGCAATATCCTGGGATACAGTGGCAAAATCCTGGCATATTGAGAGGCAAATTCTGGCATTGTGAGGGGCAAAATTGTGGCATAATGAGGGGCAAAATCCTGGCACAGAGTGGCAAAATCCTGGCATAGAGTGGCAAAATCCTGGCATATTGAGGGGCAAAATTCTTGCATATTGAGGGGAAAAATCCTGGCAAATTGAGGGGCAAGATCCTGGCATTGTGAGGGGCAAAATTGTGGCATAATGAGGGGTAAAATCCTGGCACAGAGTGGCAAAATCCTGGCATAGAGTGGCAACATTCTTGCATATTGAGGGGCAAAATTCTTGCATATTGAGGGGCAAAATCCTGGCAAATTGAGGGGCAAGATCCTGGCATTGTGAGGGGCAAAATTGTGGCATAATGAGGGGTAAAATCCTGGCACAGAGTGGCAAAATCCTGGCATAGAGTGGCAACATTCTTGCATATTGAGGGGCAAAATTCTTGCATATTGAGGGGCAAAATCCTGGCAAATTGAGGGGCAAGATCCTGGCATTGTGAGGGGCAAAATTGTGGCATAATGAGGGGTAAAATCCTGGCACAGAGTGGCAAAATCCTGGCATAGAGTGGCAACATTCTTGCATATTGAGGGGCAAAATTCTTGCATATTGAGGGGCAAAATTCTTGCATATTGAGGGGCAAAATCCTGGCAAATTGTGGGGCAAGATCCTGGCATAGAGTGGCAAAATCCTGGCATATTGTGGGGCACAATCCTGGCATAGAGTGGAAAAAGCCTGGCATATTGAGGGGCAAAATCCTGGCAGATTGAGGGGCAAAATCCTGGCATATTGAGGGGCAAAATCCTGGCATATTGAATGGCTTAATCCTGGCATATTGAGGGGCTAAATCCTGGCATATTGAGGGGGTAAATCCTGACATATTAAGGGGCTAAATCCTGGCATATTAAATGGCTAAATCCTGGCATATTGAGTGGCAAAATTCTGGCATTTTGAATGGCTAAATTACAGTGCATCCGGTGCTGTGAGGAAGAACAAAGTGCCAATCTTCTAGCACAACGTGGTCTGTGAGACCACTTTCAACATTGAGCACCTTTCCTTCTGGCTGAGTGTTTCTGTTAGTGTGTGATTGTGTGCTTTCTGATTGTGTCTGTGAGTCAGTGTGTGCTAGCTGAGTGTATCTGTGAGTGTGTGCTGGCTGAGTGTGATTGTGTGCTGACTGAGTGTGTCTGTGAGTCAGTGTGTGCTCACTGAGTGTGTCTATGAATGACTGTGTGATATGTGTTAGTGTTCACATTTAGGACACAGCAATAACAATGTCAGCCGCACACAATTTTATCTATACCAAATGTTTATAGATGTTTGTAGAATAATTATGAGACAAATACAATTCTAGGAGCTGTTCATTTCTAGAAGCTGGGATTTGAGTCTGATCTTGAAATATGCTATTTCTACAGTTTATTTTTATTATCACTTGCATATATTTTATTTAATAATGTGTGTCCGTGAGGGCCTCATGTTCGACTTTCGCCTAAGGCCTCACAAAGTCTAGAGCCGCCACTGCACATAGATAACTTATTAACAAATAAAACTTAATCTATCATGGCCAAAATAAAATCTGGCCTGTTCTCCCCCACCCTTCACAAAAAAAAGGAAAAAAGAAATAACTTTGCAGCTATGCTACAATTCTCTTATCTGCAAATAGTCTGCCAGAGAATGGCAGTCTGTTCAATAACATGACACTTGCTAAATCTTTCAATTAATTACGTACATTCTCATATATTCTATTAAAAACCTGTCTTGTATCCTAATTTCAACAACATTTAAATATCGCATGGGGTGTAACAAAAATTAGAACATAACAAATTAACATTTTTAGCATCACATGTGTGTGTATATTTACGGTAGACATGTGCAAAACTAAAATTTTCGTTTCGTTTTCGTCCATTCGGACGAAAATGTTATTTAATTCGTCTAAAACGAATTTCGTTCATTACTGCATTCATTTCAGACGAAATTCTTTCATTATTTTCGTTTCATTTTATTCGTTCGTACGAATCAATTGACCTACACATTCCATAAACCGAAAGTCTATAAACGAATGTCATTCAGTTTATAGACTTTCGGCTTATGGAATACATGTAATGCTATTGGCTTTCTATAAACCGAACTAAAGTCCCCATTCTTAAGAAATTCTTATGAATGGGGACTCTAGTTCGGTTCATAGAAAGCCAATAGTATTACATGTATTCCATATGCCGAAAGTCTATAAACCGAACGACGTTCGTTTTATAGAATAGCATTAGCATTACATGGATTCTATAAACCGAAAGTCTATTAACCGAATGGACGAATGGACGAAAATGCTATTTTCGGATGAAAATGCCTTCGTCCGAAAAGGAATGGACATGTCTAATTTACGGTATGTAAACGTGTTAGGTGTGTTTGCTCTGTACTTATTTAAATGTGTACATGTGACTAGTTTGCTCTGAAACTATCCAGAAATGGGCAAAATTGGATATATACTGGTAATCCCACCACAGATCACCTTGCTATACAACAACTGAAAATCATGCACATGAGTCTTGGGGTCCAATTTGCAAAAACGTACACTTATTAAAATACAGTTATCTCTTATTACTATATATCAAATAGCAGTTTTAAGCCGTTGCAAAACTTACTTATTATTCCATATCCAATAGCACCAAGAAACAGTGTACTTGGGAATTACACTATACCTTTAAAACACTGTGTATTGGCAGGGAGATATATCAAACATGCTTTATGGCCATAGACATAGAAGCTAACTCCTTATCTGACACTTCACATGCCGTGCTGTACTGTGAGGGCTCTGAGCAAAAAGATAGTGCTGGATTCTGTGGGACAGGTTTCTTGGGGTCGTTTTCTCTCCCTTTGGTTTGTCTTCTTTAATTATTATTACATTATCACACCTGAATTAAATACTGCAGTCACATAAATTTGGGTGGTAATATCATGGAATCCACATTGTATCATCATAAACAGAGGCATTCTTCATTTTTCTTTTCAAAAAACTTATATACTTGTACAATATCAATCACAACAGGTTTTCCCGCTCACTCACGACACGGTTCTTGGGAATTTAAGTTGCAGATATAAGAATTTGCAAGGTCTCAAAAACACTATATACATGTCTCATCTCTATTACATTAAGAATACTATTACAAAATCTGTACTTCTCCATAGGAACTGGCACAGTTATCACTTCAAAATACAGGCACAAACATTTGTATTCGTATGGGTACTTCATTGGTAAAATAGTACTATCTTAATGGAACAGTATCAGTAGTAGCCTATAATTTCTAGCACAACCATCAGCAATTTCTAAGCAGCTGACTTATGTCAGGGCTGGGGCAGTCCCAGACTTCCAACAACAATCATCACAGTTAGTTCAAGACTGTGTATTCTTATAGAGGCTTAAATATACTTTACTGGATTCAAAGAAACACAGATAGCACAACGATTTTAACAATTAATCATGTACTCACCCAGTTTATTTGAATCCCACTTCAAACACCAGCTGTAAGGGACTAAATGCTGAGTGGTCTGTTCAGCAACATATAAGACCTTTACAATAGATTGATATGGATTGCCGTGCTGATAGTGAGGCAGGACAAGTGCTTGGAGATGCAAGGTCGATGAAGGAAAAGCATTACGAACATAAAAGCATTAGTCGCTACAATCTAATTGGTTATTCCCATATACATAAAGAAAATACACTTGGACGTAATATGCAAAATAAAGTTACAAAAGTTGTTCTCCCTTTGGTTGGCCCTACTGGATAGAGGAAAATCATTTTTGTTTTCTTTAAAAAAAGTAATTTTGTTTAAATATAAAGTCTGATAAATCCCTATTATTTGTGTTTTACTTGGTGCAAAGACAAATATAGATCTTCTTTGGTGAAGGTTAAAAAAAAAATAAAAGCACTATAATGAAACATAGAATGTGCCGGCAGATAAGAACCATTCGGTCCATCTAGTCTGCCTAATTTTCTAAATACTTTTATTAGTCCCCAGTTCCCTATCTTATATCTAGAATAGCCTTGTGCCTATCCCACTCATGCTGAAAATCCTTGACTGTGTTTACCTCTACCACTTCCGCTGGAAGGCTATTCCGTGTATCGACTACACTCTCAGTAAAGTAATACTTCCTGATATTAAGTTTAAATCGTTTCCCGTCTAATTTAAGACTATGTCCTCTAGTTGTGGTAGTTTTTTTTTCTTTTAAATATACTCTCTTCCTTCCTACTGTGTTGATTCTCTTTATGTATATAAATGTTTCTGTCATATTCCCCCTGTAACGTCTTTCCTCCAAGATATACATGTTAAGATTTTTTAACATTTCCTATTAAAAAAAAATGGAGTATTTCTTAAAACGCAAATATAGCACACAGAACTGTAACAAAAATCATAGATAATACATAACAAAGATACATTAACCCCTTAAGGACAGAGACTTTGAAACATTTTTGTCCTTTCTGGACAATGGCTATTTTAACATTTCTGTGCTGTTTGTGTTTAGCTGTAATTTTCTTCTTTGTCATTTGCTGTACCCACACATATTATATATTGTTTTTATCGGGACAAGAAGGGCTTTCTTTGGATGCCATCTTTTTGATCATATGTTATTATATTATAAAAAAAATAATAAAATATGCTAAAAAAAAATAAAATACACAAATTTTAGACTTTTATTTGAAACATCTTCTCCTCGACAAAAGCGTACGAAAAAACCTGCTAAATAGATTCTACTATTTCTCCTGAGTACAGGGATACCAATGAAAATGAGAAACAAAAGGACATGCACTCCGGAGTAGGTTGAATGATAAAGGATTTTATTAAATCAAGGAAACATCACGAACATCAGGGATAACAAACAGATAAAACAGATGCCTTACGCGTTTCACGTGTCTCCACGCTTATTCATAGGCTTGTGAATAAGCGTGGAGACACCCTAGGCTGTTTTAAATGGTGGTATTTTAACACTTTCCATGAACTAATTCTACCACCAGCCTTTGTCAAAGTTTTTGGTAGTAATTTTTGTGTGTTTTTTCCAACATACATTGTACTTTAGACACAAATTCACAGATTTTGGTATGTGTCAATGACAAACAATACCACAATATATGTTCAGCAACATCTCCCGAGCACAGGGATACTACCCATGCATAGCTTTGTCAGCTTTGTTGGGGGTTGAAAGGCTACATTTGAGAGGTGCACTTTTTGATTTTCCAACTTGACAAAAAAAGAAATCTAGAAACGAACAGAGAATTAATGAGGGAATTTTAAAACATGAAAACAGTATGGATTATATTATTATATGAGAGTTGTGTTTTCTTTCAGGAGAATTGTAAATATGAAGTTTCCAATGCAGCTGTCTGGTGAGCATATAAAGCCGCCATAAGAGGCTATCTTATTAAGCCATAACATCAAATGAAAAAGGATCGTATGGGGGAAGACCCTCTCGGATCTATATATAACTTTAAATACATATCTTAAACAAAATAAATGTGATTCAACTAAGGCTAATTCAGACACGATTGTGGAAATAAAAACTAGTATAAATAAGATTCATATGGAGAAAACCGACAGGAATTTGCAATATTTAAACACTAGATTCCACTATCTGGGGAATAGAGCTAATAAGATCTTGATGAACAAAGTTAACGGGAAAAAAATATCAAATAAGAACTGTTGGCCAGAAGGTTTTCATTTAAGTTCTACCAATCACTCTATGACCTGCTGGCAGAACAGGATAAACTATAAAATATAATTATAAAAAGATAACGGACCATCAAAGAGAAGAATCCAATGCCCCTCTGACAGATAAAAGATAAATTGATAGCCAGTTTCACTAGAAATTTTTATTGTTTTATGAAATCCAACAAAAGGACCTGGAGAAATGTTAAGGGTGTTCCTATTTTGTAGACTGGCAAGAACCTAGAGATTTGCAATTATAGGCCCATTTCCTTGTTGAATGTGGACTCCTCACTGCTTCAGTCTTAGAAAGAAAGTGGGCATTGGAGATATTTAATTTATTTATCTATCCATTAAGTGTTTGACCAGGAAGGATACCTTGATCTTTCTCTCATTTTCAAGTATGTCCTTGGTCCCCAAACTATTAGAATTGGATTACAATAAAAATAAATGTAAAAAAAGTATAATCCCAGCAGATTTTCTTAGAAAATAAAGAGTTTGATTTCCAATCTTCTCTATTAATTCATTGTTATACTTTATTTTTTTTATATAGGTCTTATATTTAAGATTACAAATAACATTAAAAACATTCTTTAACAAACAAACTAAATGCTTTCCTGATTTCCTGGTTTCTTAAGCTATAAATGACAGGGTTAAACAATGGGGTCCCCATAGTGTACAAAAGAGATGTGAACTTGTTGATATTTAACACAAATCCTCTGGACGGGCTCACATAAATGCCAATTAATGTCGAATAATATACACACACAACGGTCAAGTGGGAGCTACAGGTGGAGAAGGTCTTCTGTCTCCCAGTATTGGAAAATATTCCAAATATAATGAAGAAAATATGGATGTACGTGTAAATGACAAAACCAAATGGTAAAAGAAGCAAAAATGGGGTGACCACCAATTTTTCCAGGTCAACAACAGATGTGTCTGAGCATGAGAGCTCTAGAATTTGAGGTAAATCACAAAAAAAGTGGTCCATCAAGTTATGATTACAAAACTGAAGATCATCAACCAAAACACGGATAATCAAGGAAAAGAAAAAGCCAAGAAACCAACACCAGAAAACGAAATTGAGCCGTAACCTAAATCCCATTATAGAAGAATAATGTAGAGGTCTACAGATGGCTAAGTATCGATCATAGGACATCACTGCGAGAAGGTAAGACTCTGTAGCGGCACACCAACTAAATATCTCAAACTGGGTGAGACAGCAAAATAGAGATATCATGCTGCCCTCCTCCAGAATAACATGTAGCATGTAGGGTGCAATAGTTGTGGTCAAAATAGCATCACATGAAGACAAATGGCTGAGGAAGAAGTACATTGGAGTTTGGAGGGTGGGACTGGTTGAAACTAGGAGGACAATGAAGAAGTTTCCACAAATGGTCATGACATATATAGTGAGAAGAAGAAGGAAGAATGGAATCTTGAAGCTGTGAAGATTCTGGAATCCCAGGAGAAAGAATTCAGTGATGACTGTCTGGTTCTGCTCGTTCATCATCTGTCAACTAAGTGATTTGTCTTCTAGAAGAGGGAATCAATACATGTAATTTAATGTATAACAAAAAAAAAAACATTGGCTTTTCATACCCAAGCCAGCCAAAGTCATGGTTGAAAATGAGACTCCTTCCAGTTAACTCTGCTGGATTATGGAAAAATAATAATTTTATTTTCTGTAAAAATGTATATATTATTTGTTCTTATTCTATGACATTTACATTTTTAATTTGCCTCAAGTTTCATAAATACCTATTATCTGGGTTTTACTGGGTTCAAATATCGTCTTTGGTGAAAACAACACTATTTATTGTCACAAGCATGTTGTGCATAGACCCTTAAAAACGTCACAGACAATACATAACAAAGAATAAATAAAATGCATTTATCACAAATAACAGTTGCAGACACTATATGGACAAAAGTATAGGGATACCTGACCATTTCACCAATATGGACTTTTATGATGTTGCATTCTCAATATATAGACACTTAAATTTAGTTGGTCCACTCTTTTGCAGCTATAATGACTTCCTCTCTTTCCACAAGATTTTGGAGTGTTTCTGTGGGAATTTGTGCCCATTCATCCAACAGAGCATTTGTGGGATATTTGATGAGAAGCCCTAGCTTGCACTATCCATTCAAGTTAATCCCCAAGGTGTTTAATGGGATTGAGGTCATGCACTGTGCAGGCTAGTCAAGTTATTCCACACCCAAATCCTCCAACTTTGTCATTATGGTCCTTGCTATGTGCACAGTTATGCTGAAATAGTAAAGGGCTTTCCCAAAACTATTCCCACAAATTTGGAAGCAGAGTATTGTCCAAAAATGTCCCTTCACTGGAAGTAAGGAACCTAGCCCTGCACCTGAAAAGCAGCCCCATATAATCATCCCTCCTCCACCAAACTTTAAATTTGCCACAATTTTGGTAACATTCTCCTAGCATCAGACAAATCTAGACTCCCCCATCATACTGCCAAACAGTGAAGCGGGATTTGTCACTCCACAGAACATATTTCTACTGCTCGAGAGTCCAGTGGCGGTGTGCTATACACCACTCGATCCAACGCTTGGCATTGTACTTGTTGATGCAAGGCTTGCATACAGCTGTTTGGTCATGGAAGCCCAATCCATGAAGCTCCTGCCGCACAATGCCTGTGCTGATATTACACTTCCACTTTCCAATAATACCATTTACTGTTAACCGGGGAATATTTAGCAGGGATGACATTTTACAAACTAAGTTATTGCAAAGGTGGCATGGAATCACAATACCACACTTGAATTTGCTGAGCCCTTTAAAGAGGCCCATGGCTTCCACAAATGTTTGTAAATGCAGACTGTATGACTAGGTGCTTGATTTTATACATGTGTCTAATTGAAACAAATGCATTTAATAGTTAAGTGGTGTATCCCAATACGTTTGTCCACATAGCGTATGTAGCTATAAGTTCAGCATATGACTCTAATTCATAGAGTTTGCCAACATATGTTAGAAAATAGTCACATATGCAAGTATTCAATGGTTTAGGGCATAGAAATCACAAGAAAGTATCCAACACTCAAGAATCTTCAGTGAAGATTTATTCAGAACGCAGGCGACGTTTCAACCCTGGTGGGGGTTTTTCAAAATGTCGCCTGCGTTCTGAATAAATCTTCATTAAAGATTCTTGAGTGCTGGATCCCTTCTTGTGATTTCTATTTTGGTGGCTTGGGTGGCGTCCCGGGACCTCGGCACCTCCTCGTTACGAGTGCTTTACTTGGTGCCTTTATAGAGTGAAATTTATTTTACATATAATTTTGTTTTGTGTGGTTTATTTATACTTTGTTATGTATTGTCTTTGCAACATGTTTCTATATTCAAGCAATCTATTTGTTTTTTATATATATATTTTTTTTGGTACCCAAATGTCTCTCTCCCTGTTCCCTGCTCTGACCTCTCTCTTTTCTCCAAGAACACCATCTGCATTTTGTAGAGTAGGGGTTCCACAGAATTCAAACTGAATGTGTTATGGGGGTAACTAGATGTAGGGAACCCATTGTTACAAAACATTAAGGTCTTGATACAATTGTTCTGCCCCAAACTGGAATGATAACATGACTACAGTAGCTGTGCCAATGATTGATGGTTATTCAACCAAAAAAGTGTGTAAATAAATTTGTATAAATAAAATACCATACTTTTGTTCTAACCAAGTGTGCAAAGCTACTCAAATATCACAATTGTTCCTCACTATACAAGAATGATTTGATTGGATCAAATGTAAGCTTTATCAAATGTTCATTAATGATAGAATAAAAATGAAATACGTTATCAAGCCTTGTTTCCTAGTATTGCAATATCATGGTGTTTAGCTTCTTGGGTCACATCTTCCTTCATCTGATACAACATGTCATCCCTCTGATAGATCTTTACAGAGCAGGGGGCTCAATAAGAAACTTTAATAGTATTCCTTTATTCAAACATGTTTTATTTCAATGTCTACACTTGATGCAATATTTAAATTGAGCATAACTTAAGACAGCTTAGAGACAGCTCGGCTTGTCATGAAATGGATTTGAAGCTCCACTGTGACGGGGGTTCTTGGAGCCAGAAGACTCCCTGTAGACTATGGACCCTGTCTGTAAATATAGTAGTTTGAAGGTACACACTTTGAGGGCGCCAGTGGACCCCTGTTTTCAACTGGACTTCAAATACAGGCTCATTCAGGATGTGAGCCAAGATGTGTACTTTAGGATTTAAGCCTTTGTCCCATTCAATGTGTTTTCCCCAGGTTAAGATTGTATCCTATCCTGTAAACCCCTGTAATAATGTCACCTTAGCCATTGTCTTCATGCAAGTCATTCAGTGTCCTGTTGTACAGTGATGTCATTTAGCAAGTTACTTTAATTGAGTGCACTCTGTATGTATCTGATACCTTTGTATCCTGAAAGGTGTGAGGCAGGATTTCCCCATTGTATGTCCTTCTGTTAAACTGATTAGATTGTGTTGATTATGTGTCTTATTGTGTGTATTGTAATTAGGTTTACACATGGTCATTTCTATCTGGATTACTAATGCTGTGATGTCATGTTTATGTGTATATAAATCTGTGCTGTTTCACAAATAAAAAGAGTTGTTCTTCTTGCTGTACCTAACTGCTAGATGTCCTGTCTGCTTTGAGTACAAAGAGCAAGGGTCCAGGAAAGACTTGCTGGGTGAATGCTGAGCTGTAATCGGGGGCTAAGGAGGTGATTTCATACAACGGACAGAGGGTCTACTACGTCGGGTAGACGGTCCGTTACAGGGCTATTTTATTCTCTCTCGTTTTTTTAACTGGGGATAAATGTTTCTTCTGTGATAAATATATGAATATTGAATTACTCAGTTCAAGGAGATTAGTGATCTAAACATGTCCAGAAATGTAAAATTAGTATAAAATAAAATGCAGTAATTACAGTTTCACATACCATCATATCCTGAAATGTTACTGTGCAGTTTTATTAAATTAGTATTATTGATTTTTTTCCCCTTAATTATTTAAACAAACTTTTTGTAATAACAAGGATAAAGCAATGAATATGCTAATATGTTTATTTGCATCGATAAAGCAGTCTAAAAAAAATGTATTCGCATAATGTGCTTAAGAAAGGTAATAGAAGAGTAAAAAACACATGTAAATCCAAAGACAGACCTAGAAAGTTTGGGGGAACAACTCTCAATATTTTCTTCAGATATAGGTGATGTCTGTACCGATAAAAGATATAATGCAGAATAAAGTGTAACACTTTATAGATAAATGGAGATCCGATAAACGTCATCCAGCGTACTTACATTTCTAAGAGATTAATGTAGATATACTGCTTAATTTAATCCGCCATTCTCTGGCCGCCCCTCTTAGATCCAGTCCTCCCCCAAATTTCAAGCTTTCCAAAATCCACTGCTTAACGATATCAATCAGATTCAGTCACAAAGAATACACAAAAAAGAAGGGAAGAAGAAATAAGCATTGCATAAAAATGTTATAAAGTATAATAAAATGCATATGGTTGCAGATAATATTTGAAGTTGTGGTCACTAAAATAAACACACTCCAGTAAGTAAACCTGAGTACATTCTTGCTCAAAGTATAGTTATCGTATAGCAAAGCAACGCTGTCTCATTCAAAATTTTGAAATCATACACAACGCATTTCACAGAGCTCCAGCCTTCATCAGTTGTGTATACTTTAGCACAAAATGCATCAAGCTAGGGCTGCCAGCCTATACCATCTGTTACTGTTTTCTTTCATACCCTCATGATGTACTGTTGCTTTTTTTTCTCTCTAAATTATATATTTATTGGCATCAAATATAAATAATATAAACAAGTAAATGCCAGTTTTTTTTTTTTTTTCTTCTTTTATTAAATTTATTGGCAAATTACATATAATAAATACATTCAAATTCAAAATCACAATACAGGAACATCACATTAGGCACTTTGATAGTATTACTAATTTCATCCCACACTTTTTAAATATTATACACAGTCTGTCAACCGATTCTAGGAGGGTCGTTAAATATTGGTTGATTATCTGACTACTGATTTTATTATAAATATCTATGTCCAGAAGAGGGGAGGACAGGGAACAGAAGTAGAGCTTAAGGAGTTCCTGCCAATCTCACTTACATCCAACCAAAAGACGTAGTCTATCTCACCATACCTACTAATACACACTTACTATCATTCAAAGCTCGTTGTCCTCGCTATCTCGGTGGCCCGGGGTCTGACTATGGGTCTTGGGGAGAAGGGGCGGGGAAGTCCCATGAGGGGGAGGAAGGTTAATCAAGATAACTATTCATTGGGGTCCATATGTCCCGGAATCTTGCCTCTGATTTAGATAGGGGCTTTTCCATTTGTTTTTGGAATCTGATTTGAGCTTTTATCTCCTTCCACCCTGGAGGGTCAGGATTTCTCCAGCTGCGGGCCAAGCATATTTTAACTGCGGAAAGTATATGGATAGTGAGAATTTGTTGAGGTTTGGTCATACTAGTACATTCCAGGGCAAACAGAAAGAGCGAAGGTGTAAGAGGGCCATGGAGGTTACATGTCTTCTGCAGGAGAAGATGGAGTCTGTTTTTTATGTCTGATAGCCTTTCGCATTCCCACCATATGTGGTACATGGTTCCCAGCGATGTCCCACACCTCCAGCACAGTTGAGATGTCCCGGGCTGGAACCTATGGAGACGTGTGGGGACCATGTACCACCTATATAGAACCTTATAGTAAACCTCCTGTAACGTGACACAATGAACTGTAGTCATATTGAGCTCAACTACTTTATACCATTGTTCCTCCGAGTAAGATCTTTGGAGATCTCTCTCCCATTTAGTTATAGAAGTAGGGAGTAAAAAATGTTGTCTTTGGTCCATATGCACTGTTAATTTTGAGATTAATTTTGTTTTATGGTGGGCTACAATGAATTCGTCTAAAATATCTTGAGGGGCGAGTTTGATTTTTTTAAGATAATTCCGTACTCTGAGATATGTGAAAATCTCTGTTTCCGGGAGAGAGAATTTATCGTTAGCTTGTTCAAATGAAATTGGGCCGTCATTATTCATTAAGTCTGAGATATATGTTATTCCCTTATTTTTCCAGACAGAAAGATTTAAGTCTGGAATATAAAATTCGAGTGTTTCTATAGGAGCATTAGCTTTTAAGGGGGTTATCGTCCCAGAGGTAATTCTGTTTTTTTCCATATTATTAAATATGTCTACAATTATTGGGGATTTTATTTCCAGTTTATTAAATTCGTGCTTAGTAACCCAGTATAGGTGAAATGGATTCATATTGAGAGTTTGGACTTCCTCAAGCTGCATCCATCTACTTTTTGTATCAATCTTACTTTGCCATTCCAGTGCATGCACCAGCATAGATGTTTCATATAGTCTGCGCAGGTCTGGGAATCCCAGACCTGCACAGCTAATGCTTCTTATAAGATCTGCTCTTTTTATTCTAGATTTTTTACCCTGCCATACGTATGAAAGAAAGATCTTCGTAATTAATTCCAATATTCGTCTAGGAACCCGAAGTGGGATCACTCTAAAGAGATACTGAATTTTGGGGACTACGTAGGCTTTAAGGGCGTTTATTCTTCCAATCCAGGAAAGTTCTGTTCCTCTCCACTTCTCCAGTTTATTTTTTAACTCCGCTATTAAGGTTTGGTAATTTAAATTCACCAAAGATTCTAGGGAAAAGGTGAGTTTTATTCCTAGATAATTAATGATGGAATTTGAGCAGTCAAAATGATATAAGATTTCTAGTTGTGCAATTTGGACTGGTACGAGAAAGATAGTCATTACCTGAGTTTTGGTTAAGTTGATTTTATAGTTTGAGTATTCACCAAACTCTTTGATGATATTTAAGACTACATGGATTGACGACAAGGGTGATGTAAGAGTCAGTATTATGTCATCAGCGTATAATGCTAATTTATGTTCTTGAGTTCTTATTGTTATGCCCTTTACTGATTGTGTATGCCTTATGGCCGCCGCTAAAGGTTCGATTGTTAGGGCATAAAGCATTGGGGCTAATGGACATCCTTGTCTAGTTCCATTATAGATTGTAAATGGCTGTGATTTTAGGAAGAGTCCTGTTACATAAGCTTGGGGTTGATGATAGAGAGACATCACTAGATGTTTAAAGGATCCCTGTAATCCAAATATCTCCAATACCTCGGCCAAGTATGTCCAGTTCACCCGATCGAAAGCCTTCTCAGCATCTAGTGCTAAGAAGGCTGTCGGTATCTTGGATGTCTTAATTTCAGAGATCAGATTTATTAATCTACGGACATTATCCTCAGTCGTTCTTCCTTGGATAAATCCAGTCTGATCCGGGTGAACTAGGCCTGGGAGGATAGGACCCAGACGTTTTGCCAATATTTTAGAGTAGATCTTAATATCATTGTTAATTAAAGAAATTGGTCTATAGTTTTTGACAAATTTTGGGTCCCTCCCCTCCTTTGGAATCGGGAGTATAGATGCTTGTAGCATCTCTGGCGGGAAGGAATTACCTTCCCTTATATAGTTAAACATCTTCAATATTATCGGGGAGATCCATGGGTCCATTAACTGATAAAACATAGATGTGTATCCATCTGGGCCCGGGGATTTCCCTGATTTAAGCTCATGTATTACTTCTTTAAGTTCAATCAGAGTAAAAGGTTGACTCAGAATTTCAGAATCTTCTGTAGTAACTTTAGGGAGATCAAGTTTTTGAAGGAACCTTCCAATCTGGTGAGTTGATTTAGAGTAAATGCCAGTTTTGAACTACAAAAAAACTTCTGAGGAGATCCGAGGAGAGGGATTCCAGATAAACTGATTGTAACATAACAAATAACACATAGGAGGAATCGCAGTAGATACATTTGGTATTTAAAATGAAAAAGAGGGGAAAAGAGTGGTAAGAGGCATGTGAATCACGTGTAGCATAATAGAACTGGTATACTGTCTGCTATATAAGAGAAGGAGATACAAAACGCATCTCACTATACAATATATAGTACCCTCCTTATAGCATCCACACATTAAACCTTGTGCATAAAAACAACTGAAGAGGAAAAGAGCAAAGGTTTTTACTGTTTTTAAATATATCGAATTAAAGTCTAAGTTTAAGAAGTGATACCTGGCGTCTGGCTGATGCTTCTACCCACAGATTATTGTATATCCGTTATCCCATATCATCTCTGGTACTGATATTTGCAATCTAAAAAAAGCCTGCATTTTTATAGATTTGAAGCATGGTAGAAAAGGTACATTTAATGAGCTGCTAATTCCACAAGGGGGACATTATTGTGTTTACCGATACAATCAGTAACATAATTAGTTTATTTTTAATTTTTAATTGCGATCTGTGGGGACAGTTAAAGGACAACTGTTGGGAAACAAGATTTAATTGAAGTGTAGTCATTTTAAATACAAACGTTTTAATGAAAGAATACAAATAAAGTACCTCATTGAGCACTCTTTGTTCTATACAGCTAAATCAGAAGGTGGACATGTTGTTCAAAATATTGGTTTAAATAAAGGCATTTAACATTGGGTATCCTCCCATTAAGGTGAATACCTTCACCTCAATGTTGAGGTGCCTTGAGAAGTGTCCCTTATTTCGAGTCTACAGTGCGCCTCCTCAGATCCAATACCAGTAGTTACAAGATAGTCACTTTAGCATTTTGATACTTGTTCACCTTCAATATAATTTCTTAACCCAAGTCCTCAGACTACATATCTTCACTTTTTTACTGCCTTAGTAATTTTACAGACTGAGTTACATTATTTTGTATTTAAGTGTTCTTGCATAGCAAGACCACTTAATGTTATCTCACATATATATTATTAAGTGTTCTTGCATAGCAAGACCACTTAATGTTATCTCACATATATATTATTAAGTGTTCTTGCATAGCAAGACCACTTAATGTTATCTCACATATATATTATTATTATTATAGCAAAATTTGCCACCCTAACTCCTCCCACAGTTTTTACACTACATAGACAAAAATTTACCAAAACGTGCAGATTGTTCCCGATCGGATTGCTATTACTTTGTGGAACGTTTCGCCGAATGGTTCACGGAATATCGTCGTTTTTGTGGCGCAATTTGTCCCATAGGAATGAATGGCAAAGCTAGAGTGGGAGCTGCCAAAAGCTGAAAAATCAGGACATGATTTCTAAACTGCCACCACTCCCTCATTTTCAAGCCCACCTACACAAATCTTATATCAAAACGTTCAGCTATCCCTGGTGCCACTAAACATGTAAACGGCTAAGCCGTAGTCCTGATAATTTTCACAATATGACCATTTGTTTGCAACCAACGCCGTCCATTGACATTCATTGAAACTTCACTCTGCAAAGCTCAAATTTGAAGTGAAATTTCTAAACTGCGGCTGTGCCTTCATTTTTAATACTTCAGAGACATACTATGCATCAAAATGTAGGTCTGGGTCTTGTGATTCTCACAATATAAAGCTCTTCGCTGTAGGATTGATAGTTTTTAAAATACGACCGTTTGAATATGGCAACCGCCAAAATACTCTGACCTGTGTCAAGCTGCAGCAGCAAGTGATGTCATAGACAGGGCCTTTTGAACACCTGCTAATGTTTTTATAAATGTATGGTTTAATGTAACTGTGCAACAACGTTGCAATTAAATGTGCTATGTAAATGATAACAGTTACTCCGCCCACTCCAGTTGTAGACTACAGGTGGAGGCAAGAACACTTCACACAATTTCCCCAGAAATTGTAACTTTTCTAGTTAAGTGTTCTTGCATAGCAAGACCACTTAATGTTATCTCACATATATATTATTATTATTATAGCAAAATTTGCCACCCTAACTCCTCCCACAGTTTTTACACTACATAGACAAAAATTTACCAAAACGTGCAGATTGTTCCCGATCGGATTGCTATTACTTTGTGGAACGTTTCGCCGAATGGTTCACGGAATATCGTCGTTTTTGTGGCGCAATTTGTCCCATAGGAATGAATGGCAAAGCTAGAGTGGGAGCTGCCAAAAGCTGAAAAATCAGGACATGATTTCTAAACTGCCACCACTCCCTCATTTTCAAGCCCACCTACACAAATCTTATATCAAAACGTTCAGCTATCCCTGGTGCCACTAAACATGTAAACGGCTAAGCCGTAGTCCTGATAGTTTTCACAATATGACCATTTGTTTGCAACCAACGCCGTCCATTGACATTCATTGAAACTTCACTCTGCAAAGCTCAAATTTGAAGTGAAATTTCTAAACTGCGGCTGTGCCTTCATTTTTAATACTTCAGAGACATACTATGCATCAAAATGTAGGTCTGGGTCTTGTGATTCTCACAATATAAAGCTCTTCGCTGTAGGATTGATAGTTTTTAAAATACGACCGTTTGAATATGGCAACCGCCAAAATACTCTGACCTGTGTCAAGCTGCAGCAGCAAGTGATGTCATAGACAGGGCCTTTTGAACACCTGCTAATGTTTTTATAAATGTATGGTTTAATGTAACTGTGCAACAACGTTGCAATTAAATGTGCTATGTAAATGATAACAGTTACTCCGCCCACTCCAGTTGTAGACTACAGGTGGAGGCAAGAACACTTCACACAATTTCCCCAGAAATTGTAACTTTTCTAGTTATTATTATTATTATAGCAAAATTTGCCACCCTAACTCCTCCCACAGTTTTTACACTACATAGACAAAAATTTACCAAAACGTGCAGATTGTTCCCGATCGGATTGCTATTACTTTGTGGAACGTTTCGCCGAATGGTTCACGGAATATCGTCGTTTTTGTGGCGCAATTTGTCCCATAGGAATGAATAGCAAAGCTAGAGTGGGAGCTGCCAAAAGCTGAAAAATCAGGACATGATTTCTAAACTGCCACCACTCCCTCATTTTCAAGCCCACCTACACAAATCTTATATCAAAACGTTCAGCTATCCCTGGTGCCACTAAACATGTAAACGGCTAAGCCGTAGTCCTGATAGTTTTCACAATATGACCATTTGTTTGCAACCAACGCCGTCCATTGACATTCATTGAAACTTCACTCTGCAAAGCTCAAATTTGAAGTGAAATTTCTAAACTGCGGCTGTGCCTTCATTTTTAATACTTCAGAGACATACTATGCATCAAAATGTAGGTCTGGGTCTTGTGATTCTCACAATATAAAGCTCTTCGCTGTAGGATTGATAGTTTTTAAAATACGACCGTTTGAATATGGCAACCGCCAAAATACTCTGACCTGTGTCAAGCTGCAGCAGCAAGTGATGTCATAGACAGGGCCTTTTGAACACCTGCTAATGTTTTTATAAATGTATGGTTTAATGTAACTGTGCAACAACGTTGCAATTAAATGTGCTATGTAAATGATAACAGTTACTCCGCCCACTCCAGTTGTAGACTACAGGTGGAGGCAAGAACACTTCACACAATTTCCCCAGAAATTGTAACTTTTCTAGTTATTATTATTATTATAGCAAAATTTGCCACCCTAACTCCTCCCACAGTTTTTACACTACATAGACAAAAATTTACCAAAACGTGCAGATTGTTCCCGATCGGATTGCTATTACTTTGTGGAACGTTTCGCCGAATGGTTCACGGAATATCGTCGTTTTTGTGGCGCAATTTGTCCCATAGGAATGAATGGCAAAGCTAGAGTGGGAGCTGCCAAAAGCTGAAAAATCAGGACATGATTTCTAAACTGCCACCACTCCCTCATTTTCAAGCCCACCTTCACAAATCTTATATCAAAACGTTCAGCTATCCCTGGTGCCACTAAACATGTAAACGGCTAAGCCGTAGTCCTGATAGTTTTCACAATATGACCATTTGTTTGCAACCAACGCCGTCCATTGACATTCATTGAAACTTCACTCTGCAAAGCTCAAATTTGAAGTGAAATTTCTAAACTGCGGCTGTGCCTTCATTTTTAATACTTCAGAGACATACTATGCATCAAAATGTAGGTCTGGGTCTTGTGACTCTCACAATATAAAGCTCTTCGCTGTAGGATTGATAGTTTTTAAAATACGACCGTTTGAATATGGCAACCGCCAAAATACTCTGACCTGTGTCAAGCTGCAGCAGCAAGTGATGTCATAGACAGGGCCTTTTGAACACCTGCTAATGTTTTTATAAATGTATGGTTTAATGTAACTGTGCAACAACGTTGCAATTAAATGTGCTATGTAAATGATAACAGTTACTCCGCCCACTCCAGTTGTAGACTACAGGTGGAGGCAAGAACACTTCACACAATTTCCCCAGAAATTGTAACTTTTCTAGTTGTGTATTACAGTTTGACTCTTTTTTCATGTTTTTAAGGCTGCCACGTTTTCTCCATAAAAATACCCGCTATGCCACTGCCCGGTTGACTTAACATTGACAAAAAATATTGCGTGTCAGGTCTACACACGTGTCATTGTATTACCCTTTGTGGGAACTGGTGAATCTGATCATACATGGAAAGGCTATATCACAGCTTAAGGGGGCTGAATGCTGGATACACTGTTGTGCGATCCCATTCTGACAGGTGTGTGTGGAATTTACAACTTGTGGCAAAATCCTGAATAGTTTTTGGATAACAGATAATTTTGGATAGTGGATTTCTGGATAAGGGATACTCAACCTGTAATATATTCTGGTGGGTATGAAGTCAGCTGATGAACAATATGAGATACAACAGTAAACAGATGGTTACCTGCAATTACAGATCTAGTGTCATTTTGTTTGTTCTTTCAGCGTTGCTACAATGCCTCTATGTAGAGGCATTGTGCAACACTAATAACATGTGCAGGGGCGCAGTCCGAAAACCCCACAAGGTCATCTTATCCACCATATTTAATATGGTGGTGCCTGTGGTGTAACACCAGATTAATATAAAATATATAAATGATTCTGTCTACTTTAAAAGATATTTAATAAGAGGCAAAAACACAGTAACATACAATAATTAGTGACAGTCCAACACGCAATACCACATTCTCCCAAGACTAAAACCTTAATCATAGTTTTCAACCATAAGATCCATTATAACCCATCACAGATTGCCCCATGCATGCAGGAGGCAGGCAAGCCAGGAAGATACTGATTGTTCATTCAACAGGTATTTTGAATGGCTTGTGAGGTCATTAGAGGTGTGCCCTCATTAACATATCAAAAGAAAAATGTTGTACAGGAGCATTGACCACAGTGCCGCCGGGACAAACGATCTTAGGAAGTGATCAACATTCACTTCCTAAGATCAAACGGTGTTGCTGAAATGCCTGGATATGTAGGCATTCAGCAACACCTTCAAATCGTTGGTGTGATCTTCGTGGTTGCTCTGATGATGACGAAATGTCACTTACATTGCAACGGAATCCCTGCTAGAAGATCACGTAAAGTAAACACATTTTTATTACTATGTCTGAGTGCATGCTTATGCCATCCTCGCCTCGGATTCTGAGGCCACTGACACAGGGTCAGATTTTGATACATCATCTAGTGATGGATCAGTGGCTGCTGGGCCACCGGCCACAAGGAGTCATGAGTCTCCGGATGGCAGTGCTGCTGAGGTGAGGATAGCGCCTTATCGTTATAGGCCAACTATCCCTCCTTTTACTCCAGTTCCTGGCATCAGTACTGATGTTACAGGATTTATCTCCCTGCAGTTTGTCCAAATTTTTATAGGTTATGATCTACTGGGGGAGATTGTCTCCCAGTCTAATCTTTATGCTCAGCAGTTCCATGTTGATCACCCAACTTTGTTTTTGGGAAGGCAGCAATGGGCACTTACAATGTTGATGGGTGCTATAAAGAAGCTGTCCATTCACTCCTACTGGAGCACAAGCCCCATCTGCAGTACCCCCATTTATACCCAGTCTATGGGCAGGCAGCGGTATGAAATGATTCTTCATTTCATGCATTTCAATGATAATAGCCTGTGCCACCCTAGAGAGCACCCCCAGTTTGACAGACCATATAAAATCCGCCCCCTGATTATCCACCTCTCTGCCAGGTTTGCAGAGGCTTGTATTCCTAGAAGGAATATATTCATGAATGAATTTCTGATGAAATACAAGGGAAGGTTGAGATTCAAGCAATATATTCCTTCCAAGTACTCCAGATATGGAGTGAAGGTGTATAAGCTCTGTGAGAGCGAGAGTGGATTCACTCAGGCCTTCCGGGTATATGAGGGAAAAGATAGCCATCTTGACCCTCCAGGTTGCCCAGAACATCTGGGGACAAGTGCCAAGATTGTGTGGGACCTTCTCCTACCCCTTATGAACAAGGGGTACCACTTGTATGTGGATAATTTTTATACAAGTGTACCACTATTCAAGCTGCTTTATTGTTTTGAAACAGTGGCTTGCGGGTCTATCCATTCTAACCGCAAAGAGTTCCCACAACATTTGGTACGTAACCGGCTACAATGAGGGGAGACCTCAGCTCTGCGCCAAGAAGAGCTCTTGGCATTAAAGTTCAGAGACAAAAAGGATGTGTTCATGCGCAGCACCCTCCATGATGAGAGGACTGTGCAGGTTTCTGTCCAT
Organism: Pelodytes ibericus; assembly: GCA_036172795.1. Lineage (NCBI taxonomy): Eukaryota > Metazoa > Chordata > Amphibia > Anura > Pelodytidae > Pelodytes > Pelodytes ibericus. Next base: position 222,239,580 of record CM069858.1, on the reverse strand, counting down.
GGCAGAGCTGAGGTCATCCAAATGCCAGAGTGCATCAGGGCCTATAATAGGTATATGGGTGGAGTTGTTCTCTTATTATGAGGAAGACGAAGGCCTGGTATAAAAAGGTCACAATTTACCTGTTACAAGTTGAGACCTACAATGCTTTTGTGTTGCACAAAAAAACAAACCCCGGAATGAAGCTGTCATTTTTACAGTTCCAGCTTCAGATAATTTGGCGTATCTTATACCAAGGTGCACCTGGTCCCCAGGCGGTGATTGGGGGAAACAGACTTGGGGCTACCCATTTTATTTTTAAAATTCTCCATACTGATAAGAAGCAGAACACCCAGAAAAAGTCTGTTATAGTAGGGGACAAAGAACTGATACAACTTTCTATTGTCCTGATTGCACTAGGAAGCCAGGACTCTGCATCAATTCCTGCTTCAAAGTGTACCACACAGTTGCCCATTTTTTTATTTTTTTAGTCCTCATGTTTCTGCCTTTTATATATATATATATATATATATATATATATATATATATATATATATATATTTTTTTTTTTTTTAATATTATTTATTGTTTTGTTTTTAGGTAATATAACAGACAGAAGGAAAAAACAAACAAATAAGACATACATACATAAGTTACATGTTTGGAAGAGGAGATATACATATCTATTACAAATATTCAGGGTATACAGTTATTTAGACAGTTCTCCAGTCTATTTGGGTATTTCATATACACTTCATATACATATTGCCTAATATACCTCTGACCGAGACAATACATATAACAATAATAAACAAAAGAGCACATGCAAAAAAGTCCAAAATGAAAAAGAATTTGCGCTATACATGTCTGGGAGAGGCGATCCACCGCGGCCCGGCCAGCCCAACTCCTCCCTTCTCCTCTTTTTTTTTTTTTCAGCGTTAACCCTATCATATTTATTGGTGCAGTCTAACCATCTCCCTATCTTTTTTATTGGGGAATCAGCGGTGTATGAGAGCACTCTTTCCCTTTTCAGCTGAAAGCCTAGTTGGTTCTCAAAATGTCTTATTTCGGGGGTTCTAGTTTGTTTCGACTCTCTAGCTATTATTTTCTTTTCCGCTATTAGCGTATGTATTGTCATGGTTTTTTGTACTTTAGTCAGAGTTGGCCAACCAATATGTAGAAGTAATGAGTTTGGATCATTGGGGATAGAAATGTTATCTAATTGTTTTAAAAACATCAAAATCGTATTCCAATAGCTTCTTATTTTGTTACATCCCCACAAAATATGTATGAATGTGCCTTCCTCCTGATAACATCTCCAGCATATTCCGGTAGTATGGGAATACATTACAGCTAATCTGGCCAGAACAAGATACCATTTATTAAGGATTTTCTAATGCAATTCGAGGAGGGACTGATCATGAACCTCTCTCAGGACTCCACGGATGGAGTTTCTCCAATCATCTACTATGATTTTGACCCCCGTATCCTTTTCCCGTTTTCAAATAATTGGCAAATTCTAAATAACATTTTATAAACACTCCCAATTTCAATCCAAATTACCATGACTTACAACTGACTGAACCTTCCCACAAATCCTGGGAAACCTATGCATGGGGGGCATGGGTGTACTCTGGAGGCCTGGCAGAAAACAAACAAGGGTGTTTTCTTGAAGTAACTTAGAACAGGCTCTCCTAAATCCCAGTCAAAATGCAATGTGTTTGTAAAATATGTTTTTGAAAAATGACCACCACACACTTCCTACAATTGATTTTGCAAACATGGTTGCATCAAAGACATCAAAACACCCCATATTCAATACCTTGGTGTGTCAACATTTCAAATATTTTGAAATATTTTTATTTTTTTAGTCCTCATGTTTCTGCCTTTTATATATATATATATATATATATATATATATATATATATATATATATATTTTTTTTTTTTTAATATTATTTATTGTTTTGTTTTTAGGTAATATAACAGACAGAAGGAAAAAACAAACAAATAAGACATACATACATAAGTTACATGTTTGGAAGAGGAGATATACATATCTATTACAAATATTCAGGGTATACAGTTATTTAGACAGTTCTCCAGTCTATTTGGGTATTTCATATACACTTCATATACATATTGCCTAATATACCTCTGACCGAGACAATACATATAACAATAATAAACAAAAGAGCACATGCAAAAAAGTCCAAAATGAAAAAGAATTTGCGCTATACATGTCTGGGAGAGGTGATCCACTGCGGCCCGGCCAGCCCAACTCCTCCCTTCTCCTCTTTTTTTTTTTTTCAGCGTTAACCCTATCATATTTATTGGTGCAGTCTAACCATCTCCCTATCTTTTTTATTGGGGAATCAGCGGTGTATGAGAGCACTCTTTCCCTTTTCAGCTGAAAGCCTAGTTGGTTCTCAAAATGTCTTATTTCGGGGGTTCTAGTTTTTTTCGACTCTCTAGCTATTATTTTCTTTTCCGCTATTAGCGTATGTATTGTCATGGTTTTTTGTACTTTAGTCAGAGTTGGCCAACCAATATGTAGAAGTAATGAGCTTGGATCATTGGGGATAGAAATGTTATCTAATTGTTTTAAAAACATCAAAATCGTATTCCAATAGCTTCTTATTTTGTTACATCCCCACAAAATATGTATGAATGTGCCTTCCTCCTGATAACATCTCCAGCATATTCCGGTAGTATGGGAATACATTACAGCTAATCTGGCCAGAACAAGATACCATTTATTAAGGATTTTCTAATGCAATTCGAGGAGGGACTGATCATGAACCTCTCTCAGGACTCCACGGATGGAGTTTCTCCAATCATCTACTATGATTTTGACCCCCGTATCCTTTTCCCGTTTTCAAATAATTGGCAAATTCTAAATAACATTTTATAAACACTCTCAATTTCAATCCAAATTACCATGACTTACAACTGACTGAACCTTCCCACAAATCCTGGGAAACCTATGCATGGGGGGCATGGGTGTACTCTGGAGGCCTGGCAGAAAACAAACAAGGGTGTTTTCTTGAAGTAACTTAGAACAGGCTCTCCTAAATCCCAGTCAAAATGCAATGTGTTTGTAAAATATGTTTTTGAAAAATGACCACCACACACTTCCTACAATTGATTTTGCAAACATGGTTGCATCAAAGACATCAAAACACCCCATATTCAATACCTTGGTGTGTCAACATTTCAAATATATCTACTTTTATGAAAATAAAACTAAACTGGGGTATGCAATGGGTCCCAAAACAAAGATAGGCCGATCGGAACATATACGCTCAATTTGAAACCAAATTACCAAGTTCAATAATTGTGATTGAACCTTCCCAAAAATAAAAGAAAAACAAGTTACCTGCGCTCTCTCCTTTATCCCTATGATCCCAAAAATGCTGGCAAACCTATGCATGGTGGGCATGGGTGTACTCAGGAGGCCTGGAAGAAAACAAACTGGGGTATTTTCTTGAAGTAACTTAGAACAGGCTCTCCTATATCACAGTCAAAATGCAATGTGTGTGGAAAATATTTTTGGGGAAAATGATCACCACACACTTCCAACAATTGATTTTGCAAACATGGTTGCAACAAAGACATCAAAACACCTCATATTCAATATCTTGGTGTGTCAACATTTCAAATATATACACGTTTCTGAAAATAAAACTAAACTGGGGTATGTAATGGGCCCCTAACTAAAGATAGCCCTATAAGAACAAACATGCTCAATTTCAAACCAAATTACCAAGTTCAATAATTGTGACTGAACCTTCCCAAAAATCATGGCAAACCTATGCATGGGTGGTATCCATGTACTCAGGAGATGTTGTAGAACACATATTGGAGTGTTGTATGGCAGTGAAACATACCAAAATCTAAGAATACATGCCTGAAATACTATGTGTGTGGAATAACAACACAAAAATAAATACTACCCAAAAGATTGACAAAGGCTGGTGGTAAAAAAAAGTAAGAAAAGGAGCGCAATATAAATTGATACCGTGAAGTGATAGTATAGTATGTGAATACCAGTGAACAAAAACTTCAAAGTGATGGAGAATTATGATACTTATATTCAGATAGCTTGATTGTAGATCTCATGAAATGTTCATAAAAATGGAGACATAAGAGAAAAAATAGTGCGTTCCGGTTGGACAATAACAGTGGGGATGAGGGTAATAGGAGTAGTACTCACAAGGTTGGAGCAGATTTACTGCTCTATGTATGTGAAGTAGGGAAGATCCCTGGGCATATGTAGGGAACACCAGCCTCTTTGTATTCCACTGTATGTCCAGGTAGGGTATTTAGGTGGACTTCTCGAATTACATACGGCAAGAAGAAAGAACTCTCATGGTGTAGTATATAAAACAGTATAAATTTTAATAAAACAATGAAGAGGCTTACTTAAAAACGATGTGAGTACAGGAATTGACTCACTAAAAGCGCTTATGTAATGCACGGAGAAGCCAGGCGAAAGGATCAAATAGCTGTATATGAAGGAGCAGTGTCCAGAGAACGTTTGGAGAGCGAAGTCCCTGAGCGTCTACTCACTATGCCAGCCAGAGATCAAATGTGAAGAAGTTGCGGAGAGGTGGGGGCGTGTCTACGCGTTTTGCCGGGTGTGGCTTCATCAGGTGCAAAGGCTGGTGGTAGAATTGGTGCATGGAAAGTGTTAAAATACCACCATTTGAAATACCCTAGGTATCTAATGTTCAGAATTATATGGTTTGATGGGGTAAATACACAGGCTGGCTTTAAAAATGTCCCAAATAGGGCAAATAAAAAATCCAATTTGGAAACTAAAATGCGCAAATTCCAAATGTAGCCTTTTAACCCCCAAACAAGCTGACAAACCTATGCATGGGTAGTATCCCTATACTCAGTAGATGTTGCTGAACACATATTGAGGTGTTGTTTGGCAGTGACACCTACCAAAATCTGAGAATTCATGGCTGAAGTACAATGTGTGTGAAAAAAACACACAAAAAAGTACTACCAAAAAGTTTGACAAAGGTTGGTGGTAGAATTAGTGCATAGAAAGTTTTAAAATACCACCATTTGAAATACCCTAGGGTGTCTAGTTTTCAAAAATATATTGTTTGATGGGGTAAAATACACAGGCTGGCTTCAAAAATGTCCCAAATGGGACATGGTTGTAGGTTGTCCGCAAGTCAAAATTCCAAGTTGTTAAACCAAAAATCACACCTCTCAAATGTGGCCTTTTATCCCCCCAACAACATGACAGACCTATGCATGGGTGGTATCCCTGTACTCGGGAGATGTTGCTGAATACACATTGGAGGTTTTGTTTGGCAGTAACTCATAGCAGGAGCTGTGAATTTATGTCTGAAGTACATTTATGAAAAAAAAACACACAAAAAAGTACTACCAAAAAGTTTGACAAAGTCTGGTGGTAGAATAAGTGCATAGATATTTTAAAATACAACTATTTGAAATAGCCTATGGTGTCTAGTTTTCAAAAAAGATACGGGGTAAGATACACAGGCTCGGTTCAAAAATGTTCCAAATGGGACATGGGGGCAGGTTTTCTGCACGTTGAAATTCCAAGCTGGAAAACCAAAAAGTGCACCTCTCAAATGTGGTCTTTTAGCCCCCCAAAAACATGGCTTGGGTGGTATCCCTGTACTCAGCAGAAATATTAGAATATATTTAGCAGGGTTTTTTTCCAAATGAAAGTCAGAAACTGATTTGTTTGTTATTTTTCGCCATATTTTATTCTTTTTTATATTATATTGTAGATATTAAATTGTCTTAAGAAATCCCTTCTTGTGCCGATAAAAACAATATATAATTTTTGTGGGTACAGCAAATTACAATTGAGAAAATTACAGCTAAACGCACAAACAGAACAGAAATGTTGAAATTTTTTCAAAGACTCTGTCATTAAGGGGTTAATAATCCCTAAAATGTGATAACTTTTTTATTACTCATCTCCCAGTGGGCATAAGGAGCCATGCCTCAGTTTTTGCCAATGACAAAAAACTAAGAAGGGTAAGACTAGTTGTATAGTCGCTGCAAGAGGATTTGGACACATTTGGCAACTGGGTAGATAAATGGAAATTGATATTCAATGTAGAGAAATGTAAAATTATGCATTTTGGGTATAATAATAAAAATGCAACAAATCTTACAAATATTGATTCTTTGGTGGAATCTACTAATAAAAAATATTTGAGAGCAATTGTAGAACATTTACTTAGCATTAGTGAATGGTGCCAGCTGGCAGCTGTAAAGGTCAATACGATATTAGCATATTGCCTCACAGGAGAAAGATACTATTCTGCCGCTTCACAAGTCCTATGTAAGACCCCACCTTGAATATGTTAAGTTCTGGGCACCTTTTATGAAAAATGACATCATGGAACTGAATAAAGTGTAGAGGAGGTCTATGAAACTAATAAGGGGAATGGAATGTTTAACTTTCAAAGAAAGACTAGGAAAGTAAAATGTGTACACACTAGAAAAACAGCATCTTAGAGAGGACATGATAACATTATATAACTATGAGCATAGCCCACAAAGGGCCACTATACTTTAACCCCTTAGTGACATGACTTTTTTGGCTTGTCCGACGCTTGGTGACATGGGCTGTTTTAACATTTTTGAGGTGTTTGTGTATTGCTGTAATTTATTTCTGTCTCATTTAGTGTACCAGCACAAACTATATATCGTTTTTATCGTTATAAGAAGGGCTTTCTTTTGATACCATTATTTTGATAATAGCATATAATTTGATGTAAAAAAAATAATATATAAAATAAAATGGCAAAAAAAATGTAAAAATTTTTTTTTTTACTTTTATTTGAAAAATCGTATACTTATGTACAAGAGACAACAAAAAAACACTGCTAAATAGTTTCTAATATATGTCCTGAGTTCATAAATAGCCCATGTTTTATGTTTTTGTGCTTTTTTATTCATGTTACAGGGCCAGAACTATAAGTAGTGCAAAGCTATTTTAAAATCCTTTTTTTCAAAATTAGCGATAGTGACATTGTAACACTGATTTCTGTACTAAATCCATGAATGACCCCCAACATGTACATATTTTTGAAAACTAGACCACTCAGGGCATTTAACTTGGGGTATTTTGACACATTTCATGTAGCCATTTTACCACCAATCTTTGCCAAAGTTTGCAGCAAAAAATCTTTTTTTTTAAATTTTTCACATAGATTGCAATTTAGGTAAACATTACCTTAAAATGTGAAGGGGTGTTTCCAAATAACACCTCAATATGTGTTCAGCAACATCTCCTGAGTACAGGCATACCACCCATTCATAGTTTGTTTGTTTGGGGGCTAAAAGGCCACATTTAGGGGGTGCGCATTTTGGTTTTCCAACTTGGAATTCTGACATGCAGAAAACTTGCGCCCATGTCCTATTTGGGACATTTTTGAAGCCATAAAGTGTATTCTACCCCACAAAGCCATATATTTTTTAAAACTAGACACACTAGGGTATTTCAAATGGTAGTATTTTAACACTTTCCATGCACTAATTATACTACCAGCCTATGTCAATGTTTTAGGTAGTAATTATTTTTCACATACATTGTACTTTGGGCATGAATTCACAGATCCTGTTATAGGTCAGTGACAAACAAAACCTCAATATGTGTTCAGCAACATCTCCTGAGTACAGGGATACCACCCATGTATAGGTTGATTAGGTTATTTGTGGGTTAAAAAGGCCACATTTGAGAGGTGCGCTTTTTGGTTTTCCAACTTGGAATTCTGACGTGCAGAAAACCTGTGCCCATGTCCCATTTGGGACATTTTTAAAGCCAACAGGTGTATTCTACCCCACAAAGCCATATATTTTTGAAAACTAGACACCTTAGGGTATTTCAGATGGTAGTATTTTAACACTTTCCATGCACTAATTCTACCACCAGCCTATGTCAATGTTATAGATAGTAATTTTTTTTTCACATACATTGTACTTCGGGCATGAATTCACAGATCCTATTATGTGTCAGTGCCAAACAACACCTAAATATGTGTTCAGCAACATCTCCTGAGTACAGGGATACCACCCATGTGTAGGTTAGTTAGATTATTTTGGGGTTAAAAGGCCACATTTGAGAGGTGCGCTTTTTGGTTTTTCAACTTGGAATTCTGACATACAGAAAACCTGTAGTCAGCCTGCGCCCATGTTCCATTTGGGACACTTTTGAAGCCTGTCAAAGTATTTTACCCCATCAAACCATATATTTTGGAAAACTAGACATCCTAGGGTATTTAAAATTGTGGTATTTTAACACTTTCCAAGTGCTAATTCTACCACCAACCTATGTCAAAGGGTTGGGATGTCATTTTTTTCCCCACACACATTGTAGTTCAGGCAGGAATTTTCAGATTCTGGTATTTGCCACTGCCAACCAACACCTCAATATGTGTTCAACAACATCTCCTGAGTACAGGGATACCCCCCATGCATATGTTTGTTTTGGGGCTAAAAGGCCACATTTAGGGGGGGCGCAATTCCAACCTGGAATTTTGACATGTAGTCAGCCTGCGCCCATGTTCCATTTGGAACATTTTTAAAGCTGTCCAATGAATTTTACCCCATCAAACCATATATTTTTGGAAAATAGACATCTTAAGGTATTTCAAATGGTGGTATTTTAATACTGTATATGTACTAATTCTACCACCAGCCTTTGTAAAAGTTTGTGGTAGTACTTTTTTGGGAGTTTTTTTTTTCCACATGCATTGTATTTCAGGCATGAATTCACAGATTCTGGTATATGTCACTGCCAAACAACAACCCAATATGTGTTCCGCAACATCTCCCGAGTACAGGGATAGCACACATGCATAGGTTAGTTGGTTTGTTTTTTGGCTAGAAGGCAACATTTGTGAGATGTGCATCTCAAAATTCCAACTTGGAATTTTGACATGTAGCCAACCTGAGTCTGTGTCCTATATGGGATATATCTTTGAAGCCAGCCAATGTAATTTACCCCCACCAAACCATATAATTTTTAACGGTAGACACCCATCACTCCTTGTGGCAAGGGCTCAGCAGCCACCGATACATCACTAGATGATGTATCAGAAAGCTGACAAGGGTCAAAATCGAACCCTGAGTCCGCGGCCTCAGAATCAGTGCGTAAGCAGTGATCTCGAGCAAAGAAGGGGTTAATAGCTCTTAGAAGAGCCTATCTAGTACTGTAATACATTACAGTACAAAATAATTAATCCATAAAACAGTGCAGACAGCAAAACATACTGTTGCTGTGCAAGATTACTGCTTACACAGTGATGAATGGCAGGGAAGGGGTTAATACACAGTGAAAGACTTTCATAAAACCTGCCAATTTTATAAAATGTTATTTTATATCACTAATACTGATCTGTCTCTTTCCGTCACAAAAATGTAAGTGAGGAGAGGGAGGCAGATCAATATTTGTGAATATTGATGCGACAAATTTTGATCTGACCAGGGTGAATGGTGAACTTAATTGAGAAATCACCAAACCGCCTTTGCCACTAATTCGCTGTTACTGATCGCTATGCGCTCAGACAGCTTAAAAAAAAAAATCTCAAGTACTTTTACTTTACATGTAATCCCCTAGCGGGTATGTGTAAAAAAAAATATGCAGACAGATAAAAATTGCTTTGGCTTTAATATAATTGCGCAAGCAGTGATCAACAGCAAAGAAGGGGTTAATAACTCTTAGAACAGCCTTTGTAGTACTGTAATAAATTACAGTACAAAAAAAATGAACCCCTAAAAAATGCACAAACAGCAAAAATAAATGCGCTGATGTGCATGATCACTGCTTACGCAAGATCAGTGGCAGGGAAGTAGTTAAACGCAAGGAATTGCTTTAATAAATGTTTTTTTATTGTTTTATTATTCGTGTGTTGTGTATTTATTGTTTTTTGTACTTTTACTTACTTTGATCTGTCTCTCTCCCTCACTAAAAAAAATGTGAGGAGAGGGAGGCAGATCATAACTGGTCAGATCAATATAGGGTTAATATTGATCTGACCAGTCAGTGGGGATGCTCATCAGAGCATCCCCACTGCTAGTCAGTGTGCCTGGCAGTCACTGATTGCCTCTGTGAAGAAGGTACTTACTGCCTCCTGTGCTCTTGCCCTTAGAAGGGCAGCGCCATCTTGGTCACACAGTGACTAAGATCGTGCATTTTTTTTTTTTTGCGAGGCAATCAGAAACGCTTGCTGGGCATAGGAAGCGAAAAATTCGCTTCCTATGCTCGTTTTTTAAATGCACGTGTTTTAAAGGCGCTGTGCCTTTAAAACCGGCATTTCAATCGCTCTCCGGAGCAATCGAAATGCCGACGGGCATTTTTTTTAGTATTGTAGGATGCTTCCACACGGAAGCATCGTTAAAATACCGCTTGAGCACTGAAAGCGGAAAAACTCCGCTTTCAGTGCTCGTTTTGACACAGGACCTAGTCCGTCCTGTGTCGCCAAGGGGTTAACAGAATGAGAAAAAGGACAACAGGTCACCTACTAACACTTGAAGAACTGACTTGAAGAACAGCAAAAGTGATTCTTAGGGCAATAATGTATGGAATTCACTGACTAAAGAGGTGGTGCTATCGGTCATAGCAGATGCCTTTACAAAGGACCTGGATACTTAAAAAAAAAAAAAAAAACAGAACATCAAGGGCTATGTTAGTATTGCCATTAATAATTATTTAGTTAGTACTATTTGATCCAAGGAGAATACTGACTACCTTTTTACCCCACTGAAAGCAAACTAGCAAATTGTCTTCATTAGGATCAACAGTGGGATAACAAGGAGAGTAAAAGGGTTGAATTTGATGGACACAATTCTTTTTTCAACCTAAACTACTATTTATTTTAACTTCTCAAATAATTACATTTCTCTATATTTTAATACTGAAACTAATATCATTGATGCCTCTACATTTAGTGGACACTAAACAAGGGCTTAGAGAGAAGGGAAAGACTATTGCTGTATAATCCACATCAAACACTTGCAGCACAGTCCCCACCAGCATATAACACAAAGAGGTCTGTACAATATTTAAGTATGCTGTAGATTGACGCTTTTGGTAAAGGCAATCACCAGGTTGCAAAATTATGTCGATTTGTGTGTGTAGGGTGCTCAGCAAAATCCTGATGGTTCCATGGTGGATAAAATTCAATAATGTAGAAAGTAGCACAAAAGCACCACTACTCCCAAGGTGATGAAAAAAAATAAAACACGGTGCAGTGACTTAACCAATGCAGACTCCCAAAACAGCCTTACACATTTCATGCTTGAATTGATGGTAGACACAGCAATAACTCTATTACATTTTATTTGCAGATTATTTACCTTAAATGATGAAATCCTTATCCAAAAAATGTTTTTGGAACATTGTAGATGCAGCTACCCAGTAAAGGTTTAACTTATCTGCTTTTAGATGACCATTCATTTTGATGTATATATATACACATACACTTTAAGCTTACAAATGTCTTTGAAAACATTCTGTAACAAACACACTGAATGCTTTCCTAATTTCCTTGTTTCTTAAGCAATAAATGACAGGGTTAAATAATGGGGTCAGCATAGTATAAAAAAGTGATGTGAACTTTTTGATATTTAATAAAAATCCTCTTGATGGGCTTAGATATGTGCTGATTAATGTCCCATAGTATAAACACACGACGGCCAAATGAGAGCTGCAGGTGGAGAAGGTCTTCTGCCTCCCGGTAGTGGAAGAGATTCCAAATATAATGAAGAAAATATGAATGTACGTGAAAACGACAAAACCAAATGGTAGAAGAAGTATAAATGGAGTGACCACAATTTTTTCAAGGTCAACAACAGATGTATCTGAGCAGGAGAGCTCTAGAAATGGAAGTAAATCACAGAAGAAGTGGTCAATCATGTTGCGATCACAGAACTGAAGACCACCAACCAAAACACGGAGAATCAAGGAAAATAGAAAGCCAAGCAACCAGGAACAGATAACGAGATTGAGCTGTAACCTATATCCCATGATGGAGGAATAATGTAGAGGTCTGCAGATGGCTAAGTATCGGTCATAGGACATCACTGTGAGAAGGTAACACTCAGTCGTGGCACACCAACCAAATATCTCAAACTGGGTGAGACAGCCAACAATAGATATCATGACGCCCTCCTCTAATATAGCATATAGCATTAAGGGTGCAATGTTTGTGGTTAAAATAGCATCACATAAAGACAAATGGCTGAGGAAAAAGTACATTGGGGTTTTGAGGATGGGACAGATTGACGCTAGGAGAACAATAAAGAAGTTTCCACCTAAAGTCATGATATATATGGTGAGAAGAAGAATGAAGAATGGAATCTTGAAGCTGTGAAGATTCTGGAATCCCAGGAGAAAGAATTCGGTGATTATAGTCTGGTTCTGCTCGTTCATCATCTACCAACTAAGTGATACGTCTTCTGGAAGAAGGATTAAACAAATGTAGTTTAATGCATAACAAAACACGTTGAAAGGGAAAGTGTTGGGGAGAATGTGCAAATGAGCAATGTGCAAAGAGCAAATGCCTTATTGGTATTCTTTCATGAAAGGAACTCAACTTAAACCTTGCTTATAAATGAAAAGAAAAATTATCCACATATTTTGATCACATAATTGCTTGTAAATGCAAAAAATAAAAGAATAATATGTGCTGTTATGACTTCTTCTATGACTTAATTTGCAAATGGACTAGTATCAAGCTGCAAGGTGATGTCATAAGCGCATATAATACACATTTAAAACACATTTTTCTTTTCTTTTATGTAATTGTTTTCAAGACTGCTAACGCAATGCATAGATCACTTTCCATCATGTTTTATTCACAGTATTAGCAATGTTTAGCTTGACCCTGTAACCATTTCTATGTAAAATGTCTACACCGGATGCAATCTTTCATTTAAAAATACATTTTGTCTATAGTTATCCTTTCATCCTCTCTCATGTCATAACCATTCACTACTTGCTTGCCAGAGCAGGAAAACAAGTTAATTGTTAACCAGACACTACTTTGAAACTTACCTTGAGCAGGCTTCTCAAGGATCCTGTGTTTGACAATGAGGGTTTCATTAATCACAGTGAAAGAAAGGGGAATGTTTGAAGCACACTTATTGTGTGAAGCATCATTACAGATGCAAGACATTCGATGAGATCATAAGTATGTTATATTTGTCAGTTTATCACTATACAATGACAATTGCCTCAGTTTATTTGACATACTATACTATAATATGTTGTTTATCCTCCAACACGGTTCTGCACCTTTATTGATTCTTTCTATTATTGATTATTTTCTATTATGTGGCATACTTGGAGGCGTATAGATAGAAGGCAGCATCCAGACAGGCATAGTATATGAAATTTGGTCAGTCACCCATTAATAACTGAGTAGGAAAGCTAGGCATATGCTCAGTATTTGTCCATTACAAAAAAATAATAATAAGAAGAATTGAAATGATAAAGAAATGAATGTATGTACTTACAGTTAAAGGTAGGTGCTGTATATTTTATTCCATGCTGTATCTTTGTTAGTGAAGTTTTAATTCTGCAAAAGCCTGTTTTTTATTTATAGGTTTGCAGCTTGTCAGAAAGGTATCCTTAATGAGCTGCAAATTCCACTAGGGGGCCATTATCATGTTTATTAATACAATAGATAAGAGAATTAGTTAATTTTAACTTGGATCTCTTTGGGATATTTCAACCCTTATGTTTTCATATTATGACCATTAACTTCTTGCATGCCTGTAAGAAAGTCATCTAAAAGATAAGTTGCAGGTAAAAGAGTGTTAGCCCTGTATTATGCATTGTTATAAAGTGACAGTGTGTAAAGATGTAACTCTGCATTATCCATGGCCAGCTGAGCTCTTCTATATATTCTTCTATACATTGTGCAGGGTCTGGTGAGTTTCTCCTGCTAGAAGCTCAGAGTTGGTCCTGTATAATGCATTGTTATAAAGTGACAGTGTGTAAAGATGTAACTCTGCATTTGGCTGAGCTGAGCTCTTTTAGCAGGCAAAACTCACCAGGCCCTACCTAATGTATGATTATATCACTGACATAGAAACATAGAATGTGTCGGCAGATAAGAACCATTCGGTCCATTTAGTCTGCCAAATTTTTCTAAATACTTTTATTGGTCCCCAGTTCCCGGTCTTATAGCTAGGATAGCCTTGTGTCTATCCCACGCATGCTTGAAATCCTTGACTGTGTTTACCTCTACCACTTCTGCTGGAAGACTATTCCATACATCCACTACCCTCTCAGTAGAGTAATACTTCCTGATATTACTTTTAAATCATTGCCCCTCTAATTTAAGACTATGTCCTCTAGTTGTGGTAGTTTTTCTTCTTTTACATATACTCTCTTCTGTTAGTGTGTTGATTCCCTTTATATATATACATTTTTCTATCATATCCCTCCTGTTACGTCTTTCCTTCAAGCTATATATGTTAAGATGCTTTAACCTTTCCTGGTAAGTTTTATCCTTCAACCCATGAACCAGTTTAGTAGCCCTTCTCTGAACTCTCTTCAAAGTATCAATATCCTTCTGGATATACGGTCTCCAGTACTGCGTACAATACTCCAAGTGAGGTCTCACCAGTGCTCTGTACAATGGCATGAGCACTTCCCACTTTCTACTGCTAATACTTCTCCCTATACAACCAAGCATTCTGCAAGCATTTCCTGCTGCTCTATTGAATTGCCTACCTATCTTTAAGTCCTTTAATGTTGAGCTTAGGACTGTACCAAATAATACATATTCTGCTGTTGGGATTTTACGCACAAGGTGCCTAATTATTATTTTTTTTTAATTTATTTAGAAAGTGTTTTACCAGGAAGAATACATTGCACATAATCTTGCACTTGTCCACATTAAATGTCAGTTGTCACAGCTCTGACCATTTTTCTAGTTTAGCTAATAAATTTGCCATTTGGCTTATCCCTCCATGAACATCAACCCTGCTGCAAATCTTTGTATCATCAGCAAAAAGACATACTTTTCCAACAAGACCTTCTGCAATATCACTAATAAAAATATTAAAGAGAATGGGTCCAAGTACAGATCCCTGAGGTACCCTGCATCGAATATAGACCTTGCATCGAATATATCCCATTGATTACAACCCTCTATTGCCTGTCACTCAGCCAGTGTCTAATCCATTCAACAATATTGAAATCCAAACTTAACGATTTCAGTGAAATGTTCCACAAGTAAAATGATGTAGAAATCGCTTTGAGACAAGATATTTAGGCTTGATTAGTTCAATGGTGTTTGTAATGTAACAAAGTAAATAACCACATTAGATTGGGAGTGGGGACTCAGATGTAGGTGTAGGTTAAATAACTCTCTCTGTCCCTCCACTTCATGCTTTTTTTTTTGAAAATATGTTTTATTGTTTTTCAGATAGGAAAAATAAGAGTGTATGGGGGGGGGGGGGTTATATGGATACATACAAATGAAATGGGGAGGGGGAGGGACTATAGTCTATAAGATATATAGCGTTTTAACACCCATCGGCTACATGACATCTGTATTATCAAATAAAGCATCAGCATTATTTGAGGATAACGGGAGTCATCGGGAATGCTAAGTACTAAGGCCCATTGGACCACTTAGTCATCCTGCAGTAGGGGTTTAGACAGAAGAACCAAGTGGTGGCGGTGCCTCTCTTTTTGAATTTTGGTAATGGCTGAAAGCTCTTCCCATGATCTAATCTCTTCCACCTTGAGTACCCATTCCTGATAAGAAGGTGGGGCCTTTGATTTAGAGTGTAGGAGGATCAGTACTTTAGCAGCACTGAACAAGTGTTTGAGGATAGAGTGCTTGAACAGTTTGATAGAGTAGGAGTTGTGATGCTACAAGTATGTGGCTGGTGAGAATGGAGGAGGAGATTCTGTCAGTTCTGCAATGGAATCCCTGACTCTCTCCCAGACTCTTTCGATGGAAGGGCATTCCCACCTCACATGCAACATAGTGCCCCAGTCTTGTCCATATCTCCAACAGGTATCATGGACATTTGGATTCTTCCTGTGTAATAGAGAGGAGGTCTTATACCACTGAGTCAACACTTTATAAGCATTTTCCTGAATTACTGTGAACTTAGAGCAGTTTCACATCAAGATGAAAATCGTATCTTACTGTGAGTGCAAACGTTGTATACCCAGGTTCTCTTCCCATTTGGTTGTGGAACAGGGGCATGAATCAGTGTTTGGGGGGAATTGTTCATGGTACAGCACAGATATCCCATTATGGGGTGGGGTAAACCATGTGCACAAATGTTCCAGATAAGTGAGGTCACTGGTAAAGTTAATCTTGGTGAGGAAACTATGTGTCCGATCTGGTAGTTATTAGTCAAATGTCTGTAGAATTCCTCCCTCCATTACATCTTTAATGTGCCCAACCAAGGACAAACTGAGACCAGTGCCAAAAGAACAGTCTACTCCTGGAAGGAACTCTGTGTTGTACAGCACTGGTGACATTGGAGAGGAAGGTCATACGTTTTTGTATGAAGGGTTGTTCTTGGGTGGCCAGATTGACGAGTTTCTGGGATAGCCAAAGCAAAGAGGTGAGCAGTGTATTTGTCACAGCCCTCTCAATGCCTATCCAAAGCTTAGTAGGTGGGGCAACCATCCAATTCGCCAGCCGTAATAAATGGGAGGCAGTATATATTTATACATGTCCGGTAAGGAGAGGCCCCCATTGGCTGGGGGAAGGGTCATTAAGTTGTAACTAAGTCTGGGATGTTTATAACCCCATATAAACCCTAAATGGTGCTGTTCACCCATACCCTGGCAGAGGGAGAGACATATAGGGCCCTGATCCATTGCAGGATATTGGGTCCCATCCCCATTTGGGCCAGTGTTTTCCAATAGCCCATACTGATACAATATCAAATGCCTTTTCATCATTGGTAGATAGTAACAGCATTTGGTGGCCACTCCTGTGGGCAATATGAATATCTTTCCAAGCCCTAGTCGTATTCTCTTTGGCCTCCCACCCGAGGACGAACCCCACTTGGTCTGGGTGTATTAAGAGTGCTAGAAACCTGTGCAATCTTAGCACTATAATTTTGGCCAGGAGCTTGATATCTGCGTTAATGAGGGGAGATAGGTTGGTAGTTCTGTGAGGAGGCTATGTCTTTCCCTTCTTTGTGGATCACTGTAGTGGTGGCTGAGAGTGTGTGTGGGTCCAGGGGAGGGCCGGTAAGTAGAGAGTTAAATAGTTAGGTCATTTTGGGACTAGAATGTCTTGGAACATCTTATAGTACTGTAACAAATATTCCCCTTCATAGCCGATATAAGCTTCTCGTTTGTGATCTCACACTTGAGAAGTCTTGTTCATCTGTTAATTTACGTGTAATTGAAGAGGATAGGTAAGTCTCAGTATGGGCATCTCACATTCCAGGTCAGGCACTCGGTGATGCATCTTGTATGCTATTTAAGGAGTATAGGGAATATATGAGTAGTATTCGTGAAAAATGTTGGCTATGTCCTGTGGGAGGTAGTAAAGATTGCCTGTAGAGTCATGCATTTTGGTAATATATGCTCTCTGTTTCCTTTTCTGCAGGTAGAGGGCGAGCAAGTGCCCACACTTATTACCACTCTCCTGGAAGATCTCTGATCAGGGGAATTTTAGTGTTGAGCAGTTAAGACAAGTCCGCTCTAGCCTTTAGTAGATCGGTAAGCATTTGGGTTCAAGTGCAGTCTTGTGTGCAAGCTCAAGAGTCACTATTGACTTTGCTAATGAGGATATCCTTTGGTTGTTGTCTCTTATACATATTGATCCTACGGATATAAGCATGCCTCATATGGTGCATTTATGTGCTTCCCATATCGTAGGAAGGGGAACTTCTGGTGTACTATTTTCGTCAACAAATTTGCTTATTTGAGTCTGTATAGTCTTGTGGATATCGTCATCTGTCAAAAGGGACTCACTGAGTTTCCATGTTAATACTATCCTTGACCATAGTGAGGACTGGATCTTTATGATCATAGGGGCGTTATCGCTCCAATTCATATATCCATAACTGATGTCTCTGATCAGTCTCAATTGGTAGGAGAGGAAAAAATAGTCCAGTCTAGAGTACGAGTTGTGTACATGGGAATAAAAAGAGTAGTCTTTGTCAGTCGGGTGGGTCGCTCTACAAGCATCCAACAACTGCAAACTTGAAAATTAAGTTTTCATCTTGTGTAGTATGTAGAGGGAGGTGCGATTGCATACAGAGGAGGTGTTATATTGGGGGTGCATGACAGTGTTAAAATCCCCCGCCCTGAGAATCAGAGCACCTTCTCTAAATTCCTGTAAGAGTTTCTGTATGGATGTGAGGCATATATGTTGGTTCATGTTAGGCAGTTATACATTAGCTAAAGTATATATTGTGGAGGCATTAGATAAGAATACATACCCCTTTGAGTCTGGGGAGTTGCTGAAAACCCCCTGAATATGGTAGCCATCTAATAATTTAGCTGAGTAAGCCACCTGAAAGTGTGTTTCTTGGACAAACACTACATCTGCTCTATGAGCTTGAAACTCACGGAGAGCTCTGGACCATTTCTCCGGTGAATTCAGGCCCTTTGCATTGATAGTTGTAATGGAACTCCCCGTACTCCGACCGAGTACCTTCCGTTGATGGACGCTTCCTAGCTTGCGCTGAGGACCCCAACCACCGCACCGGACACCACAACCACCACAGACTCCACAACCGCCGTAGCTTAACTGGAGTCTCGCCGTCTTCTGTCCACCCTGGATCAGCTTCTGTCCTCCAGGACCATGTGGGGAAGACCTCTCCTCCAGGAACAAGCTCTTAAAAGAGCTAAGTGATTAAAGCTCAAGGGAGTATGCAGAACATAGAAATCCCAGTGTGATTATAGCTTTCCCCTCCACTCATGAGATAGGCATAAATGTTGAGGGTCAAGAAGATCTCTGGATTTTAATCAAACACTCTGCTTTTATGCCCATTTTCCAAACATAGGACCACTCACAGTGTTTTGAAGAACAACCATTCTATACGTACAATACACTCAGACACTCTGTAAACTCTGTATTTACATTTACTTTGCTGCAATAAAGTACTGTTGAATGAATCAAGCCTGAAGAACTTGTCTCTCTACTGTTTCTTCTTCATTTTTACTTGTGTCTATTTATCCTTTGCTTTGTAACCTGCTTTAAAACTTCCTCCTTCCAGACAGACCACTGTTCAGCCACAGACACCCACACATAGCACATAAGAGACCAACAAATTATTAGGCAACATCTTCATAAGAAAAGGTACAAGATTTTGAGCAAAAGCAAATACATTAGTTAATTGCAATGATAGTTATGTGATATGAGCCATAGGGAGAAGGATTTAGATATAGGGACTGATGTTAAAGAATCATTGAGATAATGGAAAATGTTATATAAGACAATCCACTGTTTTAATATAGTAGAGAATCAGTACAAATAGGCCAATAGGTGGTACCTTATCCCAATAAGACTGCATACAATGTATCCCCCCTCTCCACCTAATTGACTGAGATGTTGGAACATTGAATGGTCATTTCTCCATGTCTGGTGGGAATGTCCATTAGCAGCTGGTTTATGGAAATGCTTTAATTATCAATTGTATATTAGCATCTAAGATTATTATTGAACTCACCTGGAAATCCAGCTCTCAATTTAATAAGTCAAATGTCATCAAGCATTATCCACCATCAAGCATTATTCCAACTCAGGATGGAAAAATAAATAAACTGGATTAACCAAATGTCGAACCCTCCCATGCCTATATAAATGAAAGTCTGCATAAATACTTCCTCTTTCTTTGAAAACGTAGAACAAATCCTCAAAGCCAAATAACGATGAAATGGAAGAAAAAACATAGAATTAATCCAAATAATGAACATCCAAGAACAAGGAAGAACCATCGAAAACAAACCCACCATCTCTGATAGGTCCATGGAACCTCAAGATGCTAAAAGGGAATAGAGAAAAAAAATATGGTAATACCAAATCATGGAATCCTGAATGCATGAATAACTGTACACCTAAATAATAATAATACCAAAATCATGTAATCAGAGAAGTAAATACATATATAAGTCAAAATTGGAACAGGTTTGAGGCAGATGGCACTAGAGAGAATATTGCACAAGCAGCAACTTGTCTAGCAGCTATCCCACAATGCTGCAACAGGGTACGTGAACAGAAAATGCCAAAAAGGTGCAGTGTGCTATACGTGCTGTAAAGTGACAATTCAATAAAACAGTGGTTCAACTGTGCAAATTATGCAATGAATGGGACATTCTAAAAGGGACTCACTGAGTTTCCATGTTAATACTATCCTTGACCATAGTGAGGACTGGATCTTTATGATCATAGGGGCGTTATCGCTCCAATTCATATATCCATAACTGATGTCTCTGATCAGTCTCAATTGGTAGGAGAGGAAAAAATAGTCCAGTCTAGAGTACGAGTTGTGTACATGGGAATAAAAAGAGTAGTCTTTGTCAGTCGGGTGGGTCGCTCTACAAGCATCCAACAACTGCAAACTTGAAAATTAAGTTTTCATCTTGTGTAGTATGTAGAGGGAGGTGCGATTGCATACAGAGGAGGTGTTATATTGGGGGTGCATGACAGTGTTAAAATCCCCCGCCCTGAGAATCAGAGCACCTTCTCTAAATTCCTGTAAGAGTTTCTGTATGGATGTGAGGCATATATGTTGGTTCATGTTAGGCAGTTATACATTAGCTAAAGTATATATTGTGGAGGCATTAGATAAGAATACATACCCCTTTGAGTCTGGGGAGTTGCTGAAAACCCCCTGAATATGGTAGCCATCTAATAATTTAGCTGAGTAAGCCACCTGAAAGTGTGTTTCTTGGACAAACACTACATCTGCTCTATGAGCTTGAAACTCACGGAGAGCTCTGGACCATTTCTCCGGTGAATTCAGGCCCTTTGCATTGATAGTTGTAATGGAACTCCCCGTACTCCGACCGAGTACCTTCCGTTGATGGACGCTTCCTAGCTTGCGCTGAGGACCCCAACCACCGCACCGGACACCACAACCACCACAGACTCCACAACCGCCGTAGCTTAACTGGAGTCTCGCCGTCTTCTGTCCACCCTGGATCAGCTTCTGTCCTCCAGGACCATGTGGGGAAGACCTCTCCTCCAGGAACAAGCTCTTAAAAGAGCTAAGTGATTAAAGCTCAAGGGAGTATGCAGAACATAGAAATCCCAGTGTGATTATAGCTTTCCCCTCCACTCATGAGATAGGCATAAATGTTGAGGGTCAAGAAGATCTCTGGATTTTAATCAAACACTCTGCTTTTATGCCCATTTTCCAAACATAGGACCACTCACAGTGTTTTGAAGAACAACCATTCTATACGTACAATACACTCAGACACTCTGTAAACTCTGTATTTACATTTACTTTGCTGCAATAAAGTACTGTTGAATGAATCAAGCCTGAAGAACTTGTCTCTCTACTGTTTCTTCTTCATTTTTACTTGTGTCTATTTATCCTTTGCTTTGTAACCTGCTTTAAAACTTCCTCCTTCCAGACAGACCACTGTTCAGCCACAGACACCCACACATAGCACATAAGAGACCAACAAATTATTAGGCAACATCTTCATAAGAAAAGGTACAAGATTTTGAGCAAAAGCAAATACATTAGTTAATTGCAATGATAGTTATGTGATATGAGCCATAGGGAGAAGGATTTAGATATAGGGACTGATGTTAAAGAATCATTGAGATAATGGAAAATGTTATATAAGACAATCCACTGTTTTAATATAGTAGAGAATCAGTACAAATAGGCCAATAGGTGGTACCTTATCCCAATAAGACTGCATACAATGTATCCCCCCTCTCCACCTAATTGACTGAGATGTTGGAACATTGAATGGTCATTTCTCCATGTCTGGTGGGAATGTCCATTAGCAGCTGGTTTATGGAAATGCTTTAATTATCAATTGTATATTAGCATCTAAGATTATTATTGAACTCACCTGGAAATCCAGCTCTCAATTTAATAAGTCAAATGTCATCAAGCATTATCCACCATCAAGCATTATTCCAACTCAGGATGGAAAAATAAATAAACTGGATTAACCAAATGTCGAACCCTCCCATGCCTATATAAATGAAAGTCTGCATAAATACTTCCTCTTTCTTTGAAAACGTAGAACAAATCCTCAAAGCCAAATAACGATGAAATGGAAGAAAAAACATAGAATTAATCCAAATAATGAACATCCAAGAACAAGGAAGAACCATCGAAAACAAACCCACCATCTCTGATAGGTCCATGGAACCTCAAGATGCTAAAAGGGAATAGAGAAAAAAAATATGGTAATACCAAATCATGGAATCCTGAATGCATGAATAACTGTACACCTAAATAATAATAATACCAAAATCATGTAATCAGAGAAGTAAATACATATATAAGTCAAAATTGGAACAGGTTTGAGGCAGATGGCACTAGAGAGAATATTGCACAAGCAGCAACTTGTCTAGCAGCTATCCCACAATGCTGCAACAGGGTACGTGAACAGAAAATGCCAAAAAGGTGCAGTGTGCTATACGTGCTGTAAAGTGACAATTCAATAAAACAGTGGTTCAACTGTGCAAATTATGCAATGTATACCCAGTGAGGCAAATACAGAGGTATATTAATAGTGCAAATATAAAGACATGGAGCACTCACATATAGTCCCTATATTGTTGGGACAAAACAGAAAGTACGTGACAGCTCTTTTTCCTGGATTCTTTCAACCTCCAAGGAATAAAAGATGGTTTTATTGAATTAAAATGGAATTTAATATAAAGTGCATATAATATCTTACACTTAGGATCTGGAACATCAGCAGGTACAGACAAACTGGAACATAGAAGATAAAAGCAGGATCTGGTAAAATCTCAAATGAGTGTTGTTTGATCAACGATTTTCGCCCGTTTTAAAGGTGCTTCATCAGGATCCAACAGCACTCATGAGAGATGAAGCTGTTTATATATAGTCTCTCATGAGTGCTGTTGGATCCTGATGAAATCGGCCAGATATCATGAATTCCAATCTGCATTGATATTCGTCCGGCCAGGGATGTGTTCGGCCTGAACTGAAATGTTGTTCACGAAGCAGAAATTCAAAAGATCCGTTCCCAGCCCTAAAAGGTCTTGTGATCTTGTGCTGCCCAGATGATTTAAATTGTGGACCACCGGAATGTTGTCCATGTGGAGAAGAATCGAGCAACCCTGGAATCCCCTGGAAAAGCTGCAAATCCCAAATCCTCTGCAAGGAGTTCCAAGCAATTTATGTGTAGCGATGTCTCTTTATGAGACCATTTGCCACCCGTAGAGGTAAACCCACATTGTGCGCCCCAACCAAGCATGCTTGCATTGGAATCTATCACTCAGTCTGGAACCTAACTGAAGATAGCCTTCCCGTTCCACGTGATGGAGCCACCATGACAGTTGTTCTTTAGCCTCGCAGTCGATTGGAACCTTGTGATGGTAAGACAGACCGTCGAGAAGAGTGCAGTTTCGGATCAGTTGAAGACCTCGATAATGTAGAGGTCCTGAAGAAGAGCAAGGCACCAATAAAGGTGAGTTTGCAGTGTCCGGACATCTTGAGACAAATCGTCCAACAAGTACATGATGATACATACCCTTAGTCTTCATAGATGCCCCACCGCTGGTTTTATCAACTTGGTGAAGCACCAGGGGGCTGAAGAAAGCCCAAAGGGAAAACATGTGAAGGCCCAGGTTTGGTGACCCCCCAAAAACTGAAGGAATCTCTGAAGCTCATGAGTAATTGGGACAATCAGGTTAGCATCCTGGAGATCCACGTTAAGTTAGATTAAATGCTTTCTTGCAAAGGGTCAGGGAGTACCTGAGAGAGAGGGGATAACCCTCAAACACTTATAGAAATGGGTATAATTGAACAGGTGCTCCCAGTTAAAACATAATAACTTTTATTAGTTGATTTAAAATGTTCTCAAACAAACACATAATAATAATGCTCCCCAAAAAATAATGAAATAAATGAAAAGGGAAAAAAATATAATGAATAAAGAATAAAAACCAAGCGTTGAATCTAATTCTTGGAACTAGATTTAAATAGCTTTTAATTAGGTAAATGAGGTACACTTGATAATACATTCAAATCACTTTAGTATTAGCATAAGAGATGGGGGTGAACCCTTAGTCAAGTGAGTTCTCCCTCTTTAGAAAAAATAGACACAAAAAGGACAAGAAATTATCTTAATTTGATAACCCAAGCAAGGGTTAATGATTTTCAACCAAGCTTGTAGTACTGAATGTTGTGAACTTGCCCTTGAGAATAGTTTATTGCATCCAGATAGAGTAGACAGAGTACTGCTTAGAGCTTAGGCTGTGAAAGGAGAAAACTGTGTGATTATGCAAAAAAATTAAGTGATTATGCAAATCTCCTATGTCAAAAGAAAAAAAAGACTGACTCTCCCTGATGCATTCCACGTGGTAACCCAGATCTCTATTGCATTCATTGAGAATTCCAATCACACACTTGGTTTCTATGTTTCAATTATGTTTTTATTGCTTTATTGGGATTTGTGTTGGTATCAACTCAGGTTGCGTGTGATAAAACCCTTCCTTGTTTCAAAATGCGTTAAGTGTTCTAGTCTGTGTCTCTCGAGCTTGTCTGTGTGTCCTCATTTATTGTATAGTACCCGGACTTAAGTAAATTTGAAACATTACTAAAATTATGTCTCCCCACTACATCATTTGGAGTCCGTTGACGATTGTGTGAATTGAAGTAACCTAGCTGTGTGGATGGAGACAAGACTCGCCTTGTAGTTGAATGCTGTCTGTTTCAAGTGTTATAATCTTGCCATACGAGCTTGCAGTTAAAAGGAAATTAATGAGACAATATTTATATACAGTATTAGTTTCACTACAATTGCTGGACATGTTTTTTATTATTTATTAATTGAAAGTCATTTACATAATGTAGCTTTCTTGAGACTCTTGGAAATGAAGTTACAATGTACAAAACAAACCATATCAAGTCAGAATCTTGAGATTTTATATTTAATAGTATAGGCAGCCCTTGTCTAAAAGGGACATTCTAGTTACCTATATGAGTTTGGTGCAACATGTAGGCCCCAAAGGGTGACCTAGAATGTCACTGTTCCCCTGCACTGCTTTCCCAATGTTGTAAGTTTCCATGACAGCAAGCGCACTGAGAAATCCTGTCACAGGAAGGGTGACCACGCTAGTGCCTGGAAAGGCATCCTTCACACAAGGGTGGATCCAGAGTCTAATCTCAGGAGGGGCACATGTCCATCTGTATTTTCCTCTCCCCCATGTCTGTCTGTCTCTCTCCTCTGCCTTCCCATGTCTGTCTGTCTCTGCTCTCCCTTCCCATGTCTGTCACTCTCTCCTCTCTCTTCCCATGTCTGTCTGTCTCTCCTATCCCTTCCCATGTATGTCTGTCTCTCCTCTTCCTTCCCATGTCTGTCTGTCTCTCCTCTGCCATCCATGTCTGTCTTTTTCTCCTCTGCCTTCCCATGTCTGTCTTTCTCTCCTCTGCCTTCCCACATCTGTCTGCCTCTCCTCTCCCTTCCCATGTCTCTCTATATGCTCTTTCCCATGTCTGTATTTATCCTTCCCATTTTTGTCTTTCTCCTTCTTTCCCATGTCTGTCTCTCCTCTTCTTTCCAATGTCTGTATCTCTCTTCTCCTTTCCCATGCATGTATCTCTCCTCTACCTCCTAGGACTTTCTCTTTGTCCCACTACCCATGTATGTCTCTCCTCTTCCCCACCATCTTTGTTCTCTCCTCTCCCCATCTGTGTTCTATCCTCTTTCCCCTTCTCTCCTGTTTTCTCTCCTCTCTCCCCTTCTCTCCTCCGTGTTCTCTCCCCCTTTTCTTCTCTGTGTTCTATCCTCGCTCCCCTTCTCTTCTCTGTATTATTTCCCCTCTCCCCCTTCTCTCCTGTGTTCTCTCCTTGATGTCCCCTGTGTTCGCTCCCCCCTTCTCCCTGTTCTCTCCTCTCTCTCCACTCTATTCTCTCCTCTCATCCTCCCTGTTCTCTCCTCTCTCTCCTGTGTTCTCTCTTCTCCCCCTCCCTGTGTTCTATCTTCTCCCCTCCCTGTATTCACTATTCTCCCCCCTCACTATGTTCTCTCTTCTCCCCCTCCCTGTGTTCTTTCTTCTCCCCCTCCCTGTGTTCTTTCTTCTCCCCCTCCCTGTGTTCTATCTTCTCCCCTCCCTGTATTCACTATTCTCCCCCCTGACTATGTTCTCTCTTCTCCCCCTCCCTGTGTTCTTTCTTCTCCCCCTCCCTGTGTTCTATCTTCTCCCCTCCCTGTATTCACTATTCTCCCCCCTCACTATGTTCTCTCTTCTCCCCCTCCCTGTGTTCTTTCTTCTCCCCCTCCCTGTGTTCTTTCTTCTCCCCCTCCCTGTGTTCTATCTTCTCCCCTCCCTGTATTCACTATTCTCCCCCCTCACTATGTTCTCTCTTCTCCCCCTCCCTGTGTTCTCTCTTCTCCCCCTCCCTGTGTTCTCTCTTCTCCCCCTCCCTGTGTTCTTTCTTCTCCCACTCCCTGTGTTCTCTCCTACCCCCTCCCTGTGTTCTCTCCTCTCCCCTGTGTTCTCTCCCCCCTCCCTGTGTTCTCTCTTCTCCAGCCTCCCTGTGTTCTTTCTCCTCCTCCTTCCAGTGTTCTCTCCTCTGCCCCCTTCCTACCTGATGTGATTCAGTGCAGGTCGAATCACTCAGCGGGGTGATGAAGACAGCATTGGCTCCGTGTGTGTTAAATTAGTGATGCTCACGCTCTCTGAGCGTAGTGATGGTGCAGAGCGTAATCATGCCACCTCTGATCGGGGGGGGGGGGGGAGCGATTGCCCTGTTGCCCCCCCTGGATTCGTCACTGCATTCACACCAAGAGTGCAAAGTGACAGTGCATGAGAGTGTGTGTGATGTGAGTCTGCATGAGAGTGTGCTTGAATGTGATGTGAGTCTGCATGAGAGTGTGTTTGCCTTAGTGTGATTAGAGTGCTTAACTAACTTATAACGCACTTCAGACACTAAGATGCCTGATGACATCACTAAACAGGAAATCATATTCACATTCTTATTGGTTGCTGCTAGAAGAAAACAAAAACAAATGAAATGGGACTGTCCTGAACCTCTGCAAATGTGTCATTTAATCCAAGTGTAAGATATTCATATGCAAAATGTAAAATATGCATTTTAAAGTACTTTAATATGCATTAACATTTGGAGAACCAGAAACTCCCTTTAACAACACCCCTTAACCTATACATAGGTTGTCCGAGGCAATCAATAAGTGAATCTAGTGATAAGACGGTATTGCCATGATTCCTCCATGATGGAAAAATAAACAAACTCAAGGGCTCAGGCAAATGCACAAAGTGAAATCACTTTTAATGTTGTTTAGTGACAGATCCCGACACACATTTTGGTGGAGTGCCCCTTTATCAATGAAGAAATACATCAGTATTTGTTCATTGATCAAGGGGCACTCTTCTGAAAGCCACTAAACATCATTAAACATTTATAATATAATAAAAATGACAGAATAGTGCGCTTAAAACAAACTGTGAAAAAATGATAAATGAGATTATTTCTCAAAAACAGAGATAAAGATATGATACACTCACAACACGTTATAAGTAGGAGATGTATTTGGAGCAAATTTCAACTTCTGCTGTTTTCTTCAATGTTGAAAGCTCAAAGAGAGAATGTAACCACAAAGTATCCAGTTAGTGGGGTAAAACAGTAACATTTAATAGAAGACAAATATCTGCTTACATGTAAGATTGCTGTAACGAACACAGTGGGCGCCACACGGCCGTCAGCAGTCTTTTTAAAATGTTTTCCAAATTTCCACAGGATACAAATGGTTAAAAAGTAACAAATAAAGGACAACAAAGGATGCAGGGTGAGTCCAGGACGCTACGCGTTTCGCCTAATGGCGAACACAGTGGGCGCCACACGGCCGTCAGCAGTCTCTTTAAAATGTTTTCCAAATTTCCACAGGATACAAATGGTTAAAAAGTAACAAATAAAGGACAAAAAAGGATGCAGGGTGAGTCCAGGACGCTACGCGTTTCGCCTAACATCTTTACACACTGTCACTTTATAACATTTTTTTGCGAATGCATCATGCATCATTACAAAAAACCCCAAATACGATCTTTTTTTTACCAAGAGATTTTTTAGAAAAAGTCTGTTTTTTAATATTTTCATCATGTTTTATGATAATTTAATAGTAAGTTAAAAGCAGTTTATTCATCATAAGG
The DNA here is from genome assembly GCA_036172795.1 of Pelodytes ibericus. NCBI lineage: Eukaryota > Metazoa > Chordata > Amphibia > Anura > Pelodytidae > Pelodytes > Pelodytes ibericus. Next base: position 222,211,258 of record CM069858.1, on the reverse strand, counting down.
TGGTCATTTATTTTTTCTTTGTTCCCATCTTACTTGACTTGACTGGCATTTTTTAATAGATATTTACTGGGATTTACTCATGAAAGGAAATTGAGATGGGCCTTAAAGGGATAGTCTAGTCACTCATTTGGCTTTGGTTGAACTTGTAGGCCCCAAAGGGTGAACTAGAGTGTCACTGTTAGTTATTTTCCCCTTACATTTAGTTTAAAATGCAATTTATATGTACCTGCCCAAGTGTCAGTCTTCCATATAGCAGCAGTGTGGGCACATTTCACCCAGAAAACCCCACACTGTATCTCTCTTTTCTATGCTGTTTTCCAGAGTGTGAGTATCTCCATGACAACAGGCACATCCTCCAGCTGCCCCCTCCAACTGTCACCACTGCTGGTACCACAGTGGGGGAATGGAATACCTGTCATCCTCAGCTAGCTGATATTTATATAGGGGGCAGGAATGCTTATCGTGCTCAGCCAGCTGATATTTTTATGAGGGAGCTGGAATGTTTTGATGACTTGACTAACATTATGAAGTGACTGGGAACTAACTTATAATGCTCTTGTAGACATTGGGATCTCTAATAGTGCAACACATTATCTGATGACATTACTAAGGAAACAGGAAATCCCATGCAAATTAATATTAATTGTTTAAAAAAAACAACAACTAAGAAGCCTGAAGAAGAGAAACTGTAAGGGGCTGCCCTAACCTCTGACAATGTGCAATTTCATCTAAGTGTAAGATTTAAGCAATGCATACACTCCATTTATTAGTAAAGCCCTTTGGAAGAAATTCAATTCCAATATTAGGGGAACTATTAGGTTTTTTTTGTAAATAAATGCAATGCCTTTTGGATTTCCTGATTTCTCAAGCTATAAATGACAGGATTAAATAATGGAGTCACCATAGTGTAAAAAAGAGAGGTGAACTTGTTGATATTTAATGAGTATCCTTTGGATGGACTTAAATATATACTAATTAGTGTTCCATAAAACACACACACAACAGCCAAATGAGAACTACAAGTGGAGAAGGTCTTCTGTCGACCAGTGGTGGAAGAGATTCCAAGGATGGTGCAGAAGATATAGACATATGTGACAATGACAAACAGGAACGGAAAGAGAAGTATAAATGGTGTGACCATAAAGGCTTCCATTTCAACCACAGTTGTGTCGGTACAGGAAAGAGCTAAAATAGGAAGAAAATCACAGAAGAAATGGTCAATTATCTTATGTTTACAGAATTGCAAACCATTAATCAAAATACGGGTAATTAGAGCAAAAATAAAGCCAAGCAACCAAGACCAGATAACAAGACAGAGACGCAGTGTAGAGTCCATGATGGAGGAGTAATGGAGAGGTTTACAGATGGCTAGGTAGCGGTCATAGGACATCGCCGTAAGTATATAGCACTCTGCAGTGCAGCAGCAGCCAAATATCTGAAACTGGGTGAGGCAGCCAAACAAGGATATTCTAGTTCTGTCCTCCAATATAACATGTAACATCTTGGGTACGATATTTGTGGTTAAAAATGCATCACACAAAGACAAATGGCCAAGGAAGAAGTACATGGGGGGTGAAAGGATGGGGCTGGTTGACACTAGGAGGACAATAATAAGGTTTCCACTTATGGTCATGATGTACATAGTAAGCAGAAGAATGAAAAATGGAATCTTGAAGTTGTGAAGATTCTGGAATCCCAGGAGAAGGAATTCTGTGATCACTGTCTGGTTCACCTGATACATTATCTTCTGAAAGAGGAGTTACATATGGTTAGTTAAATGAGACTGGTAATGATGGACAACTGAATGGTAATTCTTTTCCAGGTCATCCAGCATCCATGCCTTTAAAAATATTTCTAATTATTGTATCAAAGTAAATGGTTGTGTAGGCAAAATATTAACTTAAGATTGAATTAAGTGTAAACATATTAATTAACAATGTCATAATGAAAGAATACAAATAAGCTACCTTATTGAGTCCGCGTTGTTTCATTTTGCTCAACCAGGGGGAAGGGATGTGGTTCACAATGTTGGTCAGTATGAAGATAGATGTGACCCAAGATTCTAAACAACATGTCCGCTGCGTGATAGAGCACAAGGTGGACTATAGAAGAGACTTTATTTGTATTCTTTAATTAAAACATTTATACTTAAAATGTCTAAATTGGACAAGCTTTTTCAATTAAACACAAGTTAAAGTTTTGCCTCCATTAATCCATTAAGTTAAACATCTAATAATTAGCCTACTGACTTACACTGTATAAAAATATTTTTCCTAAAACTATTTTTGAATGCCTTCTCTATGATTACTATAATATATAATCCTAATTTGGAGCGGTAACATTGTTTATTTTATTTTTTTATCAATTAATAATATTCATTTACCTTTCTCTGCCTATTTACTAATTAATAATAAAACTGGTCCTTATTTTTGCCCAGAAATGTTAGCTCTGTGGGTTAAATTTTAATAACTTACGCAGAACTAGTAAAATGGAGACATAACAAGAAAGTTCAGTAGCTGGGATTGAAGGAAAACTAAGGTGATTAAAAGTAAAATGATTTATAAACAAATGTTAAATTGTGTTCAGATTTTAAAAAATGTAATGTAATCGATTATAACTTTATTAACACGTTAAGGATACATGATGCATATCTATATCATTAACACATACAAGAGGCATGTACAGAAAACCATTTAAATCATATATTTTGCTTATGTTTCCTTAAAAAGTAGGGGTGTGTCCTAACATGCAGTGAAGTTGGCCACTAGAATTCTGCCTAACTTGCTAAAAAAAAAACAACAACCACAAGATGGCTAAACAAAGAAACAAGAGACAATAGGCAGAGGTGTTTCAATTTCATACCTGAAAACATCAGAAAAAAGACTCCTAAGAGCATGTAAGATTTTTAACAAGATGGCAGCCACTCAGAGTACGAAAAGGAGGACGTCTCAGAAATAGAGGAAGCACCATCTATATCTTTTCTGAAAGTGAACCCACCTGAAGTTAAGAAGGTGTTTAAAAACCCCAGAGCTAAAATCAAATGCAATATTAAATAGTTAACAAATGAGTCTAAGAAAAAAGGTATTGGAAGAAGTGGAGAGAAAATTACAGGTGGAGAACAAAATGGATGAGCTTATAACTGACTGGAACTCTGAAGTGATGAAGGAGTTGAAGTACCTTGAGAAGGTATGTCACCTAGAATATCACCTTGGGTGGAATAATGTCCAGCCAGCCATTCTTAAAATCAGGGTAGAGGAGTTCTTCTCAAGCCGTCTCCCAAACTTCTCCAATAAGCACCTGCTTATTGACATTGAGTCCATAGAATACTCAAGCTGAGACAAATACATACTGAGGCTCCACTACTTTCACATCAAGGAGGAAATCCTCCAAGCAAGTAGATAACCAAAGGGTTTACCCGCTCCATTCTCACACATACAGCTTTTGGCTGTTCGTTCCACTATCTCAACAAAAAGTCTTTCACCCAATAACATTTGCGTTATGGCTTGCCAAGATAAAGAAAAAATGAGGATTCCCAATAAAAAAAAAACCCAGAGCTTAAGAAGTATCTGCTATTCTCACCCCAGAAGACAGATATAAAATTCTACACCTTTTGATCATACCAATCGCTGACCCACTGAACCCATAACTGATCCCTCCACATAGGGTGGTGATAAACTGGGACAAAGTGGCTTCAAACTTTTGTGGAACTGAAAGCTAAACGGCCCTCCCTGGATTCTAATAGAAGGGTGAAGATTGTTTTATGTTTTTTTAGGAACATATTCTACATGAGAATATTCTGGCATAATAATTATTACTGAACTTTGTGCTGTTTATACAGATATTGAGACCCTATATACCATTAATATTTATACCAATATATATATTTTTTGTTTTTTTTCTTGTCAATAAATAAATTATTCTAATTATTTTGTGTGGTTATCCCAGCACGTTAGTTGGTTTATGCTCTCTATATTTCTTGCTTATGCATAACTGAACAAGCACATCAAGAGTCAATATCCGAGTACCTTTTACATAAAGTCCTATCTGTCTTGAGAGTAATATTATTTTACAGCATTAATAAGAGAATCAGAATTGCAATGATAAAGCAATGAACAATATATGTGCTTACCTTTAATGCTAGTTTGTGTATCTTGTATCCAGTGCTGTATTCTTTGTTGCTAATGTTTGCAATATGGAAAATTTCGTTTTTTTTATATAGCTTTGCAGCTTGTTAGAAAGGTATCCTTAATGAGCTGCTAATTCCACTAGGGGGCCATTATCGTGTTTATTAAAACAATGTATCAGAGGATTAAAGGCATAAAGTAAGATGTGTGTTAAATGTGTCTGTTGTGTATCTTGTTTATGCCATCCCCTTGTGGCTTGCTATGCTAGTGTGCATTTTCTATTGAACACTAGTTATTTGTAAATTAAGCCACATGTGATGTCATAGACATAAAATACAACACTATGGTTTTTATCCTAATATATGCATTTGCTGCGATTCTGATAACACAATGTATAGATCATTCGTAATCATTTTTTATTCTTTACCCTCACAGTACAATCAAAGTTTATGTTGACAGAGTCCCTTTGATTTATTGATTTTTTTTGTGCTTTGGTTTTAGTATTAACTGGGTTCTATGGGACATCTTGATTATTATTTTTTTCATATTATGACATTAAGCCTTGGTGTGTCAGATGAGCAAATCAATATAACATGGGGTCTATTCACCAAAACGTCAATTTCAGATGAGGTATGAACATTTTATGCCGCCCCAGGTCTATGAATAGACACATCTGGTGATTTTTTTTCTTGTTAGAAGAGCTCAGCTGGCCATGGATAATACAGAGTTACATATTTACACACTGTCACTTTATAACAATACATTATACAGGGCCAACTCTGTTCTTCTAGCAGGATAAACTCACCAGACCCTGCACTATGTATAGAGTATATAACGAAGAGCTCAGCTGGCCATGGATAATGCAGAGTTACATCTTTACACACTGTCACTTTATAACAATGCATTATACAGGACCAACTCTGTTCTTCTAGCAGGAGAAACTCACCAGACCATTCACAATGTATAGAAGAATATATAGAGGAGCTCAGCTGGCCATGGATAATGCAGAGTTACATCTTTACACACTGTCACTTTATAACAATGCATTATACAGGAACAACTCTGTTCTTATAGTAGGAGAAACTCACCAGGCCCTGCACAATGTATAGAATATATAGAAGAGCTCAGCTGGCCATGGTTAATGCAAAGTTACTTCTTTACACACTGTCACTTTATAACAATGCATTATACAGGACCAACTCTGTTCTTCTAGCAGGAGAAACTCACCAGACCCTGCACAATGTATAGAAGAATATATAGAAGAGCTCAGCTCGCCATGAATAATGCACAGTTACATCTTTACACACTGTCACTTTATAACATCGGTCTCCAAACTGAGGCCCGCAGGCAGTTTGAGTCAGGCCAGCAGTTCGCTAAGCTCATGCTTCTGCTCATTTTAAGCATTGGGCCTGCTTCCAGCCACGGCAGCTGCTTTAAGGGTTTCAGCCACCGGGGACGCAGCCGAAACCATGTCTGGAAGCAGGTCCGATGCTTAAAATGGCCATCAGCATTTCGGTGTCCACCTTAATCATTTCGGGAGCTGCCGCTTGATATTCATTAAGAAATTAATGAAATGAGAGGAAGAGGCGATAGGGAGACTAAGGAAACAACGGGGAAGAGGACCAAAAAACGACAGAAATGAGGGGGGAGAGGGGAAAAAGACTACAGAAATGAGGGGAAAGAGGGGAGAAAAAGACTACAGAAATGAGGGGAAAGAGGGGAGAAAGATACTATAGAATGGAGAGGGGAGAAAGAGACTACAGAAATGAGGGGAAAGAGGGGAGAAAAAGACAACAGAATGGAGAGGGGAGAAAGACCAAAGGAATGAGGGGGGAGAGGGAAGCAAGAGACTACAGAAACGAAGCAGGAGAGGGGAGAAAAAGACTACAGAAGCAAGGGGAGAAAGGTGAAAGAGACTACAGAAATGAGGGGAGAGAGATTACAGAAATGAGCCAGATGGATATAATGGAGGAGATGAAGAGAGATATAGACAGACGTGAGGAAGGACCTGAAAAGAGAGACAGACAGATGTGAGGGAGGATAGGTAAAGAGAGACAGATGTGAGGGAAGATAGGAAAAGAGAAACAGATGTGATGGTGGACAGGAAAAGAGAGAGACAGACAGACATGAGAGAGGAGATGAAAAGAGAGGCAGACATGAGGGAGGAGAAGAAAAAGAGAGATCGACAGATGTGAGGAAGGACCAGAAAAGAGAGACAGAAAGGTGTGAGGGAGGATAGTAAAAGAAAGACAGACATGAGGGAGGAGATGAGAAAGAGAGGCAGACAAGAAGGAGGAAGAGAGACAGACCAACATAAGAAAGGGCAAGAAAAGAGAGACAAACGTAAGGGAGTGAGGAGAGAAACAGCAGATGTGGGCAGTGCCCCTCTCGAGATCAGATTCTGGACCCACCCCTGCAGGGCAAGTCCTGTAGCGCAATCTCAGTGCTGGGGCAAGCCTTGTGATGCAATCTGAATGCTTGGGTAAGTCATGGGTTCTGGGGAAAGTCCTGTCAATGCAATTTTGGTGGTAAGTTATTGGTTCTGTTCCAAGTCTTGTGAGTGTAATCTAGGTGCTGGGGTAAGTCCTGCAATGTGGGTGCAAAGGAAGGAAATAAAAACAAGAAATTAATACTCAACTCAATAACCTTTTTATTACATATGTTAGAATATGTTAAATTATAATAATGGACCTCATACTAAAAAGTTTGGAGACCCCTGCTTTTTAACAATACATTATACAGGACCAACTCTGTTCTTATAGCAGGAGAAACTCACCAGGCACAATGTATAAAAGAAAATAAATAAGAGCTCAGCTGGCCATGGATAATGCAGAGTTACTTCTATAATACATGCATTATATAGGGCCAACTCTGTTCTTCTAGCAGGAGAAACTCAAAAGACTGTGCAAAATGCAGCCCACGGAGACGCCTAGGTGCTGGAAGGCCTTGACAGCATGTGATGTAGCAAGGCTGTTACTTTTGGTGTAAGTGTTTTATGGGTGGAGATGGGGGTGGGGAACAGAGTCAATATAAGGCTGGACAAACAGGACATCTTCAGTTTAATAATTTTGTTCCTACCAGAACAGGCTTCTTTTCTGTGTCCCATTTTCCACCCTTCTTCTATTTCAGGATGGATGCATTGCTGGAAAGGCTCCTGGCAGGGATCTGCGAGGCTTCACGGGTGGGAGCAGCCCCGACTGGTGGAAGTATTCCGGCAAGTCTATAAGGGGCGGTACTAGGGCGAGCAACTGCCTCAGAGGTAGGTCATTTCCTGTAGTGCTAGTGGTTCCAGCTCCTCTTCCAGGGAGTGTAGGTGGAGGCATGGGGTACCCTGGAGACATGTGGTGCCACGTCGCAGTTTTTCCAGATCCCGTTCCAGGGGTAGGGCTCAAATGCTCTCGGATTCTGAGGAGTGACAGGGTGTGCGCAGGCAGTGTCAGGATAGGTGTAGTGGTAAGGTGGTCCGGTCTTCTGCAGCACTCCCCAAATCTCAGAAATGTTTCACCTTCTAGGAGATCTACTGTCGATGGTGACCCTGGTGTCTAGGCGGATTACAGCCGGCACAGGGTTTCCCAAAGTTCCAGCATCCGAGAGTTCCGATCCAATGTCTACAATGGCCAGAGGGGCTACCGGTGAGAGTTCTGATTTTTTAAACACACCACACAAGGGCCTGTCAGGATTGCAGGCCTTTTTATAGTCATGGACTGAGGGCAAGGGACAGGTGAGTCTGCACAATGCGGCTGCGGATTGGGTTGCGGCGTGGGTTGCGGCGGGTTCTGCGGTGGGGGTGGGGGCATTTGAGGGCACAGAGATTGCAGTGCAGTGGCAGGTTGAGGATGTGGCAGGGAAAGGCGGCTCCGATGACTTACGTGAAGGGGTGCCCCTACGCGGCCATGTACAATTCTGACCTGTCTTATTCAGGCCCTCTGGGTATGCATTTGAAATTAGAGATTAAGGAAAAGATTTGGAGGGGGGAGTACTTGGAAATGTTCTCCTTGCTACCTCTGGAGGAGTCAGTTGACTTGAAGGAGGATGACAAAAAGGAGATTAAAGCCAAGAAGGAAGAGGAGGAGAGGAAGAAACGATACAGAAAGTTGCCCAAAAGGGAGTGTAGTGGGGCAAAGGGCGCCCAAAAAATGTTCGGTGCTCTTTTCCTATTTAGATGGGATGCGTACAGGGTGTATGGGGGGCTGGCTTTGTGGCGGTATGATGAACAAGCAACCACTGTTACGCCAAATGATTTGAAAAAGGCAAATTACGAGGGTCAGCCAGTCCTATGGGAACAAAAGGGGATGTCTCCAGCAGAGGCGTCGCTAGGGGGGGGCTACTGGGGCTATAGCCCCGAATCTCCAGTGCATAGCCCCGAATGGAGACTCTGGGGCTAAAGCATACTTTAGCCCCTAGACTCCAGGGCTATCACTGTTTAAAAAAAAAAAAAATCTCCCCCGCAGAGCTTTCCCCCGTCTGGAACATAGTCCCAGAATCGGAGGTTTATGCTCGTGCGGGGGGTGAGGAGGAGAGACGCTGCTGCTGGCCCCTCCTCCTGGAGGTGCGGCCCACAGGCAAGTGCCTGCGGTGACCGCACCTCCTGGCCATACTGACAGCGCGACGGGAGCAAGCTCCGCCCCCGTCGCACTGTGAGTCTGGCTGCGCGCCGGATGTGACATCCGGCAGAAGAAAGTGAGTGCCCCATCGTGAGTGCCCCGTCCTCCTCCCTGCAAACAGAGGTATTTAGCAGGGAGGGGGACCAACGCTATAAGGTTTTTTTATTTTTTTTATTTAAATATTAAAAAATGTGTGTTAGTGTCTGTGTGTAAGTGTGACTGTGTGGGTGAAGCAATGTGTATAAGTGTGTGTGTCAGGGTGTTTGCATAAGTGTATGAGAGTGTGTGTGTGTCAGGGTATTTGCTTAAGTGTATGAGGGTGTGTGTGTCAGGGTGTTTGCATAAGTGTATGAGGGTGTGTGTGTCAGGGTGTTTGCATAAGTGTATGAGGGTGTGTGTGTCAGGGTGTTTGCATAAGTGTATGAGGGTGTGTGTGTCAAGCATGTCTGTGTCAGGGTATTTGCATAAGTGTATGAGGGTGTGTGTGTCAGGGTGTTTGCATAAGGTGTTTGCATAAGTGTATGAGAGTGTGTGTGTGTCAGGGTATTTGCATAAGTGTATGAGGGTGTGTGTGTCAAGGATGTCTGTGTCAGGGTATTTGCATAAGTGTATGAGGGTGTGTGTGTCAGGGTGTTTGCATAAGTGTATGAGGGTGTGTGTGTGTCAGGGTGTTTGCATAAGGTGTTTGCATAAGTGTATGAGGGTGTGTGTGTGTCAGGGTGTTTGCATAAGGTGTTTGCATAAGTGTATGAGGGTGTGTGTGTGTCAGGGTGTTTGCATAAGTGTATGAGGGTGTGTGTGTCAAGGATGTGTGTGTCAGGGTATTTGCATAAGTGTATGAGGGAGGGTGTGTGTGTGTCAGGGTGTTTGCATAAGGTGTTTGCATAAGTGTATGAGGGTGTGTGTGTGTCAGGGTGTTTGCATAAGTGTATGAGGGTGTGTGTGTGTCAGGTTGTGTATGTGTAAGTGTGTGTGAGAAAGATATAGACGCTGTGGGAGATATAGACGCTGTGGGAGATATAGACGCTGTGGGAGAGAGACGGAGAGTGGGAGAGAGAGAGACGGAGAGTGTGTGAGAGAGAGAGAGACGGAGAGTGTGTGTGAGAGAGAGAGAGAGACAGAGAGAGTGTGAGAGAGAGAGAGACGGAGAGTGTGAGAGAGAGAGAGGCGGAGAGTGTTAGAAAGAGAGGGAGAGAGACAGGGTGCGTGAGACAGAGAGAGAGAGAGAGACGGGGTGAGATTGTGTGCGACTGTGCTCATCTGGGCTCAAGCCCCTGATCATTTGTTGACCTAGCAACGCCCCTGGTCTCCAGTGAACAGAAGCATGATGCTGCCGTAGCTAAAACGCTGCGGTAAGTGGGAAGACTCGTGGTTCCTGGACGAGGGGTTCGCGCGGGGTTTCGTATTCCTTTTGTGCATATGGGTGTGGTGATTTCATGATGGAACCTCAAGTCTATCCATTCATTTCCGGAGGTTGTCAGGGAGAACCTGTTGAAGGAAGTTGGCCTTGGGAGGATGGCGGGCCCTTTCATGGAACCTCCACTGCCCAATCTGTGCGTCTCCCCCTTGGGCTTGGTTCCTAAGACAGGTAAATTCCATTTAATCCATCATCTCTCGTACCCGAAGGGTCTGTCGGTCAATCATGATATAGACAGGGAACAATGTTCAGTGTCCTATACTTCGTTCGATAGGGCGGTGGACGTGGTTAGGTCAGCAGGCCTGGGGCATTGTAAGCGAATGTGGACATAGAAGCAGCGTTTAGCCTTGTGCCTGTGTATCACGAATGCCATCACTTATTAGGATGCTCGTTCGAAGGCGAGTTCTTTGTGGACCTTGCCTTCCTATGGAATGTTCTATTTATTGCGCCTTCTTCGAAAAGTTTAGCACTTTTCTGGAGTGGGTTGTTAAGCAAGAGTCTGGTCTTAGTTCCTTAGTCCATTACCTGGATGACTTCCTTTGTGTAGGACCTCTTGATTCGGTAGACTGCATGCAGCTCTTGCGGACTATGCAGCTGATGTCCAAGTCATTTTGGATCCCTCTAGCCGTGGAGAAAACTGAGGACCCAACTAAGTGCCTCTAGGGCTTGAGATTGACATGGTGCAAGGGGTTTGTAGGTTGTCGGAAGACAAACTTGTGGTGTTGCGTCGGGTGCTGGCTGAGGTTTTCTGGGCTAAGAAGGTCACCCTTAGGCAGTTACAGTCTGCTCGGGAGACTAAACTTTGCTTGCGAAATTATTCCTGCTGGGAGGTCTTTCTCAGGTCTCTTTTGCGGGCCACGACGGGGATATGGGAGGGTCATCACTTTTTGAGGGTCTCGAGGGCCATGAGAGCAGTATGGTGGTCAGGGAGGTGTTCCTAGGTAAGTTTAATGGCCGGGCCTTTTTTCAAAGGCCTGCAGTCTCAGCGCCTGACTTGGAGCTGTTTACCGATGCCTCCGGGACTGGGAGCTTTGAGGTTTACTGTGGGGGCAAATGGAGCACTGCACCTTGGCCTGAGGGATGGATATCATCCCCGCTGATGCGCAATCTGGCTTTCTTAGAACTATTTACCTTGGTGGTGGCCTTTTCTACCCTCTACATCTGAGCCATGTGGTTTCTGGTTGTGGTGAGATACAGCCTGGTAGTCGAGGCTACAACTGTCATGTATAGAAGAATATATAGAAATGTTCAGCTGGCTATGGTTAATGCAGGGTTCGATATTTTCCTTGTGGTTTAGGAAACAATTATTTATACTCCGTTGTCTTTGCATTTTCATGGCTTTCCCATACATTAGCATTGTGGTCAGACTAAACCATGTCTTTTAGATATTTTAACTTTATCTACTAAAGCTATATTCATGGCAGGACCTTTAATGGGGCAGACTGGGGCAGACTGGGGCAGACTGGGGCACCCTGGAAAGAGCAGCACTTTGCTGCTCCGTGCAGCTTTTTTGTTTTTGTTTTTTCTTCTTCTTGCGTTAGCAGTCTCAGTTCAGGATAATGTTAATTCCTGGATTGAGAGCTTTTATAGAAGGAGGTCTCAGACAATCAGGTGAGACTTCTCAACTCTCCTTATTGGCTGAGAGTTTAGAAGCCTCTCCTGATTGTCTCAGTCACTCCTTCACACGGAGCTCAAAGCAAGAGGTACCTGCTCCAGGCAGAGGCGGTTCTAGACTTTGTGAGGCCTTAGGCTAAAGTTGAACATAAGACCATCACGGACATGCATTAATAAAAAAAAATATATGCAACTGATAGTAAATATAAACTGTATAATTAGTATTTTTAAGATCAGACTTAAATCCCAGCTTCTAGGAATTTACTGCTCCTAGAATTTGATTTGTCTCATAATTATTCTAGAAATATCTATAAACATTTGGTATAAATAAAAAGTGTATGGCTGACAAACTCACATTCTTATAGCTGTGTCCTACATGTGAATACTAACACATATACACACATTCATATGCTGATCATATATACACCCATAATGTGTGTGTGTATCTGATCAGCATGTGAGTGTGTATGTGTATCTGATCAGTGAAGGTATATATGTGTTAGTGTTCACATTTAGGAGACATCTGAACAGATACACACAGAATCCTTTTGCAACTAGACCAGACTGTTTCCTACATATTCCTGAGATCTCACTTGGACCCACACACACAGACTCCTTTTGCAACCAGACCAGAATGTTTTCATAAAATTTGTTAGCGCTTTGGCTGTTCTGGTGTTTTTTTATTGGTAACTTCAGCCCTTCTTAGTTTGTGTGTCCATCTATTTATCTGGTAAACAATTAAAATCCCCAGACATTATGGCAGTCCTTCAAATAATGTCTTACATTTAAAAAAAAAAAATGTCTATGAATATCACTGGTGTAATATTGGGTGCATAATTGTGTCTTTGCGTAAATATTTTGTAATTTGCATATCATTATAAAATATCTGGCTTCTGGGCTTTGTTCTTGAAATATAAGCGTTATGTAACTTACCGCAGGAATGGGGGTAGGGTGATCCACTCACAGGTGGGCAGAATTCAAGCTGTCGCCCTTGCGCATCCTCCGGGGTGGTGCGGTTGCAAGACTCTTCTGCCATCACTTCACTTCTTGTACTCTCCCTAAAATTTCTCCCTGCATTGTTTGTTTATGTCATTTTTTCGAATTTATACATTTCTGCCTGCAGTTGTTGGTATTCTAGACCTTGTTTTTTCTTTTCTAATACTCCTATTTTAATCAGGTGTCCCCTGATTACAGCTTTTAGGGGGCACCAAAGTGTTGAGCTGGAAATCAAGTCCCTATCATTTTCTTTAAGAACATTTTTTATATCTATTTGTATCGGATTTTTATATTCTCATGTGTCAGTAAAGATTCATTCACCTTCCAGTTTAAAATTTCTTCTATAGGGCCTTCAATTATCAGAGTTACCGGAGCATGATCAGACCAGGATGCTGTGTTGATCTCACATTTTATCTCACCATTAAACACATCTCTTCTTACCAGAAATAGATCAATTTGGGAATTAGAGTTATGAGGTTTTGAATGGCGCCTCTTTATCACACACTTTTATCCCTATAGTACAATTGTTGAACAGTGAGCGCATATTATTGGGGGGGATTTTTGTCAACACTGTATTTTGTGCATTTCATTGATATTCCACTTTACACATTTCTACGAATCAGAGGTTTTCATATAAGTCACATGGTCATTTGTACGATATTATGACTCTTGTGACTGAACGACCCATTAGATCATTCTTTCACAGACATTATTCCTAGTTTCTCCCAAGTGTTTACCTACAGAAAAAATTGATTACGCTCATGGGAATGTGATCTTTCCTGGCAATTAGAGCAGATGTGTAATTGTGATATGACACTTGTATAAAAAGGTTCACAAATGCAATCATGTCCTTAGAACCCTCTGTCTATTATGGATGATTGGTTGCTAACGCGTTTTTCCATGTCTATGATATATCTTTAAGTTTTTTTTCCGTGGTGAATTTTAATAGCTGCATCAACTGTTCCTCTCCATTATAAAAGGTATGTTTAATATAGCTTTTTCAGGAACTCTTTCTATTCCTTCTTTAATGTATCACTCTGAAATGTATACAGGGTTATCACAATTAAATGTAGATTTGCTAAAGTTGATACTAGATGAGTCCAAAAGTCTGTTTTTTATTATTTTATTTTAGGTAAAATGTAAATGTACCCTTTTTTTTTGTCTAAATTACGTATTTCTGATCACCTAAAAATGCACACCTAAAAGCAAAATGTTCAACAATAAGTTATGCAGCACAGGCTTTTTACAATTATTATAGAAGGTCATCCCTTAAGATTTTTAAAAAGTAACTATTATCTTATACACTAAAAGAGAAGTTAAATAGTGGCAAACACTGCCATCTCTCGTTGTTTTGTCAAGAAGGATTTTTATTTTCCATTTGAGGTTATTTATAATGTCTACTTATTTTTTAGATCAAAGACATAATGAGACATAATGCTATGGATTCTTGGATTATTATTTTTTTACCTTAATTCAAGCTTCGATAGTTTCAGCTCTGTCTGTTTCTACAAATCCACCATGGGTGGCAACAGGACTGTGGTGACTGAGTTTCTTCTCCTCGGAATCCAGAACGAGAATCATTATTTTAAACTGATACTTTTTGTTGTTCTACTTATGGCTTATATCACTACTTTAACCGGAGACTTTGTGATCTTTGGGTTAGTGTCATTTAGTCATCGTCTTCAGTATCCAATGTACTATTTCATAAAAAACCTTTCCTTGTCTGAAATTCTGTTCACGACAAACATTATCCCGAACATGTTGCGGGTCATATTTTTAGAAGGGGGTACGGTGTCATTCGTTGGTTGTCTTGCTCAGTTCTATGTCTACATAGCATCTGGTAGCGTGGAATCTCTTCTTCTCACAGTGATGTCTTATGATCGTTATTTGGCCATTTGTAAACCACTTCATTACGCTCAGGTAATGAATATCCAACTGTGCCATTACTTGATTGTATTATCTTGGTTGACATGTTTCACTATGGTACTGATAACACTTATTCTCATATGTCGGCTGGACTTCTGTGGTCCGAATGTTATTGACCACTTCTTCTGTGACTTTGCTCCAATCATAGAGCTGTCTTGTTCAGATACTACGGTCCTGAGAATAGAGGTCTTGGTTCTCTCCGTCCCTATCGTCTTGTCCACATTTCTTTTTATCATCGTGACTTATATCTTGATCTCCATGGCTATCCTCAAAATCTCCTCCAGCACTGGAAGACAGAAGGCCTTCTCCACCTGTAGTGCGCACCTGGCCTCTGTCTGCTCGTACTATGGTCCACTCATTATTATTTATCTTGTTCCTTACCAAAGAAATTCCCTTAATATAAACAAATTCCTATCCATACTTTACACGGTAGGCACTCCTTTATTTAACCCCTTTATATACAGTCTGAGGAACCAAGAGATTAGAGATGTTCTGAGAAAATATTTAAATATGTAAAAGTCTAGATATGTGTACGATCAACTGTCATAGTAAGATATGTGTCATTATTATTGTTGGTGTCTTATAGAGAAAAGGGAAATACAACCAAGAATATATTATCATATTTAAAATGGAAAACGTACTAAAAATAAAATATTTTGTTTAATTTCTTCAGCTTGCTTACTGTTCCTACTCAACTTATAATACCTGTTTTGTGCAGTTCATTTCTCAGATTACTATTAGTGAAGGGGATATTCACTAAAACAGAGAAACATAGAATGTGTCCCCGGCAGATAGGAATCATTTGCCCCATCTAGTCTGCCCAATTTTCATGATACTTTCATTAGTTCCAGGCTTTATTTTAGATCTAGGCTAGCTTTATGCCTATACCATGCATGCTTTAACTCCTTCACTGTATTAATATCTACCACTTCTGCTGGAAGTATATTCCATGTATCCAATAACCTCTCTGTAAAGTAATACTTCCTAACATTTATTTTAAATATGTGCCCCTCTAATTTAAGACTATATCCTCTTGATGTGGTAGGGGTGGGGTTACACACAATTGAGCTCGAGAAATCTGGTAGGCGTACTCATTTAGACTATGTTTGTAAGACATACATACAAAAGAGCAAACCAAAAATATATGTTTTATTGGCTAATGAAAGCCAGAACCTGACCTGAGATTAAAAAAAACAATAATTATATTAAAATAGTGAAACCACTGATACACATGCCACAAACCACTCAACAGAACAAAAAAAAAACCTACTGACCAGTGATAGATAACTACTATTAATGTAGAAATTTAATTATTGGTCTAAAAACATATACTAAAATCAACAAACATCGGGAACCACCGTTGGTACAGAGGCCGGGTGCAAGCTGGACTGAGACTGAAAACTATAATAGAAACATAGAAACATAGAATGTGTCGGCAGAGAAGAAGCATTTGGCCCATCTAGTCTACTTAATATTCTAAATACATGTATTAGTCCCTGGTCCAATCTTAAGTCTATGATAGCCTTGTGCTTATCCCACGCATGCTTAAAATCCTTCATGATTAAATTAGGACACTTGAAATTGAAACATACTTATCATGAGTAGAACAGTTAAAACACAATGCTGCCTGTGCACAGTGCTAAACACTGATGGTGTACAGACAATATTAATGCCAGGACAGGATTGATGAAAAGTTGAGGGACAATGGGGTCCAATGGGGTCCAGTAATAAGAGCATTCAAGCTTTATTAAATAATTGAATTATAATAATTTTGCATAAACAATGTAAAATAGTGGGACAAATGAGAAAAATGTATAAACCGTGTATTATCAAAAAATCAGAATAGAAAATAAATTTGCTTTGAAATCAAAAATATGTTGGTGTAGAGTTTTTAGTAAAGCCGGAGTGAGTGGCACTGGAGAATTAAATGTAATTTAATATATTATAGCGCTGTGTCAGGGCCTTTACCAGATCAGGTAGTAGTTTCAGTGCAGGTAGAGAGGAGGTGTCTGGTTACATTCATTGTGCAGAGTGAGAACAGATATAGAAGCAAAGAGATAGGGATTGGAATAAGGACTGAAGGAGACAAGAGGGAACATTAGTAAGTAACTGGAGAATAGGACAAGGGTTTGAGTAGGAACTGCAGTATGAACACATAGCTATAGTAGGGCTTATAGACAAAGCAGAGATAGGGGTAGAGATAGTTAAAGAGGCTTTAGGTAAGGGTGAGGCCTGAGAAGGGTAACTAATCAGAGAAGGGTAACTAATCAGGAACATCCTAGAGAGGGTGGCTAAGCAGGAACACCATAGAGAGGGTGACTAAGCAGGAAGATCCTAGAGAGGGTGACTAAGCAGAAACACCCAAGAGAGGGTGACTAAGCAGGAACACCCTAGAGAGGGTGAGGTCTGAGAAGGGTAACTAAACAGGAGAAACACCTGAGAGAGGGTGACTAAGCAGGAACACCCGAGAGAGAGTGACTAAGCAGGAATACCCAAGAGAGGGGGACTAAGCAGGAATACCCGAGAGAAGGGGACTAAGCAGGAACACCCAAGAGAGAGTGACTAAGCAGGAATACCCGAGAGAAGGGGACTAAGCAGGAACACCCAAGAGAGAGTGACTAAGCAGGAATACCCGAGAGAAGGGGACTAAGCAGGAACACCTGAGAGAGAGTGTGACTAAACAGAAGTGACTTTAAAGGAGAAACTTAGCTGAAAAAATATTGCTGTAGCCAAAGGGTCTCAGGAGATGCTAAAATAAGATGCTCTGATCAAGTAGCTACAAAAGTATTGGTGCCTAGAAAAAAACAGATATAGGAGCACTTTAGTTTATACACAAGTTGGGTCTATTCACTAAAATTCGACTTTCATTTTGAGACTGATGGGGCTATTCACTAAAAGGTGAGGTGAATAGCAGGTGAGTTGAAGTGAAAAAAATGTGAGTTAAAGTGAGTAGCAGGTGAGTTGAAGTAAATAGCAGGTGAGTTAAAGTAAATAACAAGTGAGTTAAAGTGAATAGCAGGTGATTTAAAGTGAATAGCAGGTGAGTTGAGTTGAAGTAAATAGCAGGTGAGTTAAAGTGAATAGCAGGTGAGTCAAAGTGAATAGCAGGTGGGTTGAGGTGAGATGAACACTACATATCACCAGCAATACATTGTGCAGGAACAAACCTGATGAGTTCAATTAGCGGGGGAAATAACCAGATTTGTTCCTGCACAATGTATAGCTGAACTGGTAAGTTTGACTTATGGGGCTTGTGGGGCTATACAATATATACTCTTTACTCCTTCTCCCTATTCACAACACGGTTCAGGGGTGGTCCCCAGGTGTAAAGGGGAGAGGTCCCTGATCAGCAGCCCTATAAAAACCCCACACTCACCTTATTCATTGCTTTCTTGTTGAGCTGTGGTGTCTGTTCTCAGTCTCCTTCCTTTGTGATTTACCTACTATTCATTGCTACCTTCCTGTGTACCGACCTTGACTTCTTCCCCTCCTCTACCCTCACTGTTGTAACCCTATCTGGATTTGTTTACCCACTTTTTGAAACTTTGCTGCCTGCCTCGAAATTTTGGATTGGACTGACCACTCTTTTGCCTTACCCCTTTTGTTGTGTCACCTTTTTTAGCCACGCCATCTCCCTACCCGTCATACTGCGCTACGCTTCTTATTCTTGAACCTCACAGCAAGGGTTTTTCTTTCATCAAACTTCTTAGAAGAAGCTGCTGCTAGATCGGGATGTCAGGTGAAGACTCCTCGTTTGTATGAAACTGTATTACCACCACAATCCTTGGAAGACTCTTGTAAGTTCTCACCATGATATCCTGTAAGCCTTGAATTTTTATAAGCCTTAATATTTTTATAAACACAATGTCTTAAATGCTATCACACTATGGTCTGCTTCTCTCCTTGTCGTCAGCCATATATGGTGTAAATCTTCTACGAGGGGAACTTCTATCAAATTGGAAGTGTACAATTCCCATCCCAGGTGGCAATGTGTACAGATTGAGCAGTATCATTCTTATTCATGTAAGGGCAATATAAGGGTGGTGGGGGATATTTTGTCTCAACAGTACATACTATTGTGAACAAGCTCCTATATCTGTTTTTTTTTTTTAATTAATTATAACAATTAAGATAGGATATACTAAAATGTGAAATGAAGTCTTGTAAAAACCACACTTATGAAAGTCTCAAGTACATTGTGTCAATTGGATTCTTGGGAAGCTAACCCCACTATAGAGACTTGTTGGGAATCTGATTTAAGAAGCAAATTTGTACAGCTAATTACAAAGTTGACGGCTCTGATGTTGGGAGTTGTGAGCGAAGGAGAGGAAGTTATCGCCAACTAATCCTCTCTACTGTTTAATTAGGCATTCGTGTAGCTACCTCAAGATCACCTTGGAACACAGCCCTTGATCAGAGCTATTATATATTAAATTCTTTCTTCAGCACCACTCAGTCTAGCCAGAGAATATGGCCAAGTAATATTTTGGACATATAAAGGGGATAATACTCTACCCAGGAAGAAATACAAAGGATGAACAGCTATATAATATCATTGTAACCCAAGTCCCTCAAGTTTTCAACAATCTTAATATTTTTAAATGGGATTATAATCTATTTTTGAAGTTCATAATATAAGTCAACTGTAAGGCATTGGTAAACATGCTGGGTTACTGCAATTCTCTCTTCCATGAATGAAACCCACAGTGCTTAGTGGTCTAAGATTCTCGAATGCAGCTAAGTGTGATAATTATTCCAACTACTTGGCACTTAAGTTTGAAATTCACTTCAATTTCCTCCTGCATAGACTAAGCCCATAGTGAATCCAGTATTCAAATCATTATTGGGGTTAAAGGAAAGAAGAAAAAAACATACATTTTCATTTATTATTCCTCAAGACGTCCTCTCTTATAAAAACTACATATAAGGTGCAGTAACTGCTGTTGTTATCTTGCAAAGCCTCCGACTTGTGATACATCAAAGCACACCGAGCTGGGGGATCCTCTCTGATACCCCCCCAGATTCCAAGCACTTCAAACAACAGCACTAAAAACTGACCAGTAATTTGTTATAAAGTAACAATACGAGCACTTTTTATATAATAGACACAAGTACAATATACAGAAAATAAACTAGATGTAACTGAACCTAGAAAGTGTTAATAGAATTGTATTTTGGAGAAATGTGCAGTTTGTTCACACCAGGGATAGACATATTAATCCTTGGAGGAATATACACACATCTCCCTTGTACAGGATAATGAATATAAACATGACAATACACACATCTATCAACCAACAGCTGAATATTATTCTGAGGATCCTGTACACTGTACACCTACACCAAAAGAGAAATAAGTAAGTGTCTGTCCTGTTTGTGTTTAACCATTTACCCATCCTTTGATGTGTGAGTATTCTGAATTAAGTCACCTATTAAATTGTTCTGTATACAGGATCTATTCACTAAAAGGTGAGATGAGATGAACATTCTATTTCCCTGACTTTGCTATTAATTGTGCATGGACAAACCCCCTGGGGATGCTAAAATTTGGTGGAGCTACGTGAAAAATAAGATGTGGGTCTCATTTTGGGTTTTGGACTCAATCTCCAAAAAATGTTTCCCTTCATTCAGTGGGAACCTCCAAATAAATTGGGGCTCTAATAGCCTGCTAATTTGATAATATGTTAAAATCACCAAAGGACAAACCTTTACACACTATCACTTTATAACAATTCATTTTACAGGACCAAATCTGTTCTAGCAGGAGAAACTCACCAGGCCCTGAACAATGTATAGAATAATATATAGAAGAGGTCAGCTGGCCATGGATAATGCAGAGTTACATCTTTATACACTGTCACTTTATAACAATGCATTACACAGACTGTTTCATACATGTTCCTGAGATCTCACTTGGACCCACACACACTTACACAATCCTTTTGCAACCAGACCAGACTGTTTCATACATGTTCCTGAGATCTCACTTGGACCCACACACACTTACAGAATCCTTTTGCAACCAGACTAGACTGTTTCATACATGTTCCTGAGATCTCACTTGGACCCAAACACACTTACAGAATCCTTTTGCAACCAGACCAGACTGTTTCATACATGTTCCTGAGATCTCACTTGGACCCACACACACTTACAGAATCCTTTTGCAACCAGACCAGACTGTTTCATACATGTTCCTGAGATCTCACTTGGACCCACACACACTTACAGAATCCTTTTGCAACCAGACTAGACTGTTTCATACATGTTCCTGAGATCTCACTTGGACCCACACACACATACAGAATCCTTTTGCAACCAGACCAGACTGTTTCATACATGTTCCTGAGATCTCACTTGGACCCACACACACATACAGAATCCTTTTGCAACCAGACTAGACTGTTTCATACATGTTCCTGAGATCTCACTTGGACCCACAGACACTTACAGAATCCTTTTGCAACCAGACCAGACTGTTTCATACATGTTCCTGAGATCTCACTTGGACCCACACACACTTACAGAATCCTTTTGCAACCAGACCAGACTGTTTCATACATGTTCCTGAGATCTCACTTGGACCCACACACACATACAGAATCCTTTTGCAACCAGACTAGACTGTTTCATACATGTTCCTGAGATCTCACTTGGACCCACAGACACTTACAGAATCCTTTTGCAACCAGACCAGACTGTTTCATACATGTTCCTGAGATCTCACTTGGACCCACACACACTTACAGAATCCTTTTGCAACCAGACCAGACTGTTTCATTAATGTTCCTGAGATCTCACTTGGACCCACAGACACTTACAGAATCCTTTTGCAACCAGACCAGACTGTTTCATACATGTTCCTGAGATCTCACTTGGACCCACACACACTTACAGAATCCTTTTGCAACCAGACCAGACTGTTTCATACATGTTCCTGAGATCTCACTTGGACCCACACACACTTACAGAATCCTTTTGCAACCAGACTAGACTGTTTCATACATGTTCCTGAGATCTCACTTGGACCCACACACACATACAGAATCCTTTTGCAACCAGACCAGACTGTTTCATACATGTTCCTGAGATCTCACTTGGACCCACACACACATACAGAATCCTTTTGCAACCAGACTAGACTGTTTCATACATGTTCCTGAGATCTCACTTGGACCCACAGACACTTACAGAATCCTTTTGCAACCAGACCAGACTGTTTCATACATGTTCCTGAGATCTCACTTGGACCCACACACACTTACAGAATCCTTTTGCAACCAGACCAGACTGTTTCATACATGTTCCTGAGATCTCACTTGGACCCACACACACTTACAGAATCCTTTTGCAACCAGACCAGACTGTTTCATACATGTTCCTGAGATCTCACTTGGACCCACACACACTTACAGAATCCTTTTGCAACCAGACCAGACTGTTTCATGCCCCCCCTCCCTTTCCCACAACCCAACCCAGCTTAATTTCTTTTATAGGTCTGGTTCCTCAGATGATGTGACTTCACCTCTAATCAAACACCTGTCAATCTTTCCCTTTCTGCACATAATTACTAGCAATATGTTAACCACCTCACACATCTTACTCACCTGCAGTCTCCAAACCCATAGCTGCAGTTTGTAGGCTTCCAATGCACCCAACTATTCTCCTACTTGGTAACTTCTGGTGTGACTCAGTTCTCAGTTATAGCTGAAATAGGTGCTTTAATCCATGAATAGAAGGATAGCCTCACCGCCACTATCCTCCTACCCGGTGTTACCCAGACGCCTACGCGTTTCGCGCCAAAACGAGGCGCTTTCTCAAGGCTTGTGGCGGAGAGGCTGTCCTTCTATCCATGGATTAAAGCACCTATTTCAGCTATACCTCCGTTGTCTACGTGATTTTTTTCAAAATTTAACTGTGTATCAACTCCTTACAACATTTATTGCAGATTTAAGTTGCTATTAATAGTTGTGCTAAATTACCTTCCTATAAAAACCCATGTAACTCATAGAAGGATAAAGTGCTGAGTTCCAGTTATCTAACCGGCATTCCTGATGACTAAACAATATATATATTTGATGCATTGGTCAAGTGTACCTTAAAACGATAACTGTAGCTCTATTGGAATGGAAGAAATAATAACCCAATCATTTAAGACAATCTTTTTGTAATTGCAGAAGCATGAATGGAGGAAACATCACAAAAGTTACAGACATTTTTCTACAAGGGTTTCAGGGCCTGCATGGTTTTAGGTTTGTACTTTTTTCAGTCTTCCTTGGTATACACACTTTAACACTGACGGGAAATGCTCTTATAATTGTTTTGGTATCAACCACTTACAAGCTCCACTCTCCAATGTACTTGTTCCTCTGCAATCTTTCCTTCTCTGATTTACTGTTCACTACAGATATTGTCCCTAACATGTTATACGCCATCTGGAAAGATGGTGGAACCATCTCCTTCACTGCCTGCCTTACTCAGTTTCATATTTTTGGAGAGTCCACCAGTACGGAGTGTCTTCTTCTCATGGTCATGTCCTATGATCGATATCTTGCTATCTGCAGACCGTTACACTACTCCTCTATTATGAACCTCCGGCTGCAGTGCAACCTGGTTATTTGGACTTGGTTATTGGGTTTTATAATGACACTGTGTATAAGCACCCAGATGTATAGATTAGAGTTCTGTGGCAGCAACGTTATGGACCACTACTTCTGCGACTTTGGTCCTCTTCTACATTTGTCATGTACTGATGTGTCCTTCGTTAAAATGCAAGTCAACCTATTCTCCAGTCTTTTAGTAATACCTCCATTCATTTTAATTGTCGTGACATATTTCTATATCTTCCTCACCATCCTACAAATGTCCTCTACCACCGGAAGACAGAAAGCCTTCTATACCTGTAGCTCGCACCTGGCTGTGGTGTGTGCATATTACGGATCTCTGATCGCTATATATATCAGTTCATCGAGAAGTTATTCCTTCAACGCAAATAAGGTTTTATCTCTGCTCAACACAGTTGGAACCCCATTGTTCAACCCCATAATATACAGCCTTAGGAACGTAGATATTAGGGCAGCGATACAGAGACTTTTCATAACAAAATAACTGGACCACCAGTGGTCAAAAGAGCTGTCATATGAATGCTGACACCCCCACAAACACTTGAAGCATGCTGAGAATTTATAAAGTTCAGTATATAAAGTGCATGCCAGAAGTATAACTGGTAAAATTGGGGAACTGGAGCTGGTAGCAGGAATCAAAAATCAGACTGAATTGGCATAAAAGAAACAAGGTGGGATAACACAAATGACTGGTCAATTAATTTGGGGGGCTACATGTTGTTTTCGAAAATATAGATCAAACAAAAGAGGTGGAGGGTTCTGTCTGTATATCGAACCAGCATTATTGCCTTATTTGTTGGAAGATATATATATATAATGACAGCAATGGACATGTGGAATCATTGTGGGTTGAGATAGTCAGTGGGGTAGACCTGACCAGAAATTATTAGTGGGTATTTCTTATAAACCACCAAATATTGGTGAACTTGAAGAATCATAGCTATTAAAGCAAATAGAAAATGCTTCTAAAATAGGGTGTAGTATCATTATGGGGGATTTTAATTACCCAGAAGTAGATTGGAACAATGTAACCACTAATTCTGCTAAAAGCAGTAAGTTTCGGAATTTGTTGAATTTTTTTTTTTTTTTTGTCTCAGCCAGTACAGACACCAACCAGAGGGGAAGCCTGGATCTGGTAATAACTAACATGGAGGAGCTTATCTTTAAAATACAAGTACAGGGAAAGAGTGAACATCACATGGTAACCTTTGAGATTAATTCAAAATGGCAAATTGGAATTGGTCCCACCGTAGCACTGAATTTTAAAAAAGGTCAACTTTAGTAGGTTTATCACATCGCTTGGTCTTGGTACATTATGTTTGTGAAAAAACACAGAAGATAAATGGAATGCCTTCAAACTAACACTACAAAAATATACATATAAATGTATAGCCTTTGGTAATACATGTAAAAGAAGCAAACTAAAAACAATGTAGCTAACCAGTAAGGTTAATGGTAACCAGTAAGATAAATCAAAGACTGTAAATAGGCTACTAAATTAGCTAAATGGATAATAAAAAAAGTAATTGCTATGGAGAGAAAGAGGAATCCCAAAAAATTATTTAAATATATAAATGGCAAAAAAAAAAAATGAAAGGCTGAAAATCTTCGTTCTTTGTTATCTGAAATGGGTGAGATTTATTTTCTTCTCTTTTTACCAAGGAAGAACCAATGGACAACAACCTGCAAGCTACTTTTACAGAACAGTCACAGCAAGCATAACAAAAAAAGTGTTAAAACAATTAAATGGTGTTAAGGTCAAAGCCTTGGTGCCAGATTGTATACACCCACGGGTACTTAAAGAGCTAAGCCAGGTCCTGGCTAGAAAGTTATTTTTGATTTTTCATGGATTCTTTTATTTCAGGCGTAAAGCCAATATGGTGCCCATATTTAAAAATGGATCAAAATCTCAGCCGGGTAATTACAGACCTGTAAACTTGACAAATGTGGTGGTGAAACTGTTTGAAGGGTTGCTAAGGGAATATATTCAAAATTTCATATTGAACAGGAATTTCAATGGCAGGGACCAACATGGCTTTCTGAAAGACAGATCTTGTCAAACTAACTTAATTGCATCCTAGAAAGGAGAAGGTAAAAATATAGGTGTGGGTGCGGCCGTGGATGTGAAATATTTAGACTTTGCTAGGGCATTTGATACAGTTCCACACCAAAGATTACTTAACTACACCAAAGATTACTGAACTAGATGTATCTTTGCTGCCAGAGGATTTGGACAAATTGGGTAAAAGGGGAGGTAAATGGCAAATGAGAATTACTGAAGACAAGTGTAAAATTATGCATTTTTATAGAGTATATTTAAAAGAAGAAACACTACCATATCAAGAGGGCGTTGTCTTAAATTAGAGGGGCAAAGATTTAAAAGTAATATCAAGAAGTACTACTTTACTGAGAGGGTAGTGGATGTATGGAATAGTCTTCCAGTAGAAGTGGTAGAGGTTAATACAGTGAAGGAGTTTAAGCATGCATGGGATAGGTATAAGGCTATCCTAGATATAAGATAAGACCAGGGAATAATGAAAGTATTACTTTACTGAGAGGGTAGTGGATGTATGGAATAGTCTTCCAGTAGAAGTGGTAGCGGTTAATACAGTGAAGGAGTTTAAGCATGCATGGGATAGGTATAAGGCTATCCTAGATATAAGATAAGGCCAGGGACTAATGAAAGTATTACTTTACTGAGAGGGTAGTGGATGTATGGAATAGTCTTCCAGTAGAAGTGGTAGAGGTTAATACAGTGAAGGAGTTTAAGCATGCATGAGATAGGTATAAGGCTATCCTAGATATAAGATAAGGCCAGGGACTAATGAAAGTATTACTTTACTGAGAGGGTAGTGGATGTATGGAATAGTCTTCCAGTAGAAGTGGTAGCGGTTAATACAGTGAAGGAGTTTAAGCATGCATGGGATAGGTATAAGGCTATCCTAGATATAAGATAAGGCCAGGGACTAATGAAAGTATTACTTTACTGAGAGGGTAGTGGATGTATGGAATAGTCTTCCAGTAGAAGTGGTAGAGGTTAATACAGTGGAGGAGTTTAAGCATGCATGGGATAGGTATAAGGCTATCCTAGATATAAGATAAGGTCAGGGACTAGTGAAAGTATTACTTTACTGAGAGGGTAGTGGATGTATGGAATAGTCTTCCAGTAGAAGTGGTAGAGGTTAATACAGTGAAGGAGTTTAAGCATGCATGGGATAGGCATAAGGCTATCCTAGATATAAGATAAGGCCAGAGACTAATGAATGTATTACTTTACTGAGAGGGTAGTGGATGCATGGAATAGCCTTCCAGGGGAAGTGGTAGAGGTTAATACAGTGAAGGAGTTTAAGCATGCGTGGGATAGGTATAAGGCTATCCTAGATATAAGATAAGGTCAGGGACTAATGAAAGTATTACATTACTGAGAGGGTAGTGGATGTATGGAATAGTCTTCCAGTAGAAGTGGTAGAGGGTAATACAGTGAAGGAGTTTAAGCATGCATGGGATAGGTATAAGGCTATCCTAGATATAAGATAAGGCCAGGGACTAATGAAAGTATTACTTTACTGAGAGGGTAGTGGATGTATGGAATAGTCTTCCAGTAGAAGTGGTAGAGGTTAATACAGTGAAGGAGTTTAAGCATGCATGGGATAGGTATAAGGCTATCCTAGATATAAGATAAAGCTGGGGACTAATGAAAGTATTACTTTACTGAGAGGGTAGTGGATGTATGGAATAGTCTTCCAGTAGAAGTGGTAGAGGTTAATATAGTGAAGTAGTTTAAGCATGCGTGGGATAGACACAAGGCTATCCTAGATATAAGATAAGGCCAGGGACTAATGAAAGTATTACTTTACTGAGAGGGTAGTGGATGTATGGAATAGTCTTCCAGTAGAAGTGGTAGAGGTTAATATAGTCATGGAGTTTAAGCATGCGTGGGACAGGCACAAGGCTATCCTAGATATAAGGTACAGCCAAAGACGGATAGAAGTATTTATTTAGAAAATTGGGCAGACTAGATGGACTAAATGGATGTTTTCTGCCGGTTACACATTACACATGAGAGAGACAGAGGTGAATCACTGAGGAAAGCAACCATTAAGAAAAGAGAACAAACCACTAAAGAAATGAATGAGCAATCAAACATTTAAGCTAATAGGGCTCTGACCAGGATGAAACAAAAATGGTACTACCTGGGAAACAGAGCAGGCAAATTTCTAACCAATTAAAGACAAGCTTATTAGTTGAACGGGTCTGGTGCTCGATAGTGTACAGGTTGGAAGAGATGTGCTGTTTTTATTGGGGCTTTGGGGACGATCGAGAAAATGGAAAATGGTACTGTTGTAAGTGGAGCTTAGGTACTGCAACTGGCTAAATGTCAACATTCCTGCGATTGGGTCCAACAGTGAGCAGACTGGAGGCGGCTGCACATGCATAATATGTTCCCCATTTCAATCCACGAGGCGCAGGCACTGCAAGATCTCAAAATATTTTAAAAGCAGAATATAACACATGAAGAGCAAAACTAAACTGCGAGTCTCTGATATTTTTGGAACTATGGATCAAATTTATCATGGCAATTTTTTTGGCTATTTTTTTTTTAAAAAGTGCTAAATTTGGAGCAAACTACCATTACTTTCCATGGTTACTACTGCTATTTTAGCACTTTTTCCTGAAATTTCTGTCTTTATAAATATAATAATATATCTATATTATTTTTCTAGTGATGAAAATGTAACCATACTACTATCTCTACAGCGACTAATATTATATATATATATACATATCACAGTTGGCTAAGGATAAATAATTGGAGAAGCATTTTATTAATACACTGTGATTATTATTTCAAGCTCAATAAGTGGCATATACAATGACATAAAACTGCTAGAATCCAACTGTTCTATAACAATAGAGAAGGGGAGAGAAAGGAGACTTGCAGCACAAATAGATCTGTGTTATTATTATAGCACTGAACGACTTGTACTGCTATATAGTAAGGGAAATTAATCA
This sequence comes from Pelodytes ibericus, assembly GCA_036172795.1. NCBI lineage: Eukaryota > Metazoa > Chordata > Amphibia > Anura > Pelodytidae > Pelodytes > Pelodytes ibericus. Next base: position 222,182,940 of record CM069858.1, on the reverse strand, counting down.
TACTGTGATTCTGTACTTTACATGGAGTTGGACAAGTAATTGACAATTTATATGGTAAAAAATTGGGATTGAAATATATCCTTTCTAAAAAATATATATTCATTAAAAATAAACCTTTATGACAAACATATCAGTGCCTCCAAGATCTAATTTTTCTGACTTTGGGAATTAAAGAGTTTGGTGGTGATAGGAAAATAACCGCGATCTGAAAGCCAGTTTGAACTCTTAGATCCTGAAACTTGATATAATTATTTAGATGTGCATTCGGCATGTGTAAAATCCCAAGCTTGAATAACCCATTATTATTATAATACTGTGTGGTGTTGGATGCATAGGTCCTTTTGATGAGTGAGCCAAAAATGGCACATCGAAAAAGGACAGAGAACAAACAAAAAGAAATCCAACACAAACAATAATTAAAAAAAAAAGCTGAATAGAAACTCAATACCTTGGGATTGAATTCTACAATCTCAATGGGGGAGGAAGTGCAGGTGACTACCTTAAAAAGTGACAAGAGAAAACCAATAAATCAAGAGTCTATAATGAACAAATGCAGCAGATCAACAACTTAAAATGAATAAAGTGCTAAAAAAACATGTTTGCGGACATTAAGGCAGATATTGTCAATAAAGCAGAGTTTTTGATTACAGTGAAGTTTGGAATTTGAGAAAGAAAAATGGAAAGATATGATAAAAAAAATAAAAAAATTCAAAATAACATTGGAAAGATAAACTGGCAGATGCTGAGGACCGCACGCATGGGGAAAAAAATCTCTGTATTAAGGGACCGTTAGAAAAAGTGAATTCAAGAAATTTAATTTCAGTACTTTTTGGAGCTGTTCCATGGGATTAAAAGAACCTGAGAATGAACATTTAGAAAGGGCACAGCAAATGTTAAAACCTAGAGAAGTAACAAGAGAAGTGCCAAGACATTTTATTGTAAAATGTTCAACCTAATTTATACGACAGAAAATATAAGAGTTGGATATTAAAAAATGTGACATAAGAAAAGCTATATTATATTTACCTTTTGTTTTTGTAAATATTATCATCATGGTAAAGGTAATAGTTATAAAAAGTGATCAAAAGTGTTGTATGATATGGGTTGAAACTAACATGTAAATATGTATAAGTGTTTGATATTAGAATGTGAATTAGTGTCCTATATTGATTGTTTTTATTTATTTATTTTTACTAGAAGTAGGGTATAAATCTCATCAATTTAGCTATACATTGTGCAGGGACAAACCTAGTAAGCTTGCTTAGCAGGGGAAACTCACCATGTTTGTCCCTGCACAATGTACCAATGGTTAAATACATCTGTTTTGCTAGTGTACCACTAACTTATTTTAATAACTTTGGGTGTATCCCACCAGAGCCTCTGTCTTATTTGTATTTACGTTAACTTTTACTTGTAAACTCAAATATATCAAATGACTCATTCGTCTTTTTTTCCCTAAATGAGGCCACTTTCCCTCATTTTCATCTGTTAACACTGAACATCTCACAAACAGCTTGTCAGTACCAGCTTTACCATAGTCTGTTAGTGCCAGATTTGACCCCCAGACTTGTAATGCCAACTTTACACCCAAACAGCTTGTCAGTGCCAGCTTTCTCCTAAACAACATTTCAGAGCCAGCTTAGCCCCCAGTTTGTCAGTGTCAGCTTTGTCCCCTAGAGTCCGCCCCCTAGAATGTCTGGACTGGTCACATATCGTTAATGCCCATCTACTGGGTCTAGGTTGTCCATCCTGCTGCTGGAGACTATTAAGGCAGTCTCTTCAAATGTCCCTCCTGAATAGGAGAAATGTTAAGCTCTATAGTTGTGTGGATAACACTTTCCAAGATATGATGGACAGGAGATACCACAGACACATTTACAATATTTTTTTTTTTAGCTAAATCTTTGCCTCAGTATATATTATTGTTATATTCACTTCTTGGAACTCAGCAAGAAAAGGCTGGTATGTGTGAGCAGAGAGAAGTGATAAGAGAGGATGAAAGCTATAAGACTATGAGAAGCATGATCATTCAAGTGTATACATAGTGATAACATGTATGGGGCTATGATTCTTAAAGTGGGATTACATAATAATAAAAAAATCTTGCCTTAGAAAAAAAGATTCCCATAATTCTTGCCTGCTAAAGAACTAACACTCTAGGGGGCAGGATGACCCTTGTGGCTACATGTATGTCTGCCCCTTTAAAGTAACTCTCTATGGGTTATCTGCAGCTAGCACCAAGTAAAGTGTAGAGATTATCCAATCTCTCTTCGCAAGTTGTATTTTGTGGATCCAGTGCATGGGAAATGCCATCACATCCACAAAGTGCATGCAGGGTGAGGGACAACCCATTGTTGTTCTTTGAATGTGGGTCAAAGCTGACACTGAGAAACTGTTTAAGGGCAACGTCAACACTGATAAACTGGAGGCAAACTTGGCGCTGACAAACTCTTTGGGTACAAAGCTGGCACCCACAAACTGGGGACAAAGCTGACACTGACAAACTGGGGGCTAATCTGGCTCTGACTTGCTGTTTAGGAGAAAGCTGGCACTGACAAGCTGTTTGGGTGTAAAGTTGGCATTACAAGTCTGGGGTCAAATCTGGCACTAACAGAATATGGTAAAGCTGGTAAGCAGTTTACTTCTTCTATGTCTTTTTGGGAACCTGAAGAAGCCAGTGGAGCATCAAATGAGATTATGTTTTGGGAAACTCAACGACCACCAATGTGGTCCAGAATCGCAATGAAAATCGGCCAGTTTTGGTCCCGACATTGCATCAGCTGATCTCCTCTTGAGTTCAGATGACCAAAATGGCAGCCCCCTAAGGGAGGATTTTGACTATTTCTGCTATTGCTGAAATCTGCCAAAATCTTCCGAAATTCTCAAACAGAAGTCAGTGGAAGAATTTAGATTTTTTGCGATAATAGTGAAAGTCCTTCCGAAAATGCCCGAAGTTCAATAAAAGAAAACTGAATTAAAATATTTTAAAAGTAAAATTTAACAAAATAAAATATTAGAAAAGTCCGATTTCAGGCCACATTGGGTCTACCTGAGTAGACCTTTTGATATCCACACTTGCTTCAGGCCTTGCAATCAAAGCCTCAGAAGATTCTCTCGGGTCCAGGACAGTGAAATATGTGAAAGGACAAACACCCATTACATGTATTAAGCAAACACGGGCTGGCAAGTGGAAAGCCATGTTACATGTGGACAAAGTATAAAAGGATTTTAATATAATGATAACAAAATAAAGGATTATTCCATCTAATTCCTATATCTTTACTGCTAGCTAAAGAACTAAATTCAATGTATATAAATACAAACATACATACTTTATTTTAGCATATGTTGCATTGGTGCAAACGCATAGGTATATCTGAAAGGACAATGCAATTAAGGTTGTTGATCAATCAGTTATTGGGCAAGATTCTAAAAGTGGAGCAGTCACCCTGTAAACCAGTGGAATATTTCTGGTGTTTAGACAGCTGTATAACTTTGCACCACAATTAAATTTGACCCTCAGTATGTTTTATTTAAAAAAAAAAAGTGAGGCTTCATCATGTGGGCTTTAATTTTATGTGCCTCTTTTTTCTTTAGAAACACTTTTTTTAATATTAATAATTATGTAGATTATATAACAGTTTAATTGATTTAATATACAACAACAACTTGATTATGGTTGAATTCATAGTTCCTTTTTAGAGTTTTTTCTTTACACAGATCCATTTAAATAGGGCCATCTGGATCTCCTGGTTCCTCAGGCTGTATATAATTGGGTTGAGTAATGGTGTAAACACTGTGTACAGCAGAGAGATAGACTTTTTCATGCTCCCTGAATGACCCCAAGATGGCACAGTATATTTAGCAAATAGAATCCCATAATATGTACAGACAACGGTGAGATGAGAACTGCAGGTGGAGAAGGCTTTCTGTCTCCCTGTGATGGAATGTATACTAAGGATAGTGAGGAAAATGTTGATGTACGTTGCAAGGATGAAGACAAAGGGAAAAAGAATAATTGGGATAGAGAACACAACAATCTGAACTTCAAAAATGGCTGTGTCTGAGCATGACATTTTAAGTAGAGGGTCAAAGTCACAGAAAACGTGGTCAATCATGTTACAGCCACAGAACTGAAAAAGAGACATTTGGACTATGTAAACAAGGCTGAACAAAATGCCTAGCATCCATGACCAAACAGCAAGGTGGAGACAAAGCTTGAGACCCATCATTTGGGTGTAGCGCAGTGGGTTACAGATGGCCAAATAACGGTCGTAGGACATCACTGTAAGTAGGTAACATTCGGCAATGGTAAATGAGCCCGCGAAATAAAGTTGGTTAAGGCAAGCAGCGACCGACATGGTGGCACCATCTAAAAGCAAGGCGCAAAGCAGATTAGGCACTGTGTTTGTAGATAGCAAAATATCGCTCATGGCTAGGTGGCTGAGGAAGAAATACATGGGAGACCGGAAGTGCTGAACTGCCACGCAGAGGGCAATTATCAGGAGGTTAACAGATAGCGTTAACATGTACACAACAAAAAACAGAAAAAAGAGAAAGAACTGTGTTGACCCAGGGCTTTGAATTCCGAGCAGCAGAAATTCTGAAATAGCACTTTGATTGCAGTTGTTCATTATGATGGAGAATCTTTGGAGACCCTAAAAAAATAGATGCTTCCTGGATTGTGGAAATAGATGTGAAATTATCACACTGAGTCTTCGTTCCCTGTATGTAGCTAAAGAACATAAATATGGTCTCCATCAGAAAATCCTGAAATGCGGTGAAGTAGATATAGATCCGTCACATCTGCTCTATGGTTCCTATATGTATAGACAAAAAATGAAAAACACGTATGCCTAAGTTTTTACATGATGTTAAATCTAAAGTTGAATTCAAATTCTAAGGCTATTTAAATTGGTTAAATCACATCCATGTCACTACTATGAAGGTTTTATAGATCCTTGATCCTTCATCTCCAAAAAATATATTTCATTTAGACAGAAGGGTTTTTTCCGATGATTCTAATGTTGTCCATACCTCACTGTACGTACGACTAGATTGTTAACAAATTCAGAAGACAGACTATTGGTTCTACTCGCTAAAATTCTGGAATATCTCGAGGAGGTCGACTTTGGAGCCGGACTTTCATTTTGAGATTAAGGGGTATATACACTAAAATGTGAGATTGAGGTGAGATGAACATTTCATCTCACCAAATTAACAATTCATTGTGCAGGGACAAACCCGGTGAGTTACCCCCACTAATCAAACTCACCAGTTTTGTCTCAATTTATAAAGAAATTAGGGAGATTAAATCTTCATCTTGCACCAACTAACCTAAACTCACCTTTTAGTGAATAGCCCCCCTAAGTCAACTTCGGCACCCGAGTTTGAGTTAGAAAAAAAGCCCAGGTTTGAATCTTCCCCAATGAAAGTAATGGGAGGCAAAATGATCAACGCTATTTTATGAGACTAAGTCAAACTCAGATGCCGAAATTAGACTTGAAATGAAAGTCAACCTCCTCTAAGCTATTCTTGAATTCTAGTGAATAGACCCATTTGAGATAAATGCTGTGCTTTCCACCTCTTTTTTCTTTACGTACATTAGGATAGGACTTTTAGGCTCATTTTCTAGGATGATTGTGTATAGCTCGGAGGAGAGACAGAAGAGATAGATATGATACAACGTATCAAACTAAAATCCCTTAATGAGCTCGGAGAAGAGAAGGGACATAACATAAGTTCTTAATATGTACAGCTTGGACTAGAGAAACGAGAGGGGAATATGATAAAACATAACATACTTTTTAGTAGCCCTTAGCTCAGCTCTTACCTCAGCCCTTACCTCAGCTCAGAGGTGAGAAGGGAGAGGTAGATATGATAAAACATATCAGCCTGAAAGCTCTTAATATGTACAGCATGGAGGAGAGAAATGAGGGGGGGGTATGATAAAACATATGTTTGGTTAACCTTTTATATGTATAAGGACTTTATATATATAGCTCGGAGGAGAGAAGGAAGAATGGGACAGGATAAAATGTATCAGACTGAAAGCCCTTAACATGTACAGCTCAGAAGAGAGAAGGGAGAGAAGTATTTTATAACACATATTTGACTAAAGGTTCATAAAATGATGTATTTATATATCTTTACTCACCTTACTTCTAACATTTGCGACACATGAATCAAATTTTCACAAGCTTTGGGTTCAGCTCCAGCAATAAATCAAAATCTTTGTCTTTGCAGCTTAAATATGTGTAGAAATGTCCTCCTTCATTGGTAGTGATACTGGGTAAGTCTCGCTATTTATAGAGAAGCAGGACAATTCCTTCTGGGATTCACATATTCATAGTAATGTGATAATCATTGCACACTAATTAATGTAAATAATGTAATACTCCTTTAGTGATGACAGCTATTCTTTTATGGCAAAATGTTTTACAGTAATGAATTATAAAAATACATTACACTTTACGTAGCAAAGGATAGATATACAGTCAATTTGGAATGGTTTGAAACTATTTTCTTAATAAAAAAAGATAATGGAAATAGAGGGAGTTCAGTTATAGGGAATGAACAAAGGACTAGAAAATTCAAAAAAATGCAAACAAAAAAAAGGAATTTTTTGGTTTACAGAGCACAAATGTTCTTTGGTAAATAAATACATCAGATACCAATCTGCATTAGACAAGGAGATGAATTTAAGACACAATTTTACAATCAAATTGGCACTTTAGTCTTTGAAACACCCCTGCTGTGTTTCAAAAATTTGTAAGTGTCATTTTTTGGTGCTATTTCCATTCAGTTTGTCATTGTTTACTTGGATGATATTTTAAATCACACTCCTGACCAATCCTCTCATCGTAAACATGTTTGTTTTGTGCACCAATGTCTCAGGGAGAGTCAGCTGTATGCTAAACTTGAGAATTAACAGTTTACGGTCCCTGGAACATATTTTCTTGAATACATAGTTTTGAAAAACCCTCAGAAAATGTCAGCTATATCTGATTGACTTCTACCTCTTGCATTCAAGCCTCTCCAATGTTACCTGGGCTTTCATAATTATTCTGGAAAATTAGATTAAAAATGTCCAAGATTTTTTTTCCTCAATGTTCTAAAGAGGCATTTGCTTTCTTTCCAGACATTGAAGCAGTGTCAGTTTTTTTGGAAAAAGACAAAAAGAAAAAAAAAAAGGATTTAGCGGAGTCATCCAATGCAGTATTGATGTGCCAAAATAGAAATGTATTTATTTGAAAAAAAATTAGACACATCCAGGAAACAAGTGATGCTTATATAGTGGAGTCTTCACACACATGATATACTAATTATGTAACTAGTTGTTAATTGATTTAATTGATCTAACTTGAGCGGACAAACAATTTTCAGCCACATCTAATTACGATGTGGACAATCATGAGCTGTTAGGCATTATTCTATCCTTTCAAGAATGGCATAGTTTATTGGAGGGGTCATGGTTCCTATTAGAGTTGAGCGGACACCTGGATGTGCGGGTTCAGCAGGTTCGGCCGAACTTCGAAAAAATGTCCGGGTCCGTGATCGAACTTGACCCCGAACCTGAACCCCATTGAAGTCAATGGGCACACGAACTTTTGCACACTAAAATGCCTCTAAAAAAGTAATGGAAAGGGCTAGAGGGCTGCAAAAGAAAGTAAAATGTGGGTAAGAGTAGGACAAGTGCCCTGCAAGCAAATGTGGATAGGGAAATAACTTAAAATAACATAAAATACATACAAATTACAAATACAGCTGAGCCATAAAATAGCACTTTGATTTTAGCTTTGGAAGAAGATAAATCTAAATCTAAAGCATGGCTGCCAGGAGGATCAACAGAATTATACATTTGAGATTTATTGGACTGCAAAAAATGCACCGCAAGACGTAAATGTACTATTTAGCTCAACAATTAGAATTTTTCAAAGTGCGCTATAAGCACAGTATTTGACGGTTCTATTTGATTCTCAGATATGAAGTGCAGGATGCAAATGTACTATTTAACACCAACAAATTGCAGTATTTAAAAATGCCTAGATGTTGCCCACTGAGCTAACAGAACAGGATTAAGGTCATGTGCCTGGCACACATGCAGTTGCAAGTGCACTGCACTCTCTGTGGCACTGGGCTCAGGGCATGGTACAAATATGTAGTATAGCACCCACTAAAAATAATAATAAATAATAAAAAATTGATATTATACAAATGCATTTATTGTTTTTATTTCCTTTTATGTGCCAATGCGGCCTCTCTCCCCCTCCACCAGCTGTCTCTCCCCCCCAGCTGTCTCTTTCCCCCCCAAACTTCTCTCTCTCTCTCTTTCTCCACCTCCCTTGTCTCTTCCCCCTCCACTTGTCTCTCTATATCCCCCTCCCCATGTCTCTCTCTATCCCCCTCCCCTTGTCACTCTCTACCCCCCTCCCCTTTTCTCTCTTCCCCCTCCCTCCCCTTGTCTTTGTCTCCCCCTCCCTCCCCTTCTCTGTGTGTGTCTCCCCCTCCCTCCCCTTGTCCATGTGTGTCTGCCCCCTCCCCTTGTCTGTGTGTGTCTCCCCCCTCCCTCCCCTTGTCTGTGTGTCTCCCCCCTCCCCTTGTCTGTGTGTCTCCCCCCTCCCCCCTGTCTCTGTGTGTCTCCCCCCCTCCCTCCCTCCTCCTTATCTTGTTTCTTTCCCTGGTGGCTAGTGGGGCAGCCGGGGGACCCGGCTTCATCATAGATATCCTGGCGGTCGTGCGGGGCGGCAGCAGGGGAGGTCTGCGCTTATCACCAGCTGTCCGTCATAATAGACGGAGGTGTCGGGCAGCATGGTGGATGTCTGCACGTATCGTGCAGACATCCCCCAGCTGCCCCCACTAGCCACCAGAGAAAGAAACAAGGTGAGCAGGAGGGATGGAGGGGGGGAGACACACAGAGACAGGGGGGGGGGAGGGGTTGGGGGAGGGGGGGAGACACACACAGATCCGGGGTCCAAAAAACATAATGTTTGGTACGAACCCGAACAGTGCAGTTCGGGTTCGCTCAACACTAGTTCCTATTACTATACACACACTGACCACGAAATTCTTTAATACATCAGTGACGCCAAAAGACTGAATCCAAGTCGCCATGTAAATACTAGTTTTTATAATTGTTATACTCTTATGTTAATGGCAAGTTATTCTAAATTATATGCTATGGCTTCCTTTATGCTGCTGTATCAGCTTCAGATCCAGTCCTTGTCTGCTGATGTATCCTGTATAGTGCAGGCGTTTAGGGTCACAAGCAACTAACTGCATTGGTACCTTGGAAAGTTCTAATCTGCTTTTACAATGGATTTCTTGTTGTTCCCGCCTCACAGTTCACATAGAAAAATGATATGGTTCCATCATAATGCTGGAATCCATTTCTAAAAGATATGGTGCTGATTGTCTTTACTACTTTGTACTGCAATCCTGACCTTGCTACTCGTTACTCTCAATTTTTGTTGTACAACATCTGAGTCTCACCACTAGGGATCTTCAAAGTCCAATTTGCTGCTGTTTTCTGGAAGTACTTTTGCTCCTCAGTGGGAATATATTTGGCATTTCCATCTGTGTATCATCCTCACATATCAATCTGATGGACTAAACTTCATTTGGTGAAGTTTGGTAGAAACATTGTTTCTCATGAATCCTTAAGATTTTGGATGTCACTCCTGCCGTCCTGTGTTCATGAAACCAATGTCCTGTTGTTGAACACTATGTTCTCCAAATACCCGTCCTGTGGTCCACAGTCCAGAAATCCTTATCTGTGGCTTCTTTTCGCTATGAGAAGCAGGCGAATTGTCATCACTGAATTGGCCCGTCTTATCCTAGGTGTGATAGGGTTTGGTTGTTCACTAGAAACATGAAACTCTGGTTTCCCTCCATGAAGATTTTTCCCAGATTCATTGGTCCATTTAAGGTGCTGCTCCCCTTGCTTAAACCTCTTATATGTAACAAGTTTACCAGGTCCACACCTCATCCTGTTCTTGTTGATTCTTACCTATGTGGTACAGAATATTCTTGATTCTGTGCCATGTCTCAGAGGAAAGATCTTTGGGTTCTTCCTCCAGTAATCATACTCATGTGATTATTTATAAATTTCATAAACATTTTCCTGTCAAGGCTGGTATTTTTCATCCTTTTTCTTAACATTACGGAGGGGTTATTGTTACTAGACATGTGCATTCGTTTTCGGACGAATGCATTTTCGGACGAAAATAGCATTTTCGTCCATTCGTCCGAAAAACGAATAACGAAAATTTTAACTAACAAAATCCGAATGAACGAATGGTTAATAAACGAAAATCATTCGTTCATTCGTCCATTCGTCCATTCGTGCTATTGGCATTCTAAACCGAAATAGAGTCGGTTTACAATACCAATAGCATTGTACTACATTCCATAAACCGACATGAATGACTTTCGGTTTATGGAATGCATGTAATGCTATTAGCTTCCTATAAACAGAAATTGAGTTCCCATTCATACGAATAGGTCAATTGACCTATTCGTATGAATGGGGACTCTTTCGGTTTATAGAAAGCCAATAGCAGCATGTATTCTATAAGCCGAAAGTCTTTAAAACAAACAACGTTCGGTTTATAGAATACATGTAATGCTATTGCTGTTCTATAAGCCGAAAGACATTCGGCTTATAGAACAGCAATAGCATTACATGCATTCTATAAACCGAACGTCGTTCGTTTTAAAGACTTTCGGCTTATAGAATACTATTGGCATTCTATAAACCTAACTAGAGTCCCTCCTCATTCATAAGAATTTCTTATGAATGGGGACTCGACTCTAGTTCGGTTTATAGAAAGCCAATAGTATTCTATAAGCCGAAAGTCTTTAAAACGAACGACGTTCGGTTTATAGAATACATGTAATGCTATTGCTAAACTATAAACCGAACGACTTTCGGTTTATAGAATAGCCATAGGATTACATGTAGTACATAAGCCGAAAGTCTATAAACCGAAAGTCGTTCGGTTTATAGGCTGTCGGCATTTAACTATACAGAGACAGAGTCTCCATTCATAAAATTATGAATGGAGACTTTGTCTCCGTGTAGTAAAATGCCGAAAGTCTATAAACCGAACGATCGGTTTATAGACTTTCGGCTTATGTAATACATAAGTAAGTACCGTAAGTACCCAGCTTCATCATAGAAGTCCCGGCGGTCATGCCGGGCGGCAGCAGGAGAGGTCTCGCTCATCGCGCAGACATCCACCGCTGCCTCGCTAGCCACCAGGGAGAATCGGGCAGCTGGGGGATGTCTGCACGAATCGTGCAGACAACCTCCATGCTGCCCGACACTTCCGTCTATTATGTATAGTGCATACATCCCCCGGCTGCCCCCACTAGCCACCAGGGAGCAAGAAACAGGTGAGGGGGGGACAGAATAACAAGGGGGGGGGGGGGCAGAGAGAAACAAGGGGAGGGAAGGGGGGAAGAGACAGACACAAGGGGAGCGAGGGGGGAGCTAAAGGGAGGGTGAGAGAGAGACAACACTAAGGGGGGGAGAGCGACAAATCTGGGGGCAAGGGAAAGAGAGAGGCAGCTTTGTCACATAAAAGGAAATAAAAACAAGATTTTTTTTATGTCATAATTTTTTATTAAAAAAGCAATTTACATGTGAATATATACTAGACATGTGCATTCGTTTTCGGACGAATGCATTTTCGTCCGAAAATTGCATTTTCGTCCATTCGCCCGAAAAACGAAGAACGAAAATGCTAAGCTAACTAAAGCCGAATGAACGAATGGTTAATAAAGGAAAATCATTCGTTCATTCATCCATTCGTAGTACTATTGCATTCTATAAGCCGAAATAGAGTCGGTTTATAGAATACAATAGCATTTAACTATACGGAGACAGAGTCTCCATTCATAAATTTATGAATGGAGACAAACGTATAGTTAAAAGCCGACAGCCTATAAACCGAACGTTCGGTTTATAGGCTGTGGGCATTTAACTATACGGAGACAGAGTCTCCATTCATAAAATTATAAATGGAGACTTTGTCTCCGTATAGTTAAAAGCCGGTGTTCTGACAAATTTCTGGAGCAAATTCTCCTGCGCAATCGCAGGAGAATTTGCTCACTGCGCATGCGCATAAAGTTACAGCTGATAACTCAGCTGTAACTTTGTGACCACCGTGCATGAGACAGCTGCGCAACCCACCTCCCGCCCCCCTCACACCCGCCGCACACCCCTTCTTACCAGATCATCGACCACAGCGATACACAGCGCATGCGCACGCCTATCCAGCCGTTTGGGAATGCGCGCGTCCGTTGTTGTGTTCTTAAGGTGGTAAGTAACACGGGGCGTCGGGACATAAGGGGGCAAGCATCCTGGTGAGGGCTGCCTCATCTTGATGGGATTTGTGATCCTCCTGCTGTATTATTGATGCAGCAGGAGGATCACAAATCCCATCAAGATGAGGCAGCCCTCACCAGGATGCTTGCCCCCTTATGTCCCGATGCCCCATGTTACTTACCACCTTAAGAACACAACAATGGACGCGCACATTCCCAAACGGCTGGATAGGCGTGCGCATGCGCTGTGTATCGCTGTGGTCGATGATCTGGTAAGAAGGGGTGTGCAGGGGGTGTGAGGGGGCGGGAGGTGGGTTGCGCAGCTGGCGCATGCGCGGTGGTCACAAAGTTACAGCTGAGTTATCAGCTGTAACTTTATGCGCATGCACAGTGAGCAAATTCTCCTGCGATTGCGCAGGAGAATTTGCTCCAGAAATTTGTCAGAACACCGGCATTTAACTATACGGAGACAGAGTCTCCATTCATAAAATTATAAATGGAGACTTTGTCTCCGTATAGTTAAAAGCCGGCATTTAACTATACGGAGACAGAGTCTCCATTCATAAAATTATGAATGGAGACTTTGTCTCCGTGTAGTAAAATGCCCACAGCCTATAAACCGAACGTTCGGTTTATAGGCTGTCGGCTTATGGAATACATGTATTCCTATTGCTATTCTATAAACCGAACGTTCGGTTTATAGAATAGCCATAGGATTACATGTATTATATAAGCCGAAAGTCTATAAACGGATCGTTCGGTTTATAGGCTTTCGGCATTTTACTACACGGAGACAAAGTCTCCATTCATAATTTTATGAATGGAGACTCTGTCTCTGTATAGTTAAATGCCGACAGCCTATAAACCGAACGACTTTCGGTTTATAGACTTTCGGCTTATGCAATACATGTAATCCTATGGCTATTCTATAAACCGAAAGTCGTTCGGTTTATAGAATAGCAATAGGAATACATGTATTTCATAAGCCGACAGCCTATAAACTGAACGTTCGGTTTATAGGCTGTCGGCATTTTACTACACGGAGACAGAGTCTCCATTCATAAAATTATGAATGGAGACTTTGTCTCCGTGTAGTAAAATGCCCACAGCCTATAAACCGAACGTTCGGTTTATAGGCTGTCGGCATTTTACTACACAGAGACAAAGTCTCCATTCATAATTTTATGAATGGAGACTCTGTCTCTTATTAGTTAAATGCCGACAGCCTATAAACCGAACGACTTTCGGTTTATAGACTTTCGGCTTATGCAATACATGTAATCCTATGGCTATTCTATAAACCGAAAGTCGTTCGGTTTATAGAATAGCAATAGGAATACATGTATTCCATAAGCCGACAGCCTATAAACCGAACGTTCGGTTTATAGGCTGTCGGCATTTTACTACACGGAGACAGAGTCTCCATTCATAAAATTATGAATGGAGACTTTGTCTCCGTGTAGTAAAATGCCCACAGCCTATAAACCGAACGTTCGGTTTATAGGCTGTCGGCATTTTACTACACGGAGACAAAGTCTCCATTCATAATTTTATGAATGGAGACTCTGTCTCTTATTAGTTAAATGCCGACAGCCTATAAACCGAACGACTTTCGGTTTATAGACTTTCGGCTTATGTAATACATGTAAACCTATGGCTATTCTATAAACCGAAAGTCGTTCGGTTTATAGAATAGCAATAGGATTACATGTATTCCATAAGCCGAAAGTCTATAAACCGAAAGTCGTTCGGTTTATAGACTTTCGGCTTATAGAATACAATTAATACTATTGCCTTTCTATGAACCGAACGAGAGCCCCATTCATAAGAATTTCTTATGAATGGGGCTCTCGTTCGGTTTATAGAAAGCCAATAGTATTACATTGTATTCTATAAAACGAACGAAAAAAATTAACGAAACGAAAATAATGAACGAATTTCGTCTGAAACGAATGCACTAATGAACGAAATTCGTTTTAGACGAAATAAATAACATTTTCGTCCGAATGGACGAAAACGAAACGAAAATTTTAGTTTTGCACATGTCTAATTGTTACTATTGGGAGAACCACTAGTGGCTGCTGCCCCTGATAAATGCCTCTCATGATGGCCATTCAAGTTGGGACTAAAGCTTAAATGGCCTAATGTTCGGTTACATCCTAGTGTGGTCTCTAGATAATATAGTGGTCACTAATCTTATATTGTATTTCTCTTAGGCTTAAGCATTGTTCATGCTTATATCCAACCTCCAGGGTATCATTCCATTTCTCCCTTGATATCACTCTGTTTAAATCCCCAACCCATTTGGTGATAGCCCCCATATGTGTCTTTTCTCCAATTTTATTTAGGAATTTATTGCATTTAGCCAAAAACAGTCTCTGACTACTTGCCCCAATCAGGATCTCCAGGTTTTCTAAGATCTGTGACTCCTGGGTATGTTTCTGGGAAATGTTTTTGACTCTCAGATACTTAAAGATATTCCCAGACAACAATTCAAACTCATACTTCAGTTTTTCAAATGTTTTGAAAATTGAACCCTCAAAAAGGTCCCTTATCATTTAAATAGCCTTTCGTGGACAATCATTGATCGAGATATTTTCAGTGTTTACTGTGATTGCTTGTAAAGTGGTATTCTTGCATGACGTTCTCTATTTTATTTTTCTTCTTACATTTAATCCATCCCTCTAATGGATCCTTAATTACCATTGACCGTGATCCTTTTTTGAGTTCCTTTTTGATTTCCCAACCCATACAGCTTATTGGAGTGTTTCAGTATTTCTTCTGCTCTCTTGACACTTTGGGAAGATTTTTAGATTCCAAGAATTGCTTTATATCTGCCTTAATTATCAGATTTTTAATATTATACAATTCTGTATAGAATTAGCAAAAACGTTTCCCTATTTTATCGGGAGCAATAACCTCCTTCCCCTTGTCTGTTATTTTGGCCACAAACCAACTTCTAGTCCCTGTTCTAATCTTGTTGGTTAACAACTTTTCCACCTGATTGCCTTTGTAGTAATATTTTATTAAGTTTCTCTAGTTTCTTACAGACCCTGATGATTATTTGTTCTTGTATCATTTTCTCAATCTCCACTATGCTTTTTGATCTTTCTGGGGCAGGGGCTTCTTTATTTTGTTTATATAATATGTACAATTTGACATACAGTTCTGCCAGAGCTAGGGGCCATTTCTGTCTGGCTATAGCTCCCAACTTTATCCATAAGTCTCTTATAGCTCACTTACATGCACACCATACTGTGGTTGGTTTGGTTTAACCCTTGTTGTTCTCCAATAAATATTGGTCTATTTCTTTTTTAACCTGTTTTGTATTACCTTCATTCCACAAAAGTGCATCATCTATCCGCCATTCAGGTCTGGGGGATTTATATTCCTCCTGCACCTCTAGGATCAGTGCATTGCAGTCTGACCATAGCATATTCACAATATTTACTTTTATGATCTTCTTAGCGACTTCCCCCAGGAAAAGGTTAATCCTCAAATATACAGTATGAATGAGGAAAAATAAGGTATAGCCCTTTCTTCTTTATGCATAATTCTCCGAAGATCAAATAACAGTGTTTTATCCACAAGCTCCCTGAGCTTTCAGGGTCTGTTTTGAACATTTCCACCATATCTGCCAAAGCTAAGGGCAGATTTTTCCTTCGAGGGATCTAGGACCCAATTAAAGTCTCCAAAAATCAACATCCTCCCACAAATAACCATACTGACATTTATAGCTATCCAGAATGGTACCATAGTCCTTCTCGGAAGGTGTATACGTTTTGTGAGAGTGGGTACACTCAGGCCTTCCTGGTATATAAGAGAAAAGATAGCAATCTTGACTCCCTAGGTTGCCCAGAACTTTTTGGGAACCAGTGCCAATATTGTGTGGGACTTGATACTCCAACTTATGAACAAGGGTACCACTTGTATTTGGATAATTTCTGCTCAACTGTACCACTGTGTCATGGCACAGGTAGGTACTCACCTGCCCCTGGGCGCCCATGCCGCCCTTGCGGCAGAATCACAGTTCTCACTGCTCCTGAGAGATCCATTGGGGAGAAACAGGTCAGGGACCAGGGAACAAAACAAGATGGCGCTGAGTCCCTGACCTCTTTAAATAACATCTGTGTCATGTGATCCCAGCTACCTATTTAAACCCAGCACACCTTCCAGTCAGTGCTTGGTTATTTTGCTTTTTGTTTCTGTCTGCTGCATTTTCATTTACATTTCCTGCTCCAGCTTCTGTTCCCGGTTCCTGCTCCCTGATTCCTTGGACAACTGCTACAGCCTGCTTCCTGACATAGATCCAGATTAATCATTTACTTCTGTCTGCTGCAAGATTGCATTTTCGTTTGCTTTTCCTGCTGCTGCCTTCTGGAAATGTATTATTTTTATTAAAGGCCTCCACGCCACCACAGACCCTTTGGGACCCTGTCTACACTTCCAGGTGCTCCTAAGGGTCGTGATAGTAAGGGAGTGCTGTTCCGCTGCAAATTGGGTTCCATCAGCTCCATTACTCTCCAGGTGGCTGTGACATAATAACCAAGACCTTAAAATATGGAACCCACAGGAACAGCCGAGGCCATTACCGCTTTAACCCAGCAATTGTCAGCCTTAGCCCAAGCAGTTCAGGATTTGCAAGCCAGCAATACCGCACTGCTACAGCATGAACAAAGGAAAGCACAGTCTGTACCTCTGCCGGATTCGTCCCCTCCTGGTGCCCATATGACGCCTATACCTTTTGAACCCAATGTTCCTACGCCTGACAAATTTACAGGAAAAAAAAAATGAACTTCGTTCATTCAATACTTCCTGCAAATTACTCTTTACTCTGAAGCCACGTACCTACCCTAATGACTTTGTGAAGGTTTGTACTACCATTTCTTTACTATCCGGTCAACCTCAGACATGGTCACACCAACTTTTACATTCCAATAGCCCAATATTGGACTCAGAGGATTCATTTGCTGCAAACATGCGCTCGTTATATGATGATCCATTGAGATCTTCTGCTGCTCGCAGTACTCTCCGTGCCCTCCGGCAAGGGAAAAGACCTGTGGAGGATTATACTACAGATTTACGGGAGTTATCTGCGGATACTGGTTATAATGCGACTGGTCTAATAGAGCAATATAGATTGGGTCTGTCTGAGGCCCTAAGAGACTAACTGGCCAGAATTGGGATGCCTACCACTCTGGATGATCTGATTCTCCTGGTCACAAAATTAGACTGCCGTTTCCGTGAACGGAGAAGCGAGAGACAAACTCAAGCTAATACCCGGTCACTGGATTTATCAGGTTCTGTGGTTTCTTCTTCATCCGCTGAAGAACCTATGCAAATAGGCATGGTACGCCTCACTCTAACCAAAGAAGAGCACAAAAGACGCCACTCTCAAGGACTCTGTCTCTACTGTGGTAAAGCGGTCCTGTCCAGTTCGATCCAACACCTCACCTGGTAAGAATATTATAGCTCCTTCCTCTTGGACTCATACTGTTCCACCAACCTCCTCTTATCTCTCTGTTCCTCTCTCTCTCCAGTGGGGAGATAAAGCACATCCTGTCACAGCCTTCATCGATTCAGGTGCCAGCAGCTGCTTTATAGACCAAAAGCTGGTGCAGACCCATCATCTACTTATGCAATGGAAGGCTCATCCTTTGTCATTATATCTTGTGGATGGTACTCCTATCAAAACAGGACCTATACTGTATGAAACAGGTCCCATTTGCCTCCTCCTTGGTCTACATAGAGAGACTATTAATCTTGATATTTTGCCCCATTTTTCCACTCATCCTCGGTCTTCCATGGCTCCGCACCCACAAACCGGTGATAGACTGGCTCAAGGGCCCTTTAACTTTTCCCTCTACCTTTTGCACCACCATTTGCTTGAACAACACAGACATGCACCTGCTCACTATAACTACTGACCCTCCAGTCTCACTGCCAGACAAATGTAAAGAGTTCCAAGACGTCTTAACCAAAAGGAATGCAGAACAATTACCCCCGAGACAGCCATACGACTGTCCAATCAAACTACTCCCTAATGCACCCATTTACTATGGACGCATTTTTCCTCTCTCTGAAACAGAACTCAAACATCTAAAAGAGTACATCTCTGAGAACCTGGCCAAAGGATTTATTAGATCTTCATCATCCCCGACAGAAGCAGGAATTTTCTTTGTTGGCAAAAAAGACGGAGGCCTGCGTCCGTGTGTGGATTACCGTGCTCTAAACGATATCACTATAAAAAAAACAATATCCTTTACCTATGATACCCAAACTCTTAGACGGATTAAGGGGAGCAAAGATATTTACAAAATTAGATCTACGAGGTGCATATAAACTGGTCCGTATCCGTGAAACCGATGAATGGAAAACAGCCTTCAGAACACGGTATGGGCACTTTGAATATCTCGTCATGCCCTTCGGGCTTTGCAATGGCCCAGCCACATTCCAGCATTTCTTAAATGATGTCTTCCGCAATATTCTAGATTCCTTCATCGTAATCTATCTAGATGACATCCTAGTTTTCTCAAGAAGTCCATACAGCGATTCATGGGATTCGCCAATTTCTACAGGCGTTTCATCAGAGGTTTTTCTCAAGTCTGCTCTCCCATCACAGCCTTAACCAAAAAATAGGAACGATTTACATGGACTACCCAAGCTCAAGCTCTCTCTCTCGAATTTCTGTAGCGTCCCTCTCTCTCGCATTTCTGTAGCCTGCCTCTCTCTCTCTCGCATTTCTGTAGCCTGCCTCTCTCTCTCGCATTTCTGTAGCCTGCCTCTCTCTTTCTCGCATTTCTGTAGCCTGCCTCTCTCTCTCTTGCATTTCTGTAGCCTGCCTTTCTCTCTCTTGCATTTCTGTAGCCTGCCTTTCTCTCGCATTTCCGTAGCCTGCCTTTCTCTCTCTTGCATTTCTGTAGCCTGCCTTTCTCTCGCATTTATGTAGTGTCTCTCTCTCGCATGTCTGTAGTATCTCTCTCTCGCATGTCTGTAGCGTCTCTCTCTCCTTTCTCTAGCGTCTCTCTCTCTCCTTTCTGTAGCGTCTCTCTCTCTGTCCTTTCTCTAGCGTCTCTCTCTCTGTCCTTTCTGAAGTCTCTCTCTCTCTCTGTTCTTTCTGTAGTCTCTCTCTCTGTTCTTTCTGTAGTGTCTTTCTCCCCCCTTTCCCTGTAGTGTCTTTCTCCCCCGCCTTCCCCATGTAGTTACCCCCGTAGTGTCTTTTTCCCCCTGTCGTGTCTCTTTCTCCCCCCTTCCTCCTGTAATGTCTCTTTCTCCCCCCTGTACTGTCTTTCACCCCCTCCCTTCCTCCTGTACTGTCTCTCACTCCCTTTGCTTCCTATGCTCCCCATCCCGCATCGGAACTGCTGCTGCAACATCCGGCAGCCGCCGGACTTCTTAAAGTGGCCCAATGCCACTTTAAGCAATTCAGCGGCCGTCGCCACTTTAATAAATTTGCCTGCTGCCATTGGTTGTTGCAGCAGCCGAACTACTTAGAGTGGTGGCCGCCGCCGCTTCACTTTAACTGGCCAAGGCGGCCCCGGGGCAGACGGCCCACCGGGATTTTTCCCGGTATCCCGGTGGGCCAGTCCAGCCCTGCCAGGGGGTCTCCATCACCGCGTGCAAGTCCCACCCACAGACACCACTGCTTGCTGTAGCGCGGCACCGAGGTAGGCCGCATGCCCGGTCTCAAGTAGCAGGGAATACAATCATGGGCAACATGAAGGTCCACGTGCATCTGACCTCCCATATCTCTGTTCCCCAACTTGGATTTGTCTCACCACCTTTGAACCTTTGCAGCCTGCCTCGACCCTCTGGAACGTTTTTGACTACTCTTTGCTTTTTCCCTTCTGCTGTGAAGCCAATAAAGTATTGTGACCAACTTCAAGTGTCCTCCGCTCCCTGTGCTACGCTCCCACCGCTCCAGCCCTACAGCTACGTACACATGGCAGACTCAATTTACTTAGCACTAAGTAAAGAGAATAGAGGGGGACTACATATTAAGTTAGAATGACAAGAATAGACTGATGCACTAGAGAAGCAAGCTTTCAATGTAGAGGGATTGGGGGATATGAAACATAAGGGAGTACAGAGGTCAAAGGAAAGGTGGTGATTTTAACAGTATTAGGGATGGTTGGAGCTAGGTGGTTCACAATTATGAGATTAATTTCATGTTTTCTAGAGGTATGGTATGTGTTTGTTTAGGATAAAACATCTGTTTATCATCTTTAATAACTTTTAATTGAGTGAATTGTATATGTAGTTACACTGAATAGTTAGTACTCTGAGCGTCACTTTGCAAAGACACTGCAATTAATATTCATTTGGGTTAGAATCCCCTTATATGTTATTGTTTGATGCTATTGTGCAACTCAATGAAGGCTGGAGGGGGGGTGACAACAGAGCGAGTGGTATTATTGTTGGTGGTACATCCTCTCTCACAGTCTTGCACTGCCTGCACTGACATCCAGGCTGCCACCACTATTTTATCAGGGAGCAATGCGGTGCTGTGCAAGAGATGTGGGGGCAAATAGTGCATTAAAAAGGTATGTGAGGGCAATTTGGTATAGTGGAAAGGTTACGCAAGGAACAGGTGCAACCTTAAGAGGAAGGGGTGAAGCCAATAAGGGTTGGGGGTCACTTTAATTTAGTCAAGTGTAGGGCAGCACAAAATTTAAATACACCACTGTCAGTAAAAACCGTAAATACACCATTGTCAGCAAGAAATGTAAATACAGCAGTGGCATCCTGATGGGGGTACGGACCGCACAGGGTGATACCCACAGCGTTAAAAATAAAATCAATGCGACCGGATGTGACATTACGTGGCTGCACGAAGGAGGGAAGACTGCACGAAGGAGACAATCAGGAGACAGAGAAGCAAGGAGCTAAGTACTGGGGAAGTGGGGAGGAGGGTGATAAACAACGAGCAAAGTACTGGCATACTGAGTGGCAAAATAATGGCATACTGAGTGACTAAATACTAGCATATTGAGTGATAATATACTAGCATACTGAATGGCTCAGTACTGGCATAATAAAAGGCGTTTTGAATGGCATATTGAGTGGTAAACTACTGACATATTGAGTGACAATATACTGGCATATTGAGTGGCAAAATACTGGCATATTGAATGGCAAAATACTGGCATGTTGAGTGGCTAAATACTGGCATACTGAGTGACAATATACTGGCATATTAAATGGATAAATACTGGCTTATTAAATGGAGCATTGAATGACATATTGAGTGGCAAAATACTGGCATATTGAGTGGCTAAATTATGCCACTTTGAGTGGCTAAATACTGGCATATTGAGTGATAATGTACTAGCATACTGAATGGCTCAGTACTGGCATATTAAAAGGCATATTGAGTGGCAAAATACTGGCATATTGAATGACATATTGAGTGGCAAAATACTGGAATATTGAGTAGCAAAATACTGGTATATTAAATGGCAAAATACTGTCATGTTGAGTGGCTAAATACTGGCATACTGAGTGACAATATACTGGCTTATTAAATGGCACATTGAATGACATATTGAGTGGCAAAATACTGGCATATTGAGTGGCTAAATTATGCCACTTTGAGTGGATAAATACTGGCATATTGAATGGAAAAATAATACTGGTATATTGAGTGGCAAAATAATACTGGAATATATTAAACGGCAATATAATACTTATATATTGGGCAAACAAAAAACAATAAATACAAAAGTAACCAAATACTAAAAACAAGAAAAAATTTAAATGATGGCAGCAATGAAGCCTTACAAGATAAGATGGTGAGACTGTAACACTCTTACCTGCTCGTTGCCGCAACACTCATCGCTTGCATCCACCACCACATACTCACCTGGCTACTTTCAGCTCCCATCAAGTTCCTATGATGCCATATTTCCAGATTCCTGCAGTCACCAACATGGCCGCGCGGCACCCTAAGCGCATGTGCGAATGGCAAAAATTACAGAACTTTAAGGAGCTCTGCTCTTTCTTAGGTTACACTCCCCCTGGCTGGCGATTGCCACCAGATTTCTATTTAAACCTTTCATTTCCTGCCTACATTTGCTTGTGCTAGGTTCTCCAGTGCCTTTTGTTGACTACCTTGAGTTTTTTTGCATTCCTGTATCCAGTATTCTTGACCCGGCTTATTTGACCATTACTGATCTTCATTGCCTATGTACCTAATTCTTTAGCTTCAAAATCTGTATCCAGTTCTTCTTGGCTCAACAAGCACTAAATAAATATTAATGCCTATACTAACATGCATAGCCCTCTGTGCTCCGGCTCATTAAAAAAATAATCCAGGCCACTTTTAAAGGCATCTAATATATTTGCTAGCACCACCTCTTCGGGTACTAAATCCCATACCTTTATTGCCATTACTTTAAAAAATCCCTTTCACTGTTGTAGACTAAATCTTCCATCTTGAAGTCTTAGCAGGTTACCTTCATGTATAACAAGTGCTACTTCATGTATGGCAAGCACAAATAAACTAATCAATATATTCATTTTTTTCTTCAACTCTTCCTAAATCTTAAAATTTGGAAACAAAGTTAACAAATGTATTCCTGTAGCTACAGCAATTATCACTTTTTTTTTGTTTTTGCTGAGTTTGAATTTGTAAGCCCCTGTGACATTGTTTTCAATTTATATGTATGGGAAAATTGCTAATTGTTTTAAGGTCAAATGATGTGCATTTTTCATATTCTAGAAATGTTTATAACCAACATAAAATACAATTTTGCTGATTGTGAATGTATAATCATTCTTAAAAATCCATGAAGTGTTTAGAAAGTCATAAAATGCTTTGCATACACAGGTTCCTCAAACTACCAAATTAGAATTAATTATACAGAAAATAATAGTTTTTTTTTTTTTTTTCTTGATCCCATATTTTCCTATTTTTTTTTCTTCAAATTAACAGATTTTCTCTAGTGAGTTCTATTTCTGGCCATTAATTAGAAATAATCCATTATTTTTCTCATGACCTGTTTCATCATTAATCTTTAGAGACACCTTTAATTATCCTCTGTGTACACCTAGAATCTATAGGGATGTATCTCACTGCATGTCGCAAACTATAAAATGTACATTGCTACTGGAAATTTTCCACACTGAGCCAACCATTTTAACAAGAAAATATATATATTTTTTTTACAATTCTAATGTAAATAGCATTCCCTGGATCTTCGAATTGTTTCATTCATTGGACAGCAAAAACTGTGAGTAGAATATATATATATATATATATATATATATATATATATATATATATATATATATATATATATCCACCTATGTATGTTTTAGATTACAGTGAAAAACAGCTATTCATTAAAAGTTTAAAAAAAGTAAGCATTAAAGAGAATGTGTCACCTAAACATTTATGGTAGAGCAAAAAAAAAAGAGAAAACATTATCTATACATTGTATTGGCAAAATTGCAGACAATTGTGTGTTGCCAATTGGGTGTTTTAGAAGACCTTATTAGTTATATACAGTTCAAAGAGGTCAGTGCACTCACATCAAACAGGTGACATATATACATAGATTTAATCTATACACAGGTTTGCAGCCTCTACTGATTCTCCCAGTCTGCAACATTGTAAAGAGTTTAAAAAAATGCAATCAAAGTATCCCCAATGAAAACTATAGTTGTAATGTGTAGAGCTGCCAGGTCAGTCAGTGTTTTCCTGGACACATATATTTTTTTACCTGCACCCCGTCAAAATGTAGAATGCAAGTTTGTCCAGAAAGAACCAGTGAATAAGTGAAACACAGAATCAAATACATTACATTAAATTAACATTAATTTATACAGCACCAACAATTTACATAGCACTAGACACAGAGCATAGATGGGAACTACTGTAACACACGGGGTCCCAAACCACGAAGGGGTTGCAGTTACCCAGCACCTGGTCCTGTGTCTCCACCCTGCACCGTAGCAACTGATCTTGGGCGCTCAGGGTCCTTTACCATCCTGGACCCTGTGCTTTACATATGGCTGTAGGCAAAAAGCGGGAGTTCGCGGAGTGGAGTTCTGTAAGCAGCATGTCAGCTGTTCCTGTTTGGAGTGTGGTTTTTATCCATGCTAGTTCCAGGGACCCTACAGTTTCCTGCTCCAGTCTGATATTCTGAGTATCAGAGTTCCATGTCTGAAGCCCTCCTAACAAGTGAGGATGCTACTTGAGTATGCTGGTTCCTGGGTCTTTCCTCGTTTGGTGTTTGAACCCCCTTCTGTGAAGTGGATCTTAATCCAGACCAGGGAATCTGCATGAGAAACTTCCTAGCCCTATTTCGTCTTGTTGAATGTCTTGAGGACGTTTGTTCGCTAAGCAGTGCCGCTGGTCAGTTTGCTCCTTGAGAAGGGGGTAGTGTAACCATGCACCCTTGTGCAGACTTATCCAGGCTGTATCAGGCTTTTCTGTATCCTTCTTGCTTTGCTTTCTTATTATTTATGCTTATTCCTGCCCTGTATACCTATCCTGCCCTTTATACATGTCCTGCCCTGTATTCCTTTCTGCCTGTCCTTATGTTCCATTCCTGGTTTTATGATAACCTCTGCCTTATCAGTTTATTATTTAAACCACACCCGTTTTTGTTCAGTCCTTTGCAGCAGTCTATAGGTATTTTCTCTGTGTTTAAGTTCAATGCCATTTATGTGTCTTAGATTCTATTTATGTTTTGCTAATATTATGTATTAGTTAGGGACGTGCCTAATGTGGGGTACCTTGACTTCTAGTGCCTGTATTTATGTTTGTTCCATTTTTTGTGCCTCTTGTGTTCCTTAACCCCATGCCTTATATAATTTATCCTTCGTTTGGCTTCAGCTTTATCTTATGTCTTGCCCCTGTCCTGTAGCCCATCACTCTGTATTTCAGTTCTGCTCTCCCTTTTCTGTTTTTAGCTCTGCTTGGTTATCACTTAGTTAATTTCATCTCTAGCCCTGGGACCTGGATACAGCAGCTGCTTCACAGGACCTGGTTGTGGCTGCAAAGACTTAGGGTCCCAAACCTCCAAGCGATTGTAGTTACCCAGCACCAGGTCCTGTGTTTCCACCCTGCACCATAACTCCTGATCTCAGGTCCCGTACCATCCTGGACCCCGTGCGATACAACTACATACCAGGAACTAGTACAGACTGATACATGAGGTAAAGAGCCCTGCTCGCAAGCTTATAATCTAGAGGGAATGGGCTACATGAAACACATAAGGGAGTGAAGACAAAAGCAAGGTAGGGGTAGTAACAGTAATGTGGAAGGTTGGCGCTTGCTGGGTTTGGCCAAAGATTATGATTCTAGCTGGATGAGTTGAAAGCTACATAATATTAAAAGTGATTGAATATGGCTTTGCCCTCTTGTGGTGTGTGCTTCGGAAGTGAGAGTAAATTCACTTCCGTCGCTCTGAATATGCTTCTTGAGTGCCCCTAGATGCAGCAAATAACACTGCAGGGTTAAAAAAAAAATGAATCAGCTTAAAACTGGTATTATAGTTAGATTATCCTTTAGGGTTAAAATTAAATAATTTTTAGAATAAAGGATATGGTTAAAGTTAAATTAAAATTAAAATATATAAATGGATAGCATAAGGGTTAGAGTTGGGGTTAAATTTAGTTTTAGGGTTACATTTAAGTATCGGGTTGGGGTCAAAAGGTCACTAAACATACAAAAAAAAACTAAAAATATGGAAACATGCATATTTCTGACAAAAATAGTGAAAAAGTGCGCTTTAACCAACACTTAATATACAACAAAAAAGGGATTACCCTCAATTCGGTAGCAATCCACTTGGTAAATACATGGAGGGAAAAACAGAAACAAAATAATAATAATAATACAGTGTAGTATTTTAGTGCAAAAACAGGGAATGTGAAAAAGTGAAAATACACTCACATATCCACTCACAGTGGAGAGGAGGAGACTTGCTGGGATTATCTTAGGACATTGGGACTTATTGTATTCTGCATATACCTGCTGGATCCTGTTTATTTTAATGTAAGATCTTTTATACTTTGTCTACAATAAATGTTATACCCTTACTAACGTCTCTCCTCTGCTCTCTCATCTTCTGGGATACGCTTGGATCATCTACCCTGCGTGGGCTACCATGAGGCTTTATGTACTGAGCAGAATACTGCTCAGGGATATGTGAGTGTATTTTCACTTTTTCACATTCCCTGTTTTTGCACTAAAATACTACACTATATTATTATTATTTTGTTTCTGTTTTTCCCTCCATGTATTTACCAAGTGGATTGCTACCGAATTGAGGGTAATTCCTTTTTTGTTGTATATTAAGTGTTGGTTAAAGCGCACTTTTTCACTATTTTTGTTGTTTATTGTACCGAACCAGAAGTGAAACACTGGTTGATTGAGTTGCTGCTATTACTATCACATTTTGGCGCAGTGTGTTTCTTGTTTTTCTATGCATATTTCTGAACTTGGGACAACATTTATAAACTATTTAGATGGGGTCCTTTTTAATGATTGTATTTGTGTAAATTATATTTTAGGTCAAAGTTAGAAAGTTATTTTATGATTTTTTTTGTAGTAAATTATAGGATATGATGAACATAATGGTATCTAATGAAAGCCCATCTTATGACAATAGAAACAACATATCATTTGTGTGGGTACAGTATGTGAGACAGAAGAAAATTACAGCCAAACACAAACACCCCAATAATGTCAAAACATCCGTTGTCACCAAGGGAAAGTCAAGTTAAAAATGTCTTCTCACTAAGGGGTTAAAGAGATGAGTTTTAAAGGACTTTTTAAAGCTTGAGAAGGAGGGAGAGAGTTACTTTGATTATTTAACTGGTTTCCCTCATAACACATATGATTTACACATTCTGCAGGGCAGCATACAAAAGTTATATATATATGTCCCTCAAAAAAATGTCCATGGAATAAAAAGTAGGAGTCATTAATGTAGATCTGTTCAGGGTCATAGCCAGCAAACAGTAGCAATTCTGAAAGTGAGTGAGAGGGAAGCTACACTTAGGGTACAAGTAACAAAATGATGGAAACATTTTTAATTGTTTTTGCTTGGAGTGGGTTTTTAAATTGAATACTTTAATGAACATTTGAGCCATGTAAGAACCCCACAAATGTGATTCAAACAGAAACACGACTAATGCCCTAGACACAGTGTGCTATAGACTATTTAAAATATGTTCTGACTGACTAAAATGCATGGATATGTGTGAGCACTACTGTTAAATCCACTATATTATTTTTCAATTTAAAATGTTATTGTTATGGAATATGGTGATTTATTAAAAAAAAAATAGGAAAAATCCATCACATGAATAATTCGGACAGTAATAATAATATTTTTTTTAATTCCGCAGGTGACACAGCGGTGGACATGTAGACCGTTTAGATAGCTCTGTTGTACAGGTTCCTGGGATCTTGAAATTCATCTCATGACTGGTGCTATTATGATTATTAAATATATTATAAACCTTTGGAACCCAAAACATCTCTGATATTGGTCTTTATGCAAGGTGACACCATAGAACCTTATTTTTTTTTTCAGGTAAAGAACCATCCTCATGTTTTTGTGATTAGTCAGACAATGTGTGTGGATAATCAGACTCAAGTCACGGAAATTCTTCTTTTGGGGTTCAAAGGTCTGTATAGCCTCAATCTTCTTCTATTTGTTCTGCTGTTACTGATCTACATCGTGATACTTGGTGGAAATGGTCTCATTATCTTGTTGATGACGACCAGTGACCAATTCAAACTTCCAATGTTCTACTTCCTAAAACACGTAGCTTCAACTGATGTGCTTCTCACCACCAGCAGTGTGCCATTAATGCTTGATGTCATAATAACAGAAGGAAAGACCGTATCCTTTACGGGCTGCATAACTCAACTTTACCTGACTGGTGTTTCCGGTGGTGTCCAATGCTATCTTCTGGCAGTGATGTCATTCGACCGATACATGGCCATCTGCAAACCCTTGAGTTACCATTTTATAATGGCTCCTAATGTCTGTCTGTATTTGGTTGCTGGCTCCTGGTTCTTACTCTTCTTTTTGATTTCAAGTGAAATCATTATGGTGTGCCAGTTCCATTTTTGTGGACATAGTGACATTGATAATTTCTTCTGTGATTTTATTCCACTGGTGGAACTCTCTACTTCCGACACTTCCATCTTGATGTTGATAGACATCTTCATCTCCATCACTATAATTGTTGTTCCATTTGTTTTTATAATCATTACTTACACTTTAATTTTCTTCGTCATCATCAGGATTCCTTCCGTAACAGGAAGGAAAAAGTTCTTCTCCACTTGTAGTTCTCACCTGGCTTCAGTGTGTACTTATTACATAACTCTGATTATAGTTTACATGGTTCCAACTGGGGAAGGTTCTTCAAGCATCAATAAGTTCAGATCTCTATTGATCGTAACAGTGAGTCCATTGATGAACCCCTTTATCTATAGCTTAAGGAACCAGGAAATTAGAGAGACATTCAGAAAAGTTCTTAAAAGTTCTGTGCCAACTAGTAAGAAGGCACAATAACTTTCCCCAAAAATTAAAGTAAATGCATATGCTTTTAAAGTCACAGATACTCTGTGAAAATGGACATTCGCTTATTGGTGTTTTTCACACAGCAGCACATGTTTTTCTGTTTGTGCATAAATTATTTTGTACTGTCATTTATTACAGTACTACAATGATTGTGCTAAGACAGGGGTCCTCAAACTTTTTAAACAGGGGGCCAGTTCACTGTCCCTAAGACCGTTGGAGGGCCGGACTATAGTAAAAACAAAAACTATGAACAAATTCCTATGCACACTGCATATATCTTATTTTGAAGTGAAGAAACAAAACGGGAACAAATACAATATTTAAAATGAAGTAAAGTTAAATCAACAAACCTACCAGTATTTCAATGGGAATAGTGTGCCAGTCCGATCCCCAGGGATATTATGACAGTCAGAGCCCAGTAATATTATGCCAGTCAGAACCCAGTAATATTGTCCCAGTCAGATGCCCAGGAATATTATGCCAGTCAGAGCCCAGGAATATTATGCCAGTCAGATGCCCAGGAATATTATGCCTGTCAGATGCCCAGGAATAGTGTGCCAGTCAGATGCCCAGGAATATTATGCCAGATGCCCAGGAATAGTGTGCCAGTCAGATGCCCAGGAATATTATGCCAGTCAGATGCCCAGGAATATTATGCCAGTCAGAGCCCAGGAATATTATGCCAGTCAGATGCCCAGGAGTAGTGTGCCAGTCAGATGCCCAGGAATAGTGTGCCATTCAGATGCCCAGGAATATTATGCCAGATGCCCAGGAATAGGGTGCCAGTCAGATGCCCAGGAATATTATGCCAGTCAGAGCCCAGGAATATTATGCCAGTCAGATGCCCAGGAGTAGTGTGCCAGTCAGATGCCCAGGAATAGTGTGCCATTCAGATGCCCAGGAATATTATGCCAGTCAGATGCCCAGGAATAGTGTGCCAGTCAGATGCCCAGGAATATTATGCCTGTCAGATGCCCAGGAATATTATGCCATTCAGATGCCCAGGAATATTATGCCATTCAGATGCCCAGGAATAGTGTGTCAGTCAGATGCCCAGGAATAGTGTGCCAGTCAGATGCCCAGGAATATTATGCCATTCAGATGCCCAGGAAGTGTGCCAGTCAGAGCCCCCCCCCCCTTCCCCATCACTTACCTCCAGCTGCTGTGTCCCCGGCCGGACGTCTCGCGCAGTGTTCCCTCCTCCCTGCACGGAGGAGGGAAACAGTTACCGGATCCGGATGTGACGAAACGTCACATCCGGTCGCGGTGATTTTTTTTCGTTTTCCTGCAGCCGCATCTTCTGCGGCTGCAAGAAAAAGAAAAAAAAAGGTAAACAGCGGGCCAGATAAATGTGCTCGGCAGGCCGCATGTGGCCCGCGGGCCGTAGTTTGAGGACCCCTGTGCTAAGAGATAATAACCCCTTTTTGCTGTAGATCACTGCTTAGACATAAAACTGCTTGCAGAAGCACTTTTTTTGCTGCCTGTATTTTTTTTTTTTTTTTTTAATATATTGGGGCATTTAAGCCCCAAAAAACCTGACAAACCTATGCATGGGTGGTATCCCCATATTTGGGAGATGTTATTGGGGTGTACATTCTGAAGTACAATGTATGTGAAAAAAAACTACAAACAATTACTACCCAACAGTTTGACAAAGGCTGGTGGTAGAATTAGTGCATGGAAAGTGTAAAAATACCACCATTTGAAATACCCTGGGGTCTCTAATTTGCAAAACCATGGTTTTAAGGGGGTAAAAAAATTACCAAATGGGACAGGTTTTCTGCATGTCAAAATCCCAAGTTGTAAAAAACAAAATTCATCTCCCAAACATTGTCATTTAACCACCAAACAACTCAAAAAACCTATTCATGGGTGGTATCCCTGTTCTCATGAGATATTACTGAACACATATTGAGGTGTTGTTTGGTAGTATCAAATAACAGGTCTATGAATTCATGCCTGGCGTACAATGTGTGTGGGAAAAAAACTAAAACAAAGAAATACTGCCCAAATATTTGAAAAAGGCTGGTGGTAGAATTAGTGCATGAAAAGTGTTAAATTGACACCATTTGAAATACCCTGAGTTGTCTACTTTACAAAAATATATGGTATGATGGGGTAAACAACACTGGTAGGCTTCAAAAATGTCCCAAATTGGACATGAGATCAGGTTTTCAAGATGTCAAATTCCAAGTTGGAAGACTGCAAAATGTGGCCTTTTAACCCCTAAACAATCGACAAACCTATGCATGGGGGGTATCCTTGCACTCAGGTGAAATTGTAGAATCTATTTAGTAGCTTTGTTCATTAGCTTTTGTAGATGAGTAAAAGGTTTTTCAAATAAAATCCAGAAGATGGTGTGTTCTTTCTTTATTTTTCACCATATTATATTATTTATTTTATAGTACATTATATGATATGATGAAACTAATGGTGTATCTTGTCCCTTTAAAAACAATATATCATTTGTGTGGGTACAGAAAATGGCAAAGAAGAAAATTACAGCTAAGCACAAAAATGTTCCAAAGGGCCGGTCCTTAAGGGCGTAGTTTTCATGCACTTCCAACCTTTGATCACTTGCTTTAGGGTACATGAAACACATTTTTTTAATAAGAGTGAGACACCAATTGACTTTTATCTGATCAAGAACATTATATTCTTTCTTGCATTCATTGATCAACATAGTTCAACATATCAACATAGTTTTGTGTTATCAAGAAATACTTGTGCCAAATTGGCTGATACAGAGCAGTGCTGGACTGAGTGAATGGAGTCATCCCCTTTAATGGCAGATGTTCAGTAAGATGCCCTCGGCATGGCAGCAGTGGTCTACAGTCTGACTACATGATTATAGTAGAAAGACAAACAGAATTGGGGCGCATGTACCGAGGGGAAAAAACTGAGAAAATAATAGTGCAACACAGTAAATTCAAAGGGATGTATTATAAATTGCTGAGGGGATGCACTCACAAACGAGTAATGAAATCAGGCTCATCAAAGTAGTATGGTCATTCGGTTTAATCCAGTATCTAGAAAACACATTAAAAAACCATTGCGCAGTGGCTGACAAAAACAGGCAATTTTAAAAACAAAGATACACGTACAAAATATTATAGCACTGAAAGTGCAACTTGCGTGAAAAAAGTCCTGAGGGTTAAACCTCTTTCCTGCTGCCACTAGGATGGGAGACTTAGGTGCTTCTATTGAAGATAAAACAGCTTGGATCCACTTGTCAATGCGTTTCGCCGGCTGTGCTGTCGGCTTCCTCAGTAGATTGATGCTTGTGTGCAAAATTGCAATAAAGTGCTTATTCAGCTGAGAACTTAATATTTAACTAAATATGAAATGGGCTCGTGAAGCAAGTTAATGTGAATTTGAAATGTGCATGTACATAGACTTTACTAATAAGAATATCATCTGTGTAAATATCAATATTTGAATTGTCTCTTATTGTACGTGAAAAAGGTTACTATGATGATACAGAACCCTAGAGCATCCTTTCCCCTAGGGGTATTGTCCTGAAGGGGAACATTGCTGAGACCGGGGTAAAGTCAGTGACTATATCTCCCCCAGGATGCTGGTCTCAGTAGTGGGACTTTGCAAAGTGAGGCTGAAGGGGAAGTAGCTGGTACCTAGGACAGGCAAAGATGCCCTTTGCATCCAAGTTCAGCCTTTACAAAGGCTGCCAAGCAGTAACCTCAATGCTGACACATCTGAAGACTCTTGGGAAAGACTTATAACTTTATTTCAAATAAAACCAACTTATAAATAGGAAAACAGGGAGGGATGGGGGAGTGGTGAACTACACAAAGTTAACATAAGTCAATTAACTCAGTTTACTACTATCCTGCAGGAAGATAATCAGGCAACATCCTTTTACAGCAAAGAAGCAACACATCACACCAACATGATGGCAGTACAAAGAGGAAGACATACAAGAGAAAATCTTAACACTTGCAAATGAATATTGTACACAACCTCTTAAGCATAATCCCCTCTCCAACCAACAATACAAAAATACAGTTGCTTTATTGAAATATAGTAAAAAAAACAAGGCACCAGTGAGGGGACAAGTAAAAAAGTGCTCACCTAAAGTGCTCACCTAACGCGTTTCGCACGAAACACTTTTTTACTTGTCAGGATTAAGGGCTTCCCGTGTGAAACGCCTTAGGTGAACGCCTTTTTACTTGTAAAAACTGTATTTTTGTATCGTTGGTTGGAGTGGGGAGCATTTTTTCAAGCCTTCAGTGGAGATTGATTGGTTTATGACATTTGGTTTGCTGTGGGCGGAGAGAGCCATTTCTCGGACTCCGGAATGACCACACACTGTGCTGCCAGCAGCTGAAGTCAGTGTGCTGGTCACGGACATGCTGAATGGACTCTTGCTGGTAATATGCCAGATCGTTGGTGGTGAGTGAGCTGCAAGCGGCTCCTATTTATTATTCCTCTATTTAAGAGTTTATTTCTCTTTTTGATTACCTTATACCCCAATGAAACACAGGAACCCCAAATTCTGTTTCCAAACTCAACAGTCTTCTTGAGTCACCGCTGTAATACCCTATTCCATCTATAATGTCTTGATTGCTTAGAATTAAGCATGGCTAACCATACAAATATCTTTTAACAATAATATAATAGATCGGCAGGTTTCTCTATTTATATTTATTAGTAATTGAGAATACAGTAAAAATAGGGAGTTGGAAGCAATAACCTTTTGTCTTTTAAAATATTTTAGTGAATGTAAATAAAGATAGACAATATAAAAAACAACTTAATAATTCATTATAGGAAAAGCAGAGTAAATAAATTTAAATGTATATAAAATCACATACCCTCCTGGTTGTTTACAGGTTAATCTCTCATTCTCGTGTTAATGCTGTTGCATCAACATAGTCTTCTCATTCTGTGTCAACTAACTGATAATTGGTGTTAATATAGATTTTAGATAACCTTACTTCCGGTCATTTATGGGCAGGAAAAATACCAAATGATACATTAAAACAGGTAACTATGGTTTACTTTGGGGAAATTCTCGGTCAATGAAGAAAAAGAAAAAAAATAATTAACCTTTAGTCT
Source organism: Pelodytes ibericus (assembly GCA_036172795.1). Taxonomy (NCBI): domain Eukaryota; kingdom Metazoa; phylum Chordata; class Amphibia; order Anura; family Pelodytidae; genus Pelodytes; species Pelodytes ibericus. The sequence continues at coordinate 222,148,984 of CM069858.1, read as the reverse complement.
TGATTTCTTGGCAAACAGACAAGGCTGTGACAAAATAATTAGGCACATGTCCTGGCCTAGCAGGACAAAATGGCGTCTATAGTCTAAACATCTTACTTGCGAAGCTGGGAGAGAAGCCAGTTTGATAACAGAAAGAACACAGTTGAAGCTAGAACATTTTCCACTGTAAGTAACAAGGTGGAGGAATGTGAGAAACAAAACCTGTCCTTTTGGTGGAGAAATGAAACCTGTCCTATCTGTGGGTGCCCATAACACAGGGTCCCTAATACTTGGGGTAATGTGGCATAATGCTACCGGAGGGGGGGGGGGGAAGCAGTCCAAACAGATCTCCTGTACCAAACCCTACGAAACAGAACCCCTTGCCAGGCCCATAATCTGTAGGAAGGAGACTAGCTTTTAGTTCTCTCCAGGACCCCCAGAGGGTTCCATCACATATCTCATCCTTCCAAAGGTGACTGATATAGGAGGAAGGCCAAAACTGGTTGACTCCAAAGCCAGTCAGTTCACTTTGCCCAACAATGCCCTCCCAAAATTGGTGCCCCAAACCATCTGCCCATTCCACAGAAGTTCTCACCCAGCCTAGCTCTTCCTCTCCCGAAAAACACAACTGCCACTGGGGAGAAGTGGAAACTGCACCTTCTCTCTGGAGTCTTTTCAGCCACTGGGAAGAAGGCAGAGTCCCATCCACCTGTACCAGTTAAAGCTCCACCAGGACTGAACCTTATGTTTTAGTCTGAATATGTTGGTCTAATTTTGTTTGGAAATTCTATCTATGCTCTGTATCAATGTTCAATGTTAACGTAATGTTAGTAAACCAAACACTTTCATTGTTACAAACAACATCTGTGAATTACTTTACTAAAAAAATTATAAAGAGAATTGAAAATAAAAAAGAAAGAACCAGCTTCACTGAGAATCTGTGTGTGGGGCAGGGCAAATATATATTTCTTTGGGCAGAATGGAGATCCAAGTTTAAAAGAAGCTTCTCTTAGCTGTACATACATTTTCTGTACCATCTCATCCAGATCTTTGACTATAAATTATTTCCCTGTCCCTAAGCTCATTTGAGAACTTAATGGCCTGGGCAACTTAATGGTCTTAATCTTAATGGTTTCATTAATCCTTTCTTTTGCTCATGTAGATTGTTGGCTATGGGAGAAGGGTACATAATTAAAAAAAGGTGAATTATGTACATTTTAGTACATAAAAGAAAATATTCAGAAATGTGCAGGGTACCCAATGACTACTTTAAAAAATGACAGCTGGCAACAATTTTGGATGGGCTTGTGACCCTAATAATGTTTACTGGATTTACCTAATCGTCCTTGTTTACAAGATGACCAAAAGGAGGCCTAAAACCCCTGACTGTGGGGAGAGTGGTCACCCTGCACAGGGTATTACATCTTCTCCTGCCCTTGCACCTGGACTCAAGCCGGAATTGGAATCCACACCAGTGACAGCTTGTTTAATGGAAACGAGATCCTTGTCTCCAACCCCATGGTTAACCTCAGGAGGTGTAAGACAATAAATAGGTCACAGGATGTAGCTGGCCATTTCTTGGTGGTGTTGCGACAAGCTGGCTCCTACAGCAAGATCAGATTCAGACACTTCTTAAAAAAAGGTAGGGTATCATCAGGCTGTCTCAAGACTGGGGCTGTTTTGAACTGCTTTTTAGGTAACTCAAAGGTGTTGTGTGCTTCTGAAGTCCATTGGAAGGGTTGTGTCTGGCAGGGGAGGTGAGTGATGATGTGGATGAAGTAATGGATGAATTTTGGATAATAGTTTTAAAATCCAATGAACAGTCTTATTGTTGGTAGGTGTAGCCCAATCAAGGACAGCTGAGACTTTCTTGGGAGCCATAATGATCTTGACATTTTGTTGGACGTACATTGGGTTGTTTCAAAGTTACTCTAATACCTTGCAGAAATGATTATGGTCATCCATCAAGGAAGAGATAAAAAGGAAAATGTCATCCAAATATATGACCAAAAAAGAGTGAATGTAATCACGAAAGATGTTGTTCAAAAAATGCTGAAAAGTTGCTGGGTGTTACATAGACCAAAGGGCTTTACGAGATATTCACAATGCACCATAATGAGTTCATAAAATGGTCTTCCATTCATCATTTTTTTTGGTCTCTACCAGATTTGAATTCCCACATAAGTCCAGTTTGGTAAAATTGGTAGCTGTTTGGATTCTATCGAGGAACTCAAGTATTAACGGAAGTGAATACCAATTCTTTACAGTGATCTTATTTAATTACTGGTAATCCACACAGGGGAATCTTCTTTGCAAGTAACAAAGATGGTACCATATTTCTTACTTACGACGAAGGTTCGGGCTACTGCAGTTGATGTGGATGGACGTATAAAGCCTTTCTTGAGATTTTTGTAAATATAGTTGTTTTTGGTGTTGCAGTTCTGTTTCCGAAAGGGGGTATATATGTCTAAATTTTTAAAGGTGCCCCAAGAAGGAAATAAGTTGTATGGCTATCTTGGAGGCATTATCTCTGCTTGTTGTTTGTCAAAGACATCTTTATAGCTGTGATAAGGTTGGTCTCTCCTGGGATAAAAGTAAGGATTGGTGTGGCCTAGTAGAACGCTATTCGCAATAAGTTGAGGAGGTAGACAGGGTATCTTGGGCTCTGTTGATGGCGGGATTATTATTTCTCCACCAGGGAAGTCCAAGTATGACTGTCTTTCCTCCTTTTGCATCCCCCCCCCCACCCTGTACACATTGTATGTGTCTCTTTCCTCCTCAGATGAAGGTATTTATCTCTAACAAACTCAGACATATGTTAACTTATGGTACCTATAGGTACATAGAGGGGGGGGGGGGATGCTAAACCATCATTATAGCTCTTACCCCTAATTTAAGATTGAAATTGGGTAAAAAATGTGGCCATTTATCAGAACAATGTGATATTATGTTGCTATGTGTTGTAAAAATAATTGAGTCTATTCAATGACATTTTTTAACTCACAAAAATAAAAAAGGTTTTAAAATTGTTATGTTATTCTGGAAAAAATAACGTGCAATTCAACTCAAACACAGTGCCCTGAATTCCTGTGTGTTGAAGAACTGCGATGGCAGTAAGCCAATAACACCTGTTAAAATAATGCTATAGCACCTGGGATGTAACTGCCATCTTTGATACCCAGCCCTCCCCATCCCTAAATCTGACTGGGTACAGGTACAACCTTGTCCCGCCATTACCACTATATTGGGGGGGGGCTTTTGTATTGAGTGTGATAGTGATTTTGGCTTTATTATACACCACTGAATCACTTTTGTCTGTTAACGTACCACAAGACACATTTATTTTAACTTAATGCCCTCCACTTGAGCCTAGTATACTTTACCTTGGTTCTGGGGTGCCCAAATGGACAAGGTAACTATAAACACAAGACATGTGGTCCATATGCCAAAGTTTCAGTGGTTACTCAGGATAAAATTCTGACTACATCCCCATGCCAACCTATGAACCTCTAGCAAAGAGAACAAGTACACATTATAGAAATAAAGCCAGAATAATAGTCCTGTGTAACTAAATTGATCCTGTTAACCCCTAGAAAGAGTCTAAATAAGTACCACTTAAAATGGTTAACAGTCCATCCACCATGGGGTATCAAATCTTAGGATTCACTTAGTTAATTGGAGAGCAAATTCCTTTTTCATGTGGAGAGATGTAGAAATTCTCCTTGTGTCCTGACCCGATACCCATACTGAAGAAGAGTCAGCTCACTCCTCTCCCAGGCTGTTGCCTTTATGCAGGTGAAGTCTGGGACTTATAATGTAACAGTTAGTATGGTTTAATCTGAGAAAGTCATTTTTATCAGATCTGAGCCAAAGGTGCACCAGCCTTAGGATGATAAAATCGATACTCCATTTCGGGATAAAGTGGCCCCATTTATTGTTAGACAATATGTTCAGTGAAGTTGTGTTTATTGCTTCTTGTAGACAGTCAGTAAGTGTTGTAGCTCTGGATAGACCAACGGCAGAAATCACAAACCTGTGTATTGTGTGACATTATTTGCACTCAAAGGCCTATGATGTGGTGCTTCATATCTGTCTGCCTAGGAGGCCATGAATCTAAAAGAGTTTGGAGAAGGGCAAATGGGACCTTCCATGTAGGAAACGAGGGAGCACAAAGATTAGAAGTGAATGGGATCAAAGTAATGTTGGTAGTAAAATGAAGAGAGGCCAGTCAAAGGGATAATTGAGATATTTAACTTGATTTAGTGCAGAACATTTTCAATCCCTGCCCTAATGCATGTTCTTAGGCCTACATAAAAATGGCGGAACACGCAGCTACCACTGCTCGCCTATAGCATTCCATCCCAGACTAGGACTCTAGAAAGCTCAGGAACAAAAAGTTATCAGTGTATCAATCCATGATCTGTTTGGAAAGGATATTCCCCGTTACCACACTGTTTGTCATTATAGTGTGCTTTTAGTAATTTAAACTGATAAATATTATTTGTACTGGACAAAATGTTGAAAATATTTGAAAATCTCATGGTGTATCAAGCATGTTAAAAAAGCTTTGACCACAATTTGGAGACGTAAAGTTTCTCAAACAGCTAAAGTACAATTAATTAGGCACCAAGGAATAGCTTTTAATTGATCTTATTTTCCAAGCTTATGGAAATCATGGTACCAAGCCGATGAGTTATTTTGAAGCTGTTAATTAAAAATACTTCATTAGTCTATGGTACCTGCTCCCAATTAAACTCTAGGGATAATACCATACCTTTATATTCATTTGGGACTGCTTTTCTTCTGTGCTGAAGACTATAAAATGGACATAACATCCGAGGATTTGCCGCAGCTTGAGCAAGGCACATGTACATTACTTTTTTAAATTCTAAATATTTTTAAAGAATAACTATATATTTTTATAAACATTTTTTTTTTTGTCAACCAGAAGTTAAGTATTGTAAGTAGAATATAAATGTATGTATATGTATGTATAAATGCCATGTATTCTCTGAAGTGTAGGAGTAATGAACTACATGACCGTTGATCTTAAAGTGGCAAAAAGTAAGCAATGGACTAAGGGCTAAGGACAGAATTACAATGCACTGACAAAGGAATTGTGAACTTAAGGCCAAGTTGGAAAAATGCTCCCATTCAGCTATACATCAAACTCTGCTCTTTAGGCCTTAACATCGCATTTCCCTTTTCAATTCCTTCTGTCATGAATACAGTCCTAAGGTTAAGGATTTCAAACAGAAATACAACAATGTGTAGATATACAAGTATGTTTATGTTTTTTTTTAGCTGACAGCAAAGTACATAGGGAATTGACCCGTTATTGTATTACATATAAGATAAATATTTAGAACCTAGAGAATTTGCATTTTTTGGTATATTTGTTAGTTGATACCATCAAACCTTTTTTTTCCTTTTCAGGTGAAGAACCAATAAATGTTTTGTGATTAGTTACAAAATGTGTGAAGATAACCAGACTCAAGTCACGGAAATTCGTCTTCTGGGGTTCCACGGTCTCCATCACCTAAAGATCCTTCTCTTCACTCTGTTCCTTGTAATCTACATTGTTATCCTGTGTGGAAATGGTCTTATTATCTTGCTTGTAACTATGAGTAACCATCTCAAAAACCCAATGTTCTACTTCCTAAAACACGTAGCCTCTGCCGATGTGTTACTCACCACCAACGGTGTGCCATTAATGCTCAACATCATTATAAAAGAAGGAAGGACCATATCTTTTATCGGTTGCATAACTCAAGTTTACTTGATGGGTGTTTCCGGTGGTGTCCAATGCTACCTTCTGGCCGTGATGTCATTCGACCGATACGTGGCCATCTGCAAACCCTTGAATTACACTTTAATAATGACTCCTAATGTTTGCCATCAGCTGGTTGCTGGGACCTGGCTGTTAGTTTTTGTTTTAATATCCAGTGAAGCCATTATGTTGAGCAAGCTTGATTTCTGTGCCAAAAACTTGATAAACCACTTCTTCTGTGACATTAGTCCACTTGTGAAACTATCTACTTCCAATACGTCAAGCTTCATACTACAAGACGTACTACTCTCCATCCCTATAGTGTTTGTCCCTTTTGTTTTTATAATCATTACTTACACTTTAATTTTCTTCATCATCCACAGGATTCCTTCCACAAATGGAAGAAAAAAGTTCTTCTCCACATGTAGCTCCCACTTGATGTCTGTTTGTACTTTTTATGTGACACTGATGAGCATTTATATGGTGCCATCTGAGGGTGTTCCGTCAAACACAAATATGTTCAGATCTCTGCTGTACATTATAGTGACTCCATTAATGAATCCCTTTATATATAGCTTGAGGAACCGGGAAATTACAGGAACTCTAAGAAAAGTATTTAAACATTCTTTGCCAATCAATTAATAAGAATGATTATTGGATGAGACACAAATGAGGAAAGAAAAATAAACATATAGTGCATCAAGATCAACCATTACTCACACCAGAAAAAAAAAAAAAACATGGATACATTTATAATCTCATCAGCAGTTCGATTCTTCCTGGATCAATTTAAACTAAGCTACTTTTAATTGTTTGTGGTTAATAGTTAGAAAGGCATCAATTTGTTCAGGTGTTCTATTACTTTCATCAATTTATTTGAACTTGTTCCAATACCATTATGTCCTTATTTTGGAATGGTACCCAACAGCATTCTAAATAAAGTATAGTAAGGTCATACTACATCTATTCAACTTGTTTCACAAGTAGCAGATTATTTGTGAATTGTAATAATAACATAAGAGAGCATTGCTATAAAAAAAGTCTACCTTTTGCTTCTGAAGTACATAATGTGTATTGAACCTACCACAGAGATCACTGTCATCTCTTTGGCAAGACAATATTTGTTGTGGCACTGAAAACATATCCATTTATATTAGACAATTATGGTTTAATTGTTGTACTGAATTATCACATGGCCAGAGCCTATTTTTTAAACTGCTTTTTTGGAAGGGGGTTTTTCACATTCACCTCTCAACATTCCGATTCTCAAACAAATGACTTCTAAGGGAAAGAGTGTGAGGGGAAATGCATCTGTCTTGTTGATCTGATCTAACATTGTTTGTGCAGGGAATACATCCTGCAACAGGTGCTGCACATAGAATTCTAATGCTGTAAGAAAGTAAGCTGTGACTGATGCCACCTCAGTGATTTAACTAAGTATCAACATTACTTTTTTTAATATGAAGCCATCCTAGCTAAAAGTGAGATGTAACGATTGATATGACTGCAGGGTTCCTCTGTGCGAGATAAATTGCATCTATGTTATCCTTGTTCAATAAATTACATTGTTATCAAAAATATCTGTTGCCATTATGTCTAATTCATCTCAGTAGTGGCATCAAGATTATTTCTAGTGGGTATTTATAGTATATAGTATAGGTTTTATTTTCAGACTATCTGATGTTCAATTGTTCTGATGCATAATGGAAGGAGGTCTGAATTCAGGACATTTTTCAGTTAGCATTATGCATTGGTGAGGATTGGGAAATCGTCAGATGTATGCAGTATCCCATGTGTGCTCCTTTATACATAACTTCTGTAACAATGAGTTTGATTAGTTATTGATTGGTTAGCTACTTAAAGATCCATCTACCCCATTTTGTTGCTGTCAGGTTTGGCGCAAGTACAATGGACAACCTTTCCATTGTCAGCATACCTGTCTGTCTAGTCTCATTATACTTGCCTGTATAGTCTCACTTTACCTATCTGTACAGTCTCAGTATACCTGCCTGTACAGTCTCACTATACCTGCCTGTACAGTCTCAGTGTACCTACCTGTACAGTCAGTTCAGCCTGAGCGTATATGCTGGTTCAGTCTGAGTGTACCTCTGTGTTCGGTCTCAGCATAGCTGCCTGTTCAGTCTGAGTGTATCTGCCTGTTTAGTCTGTGCGTACCTGCCTGTACAATCTGAGTGTACCTGCCTGTTCAGTTTGATTGTATCTGCCTGTTTAGTCTGTGCATACCTGCCTGTACAATCTGAATGTATCTGAGTGAAGCTGCCTGTTCAGCCTGAGTGTATCTGCCAGTTCAGTTTGAGTGTTTCTGCTGGTTCAGTCTGCGTGTACCTGTCTGTTAAGTCTGAATTTATCTGCCTGTTCAGCCTGAGTGTATATGTCAGTTCAGTCTGAGTGTATCTGCCGGTTCAGTCTGAGTGCACCTGCCTGTAAAGTCTGAATTTATCTGCCGGTTCAGCACGAGTGTATCTGACAGTTCAGCTTAAGTGTACCTGCCTGTTCAGTCTGAATGTATCTGCCAATTCAGTCTGAGTGTATCTGCCGGTTCAGTCTGAGTGTATCTGCTGGTAAAGTCTGTGTGTATCTACCTGTTCAGTCTAAATGTATCTGCCGGTTAAGCCTGAGTGTTTCTGCATGTTCTGTCTGGGTGTACTTGCTGGTTAAGTCTGGGTGTATCTACCTGTTCAAACTGAGTGTATATGCTGGTTCATTCTGAGTGTACCTGCGAGTTCGGTCTCAGCATAGCTGCCTGTTCAGTCTGAGTGTATCTGCCGGTTCAGTCTAAATGTATCAGCCAGTTTACCCTGAGTGTACCTGCCGGTTCAGTCTGATTGTATCTGCCGGTTCAGTCTGAGTGTATCTGCCGGTTCAGCCTGAGTGTATCTTCCAGTTCAATCTGAGTGTATCGGCCAGGTCAGTCTGAGTGTATCTGCAGGTTCAGTCTGAATGTATCAGCCAGTTTACCCTGAGTGTACCTGCCAGTTCAGCCTGAGTGTATCTTCCGGTTTAGTCTGAGTGTATCGGCCAGGTCAGTCTAAGTGTATCTTCTGGTTCAGTCTGAGTGTATCTGCTGGTTCAGTCTGAGTGCACCTGTATGTTCAGCCTTAGTGTACCTACTGGTTTAGTCCCAGTGTACCTGCCAATTCAGACTGAGTGTACCTGCTGGTTCACTCTGAGTGTACCTGCTGGTTCACTCTGAGTGTACCTGCCTGTTCCATCTGAATGTATCTGCCTGTTCAGCCTGAGTGTATCTGCTGGTTCAGTCTGAATGTACCTGCCAGTTCAGTCTGAATGTATCTACCAGTTCAGTCTGAGTGTATCTGTCTGTTCAGCCTGAGTGTATCTGCCGGTTCAGTCTGAGTGTACTTGCTTGTTCAGCCCGAGTGTACCTGCCAATTCAGCCTTAGTGTACCTACCGGTTAAGTCTGGGTGCATCTACCTGTTCTGTCTGAATGTATCTGGAGGTTCAGCCTGAGTGTATCTGCCGATTCAGTCTGAGTGTATCTGCCGATTCAGTCTGAGTGTATCTGCCGATTCAGTCTGAGTGTATCTGGCGGTTCAGTCTGAGTGTATCTGGCGGTTCAGTCTGAGTGTATGTGGCAGTTCAGTCTGAGTGTATCTGATGGTTAAGTCTAGGTGTATCTACCAGTTCAGTCTGAATGTATCTGCCGGTTCAGCCTGAGTGTATCTGATGGTTTAGTCAGAATATACCTGCTTGTTTCATCTGAATGTATCTGCCTGTTCATTCTCAGCATACCTGCCTGGTCATTCTCAGTGTACCTGCTAGTTCAGTCAGGCTGAGTGTACCTGCCTAGCGATTCTCAGTTTAACTGCCTGTTCAGTCTCAGACTATAAGCCTTTTCAGTGAAATCTGAATATTGAGTCTTTCCAGTCTCAGGCCACCTGCCTGTCTAGTATCAGCATAACATCCTCTTGATATACATTATGGAATATTGGAGTGTAGACAGACCCTAACTCTCTTATTGACCTACACAGAAATGTAACCCACCACACAATTTTTAGAATATAAAAAAAAAAAATAATCAAGCAAAATAATATAGATATGTAAAAGTGATCAGCGTTCCCCAGAGCCTACAGAAAAACCTTGTGACAAAATGGGATGGCATTAAAATAGGAAAATATATGTCAAAAGGAACAAATTAATTATGCCAAAACTTTTATCCACCCTGCATACATTCATCTTTAAAGGGGCAAAACCTAGATTAGGAAACAGAATATTGATTAGATGTAGGGCTATGGGAGGCATGGACCTTCCAAATCCTGAAAAATAGTACAGAGCCAGCCATCTGGAGAGGTGGAGTGGACTAGATCATCAGGAAAACCATGGGTGAACGAAAGAACTGCCTGACCCAATACCAATTGGCATGTGGCTGTCAAGAAACAAGTGCTTCTGCATATCTGCATCTCATCCGACCATCCCTCCAACGTTGGATACATGGAACGCACTCAGACCCAATAGAATGATAATGAACAATCCATCCTTATTAACCCCACTGACACATAATACAGATTTCCCTCCAGGACTGCAATACACGACAAAACAACAAATCTTAAACCCAGATAATAGGTTCCTCCTAATTCAATATATACAACCCCTATGTATGAATGTTAGAACCCCATATGACACAAAATGTGATGCAAATTAAACAATCAAAAAGGAGAGAATTGCAATTGAGATGGGAATGCCAAAATTAAGGTCAAAGTAGAAGAGTTGGAAAGATGAGCCCATTCAGTTGCATTCTAGAATTTTTCCATTACCATATGGGCTGAAAGTTTAAAATTTTCAATTTCTAGCAATTTTCTCATTATTGCATAAGCTCTTAATAAGGTATGCGCAGGTAAAAATGAATTTTGCCCAAATTTCCTAATGAGTGGAGAGGATTTGAATGTAGTGTGAACTTTTGGCCACTAAAATGCCTGTAAAAAAGTCCTGGAAAGGGCTAGAGGGCTCCAAAATGAAGTAAAATGTGGGTAAGAGTGTCCCCATTCATACGAATAGGTCAATTGACCTATTCTTATGAATGGGAACTCTATTTTGTTTTATAGAAAGCCAATAGCATTACATGTCTTCCATAAACCGAAAGTCTATAAACCGAATGTCTTTCGGTTTATAGAAAGACATTTGGTTTATAGACTTTCGGTTTATGGAATACATGTAATGCTATGGGCTTTCTATAAACCGAAATAGAGTGCCCATTCATACATATAGGTCAATTGACCTATTCGTATGAATGGGGACTCTATTTCGGTTTATATAAACCCCATAGCATTACATACAATGTAATCACTGAACCCCATACTCCAACCCGAACATACAGTGAAATGTCCGTGTTCGGGTCCGGGGTCCAAAAACCATAATGTTCAGTATGAACCCGAACAGTGCGGTTCGTGTTCACTCAACACTAGTATTGACATCTCTTTGGGAGTCAGACTTTCCTCTGTTGCATGTGAAAATGAACCAATAAAATGACTTGTGTTTAGCCTTTTTAATAACCATTCCACAAATGCAAGAATTGCTGATGAAAAAAATTAGTTCTCTTATTGACTGTAAATAAATTGTTTCATTCACATTTTAACCTTTTACCGACATAGGATGGACTAAGTCCATTTTTTAAAACGAAACCTTGATTTTTAGCTAATTAATTCTTTTTTTTGTACATTGCAATGTTGCTGACTGCCTCTAGAGGCATTCAAGCAACAGCATCAGAGTGATATATTTTTTAACATCCAATGTTCTACCCACAAGAGGGCAGAGCCACCCTGGAGGAGCATGCTGCTCTCCAATATGGCGTCCGTGAATCGCTCCATTGAGCTATCGTGGGTTCCCGGGGCAAATGATTCCAGTGTTGCTTTATGCCTTGACCTCGAGGCATTAAAGCATCACCATTTTAGCCATGTTTGCAATCTTAGACGGCAAACACTGCTCGTTTTAATGCAGGTCCATCCAATGTCGACAATGCTTTGCCAGAAAGGATGGACCTAGTTGGTCACATGTCGGCAAGGAACTAAGCATTCTACCTTTCACAAACAACAGTCTGCTATACCAAAATTTCATTTCACAACAGACTCTTGTTCACGTGTGATGGACTTTGTTTACAGATGTAATATCCAGATGTATTATTCCCTGGTAAAATAAGTAGAGATTTATTTTATTCCCATACCAGGAGTTGAACCTGGGCCATCTGGGTGAAAAACAGGAATCCTAACAGCTAGAACATATGGGAATATGCTATGATTTAGAAGAAAGAAAGTTTGGCTTTTTTTATGCAAGTATGGCAGAAGAATAATACAGGAACAAGAAAAGAAACAAAGCCTAATTAAAAGATGAGCACATTCCCATAAAATGAGTATAACCTAGGCTAGAACCATAAGTGCTGCTAGGCCAGGGAAGAAATGACTCATTCAACAACAAAAAAGAAATTATTCAGTTTTTTTGTACCACATAGAACCACATTGTTTTTATTAAATTTTTTGACACATATACTTTCCTGTGTACTTTTTTCTCATTTTTCCTGTACATATTTTTTCTACATTTTTTCTACTTGTTTTAATTCTTTCCTCCCTTTTTTCACATAGTTTACACTTTTTCTTGTCTCACAGCACTGGTTTGCTTGTCCTTTTGTGCATATTTTAGTTCTTTCTCTAGCCCTATGTCTACGGCTCCCGAGATATACCGTATTTGCTTGAATATAAGACGACCCTGATTATAAGACGACCCCCCCAAACTTTGGATATTCCTTTAGGAAAAACACTAAAAGCCTGAATATAAGACTACCCTATAGGAAAAAGGTTCAACTTGTATATATTCACTTGCCTTTTAATATTTAATAAAACTTATGATATAAAAAAAATGCGTTTCTTGTTTTTATTTCCTTTTATGTGCCAATGCTGCCTCTCTCCAACTCTCCCGCTTCCCCTCAGCATTGTCTCTCTCCCCCTCATCTTGTGTGTGTGTCTCTCTCCCCCTCACCTTGTGTGTCTCTCTCCCCCTCCCTCCCCTTGTGCGTCTCTCTGCCCCCCTCTCTCCCCTTGTGTGTCTCTGCTCCCCTCCCTCCCCTTGTGTGTGTCTCTCCCCCCTCCCTCCCCTTTTGTGTCTCTCTCCCTCCCCCCCATATCACCTTGTATCTCCCTGGTGGCTAGTGGGGGCAGCCGGGGGACATCTACACGATACACGCAGGCATCGCCCGCTGCTGCCCGGCACTTCCGCCGGGACTTTTATGATGAAGCTGGAAGGACCTGGCTTCATCATAAAAGTCCCGGCGTTCATGCAGACATCCACCGGCTGTTGATTTGAGGTCAGAATATAAGACAACCTCTAATATAAGACGAGGGGGCTATATCAGAGCATTTGTTCTGAAAAAAACCTTGTCTTATATTCGAGCAAATACAGTATTTATTTTTTCCAGCTTTTTTTCCTTTTTGTTCTTCTTTTTGGATACTTGTTTGACGTTATTTGACCATTGTTACATTAACTAATACAATGTATTTACATATATCTATCAGTGTGCATGTCTGCTTTTTTCTATACATTTTTTTTTCATTCATATGCCCTTTTGGAGAGAGCATATAAGCAGTCCATTGTTTGCACCTGTACCTTGCCTTCTAGATCTCACCTTAGCCATCAGTTCTCATCTCCCTTCTTTTAACACCATCTGGTCATTTGGTCTGCACTATCTATATTTTTAGGATGGTACCTTTTATAGTCCCACCCGGCTGGATTCTTTTGATCCAGTCTATGTTTAACAGATTTACGCTGGAACCTAAGAGACCCAGATTGAATGCTTCTCTTCTCAACAGAAAAAAAAGAGGTTGGTTTTGGGATACCCTGAACACAGGATTATGCATGAGCTGCATTGTTGGCCAATGCAATAATGTCCCAAAATTTAAGAACAGTGCAGAAGGAATTTCATAAACTTGATCTGAATGGTCAACCAACTTCTGGTGACCTTTTGTCTCTTTTTGTTTGGTTAGCTGCCGAAAAACAGGAATTATGGGTTTAATAGTACGGCATAAAAACATATTTTAATAAACAGGTACAAAAACTTTGAGATACAATTCTGCCATGCCTGCCATTAATGGTGATTTAAAAAATAATTGAAAATATAGATCTTGCCAGTTGGAGAAGGAAGGCCATTATTAAGATTAAGGATTTTATGCACACAATTAATGTTAACACATTTTTACATTACAAGAGAATTTTGGTCTCATGAATAAGAAATAATTTCGATATTTAAGGGTAAAAAGCTTGTTTGGCCAAGCCCTTGGTGGGGACCACTCCTCTAAGGTAAGAAGTTTACCTGACTCACAAGTCCTGGGCAAGACCAACTATAATAAACAGGTCTCTGTTGTATCAGAACTTTTTAGAAATATTCATATCAATAGACCTCCGTCTGCACTAAATAAATTGGAGAGGGAATTAAAGATAGAGATGAATTCCACATACTGGAATTGGGCCCTAACTACTACCTATATAACCATTTATTGTCTGAATCTTGATGGTCTACTATAAACTGGCAAACAGATGTAAAATGGTACCTTCAGTAATTTTTAAAATGTATTCCCATAGTAATAACAATCTGTCGATTTGTCAGAGATGTGGGTTATTTAGGGGTGATATTATCCATATATGGGGAGAATTCCCCATCATAGCAAGGCTATAGAAAGAATATCCCAGACCTCAATAATTGAGTGTGGAAATTAATGGAAATGAACAACTGAGAGAGCATTGTTACACTTGAGTATGTCAGTTGGTTAGGCAAAGAAATGGCTTTTTCTATTGGGAGGACTGGGTGAAAAGGTTGAGGGAAGGTGAATTGGACATAAGTATAAAATGATCATTAGATTCACTGATTATTGTTTTTTGGGGGGGGGGGGGGTGGGGGGGGTAATTTTAAACCTCTCAACAGCCCAATAAAATAATAAAAGTAAAATCTCAATCCACTGTCCTTGTGTTTGCTGTGTGTAAATTGAGAGTTTTCATATGTATAACTATGTTTGTGTTGATATGTATTTCTATTGTATGTTTTTTAAACTTTTTCAATAAAATAAATAAAAAAAAAGAAAAATTCTACATAAATCTTTGAGATTCTTTTTTCAAAAGGCTTTGACCCCAAAATATATATTTCAAATCTCTCAAACAACAAAACTGGAATTAATTATACACAAAGGAAAAGTGCTGGAAAGCACTGTATTGCCTGCATGTGTAATGGTTCATTAAGTTGTTTATCTATTAACCTCTAGAGATAATCAAGAACATTCATGTACGATGAGAATCCATAGGGATTTCTTTTGTTCTGTGAAGAAACCTATAAAATGGATAGTGCATATGGGAATTATGGTTGCAGGTGCGACAGTTTCAATGTGGAAAATATTCTTTAAAAAGTATACAATAAGTGCTAAAGTGAAAATATCACTGGACTACTTGCAAACCTTTGTAGGATCGGATAGCAAATATCGTAAGTAGAACATGTAAATGTGTTAATATCTTGCGCATGTTTATATAAATGATAGAAGTAAGGAAACAAATGACTGTAAATCTTAAAGTTGCAAAGAAATTAGCAATATGGATAATGAGGACTTAGTCCTAAATATTAGAAAAAGGATATAGAGACATAATTGAAAAAAAAACACTCAAAATATGTTTCCAAAAGGTACACAACCACAGTATACTTTTCAAATATCTATTTTCCTTCATGAATAGTTGATAGATATGATGGGCTCTATTCAGTTACTTGTGTTATCACTTATTAGTAGGTTTTAACTCAAAAATGTTCCATTAAAGTGAGAAACTATGTTTAACTTTCTCCTTTTTTTCGTTATATATTACTATATTGTGGGTTATTCCCACACCTTGATTGCAGCAAAATGTTGTTTGTGTAGCATGTGATACAGCACTCAATTTTGTCTTGCTCATTAAATGGTGTTGACAGTAAACTGTATAGCGTGAATTGACCCCATCATTATATAATAGGTCTTTAATAGAAAGTCCTATTTTGCAGGAATTAGTGTAAATTAAAAACATTCAAGTATGCGGCAAAAATCCGATAAATACACCGCTAGCCAGACGGGGGTTGCATAGGGTCACACTAGTTCTTGCAAAATAGGACTTTCTCCTGAAGACATCCAGCAAACACCGGATCATTTTCTGTAAGCAACGGATTATATGTCCCTCTTGGGACAAAAAGATTTCAAACCCGTTACATGCATCTCCTAACTAAACCAAAACTTCCACCTACGAACTACTGAAAACTATCACATTTGTAAACTGCGGAATCATCCGGTGAACACCCAATTCAGCCCCCCCCCCTATTATACCACACATACCCAGTACCTTCTGTACCTTCACCAAGTTGCTAACTGCTTTTTTATTTGGACACTCCAGAACAACCCACCAATATTTAATATTCACACTATTTTGCTGATGAAGCCTTCTCAAGGGCAAAATGCGTTGGGCTCTTTCTGAGGTTTTCATAACCCTACAATCTTTCCAAGTATCATCTGTATTCCAAATTACCTGAGATTTGTGCTATGTGAATATATGCTGTTCATCTGGGCTTTTCTGTTTATATAGATGTATTAAATATATGTGTTTTATACACATCTGTTATTTTTCTTTTATTCAGCAGCGCTCACTTCAATACACTTCCCATCATTATATTAAACACAAGATAAATCTTTGGAACTCAGAACTCCTCTGATATTTGCAAAGTAATGGTATCACATCTTATTTTTTATTTTTTACAGGTGAAAAAGGATCAAATGTTCTTGTGATTAGCCAATCACAAGATGTGTAAGTATAACCAGACTCAAGTCACTGAAATTCGTCTTCTGGGGTTACAAGGTCTACACAACATCAAAATTCTTCCCTTCACCCTGTTCTTCATAATCTACACTCTTGTAATCTGTGGAAATAGCCTCATTATCTTGTTGGTGACAACCAGTGACCATCTCAAACTTCCAATGTTCTACTTCCTAAAACACGTAGCCTTCACTGATGTGGTACTCACCACCAACAGTGTGCCATTAATGCTCAATGTCGTTATAATGGAAGGAAAAACAATATCTTTTGTGGGCTGCATAACTCAACTTTATCTCCATACAGTTTCTGGTGGTGTCCAGTGCTATCTTCTGGCAATTATGTCATTTGACCGATACATCGCTGTCTGTAAACCATTGACTTACAATTTAATAATGGCTCCCAATATTTGCCACCAGCTGGTTGGTGGCTCCTGGTTGTTACTACTTATTTTAATTTCAAGTGAAATCATTATTGTGTGTCAGTTACATTTTTGTGGAAGTAGTTACATTGACCATTTCTTATGTGATTATACTCCCCTTGTGGAACTAGCTACTTCTGACACTGCTATCTTGCCGTTAATAGACATTTTCACCTCCATTATCATAATTATCATCCCATTTGTTTTTATCATCTCTACTTATGCTTTAATCTTCTTTATCGTCATGAGGATAGCTTCCTCAGTGGGAAGGAGAAAGTTCTTCTCCACCTGTAGTTCCCACTTGACATCCGTGTGCACCTATTATGTGACTTTGATTATTGTTTATATAGTATCATCTGGAGAAGGTTCTTCAAACACTAATAAGTTTAGATCTCTGTTGTATATTGTTGTGAATCCATTAATGAATCCCATCATATATAGCTTGAGGAATCAAGAAATAAGGGGTGCGCTAAGAAAAGAACTTAAAAAAGTGATGCTCGTAGTTAGCAAATGATGATGATGACATTAAAGTGTAGGCCAATAAAATTTCTTAATGTGTATGCTATCTTTTCTACCCCACATTAAAATGTCAATACCTTTTTTTGATCCATGGCCTTACTTTCTGTTTATAGTCTTATGCTTATACTTCTTCTTTGAATTGCAAAGAAATTGCACAGGTGAATTTGTTTTTGAAGACAAACTAACTCCATTCATGCCTGTTTTCGTTGTATTTCAACATAAGAATTTTTGGATAATAATCAATGACGAATCCGAACGGAGGTATAAGCAACGAGGATTCATCTCCAAAACACTCCCCTGATGAAGTCCGATCCCGGATGAAACGCATTGGGTGAATTTTGAACTCTGTGAGTCAATGTACTTACAGTGCTGTTACACCCAGAAGTCCCAGTCAGCTCTGAGGTGCATGGCAAGCTGATAGTTGAGAGGACTGGGAGCTTCACTACTTTTAGTGTTGTTTTCTACCGCTATTCTATTGTGGATCTTTTTCTTCACCTGATGTCAGTCCGTTTGTGGCTGTCTGTTTTTCTAGTTCCAGCTGCTGGTTCTCAGTGGACATTTCTGTTATAAATTAGTGGTTGTTTTATTACACTTCACCTGAGGCACTGATTATCTGTCCATCCTTATTCATTTTTTTCTGCATTTTTTCCCTGCAAATAGATTGCTCATTCAGATTTTGAACACAGAGTTAGTCACACACTAACCAATGATCATTCCCCTAGACATGTAGTTGTAATCCATGCCTAAATTAAACCTGATGGGCCAAGTTTTATAGATATTCCCATTTTAACACAATGGGGTATTCCCTAAATACTGGACTGCTCCATGACTGGTTTGAGAGCCTGTGCCAAAGATCAACAAACCATGCATGAGATTGGGGTGAATAGTTAGTTTTAGCTCCACTGTAAAACTGTTGGTGGGGTGCCTAACCTCACCCCTGAATTACAAATTGACATACATTTCAGCCCTGTTCAACTAAACATATCTAGCTCCATCCCAATATGAAGGAGGAGGTGAGAAATATAAGATTGCCAACTAAAGCATTATATTGTGTTGTTAAGCTCCATACTTTATCTCTATGTTCATATAATTGATAAAGTTGAAGGAAAAGGAAAGATGCACAAGCATTAACATCTGGGGTAGGCCTCAACATTACTCATGGTAGACATTCACTGTGGTACGTTATGGCCAAATTATTGATGTTCTGTGGACCTTCACAGACCATCCTGTGGACACTGGTGTCCATTTACAGATAATTTCTATAACCCTGATTATCATAGCTTGGAAGTCCACATCCCTCAAACGTCTACCCAATATAGCTCGATCAGGCCCGAAATGGATTTGGATGGGGCAAGTTAGCCACATTTCAGACATTTCTGTTAGTAGCAAATGAACATCAAGAACTACTTGCTTGTTTAAGTTTTATTTGGTTGAAATTAAGGGAAATAACCCACCTAGCCAAAACCCCTTTCATTGGTGGTAGCACTGCAAAGTTTATGATTTCTGTGGGAAAAGAAAGTCTTCTGGATCTTCTGGTGTGTCAATTTGTTTTAATAACATGACAATAACAATTGAAGACTCCTCCAAATGGCCTCACTAACTTTCTCCTTTATTAGCTATTGAGGAGTACGAGTGTGTTCAAGATCTATTAAAAAAGAAATCAGAAACTTATACTATAGCTATCATCCAATATAAGTATGAATGTGTTTTATATCGAGCCATTCCATGTAATATAAACTTTTCTGAATATTTTTTTCTAGCTTTATTTCAAGTAGCGGGTTGATAGGATATCAGGTATCTACACATTTATTGCCATCATGTTCCTAGTTGGTCAAGGCATTAGTCCATTCTGTCATCAAACATCAATGGATTTTTGGCTTTCCACAAATCCAGAGAGGAGGGTTGTATGTTCTATCCATTTTTTGAGTATACATTATAACAATAATAAAATCCAGTAATCTCCAAATATTTGTAGGTTTGACTTGCAGGTGCAAGCATGAAAACTGTGGATATAATGTCAATTTCAAGATGTATTACTTGTTTAACATAGTTTTTTAGCTTTCAAAAATTATTTTGGATATTTGGCTGGTTGATTATATTTCACAAAAACATCCGAAAAACAAGTTCTTATGTGTCTAGCTACATTTGGTGGAATATAACATCATATAACTTTATATTAATCTGCTTTTATTATTGTGGACTATTTGGCTCTTATATATTGTCTACATTCACTTATATTCAATAAAATATTTTAAATACAAAAGGTATTGTTTCCAAATCCTTATTTTTTATTGTTTTGTCAATTATTTATGAAATATAAATGAAGAATTGTATCCATCTATATAATACTATAACTAAGATACTTGTCTGAAAATACAAAAATGGTTTAATCCATGCAAAATTGGAAGAAAAAGCTGATTTCAATCACTCCTATGTTTCCCTACATGTTGTAGACAGCAATAGATAAAAATAATATAGTGAGAGCATCTGGAGAGAACAGTTGTCCAACCGATAACCTGACGTGTTTCGCCATTACTGATCAGCTTCCTCAGGTATAGTGTGATAAGTATAGATTTCATACCATTCCTGATGGTAAAAATCTAATTGGCCAATTGGTGAATCAAACCCCCACCTTTACAATCTTTAGTGTTAGTCTAGTTCCTGTATTTATGTTTGTTCCTTTGTGTGTTAATCTTGTGTTCCTTTACCCTGTGCCTTGTATTGTTTATCTTCAGTTTGGTTTCTGCTTTATCTTGCTTATGTCTTGCCTCTATCATGTAGCTCTGCACTCTGTATTTATGTTCTATTCTCCCTCAGTTACTTTTTTGCTTTAGCTCTGATTGGCTGTCATTTAATCAATTTCCTCTTAAACCATGTAATGTCGGTATAGCCACGGCTTCACAGGGCCTGGGATGTGGCTATATAAACTTGGGGTCTTAAATCTCCAAGGGATTACAGTTTCCTAGCACAAGGTTCTGTGTCTCCACCCTGCAAAGTAACTCCTGACCTTGGGGTATCCTTGGGGTAACCAACCCTAGTATCCCTCTGCCTGATGCTTTTCGCCATTACTGATCAGCTTCCTCAGGTATAGTGTGATAAGTATGGATTTCATACCATTCCTACTGGTAAAATGTTTTATATATCCTCAGGATATTTTTAGATTAATCTTGTAATCCCTTGGATTTAATGCAATAAGATGAAACCTTTTATATTAGCATTGTTTGTTTAAATTGATTTCTTCTGCTGATCTCCTTATATCGTTTTAGATTGGAGAGCACTTTTTTGTGTTGTTCCCAAGTGCCTAAAATGGCAGGCTATAGAAAAAAAATCTAAATTTATAAATTGTTTGTTAACAAGTTTAGCCTACAATTTATAGATTTAAAGTTTTTCAAACAGCTAAATTTGAATGAATTATACCCAGAGGAGTAGCTCAAATCTTGTGAACTTCTGGAAATTTCTCTATTATCCTGCTGAGTTATTTTTCTACCTATTAATTAGAAAAGCTTCATTAATCTCTGTGTCTTTATTAACCTCTGGATCCATTGGGATTTATCTTGCTCTGTGTACAAAACTATAAAAGCAGAGATTGCTTTCCGGAATTATACAGATGCAACAGCTTCAATACAGAATTAAAAAAAAAAAAATGCAATAATTGCTAAAGCATATTATATATTATTGGAGGAACTTTCAATATTGCGAAGACCAGAAAACAAAATATTGTAAGTAGAATATTTATATGAATATATGTATAAATAATATTTTCCAAGCTCACCATAACCTTACATCCTGCTCTACATATATTGATTGTTGTCTCCTCTTCCGGAGCTGCTTTTTGTAATAATGTTTATTGTTCTGTTTTCTAAAGTATAAGAGTAAAATGTATATATATAAGTTATAGAAAGATATTATATGAGTTTTTGGAAGAACTGAGGGTGCAGGAAGTCATACAGGGAACATAAAAGAAAAAAAAAACATGTATAGTGCAATAAAGTATTAAATAACAATGTGTTGAGTGGTATATATGTGAAACGCACTCACAAACATCTGGAATAATGAGCCTTATGAACGATGGGGTTCCGTGAAAAAAAAGATCTGTTTAATCTACAAGGCAGGGATAAAACACATACAGGGAGTGCAGAATTATTAGGAAAGTTGTATTTTTGAGGATTAATTTTATTATTGAACAACAACCATGTTCTCAATGAACCCAAAAACTCATTAATATCAAAGCTGAATATTTTTGGAAGTAGTTTTTAGTTTGTTTTTAGTTTTAGCTATTTTAGGGGGATATCTGTGTGTGCAGGTGACTATTACTGTGCATAATTATTAGGCAACGTAACAAAAAAAAAATATATACCCATTTCAATTATTTATTTTTACCAGTGAAACCAATATAACATCTCAACATTCACAAATATACATTTCTGACATTCAAAAACAAAACAAAAACAAATCAGTGACCAATATAGCCACCTTTCTTTGCAAGGACACTCAAAAGCCTGCCATCCATGGATTCTGTCAGTGTTTTGATCTGTTCACCATCAACATTGCGTGCAGCAGCAACCACAGCCTCCCAGACACTGTTCAGAGAGGTGTACTGTTTTCCCTCCTTGTAAATCTCACATTTGATGATGGACCACAGGTTCTCAATGGGGTTCAGATCAGGTGAACAAGGAGGCCATGTCATTAGATTTTCTTCTTTTATACCCTTTCTTGCCAGCCACGCTGTGGAGTACTTGGACGCGTGTGATGGAGCATCATGTTTTTCTTGAAGGATGCAGACTTCTTCCTGTACCACTGCTTGAAGAAGGTGTCTTCCAGGAACTGGCAGTAGGACTGGGAGTTGAGCTTGACTCCATCGTCAACCCGAAAAGGCCCCACAAGCTCATCTTTGATGATACCAGCCCAAACCAGTACTCCACCTCCACCTTGCTGGCGTCTGAGTCGGACTGGAGCTCTCTGCCCTTTACCAATCCAGCCACGGGCCCATCCATCTGGCCCATCAAGACTCACTCTCATTTCATCAGTTCATAAAACCTTAGAAAAATCAGTCTTGAGATATTTCTTGGCCCAGTCTTGACGTTTCAGCTTGTGTGTCTTGTTCAGTGGTGGTCGTCTTTCAGCCTTTCTTACCTTGACCATGTCTCTGAGTATTGCACACCTTGTGCTTTTGGGCACTCCAGTGATGTTGCAGCTCTGAAATATGGCCAAACTGGTGGCAAGTGGCATCGTGGCAGCTGCACGCTTGACTTTTCTCAGTTTATGGGCAGTTATTTTGCGCCTTGGTTTTTCCACACGCTTCTTGCGACCCTGTTGACTATTTTGAATGAAACGCTTGATTGTTCGATGATCACGCTTCAGAAGCTTTGCAATTTTAAGAGTGCTGCATCCCTCTGCAAGATATCTCACTATTTTTGACTTTTCTGAGCCTGTCAAGTCCTTCTTTTGACCCATTTTGCCAAAGGAAAGGAAGTTGCCTAATAATTATGCACACCTGATATAGGGTGTTGATATCATTAGACCACACACATCACCTAATATGCTTAATTGGTAGTAGGCTTTCGAGCCTATCCAGCTTGGAGTAAGACAACATGCATAAAGAGGATGATGTGGTCAAAATACTCATTTGCCTAATAATTCTGCACTCCCTGTACACAGAGCAGTAAAATCATTCAAGAGGTGGTCTGCATGTGAAAAGCTGAGCATTCAGCTACACACAATGAAAAACACAAAGTGATTTTAAATATAACTTAAACAGCAATAATTATACATATACCATCTTTCTTAATTAATTGAGGATAGATATAATATTTCCTAGCACACTAGGCGACACACGTGAACAATGGGAGAATAATAGAAGGATGCTGTCCAGAGGTGGCTCCCGGTTCCATCATCAACATTTACAGGGTTATTTATCAAGTTCAGTTCTTGAGCAAAGTTGTAAACATGGTAACTAGAGGAATGTTCCTGCTGCCTTTTCCACTATAGTACTGAGTTTTATACATGTTGGTACACTGTGGCGGTTCTTCACTCATGAGCACAGATAGGTCTATTCACTAAAATTAGACATTGTAGGATGACTTTCATTTTGAGACAAATTCTGCACCTGAGAAAAATCCAGGTTCGAATCTTCCCCATTGAAAGTGATGGGAGGCAAAAGGATTGAAGCTATTTTTGAGACTAAGTCAAACCGAGGTGCTAAATTTTGGTCATTTTTGCCTCCCATTTCCTTCAATGGGGAAGATTCAAACATGGAAGTCAAACTCGGGTGCTTAAAATGAAAGGCGATCTACAAAGATGAATTTTAGTGAAAAGACCCCGAGTTAGAGATACACAGTATGGTCCAAAAATGTGCGAAATCTGTAGATACGTATTATTCCAGAATGCATTATTTAACACAGAAGTAAATTATTTTTTAAGCTATTTGTAAAAGGACAACTATCAAGCCCCCCACAGCATTGTTTTAAATACATATTTATTCTCTGCTACATATGTCTTCATTTATCAAGAAAGCAAAGCAATACAAAATGTTTAGTAATTATACCTTTTTGGCAGCACTTGCTACTTGTACTTCTTCTCCCTTAGCTTGGGTCAGATCGCTGACGGAGCTGGGAAGTAGGATGGAGTTCGGATGTCTGTATTGATATCCAACAACAAAGGGCTATTGCCTCTTGTTTCTCCTCTTCTAGATGAAGACATGTAATAGAGATATGTATTAGGAAAGAAAACAAATACCTAATGAAGATACATGCTTAAATAACATCTGATATCAAGAATATGACCAACAAAATACAGTAGATTAGCCATCCTTTAGGGCCTTGATTTAGTTTTTTAGAAGTTTGGACAAATGGTATTGCTTTTTTGCAGTGAAGAAGGAATTTATCCCCTATGTGGCAACATTTGAAATCACTTAATTACTGGTTTTTGCTCTCTTTTGGATCAAAAGCCCGAAAGATAGGTAGAACGGTTAAACTTGATGAACTTGTGTCTTTGTTTATCCTAAATGACTATGTTACTTTGTTGCTATGTTATTTTTAACCTACAGTTATCCTTCTACATTCTTGTAAGAATGAGACTTTATTCATGAATGAGGGAACTGCAAGCTAAAAGTAGCCAAGTTGGCAAATTTCTCCCATTCAACTATACTACAAAGTCTACTATTTCGGCCTTACGTTTTCAGTTTCCTTTTTCTTGACTAAATCCCTTACTCCTCAATATGCTATATTGTTCCTTTCTCTCTGTGTATATATTTTTTGCACTGCTCTGCCCATTATGTGATTGTAATGTTGTCTCGGCTATTGCATTAACATTTAATTTTTCTTACTGATGTAAAGGTGGTGCTTCTTCTCCTCTACCTAAATGTTCAACAATATGAGCTCTACCTTTTGGAGCCAAAATTATCTCTGATATTGGCCTCTTCTTATTATTTACAGAGCCGTCCAAAGGACTTGTAAATTATTTGAAAATGTGTGAAGATAACCAGACTCAAGTCATGGAATTTCTTCTTCTGGGGTTCCAAGGTCTGCATAACCTCAAAATTCCTTTCTTCACCCTGTTCTTTGTAATCTACATTGCAATATTGGGGGCAAATGGTGCAATAATCTCATTGGTGGCAACCAGTGACCATCTCAAACTTCCAATGTTCTACTTCCTGAAACACGTAGCCTTCGCTGATGTGGTACTCACAACTACCAGTGTCCCGTTACTGCTTGAT
The DNA here is from genome assembly GCA_036172795.1 of Pelodytes ibericus. Lineage (NCBI taxonomy): Eukaryota > Metazoa > Chordata > Amphibia > Anura > Pelodytidae > Pelodytes > Pelodytes ibericus. The sequence continues at coordinate 222,123,750 of CM069858.1, read as the reverse complement.
GTCATCTTAATGGAAGGGAAGAGAGTATCTTTTGCAGGCTGCATAACACAACTTTACCTCAACATTGTTTCTAGTGCTGTTCAATGCTATCTTCTGGCAGTGATGTCATTTGACAGATACATGGCCATCTGTAAACCATTGCGTTACAGTTTAATAATGGCTCCTAATGTTTGTTTTCAGTTGGTTGCTGGATCCTGGTTGTTCATTTTAATTTTAATTTTAACTGAAATCCTTATGGTTTGCCAGTTCCAATACTGTGGACGTAGTGATATTGACCATTACTTTTGTGATTTTGCTCCTTTGGTGGACCTAGCTACTTCTGACACCTCTATCTTGATGTTAATAGACATCTTCATCTCCATTGCTGTAATTCCTGTTCCGTTTATTTTTATAATCATTACTTATACTTTGATATTATTCATCGTCATAAGGATGGCTTCCACAACTGGAAGGAGAAAGTTCTTCTCCACCTGTAGTTCCCATCTGACATGCGTGTGCACTTATTATATCAGTTTGATTATGGTTTATATTATTCCAGCTGGTGAAGGATCTTTTAACATCAATAAGTTTAGATCTCTGTTGTTTGTTGTGGCAACACCGTTGATGAATCCCATTATATATAGCTTACGGAACCAGGAAATTTGGGATTTAATGAGAAAAGTAGTGAGGAGATGTATGGCAATCAATAGCAAGCAATGATAATAACCACTTGGCTCATCTAGTCAGCTCACATTTTTACTTACATTATTAACCTTAAACTACTTGTTAATCAAGAAAGAACTGGCCCGTGATTTGAACCCAGGACTTCTCACAACCTACACATTTTGTGAACTTGAGTGCCTAACCTTCTGCAGGAAGCCATGCTGTAGCACTAAAAGGGCCCTCTCATTTCAGGCATTATTTCATCATCAGCCACCCGCCCATTCTTGCTCTCCTTCCCATAATTTCTCTGTAAGTTTGGGGAGAATAATTAATCTCATCTGAAACTCAAAACTGGGGGTGAGGTGCCCTTTCTTCAAGCCAACTGAATGTCATTCATTCATCTGATTAACAATTACAGTGTTTATTTCTATATTTATTTATTTTTTAAGGCATTGCTTCTTTATGTCAGACATTTACATATTATAACTTTATGTCACCAGAGATTGCCACTTTTATATATGAACAATTACATCAACCATTACTTTTTCATCACCTCTGAGTCTTCAATATATTTTAAAGAATGGAGAGTAAACAGAGATAGACCTTTGTTCCGAAGAAGCATGAACCATGGTTAAGGTCAAGGAGAAACCTGAATGACTAGAAATCTTAAATTGTGAGGACAAAGAAGTACAATACATCCATAGAGATCAAAGAATGGTGTTTTATCTTCCAAAAGAGGGAAAGATAGCTCAATGTGAAGAGGTCTATAATGTAGCACTTTCATCAGAGTGACTATTAACACAAGGTGGTCAAGAAAATACTCTACAGACAGCTGAGGAAAATGGGGTTATTCACTAAAAAAGTCAGTTGCAGGTGAGTTGAGGTCAAATTCATCTCACCAATTCAGCGATACATTTTGCCAGGACAAACCAGTTGAGTTTGCTTAGTGGGGGAAAATAACCAGGTTTGTTCCTGCACAGCGTATAGTTGAAAAAAAAAAAGGTTGAAATGTTCATCTCACCTCAACTCACCTGCAACTCATCTTTTATGAAATACCCCCCAAAGAGCAAAAAAAAAAAGGATGTGGAGAATGGCAATGTATAAATGAGGTAGAACAACAAAATAGAGGATGGGAGGACATAAAGTGTTTGGAATGAAAGGAAATTTGATCTGTAAATTGATTTCCTGCACTCCTTATAAAGAACATTTCTACTTATTGCTGTGGTACATGTTATATGGCCAGAGTGAGTAACCTAGTCACTAATTGACTAATTGGATATCAAAATGTGACTAATGGCATCTCCATTGCTTTGTTGACTGCTCTGAAACATGGGCTTGTGGAACACTGCCGTCACTACACAGGGGTCTATGTAAGTGATTTTTTTACCAGCAGGATTCTAGATATTATCATTATTGTCATATACAGCACATTGTACTTGGTGAATTTCTAACTTTGAACTAAGTCTTGCAACGCAATTTAATAAACTGTCAATGGTAGGCTAATTCCACTTCCCATGCTTTTCCACCTGGGTTATATGACCTGAACGCTACATCTGCTCTTCAACAGCTGGGGTCCTTATGACGTTACCAGCATTACCAGTAAAACCCACAGTAAATATACTATATTTATATATTCCTCTGCCAGCCTCTTGATCACTGAGAATTATAGGAGGCATAAGGGTTTAGTCACTAAAATTTGAGATTGGAGGTTGACATTAAAAGTACCACACAAAATGATATTCCCTAACAATTTTTGCCCAGTAAAGATGAGGCAAGATGAGGTCTCTCAAGTATAACCAGTGGCGTGTTTATTGAAAGCTGATGGTGGTAATGGCAGCTTTGCCTCCAGTGAAAGTGGATTTACAAACACCAACCAGCCAATACGGTTTGACTTCTTTAATTAGACATGTAGAGGGGCATGTATTAAAAAAGCACAAATATATTTTATGTGCAAAAAAATTTTTTGCGCTTTGATACTTTTGCAATGTACTAAACATTTAACAATCAAATAGTAAATATAAGTAAATTGCGATTAAAAACGGGCAGGTTTGTGAATTTTTTTTTACCTTTTTATTCGCACTTGCTGAAAGCTGATGTAATTTTCACTCACAAAAGAAGAAATATTAAAAGTCCAACAATTCTCCAAATTCAAACTCCCTTTAAATGTTAGTGAATAGCAATTTCTAATGATTTTTCCCTGAAGTTCAAGATGTGAGGTAAAGGTGGACTGTGGCGAAGTGGGATGTGAGAAAAGTTCATTTTCATTTAGTGAATAGTGCAAGGTGGACAATTTGGGAGCTTCTGCTGATCTGATTGTCTACCTCTGATACCTCATCACAATTTTTACCATCTATTCACCTAATATTCTATATAGCTCATATTATATTCATAGAATTAATTGTATTACAATGTCCTCTACTGTCGGGACTAGAACCAGGGAGCGTAGCACAGGAATGGCCAAATGGTAGTGCACAGCTGGGGATGATAGATAGGCACAGGCAGGCACCATTAAGATAGAGGAGTAGGGTTCAGAGCCACAATAACAATATACTAATGGATTAGGCAAAGGCAGAGGCAGTCCAAATGGTCAGGGCAGGCAGACTAGGTTCTTGAATGGAGGAGGGAAAGACAATGTTGAGATTAAAGAGAGACACACAGTCAATAAAACAATCCAAGGTCAGAATCTGGGAGATCCAAATCAAGAAGGAGGGCAGGGACTAGAGGTTGGTACTATGGAACAATAGGGAACACTGAAAACATGAACCTAGCTTGAAAACTAGCAAGCACTGATGTAACAGTGCTTGCTCATTTTATAGCATGTCAGGGAACTGAATCCACCCCTCTCCTATCAGGGAATAGCCCCCCTTCCAGTCTAGCCAACATAGGAGTGGTAGGAGGGTTCTGCCTCCTCACTACCATCTCCTTCCCACCCGCAATAAGAGCACACGGCCAGGCCACAGGACCTGCCCCCCACAGTCTGTCAAACCCTGCCACTCGCGAGGCATGAGTAGTGCCCAACTTGAGACTGGGGAGGCGACCTGTACTGTGGTAGGTGGCCACCAGACAAGACATGGAGACGCCGGAGCCAGAGACATTGGAAAGGTGACCCCCAAGGGAGCAATAAGGTAAGGCTGGAGCCTGACATCTATATATGATCAGGTAAAACTCCTATCTGTAGCTCTGGTTTTGAAAATATTTATTGATCTATGTAACGCACATATAAAATATAGTTGGATTAGTCTTTAAAGAAGAATTGCTGAAAGGTATAGGTTCAATGCCCTGCCATATATGTGTATCACCAGCAATGACATGGACTGAACTTGCAATTAAGATAGCACATGACAGGGGACTTTGTTTTTATTATTGTGGACTATTTGGCTCTTATATATTGTCTATATTCAAAGTTATTGTTTCCAAATCCTTATTTTTTATTGTTTTGTCAATTATTTATAAAAAAAAATAAAGAATTGTATCCATCTATATAACACTATTACTAAGATACTTGCATGAAAATACAAAAATGGTTTCATCCATGCAATATTGAAATAAACAGCTGCTCTCAATCACCCCCATGTTTCCCTATATGTTTTAGACAGCAATAGATAAAGAGAATATAGTGAGAGCACTACATTCAATATAATGGTTATCTGTGTCTATCCTTACAGACCATAACAACTTTTTATAAAATGATAATAGAATAAGGCAGGAACTATATATATTTACTTTTGTAAAACCATATCACATTTTAATTATAATACATTGTATACGATACATAAATATTTTTATTAAAACCATTATAAAAAGATAAGGTCACGGAGCACCCAGGAGGTGAGTACTGGGGAGAAGGGTGGCATATCAATGGGAAATTTGACTGAGGCATATTAATGTCAAAATAATACTGGCAGATTAATGAGCAAATTGGCTGTGGCATATTAATAGGCAAATTAACACTGGCATATTCATAGGCAAATTGACTGCTGCACATTAATGGCAAAATGATACTGGCATATTAATGGTCAAATTGGCTGTGTCATATTAATGGGCAAATTGGCTGTGGCCTATTAATGGGAAAATGGGCTCTGGCATATTAATGGCAAAATAACACTGGCATTTTAGTGGGAAAATTGACTGTGGGATATTAATGACAAAATAAAACAGGCATATTAATGGCAAAATAATGCTGGCATATTAATGGGCACATTTTCTGTGGCATATTATTGGGCAACATAACACTGGCATATTAATGGACAAATTGGCAGTGGCATATTAATGGGCAAAATTACACTGGAATATTAATGGGCTAAAGGGCTGTGGCATATTAATGGGCAAACTAACTGACATATTCATGGGCAAATTGGCTGTGGTATATTAATTGACAAGCTGGCTATGACGTATTTATGGGCAAACTAACATTGGCATTTTAATGGGCAATCTGGCAGATTTAATGGACAAATGGTGGCATATTTTAATAGACAAACTAACTGCTGCATATGTTAATGACAAAGTGACTGTGGCATGTTAATTGTTGTTGTAACTTGTGTAACTTGTTCTGCAGGGGCAGTTCTGTGGGACAAAGGGACATTATGGTATGTTCGGTGGGGCAAATTGACACTGTGGCATGCTAAATTGTGTGGTTGCAATATGAGTGAAAGACAAGTGCTGTGGGGGCAATATAGAGAGAGATGTGTAAAGATATTTAGAATTGTACAAATGTCTTCTCAAGGGGCTCTTGTGTGTGCATAACTATGTGTAACCATGCACCCTTGTGCAGGCTCAGCCAGGCTGTATCCTTCTTGCTTTGCTTCCCTGTTTATTATTTATGCTCATTCATGCCCTGTTTCCATGTTTACCTTGTTCTCTGTTCTGATCCATGTCTGGTTTTCCATTTAGTCTGTCATTGTACCATTCCAGGTTTTCTCTGAGTCCCTCTTCCTTGTTAGTTCTCTACTATATAACCACACCCATTTCTGTTCAGTCCTTCCAGTCTTTAGCTCTGTGCACTTGAACTTCTACAGGTATTCTCTGTTTCGATGTGTGTGCATGTTAATGGTTAAAGCATGTTATTCTTTGCTTATTTTCTGTCATAGTTAGGGACTTGCCTAATGTTGGGAACCTTGACGTGGTTGGCAAGCTAACATCTAATTTGCCAATTGGGGAACCAAACCCACACCTTTACCATCTTTACTGTTAGGCTAGTTCTTGTATCTGTGTTTGTTCCTTTGTATGTTTCTCTTGTGTTGCTTTACCCTGTGCCTTTTATTGTTTATCTTCAGTTTGGTTTCTTCCTTATCTTGCTTATGTTTTTCCTCTGTCCTGTAGCCCTGCTCTCTTTATTCCTTTTCTATTATCCCTCAATACTTTTCTGTTTTAGCTTTGCTTGGCTGTCATTTAGTTCATTTCCTCTTAAACCATATAATCTGGATACAGCAGCTGCTTCACAGGATCTGGGACATGGCTGGTTAAACTTGGGGTCTCAAGCCTCCAAGGGATTGCAGTTACTCAGCACAAGGTTCTGTGTCTCCACTCTGCAAAGTAACTCCTGATCTTGGGTGCTCAGGTTCTATTTTCACCTGTGACCCTGTGCCTTACACTATGGGACTCTTGTGTGTGGCATTATTAGGGGGCTTCTGTGTGTGGCATAATTAAGGAGCTTCTGGGTCCGTGGCATAATTATTGGGGCACCTATATGATGCATTATTAATGGGGCTCCTGTGTGAGGCATATTTAACAGGACTCTTGTGTGTGGCATGTTTATGGGGCTCTTGTGTGTGGCATAGTTACTGGGCACCTGTATGTGGCCTTTTTTGTGGGACTCCTGTATGTGGCATTATTCATAGGACCCCTATATGGAATATTTAATGGGCCATCTAACTGGCATTACTAAAGAATCTGTTTGGCATGGTATTGGAGCAACTCCAGGGGGGGTGACACCCTGAGTTACCACACTGGCTAAAACCAACCATAGTACGCCTCTGCCTGATGCATTTGCCCATTACTGATCATCTTCCTCAGGTATAGTATGATAAGTATAGATTTCATACCATTCCTGCTGGTAACATGTTTTATATATTCCGATTATTTTCAGATTAATCTTGTAATCCCTTTTATATGAGCATTGTTCATTTAAATTGAATTCTTCTCCTGATTTCCTTATATCTTTTTAGGTTGGAGAGCCCTTTTTTATGTTGTTACCAAATGTCTAAGATGCCAGGCTATGGGGAAAAAATCTAGATTTATAAACTGTTTGTTAAAAAGCTTTGACCCCAATTTAAATATTTAGTGTTTTTCAAACTGCTACATTTGAATTAATTATTCCCAGAGGAGTAGCATTTCTTTGCTCAAATCTTTTGAACTTCTGGAAATTCCTCTATTACCCAGGTGAGTTACTTTTCTACCTATTAATTAGAAAAGCTTCATTAATTTACATGAGTCTTTATTAACCTCTGGATCCATTGGGATTTATCTTGATCTGTGTACAAAACTATAAAACAAGGATTGCTTTCGGGAATTTTACTTTCAGATGCAACAGCTTCAATACGGAAAATATATATATTTTTACATTTAACAATAATTGCTAAAGCATATTACATATTACTGGACGATCCTCAAATCTTGCCACGACCGGAAAGCAAAATATTGTAAGTAGAATATGTATATGTATGTATGTATAAATAATATTTTCTGAACTCATCCTAATCTCACATACTGCTCTACATATCTTTATTTTTCGGTCTCCTCTTGTGTAAGTGCACCTGTTTGATGTTCACTGCTTTGTTTGTTAAAGTGTAGGATTAAAATGTAGAAAGAAAAGTCACACAAGTACATTAGCAGGGTTGGCTTAAGGTTCTAGTGCTTTATACATATTACAAGTATAAATATAAAAAGCTGAAAAGAAAATGCACAAAATGATTTGAAATAGTAATTTAACAGCAATACATTCTACAGATACCTTCTTTCTTAATGAGCTTTGGATGGACATTATATTTACCTGGCATACTAGGCTACACAGGGTCGATGGTTAAAATATTTTAAACTGTTCAACCTATATCTCAATAAACTGCACATCTGGCAATGTGAACAATAGAAGAATAAGAGAGGGATGTCAGTTATCTAGCCAGAACAGGATCCCAATTCTATCATCAACACTTAAAGGTTTATTTATCAAGGTCAGTTCTTGTACGAAGTTGTAATAATGGTGCAGTTACCAAGAAATTTTCCTGATAACTTTTCGGCTGTTGCTCTAGTACTGAGTTTTATTCTTACTGGCAATCTACACCCAGGCTTTTCTTCTATCATAAGCACATAGAGTTGCAGATATAAAGGCTGATTCCACCATCACCAACTGGTTTGTTGATACTTATTATTCCAGAATGTATTATTTAACCCCACCGTGATGCATGGTGCTTGCGTCCCAGATGACGTAAGCACCAAAACATAATGTTTTAGTACTGTTGACTGATTACAAGGTGATCGGTAGCAAGGAGCACTATGGCGGAGATCATGGTCTTAATAGACCCTGTGGGTCCCTGCCAAATGATCGCAATACCTCTGTACATCACGGAGGCGTGCTCGAACGCGGAAGTTAAAGTAAAATGTAGCAGGTGCTTGCTTTGACATGGTCTGGATATTGTTTTTTTTTTTTTTTTGTGAAAAGCAGAATATCCAGGGATGTAAATAAGAGAAGCAACATTAATATTTAGAGATTGTTGGTCCAAGGATAAGTCTGATTGCCTTTTTTGCGATCAAGAAAGTTATTCCCCCCTTGACGGTGACATTTGAAATAACTGCATTAGGGGTTCTGCGTTCTTTTTGATCAAAAGCAGGGATGATAGGTAGAAGGTTTGAACTTACACTGGACTTAGGCCTGTTTTCAATATAAATTTCTATGTTACTATGTTGCTATGTTTTTTTTCACCTACCATTGTCCTTTAACAGTTCTATTGTGCCCACTAATGTTTGTTAGCATAGGTCTTTATTCATAATTCAGGGAACTGCAGATAACTGAGCAGGACATAGCAAGCTTAAGGCCAAAGTAGCCGAATTAAAAAATTTCTACCATTTGGCTATACTTCAAAGTCTGCTATTTTGGCCTTAAGTTTGCAATTCCCATATTATTGGGCAAATGGGCTATGGCTTATTAATGGCAAACTAATACTGGCAAATTAGTGGGCAAATTGGCTGTGGCTTATCATTGGCAAAATAATACTGGCATATTATTGGGCAATCTGTGCCATATTCAATGGGCAAATGGTGGCATATTAATTGGTGCATAACAAGTGATGCTGTGGCATGTTCTGTGAGGAAAATTAACATGTACTATGGGGGAAAGTGACACTGTAGCTTGTTCTGCAGGGGCAGTTCTGTGGGACAAATTGACACTGTGGCATGCCAAATTTTGTGGGTGCAATATGATTGCAAGCCAAGTGCTGTGGGTACTATGTGGTGCTGTGTTAAGTCCTCTAGGTGCAATGTGGGTGCAGAAAAAGGGAATAAAAACAAGAAATGCAATTTTTCAATAACATGTTTATTACATGTACAAATGGATGTGATATGAATATAGTTGCATACAATATTAAAAAGTGTACATTTACATAATGTTTTTTTACAATGCTACTTTAGAAAAATTGGGTTGAGGGGGGGCCATTGCTAAAGACTTTGCCCAGGGACCACTAGGGTCTTAAAGCAGCCCTGATGCTGTCCAACCTATTGCATTAACAGTTCATTTTTCTTACTGATCAAAAAGGTGGCCCTTTAGGTACTCTGTTCCTGCTCTACCCTTTTTATTATATTAAATGTTAACTTATCTCCAATCATTTTTTTCAAAGTTCTTGCTTTCAAAAGCCTCTTTTTATTTATTTTTTTGTAACACTCTGAACACTAAGCACAATTGCATTCAAAATCAATCCATCTATCTATGTAACATTGTTGCTGATAATGTCTACATGACCTGTAAGATATATTTATATTAAAGTTTTGTCACACATTCAAACATGGCATCATTAGGGTAACAAGTGTTCAATAATATGAGCTCTACCTTTTGGAGCCAAAATTATCTCTGATATTGATCTCTTCTTATTATTTACAGAGTCATCCAAAGGTCTTATGAATTGTTTGAAAATGTGTGAAGATAACCAGACTCAAGTCATGGAATTTCTTCTTCTGGGGTTCCAAGGTCTGCATAACCTCAAAATTCTTGTCTTCACCATGTTTTTTGTAATCTACATTGTGATATTGGGGGCAAATGGTGCAATAATCTCACTGGTGACAACCAGTGACCATCTCAAACTTCCAATGTTCTACTTCCTGAAACACGTAGCCTTCGCTGATGTGGTACTCACAACTACCAGTGTGCCATCACTGCTTGATGTCATCTTAATGGAAGGGAAGAGAGTATCTTTTGCAGGTTGCATAACACAACTTTACCTCAATATTGTTTCTAGTGCAGTTCAATGCTATCTTCTGGCAGTGATGTCATTTGACCGATACATGGCCATCTGTAAACCATTGCGTTACAGTTTAATAATGGCTCCTAATGTTTGTTTTCAGTTGGTTGCTGGATCCTGGTTGTTCGTCTTTATTTTAATTTCAAGTGAAATCATTGTGGTTTGCCAGTTCCAATACTGTGGACGTAGTGATATTGACCATTACTTTTGTGATTTTGCTCCTGTGGTGGACCTAGCTACTTCTGACACTTCCATCTTGATGCTAATAGACCTCTTCATCTCCATTGCTATAGCTCCCATCCCATTTATTTGTATAATCATTACTTACACTTTAATATTCTTTATCGTCATAAGGATGGCTTCCACAACTGGAAGGAGAAAGTTCTTCTCCACTTGTACTTCCCATCTGACATGCGTGTGCACTTATTATATCAGTTTAATTATAGTTTATATTATTCCAACTGGTGAAGGATCTTTTAACATCAATAAGTTTAGATCTCTGTTGTTTGTTGTGGCAACACCATTGATGAATCCCATTATATATAGCTTAAGGAACCAGGAAATTAGGGATTCACTTAATAAAGTACTGAAAAGATTTAGGCGAATCGATAGCAAGCAATGTTAATTAACACTCTAGTCAACTCATATTTCTACTTACATTATTCTTTATATATTTGTTAAGCAAGAAATGACTGCTAAGAGATTTGAACCCAGGAATTATCAAGGCCGATGCAGGGACCATACTCTGAGACCAAAAAGCAACCTACATCTGTAAGTCAAAATTAAGGGTGAGGTGCCAATTCGTAAAGCTCAAATTCTAATTGGGCATGGGTGGGTAAGTTCTTATCCACCCCTGATTAAAAATACTGATCCCAATAAGCAAGGGGTTGTGAAATATACAGTTATAATAATACTAATACAATTAAAATGCTTATTTCTCACTTTAAACCAATGAACACACACAGGACAGAACTATAAGATGCAGTACACAAGCGCCTGTCTCTTTAAGGGGGACAAACAATGACAAACACTCTGTACAGTATCAGAGTAATAGTTAGCCATATAAGCCTTGTGGGGGGTGGGAGAATGTTTTATTTTTATGTACGTGAAAAACGTTGTTCATGCGTCTGATTAAATATAACATTTATTTACATTGTTTATATTTTTATGTATTTTAAGTATTGTTACTTTATGTCAAACATTTACATGCTATAAATATGTCACCATAAATGGTCACTTTTAATTTGCATAAGGGGAAAGGGAAACTGGTTCTTTAAAGCTTTACTGTATGAACAATTAAATCAACAATTACTTCTTCATAACCTCTACAGTATAGTTTATTCAAAGAGAGAGTGAACAGAGATGTCTTTGTTCATAAGAAGAATGAACCATGGTTAAGGTCAAGGAGAAACCTGAATGACTAGAAATCTTAAATTGTGAGGACAAAGAAGTACAATACGTCCATAGAGATCAAAGAATGGTGTTTTTGTCTTCCAAAAGAGGGAAAGATAGCTCAATGTGAAGAGGTCTATAATGTAGCACTTCCATCAGAGTGACTATAAACACAAGGTGGTCAAGAAAATACTCTACAGACAGCTGAGGCAAATGGGGCTATTCACTAAAAAAGTCAGTTGCAGGTGAGTTGAGGTGAGATGACAAATTCATCTCACCAATTCAGCGATACATTTTGCCAGGACAAACCAGGTGAGTTTGCTTAGTGAGGGAAACTAACCGGGTTTGTTCCTGCACAATGTATAGTTTAAAAAAAAAAGTTTCAATGTTCATCTCACCTCAACTCAACTCACCTGCAACTCATCTTTTATGAAATACACCCCAAAGTGCAAAAAAAGGATGTGGAGAATGAATGAGGTAGAACAACAATATAGAGGAGGGTAGGAAATAAAGTTTTTACAATGGAAGGAAGGGGCACTTGATCTTTACATGGATTTCCTGCACAACACCCATTTTAAAGAATGTTTCTATTTATTTATCAACACAGAGTTGAGGTGAACAGCAGGTGAGTTGAAGTGAACAGCAGGTGAGTTGAAGTGAGTAGCAGGTGAGTTGAAGTGAGTAGCAGGTGAGTTGAAGTGAATAGCAGGTGAGTTGAGGTAAATAGCAGGTGAGTTGAAGTGAATAGCAGGTGAGTTGAAGTGAAGAGCAGGTGAGTTGAGGTGAATAGCATTTCATCTAACCAATTCAGCTATACATTATGCAGGAACAGACCTGGTTAGCTCCTCCAGCTAAGGGAACTCATCAGGTTTGTTCCTGCAGAATAAATATCTCATTTGGAGAATTGAAATGTTCATCTCAACTCAACTCACCGGCTATTCACTTCAACTCACCTGCTATTCATTGTTCTATAAAGTAGCACTTCCATCAGAGTAAACACAAGGAGTTCAGTGCTCTATAGGCAGCTGAGGCAGAGCGTGAGGAAAAAAGGACCCTTTGGACCCCCGGGACCTTTTCTGATCGGAGTGGTTATTTTTTTATTTATTCTTTTTTCACTTTTAATTGGATGTCAAAAAGAAAATGTGGAAACTGCTAACGAGGGCTTAGGAGTGGAGGACTGGGATTTGGAGCAAGGAACAGGAGCAACGGTGTTGTAGAGGCATTCAGAAACAGTAATGCACAGATTTACATTTTGCAATGCATTTATACATCATGTTCATTACACGTTTGTACACAGCACACACTGTATTTGAATAGTGTTTGAATAGGTGCGTGTCTGCTGGAGAAGGATTCACCGGAAGAAAAATGGATGGTGAGAAGAATAGGGGAAATTAAAGAATAGAGCTTTTCCATACTAGGAGGAAGTCAAAGGACAAGATTTGGACATGGTGGAAAACTACTGTTAACTCCAGTGTATCCGAACTAGAATGGAGGACAGAGATATCTGAAACAATGGGAGACACGTAGACATGAGTTGGGGGCATTGGCTGCTCCTGGCACCATATTAATTGGAGGGGACAGGGCTACTTACCCCTGTCCCTCCATATGTTTTAAGGGTTTGAAACTTTTTTTAGTCAAATTTTGAAGGTTGAGTTTGACTTCTTCTTACCCCCTCTCCCCTTTTCTCAATCTTGCAAAAAATATTAGAGATGAGTACAAATATCGAGCTCCAAACTTGGACTTTAGTGAATAGACTCCATAGAAAAGGTAATAGACAACTGAAACGGAACAAAAGAGTAACCCACTGGATTTTTTAAATTTAAAACACCTTTACCTAATGGGTTAAATTATGGTTTTGATTTTGTGCCCTTCCTCTACATTTCTGCTCATATATCTATTGTTGCCTTTCATTCATCAGCATTTTTTTTTTTAATAAATTGTGTTTATTTGCAATCATGATTTTTGTATAGAACAGTATATCTGCCAAATTATATTTGCTCCAAATTATAACATCCTATTCAATATGTATGTATTATAATAATTCATAATAATAATAAAAATAATATTAGCTACACATTTAGTTTGTCCTAATTTGTGTGCAAATTGTGTGTATATTTGCTGTATTAATAATAAAGTACTTATGTTCTTTTGTTGTAGTTGTTGGATATTCACTACCAGAATTACTTTATTTTATGTACATTTGCCAATTTCCTTTTCATAAGATAAATATATACCTATAAAGATTTAATATGATAATAACATTTTCTATGGAGATCTTTTGTACAGAACCCTTTGGCGGCATTTAAAGTGAATAGCTATTTTCCCCTCAGTATGAGCTATCACGAAGGGGGATTATTTAACAACTCACTTTCTGTTTGGGTCCCAGTCAGCTTTCCACTATGGTCAATTGTTTGGTCTCATCAGGCATCCTTGTGCTACAGTTACACGGTTTTGATAGCAGTATAAACCGCTTTGTGTGTCCAGTAGATAGGAGGTGAGGTTAGGTTCTCACCCTATTGAGAGTGTGCCTTGACGTGGCAGGTGAGCTTAATTGTGCTTTGGCCAATTCATACAACCAAAACCTCTCATTTATATATTTGTTGCCAATTTTAGTAGGGTGAGAAGCGCAGATAGTTTTAGTTTGTTTTATATTGAGGATAGCCTTATGCCCATGCCACGCATGCTTAAACTCGTTTACTATGTTAACCTCTACCTCTTTATGTATTTAAATGTGTTATCATAGCCCCTCTCTTCATCTTTCCTTCATGCACTGAATCTGTGTACTGTATATATGACTCATTAGTTTTTTATGTAATAGTATAAAATGGAAGTCACTATACTATTAGCGCTGTCCACTTTTGTTTCTATAGTGTGATCTTAAAATGCTTCAAATTTTCGAGAGAATGATTGTTCCTGAACCATTAATATTTTTTTTAATGGATTGGTAAAAAATGTTTAAGTGTCCTTTTCAGAGTTCCTCTAATTTCCTGGTTCCTAAAGCTATATATGATGGGGTTCATCAATGGACTCACTACAATATACAACAGAGATCTGAACTTATTGGTATTAATAGGGTCTTCCGCGGATGGGACTATGTAAACAACAGTTAGAGTTACATAGTAAGAACACACAGACATCAAGTGGGAACTACAGGTGGAGAAGAACTTTTTCCTTCCCTTTACAGAAGGAAGCCGAATAATAATAAAGAATATCAACACATAAGAAATGATTATAAAAACAAATGGGACGGAAATAAGAATAATGGAGAAGCAAAAGTCTATTAACATCAAGATGGACGTGTCAGAAGTAGCTATTTCCACAAGAGGACCAAAATCGCAGAAGAAATGGTCAATGTCACTATGGCCACAGAAATGGAACTGGCACACCATGATGACTTCAATTGAAATTAATATGAAAGGAAATAACCAGGCACCACCAACCAACTGAAGGCAAACATTAGGACCCATTGTTAAAGTGTAGTGTTAGAGATGGCAATGTATCGGTCCAATGACATGACTGCCAGAAGATAGCACTGAACACCACCTGAAACACCATGGAGGTAAAGTTGAGTTATACAGCCAGCAAAAAATACTGCCTTTCCTTCTGTTATTATGACATCAAGCATTAATGGCCAACTGGTGGTGATGAGTAGCACATCAACAAAAGCTATGTGTTTCAGGAAATAGAACATTGGAAGCTTGAGCTGGTCACTGGATCTCACCAATGAGAGAATGAGACCATTTCCACCCAGAGCAGTTATGTAGATTATGAAGAACAGTGTAAAGAGAAGAAATCTGAAGTTGTGTAAGCCTTGAAACCCCAGAAGGCGAATTTCCTCAACTTGAGTCTGGTTACCCTCACACATTGTCACAAGGATATGTCACGGCAAATCACAAGGACATGTGAGGATTCTTCACCTGAAAAGAGTAAGGTCAAAGATCATAATTTCACAAACAGACCAACATAAGAGATTTTGAGTTCTCAAGATTTGTCTTGCATAGGTGGCGTTCTTTTAGTAAAAGGCTGGTGTCAATCCATTATATAGTGTGCTGCCTGGTCTTCTTTTACCACTGTTTGTCAGGTCTAAGATTTATCTGTACACTTTAGCATCCAGCTCTTCTTTATAGCACTAATCTGATTGAGCACAGTCAATCGAAGTGAATTGAAGGTAAATACAAATACATACAACAAAAGGTCATAAATGAACATGTGAATTGAACAGGACCAAACGAACAAATGTACATAGCATTAGTTATAACAAATCTTGTTAGTTGCAAACCTTCCTGATTATCACACAGGTTGAATCCAGCCAATCCCATCACACTGAGGCCACGAGAAGAACACACACATGCATTTAGGGACCTTTCCCTAATTAAGAAAGTATTTTATGCCAGTCGACTTAAACCTCAAAAAAATAAAATATTTTTGATTTAGTGTAGATAGGAGAGTATTCTAGTTGTGAGAGAGGGGGTTAGAGGGACATCTACCATCAATTTTGTACCTCTAAGTCATAAGGAAAGAAGAGCAGACAGGGACAAGACAAATATGGAGAAAGGCATATCTATAAAGGTGGGCCACATTTAAATCGACTACAGGGAGAATGATATTTTGTAAACATCTGGTGTTCTGACATTATAATTACAAAATAGAATTGGCAATAAGTCGCCCCTGCAAACTGCCGCCACAGGCCCATGCCTTGTTGGCCACCCTAGGCCCTTGGCCAAGATACACTCCTGCAGATATGACGTAAGGTCCAAAAGACTCAGTCACTACTACAATATTATTTTATTTCAGCATTTAACATAAAGCTGATGTGTGTGACAAAATATACAGAATGAAAATCTCACTGTTTGGTATGATCTAGCATACCATTATTATACCAAAAAAAAGAAAAAAAATGGTGTGCGGCCGATAATAAGTCTAAGGAATCAAGAACATGCTGGACCAAAACGTTTATTTTACCGTGTGTGACAAAATGACTTAATTTCCACTAATAATAGTGTTTAATAAGTTTGTTAGTGCATACTAGAGAGAAAAAAATCTCAATATTAGGGTTACCACCTAGATAGGGTTTTATTTTCAGGCAGCTACAAGACTGGTTTGAGGTCAGTATTAAGTCTGTGAAGGCAATAGCATGGCTGGTAATTTGGGTGAAAAAAAATGGCAATCCTATACTTCCATTTGGTGTACAAAGTATGTTTAATGTGGATGGCAATCATACGTAACAAGTTAACAAAGAGATTAAAAAAAAAAAAAGGTTTTACTTCCATGTTTATTAATGAATTCCAGAATAAGTATCAACATGTCACATGTAACAGCAGTCACCATAGAATCCAATGGGATTTGTTTCTGCTGTTTAGACCAAAATGATGTACTATTATATATGGAACTGAGTTTTAAAAATGCCCTTCAGTGTGGGGTTATGATTGGGAACCACCTTGGTTTATTCATGAAGGAGAGGACTGCAGGGTATTGAGACTGGAATTTTGAATATGGCCAAATTGGATATTTTCTCTCCAACTCAGCTGCTTTGGCCTTCCATTTAAAATCCCCTTTTAAATTCCTTGCAATTCCCTCTTTCATGAAAAAAACTCTTAGAGGGTCATGTACTAAAAAAACGCAAATATATTTTACGCGGCAAACATTTTTTTTTTAGCGCTCTGCTCCTTTTGCAAACATTTAACACTCAAATAGTAAATACGAGCAAAATGTGAATAAAAAAAGGCAAGTTTGCGAATATTTTTTCTACCTCTTTCGATGGCGCTCGCTAAAAGCTGGTGTCATTTTCACACGCAAATAAGAATTATTTTTCACACAATATTCGCAAAGCTCTTTAGCGCGCGCAAATATAATCGCAATTTATTAGCGCAACCGGAAAAATGCACTCTAAATAAAAATAAACGGAAGAGGCGCAGATCTGGGAAAAAAAGGGCCAATTGTTACAAATAGTCGCAAATTGCTCCTTACTCATGTTTTACCTACTTTTTTTTCCCCACTGCACTTGTTTAGTACATGACCCCCATAATGTGTTTTCAAATTCTTGTTGATAGACCATTATATTGACTCAAACTGTATATTTAGATATGTGTAGTCTCTCATGAATCTATGATATCTAAACCGTGGCCTGCGTGTAGCATAGCATGGGAGGAAATATTGTGCTCTAGTCAATGACCTGAAAAACAAGTATCTCTGGTCATTAAATAGCACAGACCCTTGTTAAAAACCCTTGTAAGTGATAACTGACATCATCATTACGTTTCCTAATATATTGGTCTAAACCCGTTAAGCCTAACCTGCCATTTTAAAGGGACACTGCCAGCAGAAAAGGATGTCATGTTTAAATGAAATATAGCATCAAGTGCAGGCATTTCAAATAGAAATGCTCTAACAAAATAACAAAATACTTTAGTGATACGCCTTTACTTGCATAGCTCTGTTAGGGGGTGGGCATCTTGGGTGAGAGGAAGGATGTTCTGACCCATCTGACCCAACATTCTAAAGATTCTAAACAACATGTCCGCCTCCTGGTTGAGCTATACAGAGCAAAGATTCTAAACAACATGTCCTCCCCCTGATGCAGCTATACAGAGCAAAGATTCTAAACAACATGTCTGCCCCATTTGAGCTATACAGAGCAAAGATTCTAAACAACATGTCTGCCCCATTTGAGCTATACAGAGCAAAGATGCTAGCCAATATGTCCACCCCCTCATGGCATGATCCAGAGCAAATAGGGCTCAATAAGGTACTTTACTTGTATTATTTCAGTAAAACATTTGTATTTAAAACTCCTAGACTCGATACAATATTTCAATAAAATATTTTCTTTTTTTGCCTACAGTTTAATGGTTATTTTTTCCTTCCTACACTTTAGAAAACATGCATACGTACATATTCTACTTACAATATTTGGTTTCCAACTGTAGAAGAATTAAAAGATAGTCCTGTGATTTATATTGCTTCAGAAATGGTTGTATTAATTTAAAAGGATGCTTTCCATGTTGAATTTGTGGCATCTATAAGCATACTTTCCAAATGCAATCTCCATTTTATAGTTTTCAACACAGAACGAGAGAAATATAAATTTTTATAATTAGCGGTTAGAACAATAACAGGGTAATGCAATACTTTTTAGAAGCTTCACAAATTGTATTGTGTAATAGCTTTTCCTTTGTATAAAATGAATGTTTGAGAAACGTTACATCTATAATTTGTAGTCTAAGGTATAATAGCAGAAACATCCACAATTCAGTTATTTAATATGGTTGATTTTGTACCAAATTTGGCATCCCTATTCAGTTTGGGGAACTTGGCCTGGGGAATGGATTGTCCATTTTCAGAGAGACCCAAAAAGGGCCAAATGGGGCCCAAACTCAGTAAACATTGTCAACATTTGGCAGTTTAAATTCTCCAAATAGTATATTAGGGTGGTTAATTATTTGAATATAGTTGTTGGAGCTGGAGATCTCCTTTACTCTGGGCAGATCCAAAAATAAAAAATAATAATAAAAAAAATGTATATATATATATATATATATATATATATATATATATATATATATATAATGTACATGTGTGTGTGAAATTGCAATACACCCTCACTGTCCACTGTACCAGCTCTGTTCACACACCAGGTGTTAACGCAGTGGTTGCAAGGACCAACACTGCAACTGAACTGGCCACATTGCACAGGTGACCCCTGTGACAACTGCACTTACAAGTGCTATGTGGACAAAGCTGCTACAGTGGACAGTTGGGGTGTACTGAAATGGTGGTATAATGAGGTGATATGCTACATGGTCAGAGGACTGCATGACAATTTTACAACCATGGCACAGTTGTTTATAGTTATTCCACTGCCAAATGCACTAATTTATATAAAGGTACCCTTTCAAATCCACAGTGGAGAAAGGTACATTACATATCAAACAAGTCACCATAAAAAATAAAAATGCACTAGTCCCTCTCCTAAGCACCAGCCCTCAATGTAGAACTGATGGATAATGAAATCTCTGCTCTGAGAGTGGGGATTTCATTTGAATAAACCCAGACAATGCTAAAGCTGTGATTGAAGGCATCTGATTGGCTGACACAGACACACAATCAGCTGCCATTTTTCTTCAAATGAAATCCTTGCTCTCAGAGCAGGGATTTTATTCTGCATCAGTCCTCTGCTAAAGATGTTTACTGGCAAGCAAAGGGGGTGTTTTTTCAGGTGAAATATCCTCTCCTACCTGGGTAAGGTATAGGTAGGGGTGTAGGTAGTTACAAACATATTTTCTTTTTTTACAGTAATTATATGGGGTGTGGTGGTCATTTAGCTGCCCCCAGATGCCAGGGGGGGGGGGGGGCACTTATTTATATTTTATGGGATCAAGAGGCCCATCAGAAAAAAAAAACAGACTCCAGTGGGGTTACAAATTTAATTTGGTGTCTGAGGGATGCTCACTGATTTTTTTTATTCAGTACTGCAGTCTAATTACTTTATTTTTGATGGGAGTCTGGGGGAATTTTCCAAGCACCCAGTGTCTGGGGGAGGGGGGGGGAGATTTTATTGTTTGATCTAAATTATGGGGAATGGCAGCAAACTGGCCAGCTTCCAGCCCCAGTAATATAAGCTACTAACATGGCTACTAACTCTGGGCCTCCAATGTATTTTATATGGGGCTCGGACATTTCCCAGCTCCCTGGCCCATTTCCTAAAGTTGGGGCGGTGGGGTCAGGGCAGGTATGTGTAACAGATCCCCAAGACATACCATAATTTCTCAAAAATAATATGAACCTGATTATAAAACATGCCCCCAAAGTTTGGATATTAATTTAGGAAAAAAATAAAAGGCCTGAGTAGACTACCCTGTAGGACATAAGGTTTACGTATAATTATTAATTCACATGTTTAATACAAATAATGTTGAAAAAAATGCTGTTCTTGTTTTTATTTCCTTTTATTTGCAAATCTGCTCTTGAGACTTACCAATGCATTCCCAGACTTACCAATCATCCCCCCAACTTGCCATCTACACCACAGACTTGCCATCTGACACCCCGTACATGCCATCTGCCCCTCTAGATGTGCCATCTGCCCCCATACATGCAGCCTGCCTTCCATACATGCAGCATGTGATCTGCCCCCAATACATTTAAGCAGGTCTCAGCACGAAATTGATTATGATGGCCTAACTGCAATGCTATACAGGCCTATACTGGGGCATACTGGGCGTGAAATTCAGCTCCTTGAATATACCTGATGTTCCCTGAATCATTCTGGACTTTGGAGGCACCATTTCGGCTCTGTAGTCCAGAGCATATTAAGAAGACTCCACACTCTGACACATAACACTCACTAGTAATCCTAACCTTTTTTGACTTATTCTAAAATGAACTTCTACGCAATTTCATTAATCTGAGCAAAATTCTGTTCGTATGAACCAAATATTTTATTTTTCATCTAAAACAATTCGGACAAACTGAAAATGTAAAGATCTCAAAGTGGCCTCGCTCCACTTCAGCTTATTGACTCCCTGCTCCCTCATTCTCCTTTTCTTCACCCTCAACCTCAGCTTGCTGAACAATAATTACTCAGCCATACTCTTGGGAGATGCCACATGCTGCTTTGTAGGTATCTCAGTTTCACTGGTGACACCCATGCCACTGTTTTGCCACCACTGCAGTAGAACACTTTCCAGCTACTGGACATCATACTGATGCCTACACATGCAATAAACACAACTTCACACTTAAACTATTTTCCAAAAAATATTGGGGTGACTGTCACATTAAAAAGGGAATCTAGAATGTCAGTGCCCTATGGCCCTTTTTAAAACCAAAGTAAATTCCTCTGCTGGCACCACATTAACAGTGATGGGGTAATAGTTCTCAACAATGGCATGAGAGGTCTAACTGTTTGGAACTCAACATTTTGACAAGTGCTTATCAAGTTTTACGGAATGGCAGGGAAGAATACAATACATTTCAATTTAATATCATGTGCACATTTAATAAACATTGCTTAAAGTTCCATATTATGAACCTCAATAAACACTAATAATTTAAAACAAAGTACACACATAATCACACACGTATAGTTATACTTCATGTTTTCTCTTGGCATAAACAAATTCTGGTGTGTAACACCACCTGACACATTTTTCTAGTCACCATGGTGTTAGAAATCCTGTCAAATAGGAACATAAAGGGCAAATATATTTTATACCTTTCAGTCCAATTGGCAACAAAAATTCAAAAGTCAGCAAGGTGGTACAGTCTTACAGTTTTAAATACAGAACTGTAAAGTTTTCTAGAGCTTTTCTCCTAATATGTTAGAACTATAGACATATGTCTTATAAATGTCATGAGTTTGCTTTTTATATACATATATTAAAGGACAACTGTCACCAAAGAAAGTACTTATCTTTGTGTAGGCATGACATAGTACAATTAAATTACCTTTATTGAGATTTCTTCATATAGCTCCATCGGGGCGGACATGTGTTTAGAATCTTGGGTCACAGGAATGAACATTTGATCAATCTGATCCAATATGTCTGCCCCCAGGTAGTGCTAAAAAGAGCAAACATATTTTATTTTTCTGCTTTAATTATTTTATATTATATTAATTTAAATAATTTCTAGTTACAATGCTTACACTTGGCAACAGATGTCCCTTAAACAACATATACTGCTAAAATATCATATTAACTCAGCAAAAAATATAGTGTGGAACATACTCCCCCCCCCCCCCCATAAATAATAGAATGGAACAATTCCAACATATTACAGGGTAGGTAGCGACAACAAAGACATTCTTACATGTACTCAGAGGCATTTAGGTTCTTTCAATCCCAAATTTAGGCTTCATGGGTTTTAATTATACATCAATTTAATTATAAAACTGATTATAATATCTGTTCTATTTTTATATGTATCAATAATTCATGAACTTACACGGTTGCATTTCAGGTCTCCCACAACAACAACTGATATGTTCATTTTTTTTTATGTATTTATTGTAAAATGCTGTCTGTGATGATAACCTTTGTATTTGTTGTATTTTTGAATGTTTTTTAGATGATCTTAATTAACACAAAGTGCTTATGTCTACATGAAATGAAAGTTTATATATCCATTTCTATGTCTCATTTACCTTTATAAAAAATAAAATCAATTGAGATATTGATGCTAGTGAGACTATTCACCCCCAAACCCATGGACGCACGTGGCTTGTTGTTCTAGGAAGGAAGATGATCATTGCTTATGGAGTAATTGGTCTAGGTTTAAATCTTGGATGATACACTTTCAATATAAGTCTATTAATGTAGGAAGAAATATGAGTTGACTAAATAGGCCAAGTTGTAAATTATGTTCCATACTGTAATCAGTCAACTGTCATAGATCTTTTAAGTACTTTACTCAGTGTACCCCTAACTTCCTGGTTCCTCAAGCTATATATAATGGGGTTTATCAATGGAGTCACTACGACATACAACATAGATCTGAATTTATTGATATTAAATGATCTTTCCCCAGTTGGAATAATATAAACTATAATCAAGCTGATATAATAAGTGCACACGCATGTCAGATGGGAACTACAGGTGGAGAATAACTTTTTCCTTCCGGTTGTGGAAGCCATCCTTATGACGATGAAGAAAATTAAAGTATAAGTAATGATTATAAAAACAAATGGGACAGGAATTACAGCAATGGAGATGAAGATGTCTATAAGCATCAAGATGGAAGTGTCAGAAGTTGCTAGGTCCACCAGCCGAGCAAAATCGCAGAAGTAATGGTCGATATAACTACGTCCACAGTATTGGAACTGGCTCACTGTAACGATTTCACTTGAAATTAAAATAAAGATAAACAACCAGGAGCCAGCAACGAGCTGAAGGCAAACATTAGGAGCCATTATTAAAGTGTAACTCAAAGGTTTACAGATGGCCATGTATCTGTCAAATGACATTACTGCCAGAAGATAGCATTGGACACCACCAGAAACAGTATGAATGTAAAGTTGAGTTATGCAGCCTACAAAAGATACTCTCTTCCCTTCCATTAAGATGACATCAAGCAGTGACGGCACACTGGTAGTTGTGAGTACCACATCAGCAAAGGCTACGTGTTTTAGGAATTCATAGATCATAGGGAGGTACATACAATTAAACCTGCGGGCATTACGTGTTTGTCAACTAAACAGAAAATGGGTAGTAATCTCAAATGTCTTTTAGCAAATGCAAGAAGCTTGACAAACAAAATGGGTGAGCTGGAGATACTGGTAAGTGCTGAACAGTATGATTTAATCGGAATCACAGAAACGTGGTGGGATGAGACCCACGACTGGTCAGTTAATTTACAAGGCTACTCACTTTTTAGAAAGGACAGAGTAAATAGAAAAGCGGGAGGGATTTGTCTATATGTAAATCCTAAACTAAAGCCCAGTATTAAGGAAGGTGTGCATGACGTAACTGGAACTGATGTGGAGACACTGTGGGTGGAGATTAGCTTAGACGCTAAAAAGAATCGCACATTACTTGTAGGTGTATGCTACAAACCACCAAATATTAGCATTGATGGAGAAGATCAGCTTTTATTACAAATTGAAAAGGCTGCAAATCTGAATGAAGCTCTAATCATGGGACATTTTAATTACCCAAATATAAATTGGAATTGTGGCACAACTAGTTCTGCTAAGGGCAGCAAGTTTCTGAACCTGCTTAATAACACATTTATGGCACAATTAGTAGACACCCCAACTAGAATGGATGCCTGTCTGGATTTAGTAATAACAAACAATGAGCAGCTTATCTCAAACATCAAAGTAAGAGAACACTTGGGTAATAGTGACCATAACATGGTTTCGTTTGAGATTAATGCAAAAAAGCAAATTGGTAACTACGCCACCAAAACACTTAATTTTAGAAGGGCCAACTTTGATGGACTAAGGGCATCAATGGAACATTTAGACTGGGAACGATTGTTTTCTGGACTAAACACAGAAGACAAGTGGAATGCCTTTAAGCACACATTAAAAAAGTACACATCGCAATAGATACCTTTGGGAAACAAATACAAAAGACACAAATCAAAACCAATGTGGTTTACCAGTATCGTGAAACAGGAAATGCATAACAAGAAAATGGCATTCAAACATTATAAAAGCAAGGGATCAACATTATCATTTATAAAATACAAAGATGCCAACAAAGCCTGCAAAAAGGCAATTAAAATGGCTAAATTGGAAAACGAGAAAAGGATTGCTAAGGAGAGTAAAATTAACCCCAATTTTTTTATAAGTATATAAATGGAAAAAAGCTAAAGAGGGAAAATGTTGGGCCCTTGTTATCCCAAATGGGAAATTTGGTAAATGAGGACAGGGAAAAAGCAGACATTTTAAATACTTTTTTTTCTTCTGTTTATACTAAGGAAGAACAGATGGATGAGCCCCTGCTACCGGAAGTTACGGAACAGTCACCACAAACATGGGATTGGCTGACACAGGAAAAAGTGTTTATGCAATTAAACTCTGTTGAGATAGACAAGGCCCCAGGGCCAGATGGTATACACCCAAGGGTCCTTAGAGAGATAAGCATAATTCTGGCCAGACCAATATTTATGATCTTTAGGGATTCGTTCAGTTCAGGTGTAGTGCCAACAGACTGGCGAAAGGCGGATGTCATTCCAATATTTAAAAAGGGATCAAAATCTCTGCCTGGTAATTATAGGCCAGTGAACTTGACATCTGTAGTGGGGAAATTATTTGAAGGATTGCTAAAGGTATACACTCAAGAATACATCTTGAATCAGAATATAATTAGTAAAAGTCAACATGGTTTTGTGAAAGACAGGTCTTGTCAAACAAACTTAATAACATTCTATGAAGAGGTCAGTACAAATATAGATCTAGGTGTGGCAGTTGATGTGATCTATTTAGATTTTGCTAAAGCATTTGAGACAGTTCCACACAAAAGGTTACTCAACAAATTGAGAGAAATAGGATTGGGGGCAAATGTATGTATTTGGATTGAAAATTGGCTAAAAGATAGAACACAGAGGGTTGTTGTAAATGGTAAAGCTTCAAATTGGACCAGGGTAGTGAGCGGAGTACCTCATGGGTCTGTTTTGGGACCTCTTCTTTTTAATATGTTTATTAATGATCTCCCACTTTGTGCTGAGTGCCATGTCTCAGTGTTTGCTGATGACACAAAATTAGGTAAGGTAATAAAGACTAATCTTGATGTTTTTTCTTTACAGGAAGATTTGGACCGAGTGGGGAACTGGGCAAGAAAGTGGCAAATGAGGTTCAATATAGACAAATGTAAAGTTATTATGGGAAAAATAATAACAAAGCAACATATACGTTAAATGGTATTTCCCTGGGAAAAACTACTAACGAAAAGGATTTTGGAATCATTGTAGATAACAAACTTGGCAACAGTGCCCAATGCCAGTCAGCAGCTGCAAGGGCCAATAAGATATTTGCATGTATAAAACGAGGTATAGATTCATGGGAGGAGGACATCATCTTGCCTCTTTACAAATCAATGGTAAGACCTCACCTTGAATATGCAGTACAGTTCTGGGCACCAGTCCTTAAAAAGGATATTAAGGAACTAGAAAAAGTGCAAAGGAGAGCTACAAAATTAATAAGGGGTTTGGAGGATCTTAGTTATGAAGAGAGACTTAAAAAATTGAATTTATATACGTTAGAAAAAAGGCGTCTCAGAGGGGATATGATAACATTATATAAATATTTGCAGGGCCAATATAAAGAGCTCTCCAGTGACCTGTTCATTAACAGAAAGGTACAAAGAACAAGAGGTCACCCCCTCAGACTGGAAGAGCAAAGATTTCATAGGCAGCAAAGGAAGGGATTCTTTACGGTAAGGACAATAAAATTATGGAACTCACTGCCAAGAGAGGTAGTGCTAGCAACTACAATAGATGCATTTAAAAATGGTCTGGATGTTTTTTCAGAAAAGCAGAACATACAGGGCTATTAATAATAGAATAAGCATTAATAATAGAGCTTTTTGATCCAAGGAGAAATCTGATTGCCCTTTTGGAGTCAAGAAGGAATTTTTTTTCCCCCCAGGAGGCAACATTCGAAAAAGCTTCCTTAGGGTTTTTTTTTTGCCTTCTTTTGGATCAAAACGCTGTAATGATAGGTAGAAGGGTTGAACTTGATGGACTTGTGTCTTTTTTCAACCTAAATTCCTATGTTACTATGTTACTATGTTACTATGTATTAATCAGAGGGTTTTCTCCTTGGAAGAAAGCATACACTTTTGGGTCTATTCACAAACATTTGACTTTGGAGGTTGACTTTCATTCTGAAACATCCACATTAAAAATTAATGGGAGGCGAAAGGCTTAAATTGATGTTAAGAAGCCCCCTTCTTGAGCAAGCTCAGTTAAAGGTGCTAAGAATGTTTGTTGAACTACAGTCGACTGCAGTTCTTTGTGTTGGGACATCCAGACAAGAGGAACTGAGTGTAGCAAGTTTCAGGTATATATGTATTTAGCAATTTCAATGTCAATTAACCATTTTAAAATACATTATTTTATGTACTTTTACCCTAAAATGTACAATTCTACAAATCTCATTTGGAAAAATTGAAATCCCTACATCTTGGAAATAATTTCAGAGTTAATTTTAATAAATTCAGAGCTATGAGAACAGGGGGAATCCTATGCTTTCTCAGGCCAAGTTTCCGGAAGAATCTTCAAACTTAAATGACCCAATTTGAAAGTCCAAATGTTGTTAAAATTTCCAAAATGTGGACAATTTGGGGCTACTTTAGAGCTACATCAGTAGACTTCTAATTTATTTGTGAGCAAAACTTAAAAATCCTTACTTAATCTAACAACTTTATCAAGGGATATGGTTTATAAATGTCCTTTGGAGATAATAGTTATCTGGTAACGAGGTGCTAATCTCAAGGAAATACTCTGTGTGCAGATAGAAGATCTCTAGAGGTTTCCCTTTTTTTTTTATTTAAGATGAGCAAAATCAAGGTTGAGATTGTAGTGACCCTCATTCCTGTCAGTGTGTAAGTTGACGACCGTACTGGTGGATTTCATAAAATATTAGTCATTGTAAAAGTCATCAGGAACATCAGAGCCATGGTAAGTCTTTCGTTTGAGCCGAAGAAGTCAGCACTGTAATAATTGCAGGGTTAAATGCATTGTATGTGTATATATATATATATATATAATGTTTTTATTATTTTACTTTTTGGTTTTATTTAACTTTAAATATGTTACAGAAGAAATAAGACAAGTCTTAAAATGTCTGCACTAACTTCTGGGCATGGAGATGTCTGTATCAATCATGTTGTAACACCGCATAATGTTAACATGCAAGTTCAGTTGAGATAAGGGCAATACTCCTTTATAGTCTGTGTTTTCCAGGAAACCCTCTATGCTCCAGTTATAATGCATGTAGAATGTGGGCTTAAGATACACACGTCTTGAATGGTTTATCTTTGTGGTTACATCACAAACACAAAGATCTGTATCTTCAAGGATTAAGGAAAGCATGCATTTCATGGGTGCAAGATGTAACAGGATTTTCTTTAAATTGATTCTATCGCTTAACATATGTCTCCTCGATATGGTGGGTCTTCTATCATGGGCAATTGTAACCCACCATACAACAAAGACATTTTCCTCCTGCATACTATCATTAAAGCAAAGAGATATCTGTAATTATGTGCACAAGGTTAGCTACAAATAAAAGACAGCCAGACAGTACAATCTGTCAAGGGGACATTTATACCAATTTAATTTTCTCACGGAGCAAGGTTCCATATAAGTGCAGATAGAGGAATTAAGGAGATACAAGTGCAGGTTGAGACATTTATTCTTACAATAATGTCCTAAACTGGCTACTTCTTTGCAAAATCTAACTTTAAGTGAAAAATCCTTAACATGCACCCTAAGCATCCTCCTTTCTTATTTCTTTCATCTTGATATCTTAGACCTTAAACATCATATCTACCTTCTTCTTTCATCTTGGTGTCTTGGACCTTAAATGTATGTTCTGTCTTATCCTTACATCTTGTTGTCCTGATCTCATATTCATTTTTTTCTTGCTTAGAAACTGTAACTGTAATGCACATGAAAATCTACCATGATTATCTCTATCACCACCAGGAGACAAAAAAGCCTTCTCCATCTTACTGTGGAGTAACCTCTTTGGTCATTATTTATGTGATTCTTATACTTGAGTTCATACTAGCTGGTCACTGTTCTTTACAAATGGGGAATATGTGTATTCTGGAATGTAGACATCATGAAGGTGTTGACTGGTGATTGGCAGACCAGAACCATTTTTCTGAAGACAACCCAACATTCTAGTCATTAGTTAACTGATAATGTGTGTACAAATCTTTGAGATCACTTTAATCCTTATTTAGTCAAGTGAATGAAGATGCTCAATATACTGTTCTGATATTTTTAAGACTTTAAAAGAATAATAGGTTATTATTTCACATAAAGGTTGATGGATAATAATAATGATGATAATAATAATACGAAGAATACTAATAATAACAAAGTGTTACACCATTCAGATATTCTCTTATTTCCAAGTACGTTCTGGGGATGTGACTTTGCCCCATACCCAGGGAAAGATAAAAGAGGTAACATGACAAGAAGCCTGGGAAATTCTACCAGAATATATAGAGTCTACAAATCTAAGAAAATGCATATATTTTTTTTTAAACGCTGTATAGCCAGTTATGCTGTATTTGCACCATGCATCCTGTGACAGGCTTAGTGCACAAGTAGTTTTCTGTTCTCTGTTTGCATTACATTATATCACTATTTATTTATACAGCACCAACAATTTACGCAGCACATTTACAGAGCATAAAAAAGGTTACAAACAATATTAGACAAACATGTTGAGACTAAAACATGAGGTTCAAGCTTAGAATCTAGTGGGAATGGTGGTCACGAGAAACATAAGGTGAGTGAAGTTGCAGGAGGAAAGGTGGGGGAGGGGAAAACAAAGTACACTTTGACAATGGAAGAAATTGTGGAACTTTGACTGAGGAGTGAGTCACACCATAGGTTACGAATTTGATAATGTAGGTGGGTGCCATGGTAGCCTACACACTCCAGCCATATAGAGCTTTAAAAATCTTTGTAGATTGAAGTTTAGTGAAGTAGTAGTAAAGTGAGTGAAGTGGGTGTAATATTGCTAATAATAGGGTTTAGAGGGGGAAGGTTTCAAGGTGGTTGATTGAGGGGTCAAGTATTATCTGATGAACAAAACCAACAACGAAAATTAACCCAGGAGTGCGAGGGATGTGGGGAAGGTAGGCAGGTCATTAAACAGGGTCTTTTTGCTGATGGTGGCTTTGAGTATAGGTCCAAGAGACTGGCAGTGAACAAAAAGCTATTAATCTCATGTAAGCAGGCTGAGATGTCAAGAAAATGGAGACTGACAGAGATAGTAGAGAAAGTAATTAAGAGAGAAACAGATACATTTAAGAAGTTTGAAAATAATACGTTTCAAATTGCATAAACAAGAGGGTATAGTATACAAAATACAGACAGAGAAAAATGAGCATAAAGTCCAAAGGTGTTTTCTGGCTGTATACTTCTGGAACCTGTATGGGTCAGTCACATTCTTTTTACAGAGGGTTGGTGGTTCTATAGTGGCTTTGTGAATGGGGTCAAGAGTCTGCAGATATTTGAATCGTATTGCTCCTCTTTGGCTGCTTGCATTTTGCTATCCAGGGGTTAAATGGGTGGAGGCTTTTTATGGATTTCCTCCAAGACTTCAAAAAGGTTTTGATAGCAATCTAGACTGTTTGTTTGAAGTACAAAGTAGGTGAGGTTATGGTCTCTTCATGCTTAGAGTGTGCTAGGACATGGTGGGTGAGCTTAATTATGCTTATTGTGCAAATTACACTGAGCTTGCAGCATGCACACGCCTATTGATTGAGCATTAGATTAATAATGATTATCCTTTCTTTTAAGGAAAAACACATGTTTATTATCATGTTAGAACAAGTGGTAATGTTTATCGTCTTTTGTTTGCATAATAGATTCATGTAAAAAATGGCACAATGGTGGAGGAGTTTTGGATTGCTGGATTCAGAAATAGCCACAGACTGACATTTTTACTATTATTTCTGTTCCTTATCATTTACAGTGTTACATTGTGTGCAAATGCAATGATTATTTTATTGGTGTCCACATCCCGTTACATCTACTCCCCCATGCACTTCTTCCTCAGTCATTTGTCTTTCAATGACGTCCTCCTTACCACCACCATCGTACCTCAAATGCTCCACATTATCTTAGAAGAAGGAAGTAATGTGTCCCTTGCTGCCTGTTTCTCCCAATTTTACTTCTTTTCCCTTTCAATTGCTAATGAGTGTTTGCTCCTGACAGTGATGTCCTACGATCGATATTTGGCCATCTGCAACCCATTGCGTTATTCCTCCATCATGGACCTCGGGCATTGTCTTCGCCTGGTCATTTTATCTTGGGGATCTGGGATAGGATTTCCATTGCCGAGCACTTTTATGTTTGCTGAAATGACATTTTGTGGTTCCAACGTCATGGACCATTTCTTTTGTGACTCTGTCGCCATCATAAAACGTTCCTGCACAGACACCTCAATGTTTGAAATGGGCAATGTTATTTTGTCTATCCCAATAGTTTTCTTCCCGTTAATGTTTATCACAATCACTTATATCAAAATTGGACCCTCTATCTTCAAGATTTCCACGACTACTGGGAGACAGAAAGCCTTCTCCACTTGTACCTCCCACCTTAGTGTGGTATGCCTATATTATGGTACCCTGGTCATTAATTATGTGGTTCCATCCAAAGAGTTGTCACTGGGTATCCAAAAGTTTATTTCTGTGCTTTATACTATGTTGACTCCATTGTTGAACGCCATTATATACAGTCTGAGGAATGAAGAGATCAGAAGAGCACTGCTGAGATTTATGTTGAGAAAAAGGCAAAAAAAGCTGTAGAATCTGCTTGATGCTAAAATATGCAAAATTACTTTTTGGTGGTTCTGGTAGCCTATTCCCACTTCCATCCTACATTGCTATGCCACTGGAGCCCAATAATTGCCCAATCAGCCACTCCATTTTTTTGCTATTGATAGTTTAATTACAGTTAAAATGTGTAGCATGATTTTGCCTATTTGAGGGAATTCCAGTTATGTTAAGGCTTTGACTAGAGACAATTCACAGTCCAGCCCACCGAGTTGAACAGAAATATTGATGCTTTTCCCCAAAGAGGCCTTAATATTGGGCATTTCAACCATATACATAAGTAGTCTTTGGGCTGAGCCCCACATCTCCAGCAGTTTGGCTCGACGTCTGGGTAAATCTTCACCAGCATGGTGGGTACCAAATACCACATATTAAATAATTTCTAGCGTAGTAAATTCAAATTTAAACAGTGGATATTTTTATATATTAAAGATATATCCCACTAATTTCTTGAAATCCTAATTTGAAGCTCTTTTTCACATTTTACAATTGCTGGGGGGATCACTCTATTATCTGCCTGCATTCTGCATGAATCAAGATCTTCCCAACTTCATATGCTGCCCTATTCGGGCTGATCACCTTCAATTAATTCCACAAAAGTCCTGTTATTATCATATATTTGAAGATGTCCTCATCAATCATAGAAACATAGAATGTGTCGACAGGTAAGAACCATTTGGTCCATCTAGTCTGCCCAATTGTATTGGTGTCCACATCCAGTTACATCAATCACATGATAATGTGCTTTGAGGTCAAGGGAAGACCTTAATTCAGTACCTACTATCAGGTCTGCTGGGAATTTGATCCCCTTATTAATCCAGACTAGAATGTCTAGATCTTCCATCAGATTCATCAGGCTCAATGCTGGTAGACCCGGTATCTGCTTGTTATCCAGCCCTATTTTTTTTTTTTTAATGTTCCTGTTTTTTACCAACACATATTTTCACCCATTAGGTAACATTTTGTCTCTGCTACATTCCTTATTTCAATTTTTTTTCCTTCTTTCATTATCTGTTCTCAACCCTGAACAATGAATAATAACGTTCAACAAGACTCCTCATCTATCCGTGCACTGAAACTCCTACCTGACCTGGTAAAGGCACTGGCAGATCTATTACTTGATATACGTGTGGTCAAATACAGCTTGTACACCATGCAAGGCAGGCCTAGGTCATCACTTAAATCTCAGGGGCTCCACCATCCATGAAATGAGGGACTTTTGCTGCAGAAAATCTATCTGATCCGCTGCTGGAATCCAATCCTCCTTGCACATCAAAATCATTATAAAGTGTTAACAAGTTATTATTTAATACTAAATAAGTTAATGTTGCTGTCCTATCAAAATTGCATTCTTATTCTCTTCATAAAAAAAAAATACTAGATTTTTGTGCTGCACTTCTTCATGAAGTCATTTCTAGATATAATAGTCTTAATTTTGTCTTCAACAATCATAATAGACTGGTAGACTGCCTAGTAGACTACACTGCCTGGTGAAAAAATTGGCTCTCAAATTTTCCAACTGAGTTTTGTAGTCATACAACTACACTGCAAAGATGAGTAGGCAGGACAATCCATGTGTGTATGATCCCGCATAAAGATGAGTAGGCAGGATAATCCATGTGTGTATGATCCCACAGAAAGATGAATAGGCAGGACAATCCATATGTGTATGATCCCACAGAAAGATGAGTAGGCAGGACAATCCATGTGTGTATGATCTGACAAAAACATGAGTAGGCAGGACAGTTCATGTGTGTAGGATCCGGCATAAAGATGAGTAGGCAGGACAATCCATGTGTGTATGATCCCACAGAAAGATGAGTAGGCAGGACAATCTATTTGTATATGATCCCTCAGAACTAGTCTTCCAGCAGGTTGCTACTTTACTCATACCACCCATGAAATGAGTGATGCATAAAACCTCAATCAAGTAGATGTATTGTCTCCCTTGATATACATCTAATATCCACTGGCATTCAATCTTCATTCTCTAATAGCATTACCTTCTTCTCTCCTAAAGAAGGGCCATCTTGAAACGGACTAAGAATTTAATAAAAATAAAAATTCACAACACTCATTTTGAAGCCAAACCTTGCCCAAGAGAATAATCATATTCCTTGAAAAGTGCTCATTCACTCGTACATTATGTCAAAGGTCATCAAAATGGACTATTCTGGTTAGAAAATAAATAGTTTTTACTACAAGTTATTGGACTTTGAATCCTTCAGGATTCATGTTGCCAGTGTAGATAAACTCCCTCCTTCAAATGTAAACACCGGTATCACTGGTACAAGAAGGGGGGAGAAATCACATACACCGCACTTCACAGTACAAAAATAATACAGGGAGCCTTAATTGGCACAGTGAATAAGATAAAACCAATTAACCTGATTGTATTTGTGTAGTCCCACAGTCTGTGGAGCTGGTTTTACAGCCGGTATGAAGATGCGCAGAATTATGCCACTAGAGGCAGACAAAAACATCACATTGAAAGAAAAAGGAAAAAACTAGAGCTATTGACCCTAGATCTATGGTTAGGGTTACAGTTAGGGTTATAGTTACCTTTAGCGTTAGTGTTACAGATGGGTTAGGGTTAGAATTAAGGTTATTACAAAGGATAGATTTAAAAGTGGGAGTAGATTTAGGGTTAAATTTCGTATTAGGGTTGTCTTCAAAAGGTCTCTGTATGAGAGAATGATTAAGAAACAAAAAACATTACTATTGATTATTGCTCTATAACTTGCAAACAACTAGAAAAACATAGCAACATTGGTATTTATAAAATTAAGACAAATATTAGAAAACCATATAGATGGGGTCTCTTATACTCATTGTAATTGTATACAGATTGTCAGGGCAGAGTTAGAAAAAGTGGATTTTGTGCATTTGTTCATCGTATTTTTTAAAGTAAATTATATCATATGCTGTAATTAATGGTATAAAAATAAAGCCTCATTTGTCATGAACATGAAAGAAAATCACAGTTAAGCAAGCATATGACAAACATATTACAAGAATAAAGGAAGGTACATCACATGCAGCATAGAACTCTGTCACTAAGGGGTTAAATAATACTCTACTGTAATCAGTTGCAGTTTCTCACATTTTTACACCTTTAAAAAATCCCTAAAAAATAATTATTTAGGGTAGAGTATCAACTAACTAATTGAATAACTCCTTTTTGAGTTTACGATCTTACCTGCTTTAGCTCCACTATTCCACCACTACTGGGTGTCCTAATGCATTGCTAGATGTATATGAAGATCACATATATATCAACCCTTTACATACTAAGATTATCTTGACCTCATGGACGAAAGGGGACCAAGATTTCTCCCCAATCCCAGGGACAGTTCTCTTCCATCAAACTCCCACAGCAACTTCTAAGTGTAAACAGTCTTTCATGATCCACCTCCTTAACATGGTCAAGGCACTGTGTACATTTTCCACTGAAAACAGACCTCCGCACACTCTTACCTGGAATGATTATACAAAGTGGAATTTGTTTTATCGATGGAAGACTTTTTACAAGAGCCAGACCAGCCAACATGGCTACCACTGGAAGTTTTGGTCAGTATTACCTGATTTAGACATGTTCAGGGACCTCACCTTTACATAAATCTTGTTTGTTGAGTCACATGCTGTATGGTGTCCTTTACAGAATAACACATTTAGAAGCATCCTACTCAACTTGGTATACAAATGCCTTGTACTTCCTTCCCTCCTGTTCCCTAATTGTGACCTTTTTTTGTTTGTTTTTTACCAGTTTATTCTTAATTGTTGATTATTTGAATTCTCTATTTTTAAAAATCTACTACAATAAAATTAATAGAATAAATTATGACTTACAGATTTATTGCACTTTTACCTTTTGAATAACAAGACCCACTTATTCCACATGCAGACTATAAATCCATTTGGGCAGTATGCTCCTCACTTTGTAGTCTGCTATGACTAGCTTTCTTATTCATATGTTTTTAGGTATAACCACGGTAAAACTCGGAGATTCAGAGAACCTCAGCTCATCTGAAGGACACAATCTTGTAGTGTTGCTTGACAATTATCTCTCACTTAAATACCAGATTTTTATCCCCCACCAACTAAAACTAACCCCCTTCACCCAACACATCTGTCACTTCTCACTTTGTGCCCAGAGTGCGCAAAAAAATCAGGCTCTCTGGCATTCTGCCATATTGTTTTCTCCATGAATGTCTGTTTATTTGTACTATTATTATGTTTACCCATTTGTAAAGCACAAAAAAATTGTATGGTGCTCCTTATAAACAAAAATGTCTTGTAAGGAATTAATAGTATAGGCCATTTTAATGATGTTCGTGTTATGCAGGTAACAAATATAATATGTGTTGTTAGTATGTTATTTTAAATAAAGTACTTTTATTTTATTAATGTAATTTTATTTAAATGCTTACACTATAGTAATAAAAACCTCCAAACAGTCTAAACCACACTGAATCAAACTG
Organism: Pelodytes ibericus; assembly: GCA_036172795.1. NCBI lineage: Eukaryota > Metazoa > Chordata > Amphibia > Anura > Pelodytidae > Pelodytes > Pelodytes ibericus. The sequence goes on along the minus strand of CM069858.1, from coordinate 222,087,765 downwards.
ATTCTCTTGTCCATAATTAGGCATTAGTCTCTTGGAACCACTCGCCCTATAGCTAAGAGATTTCATATCAACCTCTTGAGCATTCTTTTTTACAGCTCAAAAAGTATAAGAGGCAGATTGTATCCATCACAGTCACATGTTTTAGCTCATCAATATCCCGTCATTTTTGGGAGAATTCTGGCAAAAAGGAAGACATCAGGAAACCTTCAAAGACATGGTAATATCTCTTGCATAATTTCATGATCTAACAATCCTGGGGAATTTTTTTTTTTAAAAGGGAATAGGCATTATATTTGAATATGTACATCGATATTCTTTACAAATCCCCCCTGTTTATAGAATGCAAAACTAGTCATAAAACGTATGGTTTAAGAGAGTTGAGGTGTGATGAACATTTCATGTCACTGGTTTAATTATGAATTAGGCAGGTGGTAAAGACGATCTGCGTCATGCATTGATAACCCCTTCATGGTGTTGTGAAGGATTATCCTACCATGAAAGTTCTCAAGGACTCAAGGGCAAGTCCATTAAAGATTAGGCTCCTGTGCTCCGTGGACTACACGGCTTCTTGTTACTTGTCGTCTCCTCGTTACTGCGTCTGAGAACCAAAGAGTGGCAGGTCAGTGGTACATAGTGCAGTCAGTAAAAAATTATGAATGTTCACCCTTCCCATTCCAGAAGGTTACCGTGAGCAGTGTCCTTTATACTTCGTGGTGATCATTTTATTTCCCCACAACTTTTCTAAATTTTTCTTTTGACATTTTAGCTTTTTTAATATTAATTTCTGTTAACTGCAGACCCGTGGAATAGGTCTGATCATTTTAAACAACTAAGTACTGCTTTTTTTTTTTTCCTATCTATTTTGTTAAATGGGTAAGCATCACACTAAACCGAGAAAGTATGGTGAAAATACGTATTTTTAAAAATATTCCTCGCTTTTATATTTTTTTAATAAGAAATTGCAGATGATACATATACATATGTGAAATCCAGAGAAAGCTCTAACTGTACTTTTAAAAACAACATATAACTGGTATGTATGAGTTAACCGCTTCGTAACCGATAATGGTCCTGGACCGTCATAGGGAAAAAGCTGGCATACCGCGATCACGCTAAAAAAGACATGGCTAAGTGTCTCAATACCGAGACACTTCAGCCATGTCCATTGAATCCCTCCTGGAAACATCTGGGCACTGTGACAGCTAATCACAGCACCCAGGTGTTAATAACTGTCAAAGCAGGTGCCTGCTTTGACAGCTATAGTCTCTTCCTGCTCCACGGCGAGCAAGTCTCCTCCTGGTCCCCCCCCAAGCACCTTCAGCCCACCCCCTCCCAAGGATTTTTTAATTATTTTATTTTTATTGTGCTAATATTTTCCCTTGGGTTAGGGTTAGAGTTAGAATTAGGGTTTGTACTAACCCTAACACTAGGGCTAAGGCTAGAGTTAAATAAAAATAAAAAAAAGTAAAAATAAATATTATAAAATTATAAAAATAATAATACATTTTATAAAAATAAGAAGTTATTCCGTAGAAGACAAGCAACATGCTATGTCTGTCTGTGGTCCTCTAGGGATATTTTATTTTAGGGGGAAAAAAAGACTGCTAGTGGGGCCAGTGCTTTGCATAGGGGCCCGCTGCAGCAGGATATATGATTCATGCAGCCACAGGGTAGCAAGGATAGCAACAATCTGTGCTTCCTACTATAGACTACATTTCCCATGATGCTAAGGTAGCTTTTTGCTGGCCAATCATGATAGGAAGTGAAGTCCACAAGCATTACATAATAAATACACATTATAAAGCTGCAATGACTGTATCCTAAATTTGGCCAGTGTGGGGTACCGCTATACTCAGGGAAGTAGTTGAACATATATTGGGGTTTTGTTTGGCAATAAACTAGAACAACCCCTTTAAATTCATACCTAAAGTTCAAAGTGTGTGGAAATAAAACACACACAAAATTACTACACCAAAACTTGTCAAAGATTGGTGGTAAAATGACTGAATGAAAAATGTCAAAATACCCCAAGTTGAATACCCTGGGATGTCTACTTTATAAAAATGGGGGGGGGGGGGTATTCAGGGTTCATAACAGATATTGGTGTTACAATTTTTTTTTTTAAATGGTGTTTAAACACCTATATACTACTTTTATTTATTAACCTATAACATGCAAAAAAAAAAGCAAACAACATAAACATTGGGTATTTCTAAACTCACAACCAATATTAGAATCTATTTAGCAGTTTTTTTTTCATTAGCTTTTGGAGCTTATTAAAAGATTTTACAAAGAATATTCAGAAATCTTTTTTTTTTTTTTCTTTTAAATGTTAACCATATTTTACTATTTTTTTCATAATACAATAAATGATATGAACAAAATGATGATAACAAAAGAAAGCCCTTCTTGTCCTGAACAAAAAAAAACTATTTATAATTTGAGTGGGTACAGCAATTGACAATGAAGAAAATTAAAGCTAAACACAAGTAGTGTTAAACTCCTCAGTAGTGTTAAAACAGCCTTGGTCACTAACGCACACCATTCCAAAAACAGTCCAGTCATGAATGGGTTAAATGAAAAAAAAAAAAATAGGAAAATGACCTTTAATAAAAAAATATATAAAAATTGGAGGAATCATTCTGGTCTTTGACACGCTAAAAACCCTTGGTCCACAAGGTATTACATTTTCAATATCGAAGAAATGTTCATCTCATCTCAACTCACTTGCACATCACTTTTAATAAATAAAGGTTTGGGTTAACATTATTAACCCCTTGACGACAAAGGACGTGCCAGGCACGTCCTGGGAGAAACTCCCTTAACGACAAAGGACGTGCCTGGCACGTCCTTCGGTGAATCAAGCGGTTTTCGCGATCAACGATCGACATCGAGGCAATAGCCAGCACCGAAATTTCTATTTCGGGATCCCCACGATCGCCCCACGGAGCGATCGTGGGGAGCCATATTGACGGAGCATGCTGCTCCGTCAATATGGCTAAGTCCTCTGCCGGTCTTAGCTTCGGAAGTGAAAGTAACTTCACTTCCGTCGCTCTGAATATGCTACTTAAAAACACTATTTTTGGTTTTTGCCCCATAACTCGCAAAAAAATACCGAAAAATATGGAAACATGCATATTTTTGAACTCGGGAGAACATTTAGAAACTATTTAGACGGGGTCTTTTTTAATGATTTTATTTGTGTAAATTATATTTTAGGTCAAAGTTAGAAAAAGTGTGTTTTTTTAAATTTTTCATCATATTTTATGATTTTTTTTGTAGTAAATTATAAGATATGATGAACATAATGTTATTTAATGAAAGCCCTTCTTATGACGATAAAAACAACATTAAATTTGTGTGGGTACAGTATGTGAGAAAGAAGAAAATTACAGCTAAACACAAACACCCCAGAAATGTCAAAACAGCCATTGTCACCAAGGGAAAGTCAAGGTGAAAATGTCTTGTCATTAAGGGGTTAAGCAATACAATATAAAAAATGATTAGACATTATCTACACATTGCATTAACAAAACTGCAAGCAAATGCCTAAATTAGGAGAAAAATATGTTTTAAATGTGTCTCCTGCTTATGACTGTCAGGCCCCTGACTATTGCCATATGTCGGGAACGTGACCAGGGTGTTAGAGACACAGGGCCTGGTGCTGGGTAACTGCAATCCATCAGTGGTTTGAGACTACCAAGTTTATGCAGCCATGTTCCCAGGTCCTGTGAAGCAACTGTGGAATCCAGTGATGCCTAGGGGATAAGTGAAGTGCAAACATCTTGCAGCAAGCATGGAGTATAACTAAAACAGGTTAGCAGTATAAAGCAAAGAGATGAGCCAAGCAGAGCAAAACAAGTACAAAGGAACTGAGGCTGAGCAGAAATACATAGTGCAGGGCTGCAGGACAGAGCAAGGTGCAAAGGACGAACTAAAGCATACAAGTAAGGGCAAAGGATAAAACATAACTACATAACTAAGGAGACATAAAGAGATACATATATAACACAGAACAACATACAGAGAACAGGGAAAGGAACACAAGGGAATGAGGAGCTGAGATCCTCAGACGCTTCATAAAGGAGACCAAGCTGAACATGGGGTTAGGGGAGAGGAGCTGAGATCCTCAGGTGCTTCAGGGAGAAAGGATAAGGGAACAAGGGTAATTTTTTTCTTTTTCACATACAGTACCCACACAAATTATATGTTGTTTTTATCGTCATAAGAAGGGCTTTCATTAGATACCATTATGTTCATCATATCTTATAATTTACTACAAAACAAATCATAAAATATGATGACAAATTTAAAAAAAAAACACTTTTTCTAACTTTGACCTAAAATATAATTTACACAAATAAAATCATTAAAAAAGACCCCATCTAAATAGTTTCTAAATGTTCTCTCGAGTTCAAAAATATGCATGTTTCCATATTTTTCGGTATTTTTTTGCGAGTTATCGGGCAAAAACCAAAAATAGTGTTTTTGGGCTTTTTCCTATATTGATCTTTTGACCCCAACCCGAACCCAAAATTTAACCCTAACACTAAATTTAACCCCAACTCTAATCCTTATTATATCCCTTAATATTTTTTAACTTTAATTTAATTTTAACCCTATCCCTTATGCTAAAAAATATTTAATTTTAACCCTATAGGCTAATATAGCTAAATAACCTGTTTTTAATTAATTAAATATGTATTTTAAATTTTTTCCATTGCAATGCTACTAAACTACCACTAGGGGTAGTCAAGTAGCATATTCAGAGCGACGGAAGTGAAGTTACTTTCACTTCCGAAGCTCAGACCGGCAGAGGGCTTAGCCATATTGACGGAGCAGCATGCTCCGTCAATATGGCTCCCCACGATCGCTCCGTGGGGCGATCGTGGGGGTCCCAAAATAGAAATTTCTGTGCTGGCTATTGCCTTGATGTCGAGGCAATAGACCAGCACTGTTATAGCGGTTTTCGCGATCGTTGATCGCGAAAACCGCTTCATTGACTGCAGGACGTGCCAGGCACGTCCTTTGTCATTAAGGGAGTTTCTCCCAGGACGTGCCTGGCACGTCCTTTGTCGGCAAGGGGTTAATTATGGCCATAACATGAAGCTTGCCAACCATGGCAAGTCCCTACACTAAAATTGAATAGCAAACTAATAACAATACACAGAAATACAAACATAGAAAACACCTGCAGAGCTTAAGAAAACAAACACAGTAAATGGGTGTGGTTCCATTTATAGAGGAACTAAGCAAGAGGAAACAAAGAAAACCTGGAAAGGCGCAATAGAATAACAGAGAGCAATAAACCTAGAAATGGATCAGAGCAGAAACGAAAGTAACAGAAACATGAGAGTTTAACAGGGAATCAGGATACAGGACATAAGAGCAGACTTAGCCTACAATTACATGAGCAACCTCCGGAGGCGACCAGCAATACTGCTTTGCTGGATAAATTATTTAAGGGAACAGAAGTTATCACACATACAGATTCCCTGGTCATATATCACGGAGTGCTCACTGGTAGGAACTACTCTGGAACAGGGCAGGATCCAGACTGTATCCAGATTGGCAAGGTGCCACTCTGGGGGAGTACCAGTTGGTGGTCAAGCAAGGGGAGGGTTGCCACTTTGTGGGAGCACCACTCTGTGACCGAGCAAGAGAAAGGTTGCCACTCTGTGGTGGATACTACTATGTGGCCGAGCTAGAGAGGGATGCCATTCTGTGCAGGGATACCACTATGTGGCCAAGCTATTGAAGGGTTACCCCTTCGTGGGAGCACCACTCTGTGGCCAAGCGAGAGAGGGATGGACAAGGTACAGGTATGCAAAACAAAGGTTGGAACAAGAATAGGTAATAAGCAAGACAGAAAGGAAAGCAAAACCAGGAGCGAGATTAGAAGATAAACACGCAAGCAAAGCAAAAGTACACTGAGATCACTGGAAAAACTTGGATGAGTCTGCAAACTGGGCGAGGGCCTGTGGCATGGTATGCAAATGATTTGCCTTTCAACACATACAATGCCACAGGTGATGTCATAAGCAGGAGACTCCACGGACACATTTAAAACACATTTTTCTCCTAATTTAGGCATTTGCTGCAATTTTGCTAATACAATGTATGGATCATTTTCAATCATTTTCTATCCTCTACATGAACAGTAAACACAATATGCAGGTGATACAGTCCCTTTAAATAGACAGGTTTTAACCCCTTAGTGACAAGACATTTTGACTTTCCCTAGGTGACAAGGGCTGTTTTTACATTTCTGGGGTGTTTGTGTTTAGCTGTAATTTTCTTCTTTCTCACATACTGTACCCACACAAATAATATGTTTTTTTTTATCATCAGAAGAAGGGCTTTTCTAGATACCATTCTGTTCATCATATCTTAAATTTTACTACAAAAAAAATCATAAAATATGATGAAAAAATAGAAAAAAACACTTTTTCTAACTTTGACCTAAAATATAATTTACACAAATTGTTTTGCGAGTTATGGGGCAAAAATGAGAAATAGTCGTTTTTGTTTTTTTCATATATTGACCTTTTGACCCCTACCCAAACTCTAAACTTAACCCTAACCCTAAATTTAACCCCAACTCTAACCCTCATGCTAACCCATAATATATTTTAATTTAATTGTAACCCTATCCCTTATGCTAACCCTAATTTAATTGTAACCCTAGCTGCTATTCTAACCCTAACACTAGATTTAAGCTAATTGAGTCTTTTTTTTGTTCATTGCCATGTTGCTGACTGCTTCTAAGGGCACGTATTCAATATGGTGCCCACAATCACTCTGTGGAGCGATCATGGGTGTACCAGATCTGGAATTTCGACATCGAGGCAATAGAGCAGCACTATCAAAGTGGTTTTCATGATTTTTGATTGTGAAAACCACTCTATTCACCGCAGGATGTGTCAGGCACGTCCATTGTCCGCAACGGAGTAACCGGCTTGACGTGCCTGACCCGTCCATTGTCACAAACGGGTTAATGAAAGTGTATAGTTTGGCCTTATTTGCTTGTATAGCTATATCAGGGGGGCAGACATCTTGGGTACGATATTCCTTCAGCTGAGCCCTCTGACCCAGGATTCTGAAAAAAATGTCATCCCTCAATAAACTTGTATAAGTGGAGATGTTTCAATAAAGGTACATTATTTGTATTCTTTCATTAAAACATTTTGATTTAAACTATCTGTGCTTGATGCAATCTTTCAAGCAATTTCTCATAGAAAACCTTTTCTAAAATTATTGAAAAATTAATAAATAAATACAAATATTTGATTTAATGTCCTGCCTCTCAACATTTAGATAAATATGTAGTGAACCTATTCCTTGCCTTTTTAATGTTTTCTTCCATGGTTGCTTCAAATCTGGAACCAACCCATTTTGCCTTCTGACTGATATTGGGACATATTGAGAAATTATTTCTCAAATAAGTTACTCATAGTTAATAGACAATTATGATAATTTTCTGTCTGCTTCTTCCATTGCTGCATTTCTCCAAGTGACTTACCTTTTTTTCAATTTATTTACATGGAAGTAGGACATGTTTAAGAACACATCAATTGTGGAGGAATTTTGGCTCGTTGGGTTTGAAAATGTCGGCCATTATAAGATTGTATTCTTCCTTCTCTTCCTGGTAAATTACATTGCTTCGCTATCCACAAATATCATGATTATTGCATTGGTGTCCATCTCCCATCACATCTACTCCCCCATGTACTTTTTCTTGGGTCAACTGTCCGTCAATGACATGATGCTAACCACAAACATTGCCCCCGAAATGCTATGCATAATATTAAATGAAGGCTCTAACATTTCTATTGCTGGTTGCTTTATCCAGTTCTTCTTTCATTCTATATCAGTAATGACCGAGTGTTTGCTCCTCACAGTGATGTCCTATGACCGATACTTGGCCATCTGTAATCCATTGCGTTATTCCTCCATTATGGACCTAAACCTTTGTACCAAGCTGGTAACTGTATGTTGGACACTTGGAATACTTTTTTCCTTCCCACACATTATCATTTTAAGTCAGATAACTTTTTGTGGTCCAAATGTCATTAATCATTTCTTCTGTGATCTGGCTCCTGTGCTCACACATTCCTGTTCAGGTTCCTTTGCTAATCAAATAGTAATTCTTGTGTTAGCTATCCTAGTATTATTTCTCCCATTTATGTTTGTGACTGTAACTTATGCCTGTATCTTCAGTGTCATTCTTCGCATCTCTACAAAGACGGGAAGACAGAAAGCCTTCTCTACTTGCAGCTCCCACCTGACCGTGGTCTGTCTATATTATGGGACACTGACATTTACTTATGTCGTTCCATCTAAAGAGGTATACTTGGGCATACAAAAATGTGCATCTGTGATGTACACTATGGTGATCCCATTGTTAAACCCTGTTATTTATAGCCTAAGGAACGAGGAAATTCGAAGAAAGTGTGTAAACTTTATCCTAAAGGAAAAGAGGTGAAAAATGTAAATTAAATTGGGTACTAGAGGTTGCATGGACTGTGTATTAATTCTTTGGACTCTCTTTCCACCATCACGTCCCATTTAAACAAATATAGGCATATTTCCTAGCGTGTGGTCCCATTTGTGTGTGTGATTATGTTTGTGTGCGCATGTGTGACCCCCCAAGATAATAAGGATTATTTCTTTGGTTATCTTCTCAAATATTCTCTCCGTTCACACTATTTTGAATGTGTTATTCTATTCAGATGTTTATCATTGTTAATGAACTCTCATTGTATGCCAGATATAAATATATGTAAAAAAAATGGGCATGAAATGCATGTAAATAAATAAATACATTGGTGTAGATAAGGGGGAGCTTTGTATGGGGTCACTTAACAATCAATGTAATTGTTAACTGATGTTTAGAATGCTGTGCTACATACACACAGTGATAATATCCTCAATTACACAATAACATGTATACATAATACATGTTGAGTACATCAGTATTCCAGGGATGCTATGTAAAACCAATATTTGTTTTAAATAATAAAGAAGAAAGACATATTTTATAGTTTAGCCAGAACCTCTTTGTAAACCATCACCATTATGGAATAGGAGAGACCCTCACATATAACAGAGCAGCAATGCTTCACTTTCATTGGCTCAAATAATTCATGCATATGAGGTTCCTTTATCAAAAATGTAGTATAGCAGCTAAAAAAAATAAAAAAAAACTATTATCAGCACTCTGAGATGTGAGATTATCACATACAATTGCAAATGTAATATACCTGTTTGGTTATGGTGGCACGAACACCTAAAATCAAGGAAGAATAAAAAACAAACAAGAAAACACTGAAACACACATATGATTAAATAGATACATACCAGTATATGTCATAAAACAACACACACATATAGTTAATCTGATGCCTTGAAGTGCTAGCCACATATACTTAAATCCCACTGGCCAGTGTGATAATATGCAATAGATACATGCAGTGTGCAACTATGCAAAATATTATCTTTACATAATTGTTTACATTTTTAAATATTTAAAGTTATTTTAATAGCACCTAGCTTAAATGAAAACATATTGGTGATTTAGTCACAATATATGGCCATATTTCTTCTCAGCCCACCACTATGCAAAAGTTCTCCAAACTTGGTGAGTCCTATCTCTAGGGTCTCATAAGGGCAGTCCAGACCTGAAATGCATGGCTAGTACCCTCTGTATGAGGAACACAGCAAACCACAGATGTACGTTTCGGCCTACGATGGACTGAACAGTGTGGTATGGCTGATGATCCTCTAGGTGCCAGCAAGCCAGGGAACCATGGCTGTGGGCATACCCTGTAACTTAAGGTGAGCAAAAAGGGGGGTGGGTGCACAAACTCACTTAGACCAGACAGCACTATAATAACCTGTTGTGTAGGATAATTCCTACTCGGGAGGGAAACTCAGTTTTTTGCTTGCTTACACCATTACAGAGGAACCACTCCATTAGCATATTAGACTAATCCCACCCATAAGGGCAATCCAGACCCAAAATGCATGGCTAGTACCCTCTGCATGAGGAACACAGCAAACGTACGTTTGTGGTTTGCTGTGTTCCTCGTGTAGAGGGTACTAGCCATGCACAGGCTATTAGAGTGCTGGCTGGTCTCGGTGAGATTGTGCTCTCACCCCATTTTGTGCTCACCATAGTGTAATTCTGTAACAGCCCAGTAATATGTTGAAAGATGCAAATTTCCAACTCAGAGTTGCTCTTATTCGAACCCAGGGCAAAGGTAAACCATATCAAATCAGTATGTCCTATATTTCCATCCAGTCCTTGTACAGGATTCAATGGATTCATCCATAGTGTATGTTCAATACAAAATAAACAAAATTCCCATTGCACAATGCTTTTAATTATATCAGAAAAACTTTAAAAACACAAGGACACAATGATTTGATCCGTAAAGAACTCTGAAAAAAATATGATCACAAGCAATGTAAATACAGCTCCTATGATTTGTAGTAAATGGAAGCCATCTGGCATTCACAAATACAAAAAAAACAAGCTCACTGGCACTAGTGAGGGTGGCTGAATCCGCTCACCCAACGTGTTTCGTTCCCCATTGAGGAACTTCCTCTTGTAACCCAGAATTGTTCCCCAGCAACTGCTTTCACTTAATGTTTAAGCCCAGTCGCTGGGTAGATTCTGTGCAGTTCAAATTGTCGCCTCGTTGTGATTGGCCAGGAGTTTAAAGCCCACTCCACATTTGGAATGAGGAAACATTGTTCTGATTCCAATTGGCTGCTCAGTTGAAGGGCAGCTTAGCTTTAGTGAAGATATGGGGAAGTCAACCGCAATTTGACTGGCTAATACAACTGCAGAGTAGGCAAAGCGCTGTGCCAACTGGTTATTGAGTTAAAGGGACCAAATCTGGATGTAGCTCCAGTTCATCTTAGCCTTAACCCCTTTATTCCCTTTGGTTGCTACTGTCAGAGGTATTGAAAAGTAATCTCGAGACTGGTATATATGAATAAAGCAGAAGCAAAGTATAACAAGATGGATGCCAGCAGCCTCCATTTTGTGACAGTTTTTGGACATCCTTCTGTGTGTTAAAATCTTATTCTGTGTCCCTGAGGATAAAAGAAAGTCCTCCACATTCCTAACTCGGTTATCTAGTATCACCGGAACAGATAGGGTGGGCATTGTTAGTTGTTTATGACTCTCATTGTATTTCTGAAGACACAGCTGTGTCTATATACATACAAGAGGTGAAGGGGGGCTTCTCTTCAGCTTGCTAGCCCACCCAAACTGACAGACACACTGAGATTACTTGGATTTTAGATTTGAAGAATCTAACAAGGGTTATTATAAACACACCGAGTTGATTCTAATCGCTCATTAAAATATATAATTATATCATACCTTCACTAATAAATATTTAAAGTATAATTAATCCTACATATTAATTAGAATATTATTTTTATTGTTTTATTAGTGTGATATACATTTTATTATAACATTTATTTAATGTGCAATGATAAGAATAAGAATATGAGAATATTTACTCCAATTTGAAATTATATTAACACTTCTATATTTCAACATATATATTTTCTCACATTATACTCACAATCCAGGTATAGCTATAAATCATGACATCATCTCATTTAAATTAAACACACCGATCCATTCAATTGGCTAGAAGTTACAGAAACAGGGTGTGAATCTGAGATAAGGTTTGGTTGATAAGTTGATACTGGAGGTTGAGAGAGTAGACCTGAGATACATGAAAAGACCTGGGGAGACTGATTTTGGGAGAGCTGCCACAAGTGGGGTGAGAGATGGGAATGTTTTAGAAATGGGCTGAGTCTCTCTCCTTCTGGGGAGGACTCAGGAATATGAGGCTTTCAATAGCACATGTTCACTATAACAATAGAAATCTCCATACCCATAGTATTGAGCTAAGTCCCAGGAGTAACTCCCATCACTCAATTCTTCAATGGAAGGAGTCTCAACTGCAAACCAACCTCTGCCGGTAATGTATAAATGTGGTGATTTGTTTCTAGCATAATCTCATTTTTATGGATGTCATTAGCATATATATTTGGGTAAATTTAACTTAAATCCCACACTTTCTGGGATCTATATGTTTTAGCCTGGTGTTTATCTGTCCAGAGGAATATCCTAGAGATATTAACAAAAGTACCATAAGTTCTTATAGTCTAGCTATTTACCCAAATATGTCATATCTAATCTCCAGAGATTATCTAAGATTCTCATTCTTAAAGTCTAAGCTAGAATACATACATTATCATTTACCGAGCAGATTAAGAAATAGCCACCTTGAGTAGTTATATGATTTAGTAATATTACCTTACCTAAGCAGCAGGGGCGTTGCTAGGTCTTCGGATGATCTGGGGCTAGAGCCCAGATGAGCTCGGTCACACACAGGGGCGTACCTAGAGCATTTGGCACCCGGGAAAGGACCCTGAGTGTTGCACCCCCCACCCCCCCACCCCATAATAAAAATGTAAGAAAACACCCACACATTTTTCAGTGTTTGAAAATTGTACAATTATAGATACCAGGAATATTGTGCCACTCAGAACCCAGTAATATTGTGCCAGTCAGATACCAGTAATATTGTGCCTTTCAGATACCAGTAATATTGTGCCAGTCAGATACCAGGAATAGTGTGCCATTCAGATCCCAGTAATATTGTGCCAGTCAGATACCAGGAATATTGTGTCATTCAGAGCCCAGTAATAGTGTGCCAGTCAGATGCCTGTAATATTTTGCCAGTCAGAGCCCAGTAATAGTGTGCCAGTCAGAACCCAGTAATATTGTGCCACTCAGAACCCAGTAATATTGTGCCACTCAGAGCCCAGGAATATTGTGCCACTCAGAGCCCAGGAATATTGTGCCACTCAGAGCCCAGTAATATTGTGCCAATCAGATGCCCAGTAATATTGTGCCAATCATAGCCCAGTAATATTGTGCCACTCAGAACCCAGTAATATTGTGCCACTCAGAGCCCAGGAATATTGTACCATTCAGAGCCCAGTAATATTGTGCCACTCAGAACCCAGTAATATTGTGGCAATCATAGCCCAGTAATATGGTGCCAATCATAGCCCAAGAATATTGTGCCACTCAGAACCCAAGAATATTGTGCCACTCAGAACCCAGTAATATTGTGCCAATCATAGCTCAAGAATATTGTGCCACTCAGAACCCAGTAATATTGTGCCAATCATAGCCCAGTAATATTGTGCCAATCAGAACCCAGTAATATTGTGCCAATCATAGCCCAAGAATATTGTGCCACTCAGAACCCAGTAATATTGTGCCAATCATAGCCCAGTAATATTGTGCCAATCAGAACCCAGTAATATTGTGCCAATCATAACCCAAGAATATTGTGCCACTCAGAACCCAGTAATATTGTGCCAATCATAGCCCAGTAATATTGTGCCACTCAGAACCCAGTAATATTGTGCCAATCATAGCCCAGTAATATTGTGCCACTCAGAACCCAGTAATATTGTGCCAATCATAGCCCAGTAATATTGCGCCACTCAGAACCCAGTAATACCCACACACACCTAGACACCCTGAGACACACACACACCTAGACACCCATACACAGTCACACTTTTTTTTTTTACTTACCTTACACTTGGTCCGTCATCCAGGACCTTCTGCCGGATGTCCGTCCACCTGACATCCGGCAAGCAGCTGACACAGCGCGACGGGGGCGGAGCTTGCACCCGTCGCGCTGTGATCTCTATGGCCAGGAGGAGAGGCTAGGGAGCTCGCTCCCTATAGCAGCCTCTCCTCCCGATCAGCCCTCACCCCCGCATGAGGTTAATCCTCCGATTCTGGGACTGTGTCCCAGACGGAGGAAAGCTCACCGGGGGATTTTTTTTATATTTATAGCCCTGGAGTCTCGGGGCTAAAGAATACTTTAGCCCCAGAGTCTCCATTCGGGGCTATGAAGGGGGGACTCGGGGCTATAGCCCCAGTAGCCCACCCCTAGCGACGCCTCTGCTAAGCAGAGTATATGCTGGTAATTTGTAGGTAATTATGGTGTACTGTCATTAACCATTTTAAATACTAATCATAATCAATGTAGGTTGTATTTAAATAAAATGCATGGCCATCTTGTGGTCAGAAATGTAACTGCATAGTAAATTATTCTACATGCATGTTGATACAGGTACAGAGCTGCATAATTCATGTTTTGTCCTACTTATGTTATAAGTCATACATGTGAATAATGATTAACATCTATTGATACTGTATTTTGTTGTTATGCTATTTTGCTTACTGTTTGATCTTTATTCTATATCCAATAAATTCATTATTATTTTATTAATAATTGTTGCATTGTATTTACTTTGTAAAAACGTCATCCAAACTCTCTATATACATAACGAATTCTTGATATGGGTATTTTTGGTCGGACCCATATATATGAATCATCAATTTTCATATTTTTTATGATTCATAATTAATAACTCATATTCATATTTTTATGGTTATTAATAATCCGACACTACTAATATTGGGACAAAATTCTATATGACAACCCTAGTGAAAATAGCTTGATTGGGATAAGTTCCTACAGAGGGAACAGAGGAGAAAACACTTCATAGCTCCTTACATGATATTAAATTAGTTGGACATGCATGCATAGTCTGCAACAGTAGACATGCAAAGCATGGATGATAATGTCTAATGCAGTCCATAGATTAGGTGTTGCATGTTGCTGAACCATCGTTTTGCTGGTTTAATATCATGTAAGGAGCAGCACACAAATGGTGTAATGCTTAAGCATAGCCATCACTGTGGTGTGAAAATAAGAAAGCATTTTAAAGAAAAAAAAATTGAAAGGTTAGGGTTCACAAAATTATTAATGTGCAGTAGGAGCGTATCACAGAGTTTTTAGAGAGGCACACCAAAAAAAAAGTAAATACATGTAAAGCCTTGTCCATCCCCCAATAACTTACAAAGATAATGACGGGTGTAAAGAGCAGTGACAGGTGAGCTGAAAATTGAAAATACTGTGTGCTATTTTTTGGATACTATTGAGTGCTCCTCCTGATATTTATTTTTGTTAATTGTATCATAGAGCTTCACAGCAATACTATTCAAAGTAATGCGCAGTGTGTGTGAATGGATCGCAGAGCTCCATAGAAATCATACTTATTGTATGGTGTGTGAGTGTCAGGGCTGTCATCAGAAATTTCTGGGTTCCCACATATCTCTCTCTTGCCCCCCTACCCTCCCAAAGTCATTTTATCCAAGTCTTTCTATAGCATGCCAATGATTTAAATGAACCCCAGGATATTCCACATTACCAGCATTGCACATCCAAGATGTACCCCATTAATATGCCATAGCCAGTTTTTTACATTATCATTTCAGTTTGCCCATTAATATGCCACAACCAGTTTGTCAATTAGTATGCCACAGCTTGCCCATTAATACATCACTGTTAATATGCCACAGACAGTTTTCCCATGAATATGCCACTCTATGCCCATTAACATGCAATAGCCAGTGTGTCCATTAATATGCCACAGCCAGTATGCCCATTAATATGCCACTGTTTCCAACATTATTATGCCACAGCCAGTATGCACATTAATATGCCACAGCCAGTATGCCCATTATAATGCCATTGTTTTTGCATGAATATTCCACAGCCAGTATGCCCATTAATATGCCACAGCTAGTATGTCCATTAATATTCCACTCCTTGCCGATTTATATGCCACAGCCGGTATTCCCCTCCTCTCCCCTTCCCCTGTACTTACCTGTGCATGAGAGAGCATCCTTCCATGCTGTCTTTTTTAAATTATTATTAATTACTTATTTTGTTTAAAGGGCCAGACATGTGTATCTCCTGTCACCCCCTTATTGTGGCCTTGGTTAGTGTATCACAGAGCTCCACAGCAATAAAACTCACAGTAATGTGTGGTGTGTGAGTGTATCACAGACTCCACAGAAATAAAACTTGCAATAATGTGCAGTGTGTGAGTGTATCACAGACTCCACAGCAATAAAACTCACAGAAATGTGCAGTGTGTGAGTGGATCACTGAGCTCCATGGCAATAAAATGCACAGTAATATGCAGTGTGTGTATTACAGAGCTCCACAGAATAACAATCACAGTAATGAATGGTGTGTGAATATATCACAGTGCTCCACAGCAATACAACTCACAGTAATGTGCAGTGTATAAGTGTATCACAGAGATTCACAGCAATACTATGCACAATATTGTATAGTGTGTGAGTGTATCACAGGCTCCGCAGCAATACAATTCACAGCATTGTGCAGTATGTGAGTATATCAGAGAGCTACACAGCAGTAAAATGCACAGTAATGTGCAGTGTGTGTGTGACGGTATCACAGAGCTCCACAGCAATAAATCTTAGTGACACATGCAAGCTATGATATTATTTTTTTATATGTAGGAATATTCATACATCATATACATTAATGCACACAATCTTCCTTGTCTTTTCCATTATGTTATATCTTGACCTCACATGTTCTAGCTATTCAGGAATGTTACATATGTTTATTAAGAACCTGTAAGGAAATTATGTCATCAAAATCCCTGGAAGATAATTATATGATAGTCTCTTGGTAGCATCTCCCACTCACATAGATCTCTTGAGGGTTCTTGGCTTCTTCGGTAAAAGTATAAGTGGAAGATTGTAACCAACAAAGATTTACATTTTGGTCAATGTGTATAGTGAACCTGTCACTCCAAGTAAACAAACAAAAAAAACAATGCTCGTTTACTTACAAAACCTCCCAAAATCTCAGTCTAATATTTTGGAGAATTTCCCAGGAAGGACATCTGGAGAACATCAAAGACATGGTAACATTTCTCGTAATTCTTTTATGATTATTATTTTACCCCACACATATTTTTTACAAGCTTGGTCTTATAGCTCTAATATTTCAGACAATATGATCCTCTTTATTACACTCATCAAAAACCACTCCTATGGGGCAGTTCACTGAAAAAAGGTTCATCTTAGCAATTCAGCAATCTCTTTTCATCTCACCAATTCAGCTATACATTGTGCAGGAACAAACCTGATGAGTTCACTTAGATGGGGAAATAACCAGGTTTGTTACTGAAAAATGTATAGCTGAACGGGTAAAATTAAATGTTCATCTCACCTCAACTCACCTGCTATTCACACCAACTCACCTGCGATTAACACCAACTCACCTGCGATTAACACCAACTCACCTGCTATGCACACCAACTCACCTGCTATGCACACCAACTCACCTGCTACTCACACAAACTCACCTCAACTCACCGTTTAGTGAATAGCCCCACTAGAGGAATATCATAAATTTCTATTATTTGCAGCACCTTTAGAATATTTTAATTCAAAACTTCTTCTGCCTTTATCATTGCTGCATTTCTTCAAGTGGATTAATCCATCATAAAAATAGAAGGCGAGTTCTTATGATGGGACATATCAGAGATCATGGTAGGCTCCTGTGCGCACTACTTAATGGCTTTTCTCCAAATCATTTATTTATATATTTTTTGCCATTTTAAATTTTTTTTTAAAATGTAATTTCGGTTAACACTTGCAGACTTGTGCTATAGGTCTGTTCTCACTGGCCAGTAAATTGTACTGCTAAGTTTTGTTTTTCTATCTTTTCTGATCTGGGGGAAAAAAAACAAACATTTTTTTTAATATTTATATTTTTATATTTATTTTAAATACTTCACATGCTGATGATGCATATATGTAGGTGGCATCCAATGAAAGCGGGAACTATCTTTTTAAAAATCACATATAACTTGGATGGGTGTGTTAAATGAAAAAAGAGGAATATTACATTTAAACAATCACATATAAAAAATACAGATATTGCTCCGGTCTTTGCTACGCTAAAAACGAATTAGCCATTAAAGCATTACTTCCTAGAATATTTAAGAAATGTTCCTATCACTGCAACTCTCCTGCACGTCTTTTACCCAGTAAATGAAGTGTTGGGTTCCTGTTGCATGCCATATAATGCCTATACATTGACATACTTTATCAAGCAATAATCCTTTAAGGACAAGAGTTTTTTTAGGATCTATTTTTTTTTATAACTTTTTCTCTCTTTCATGTCTGTCATTTCTCTCTGTCACTTTAAATTAAAAAAAAAAAACTATATATTTTTATTTTTAAGGAACCTATTGCTTTCTTTTGATGCCATATTGATCTTCACAAATCACAATTTGATATGTTTTTTTTTGTAATTGCCATGCCGCGAGTTTAGATTCATGATGTGTCAGGACCGATATGCTAATGATTAATGATCTATAAAGGTTGTGAGTTTAGGAACATTTTCTCATGAAAAATATTGTCTAAAAATGATAATTAAATAAATCACAATTGAACTGTGATAAATGCAGTGGATGTACGTCTTATATAGAGGAGAGATGAGTCAGGCATTTAATTACATAAAGAGAATCAACATAGTAAGGAGGAGAAAAAAAACCTACCGCAACAAGAGGACATAGTCTGAAATTAGAGGGGAAAATATTTAAAAGTAATTGCAGGAAATATTAATTTATGAAGAGAGTAGTGGGTGCATGGAATAGCCTTCCAGTAGAAGTGGTAGAGGTTAATACAGTAAAGGAGTTTAAGCATGCGTGGGGTAGGTATAAGGCTATCCTAGATATAAGATAAGGCCAGGGACTAATGAAAGTATAACTTTACTGAGAGGGTAGTGGATGTATGGAATAGTCTTCCAGTAGAAGTGGCAGAGGTTAATACAGTGAAGGAGTTTAAGCATGCATGGGATAGGTATAAGGCTATCCTAGATATAAGATAAGGCCAGGGACTAATGAAAGTATTACTTTATTGAGAGGGTAGTGGATGTATGGAATAGTCTTCCAGTAGAAGTGGTAGAGGTTAATACAGTGAAGGAGTTTAAGCATGCGTGGGATAGGTATAAGGCTATCCTAGATATAAGATAAGGCCAGGGACTAATGAAAGTATTACTTTACTGAGATGGTAGTGGATGCATGGAATAGTCTTCCAGTAGAAGTGGTAGAGGTTAATACAGTGAAGGAGTTTAAGCATGCGTGGGATAGGTATAAGGCTATCCTAGATATAAGATAAGGCCAGAGACTAATGAAAGTATTACATTACTGAGAGGGTGGTGGATGTATGGAATAGTCTTCCAGTAGAAGTGGTAGAGGTTAATACAGTGAAGGAGTTTAAGCATGCATGGGATAGGTATAAGGCTATCCTAGATATAAGATAAGGCCAGGAACTAATGCATGTATTCAAGATTTTTAAATGTATCTATTTATTTATTAATTTAAGCAGAAATCATTAATTTAGCCTGAAATTGGACAGACTAGATGGGCCAACACATTCTATATTTCTATGTTTCCATTTTTTTCTTTTCTCTTTAATGTCTTCTTTGATGATTGCTTTATTTTTGACTTCTGATTGATGTTGGGACATTGCTGTTTTTCTCAAACTGTTTTCCGATCTTTTTACATGGAAGGGGGACATGTTTAAGAACGCATCAATAGTGGAGGAATTCTGGTTGGTCGGATTTGAAAATGTCAGCCATTTTAAGATCTTACTCTTCTTCCTCTTCCTGGTAAATTACATTGCAGCACTGTCTGCAAATTTCATGATTATCGCATTGCTGTTTACATCCTGGCAAACGTACTCTCCCATGTACTTTTTTTTGGCTCATCTATCCCTCAACGACATGATCGTAACCACAAACATTGTACCTGAAATGCTCTGCATAATAATAAATGAAGGCTCTAACATTTCTATTGCTGGTTGCTTTATCCAGTTCTTCTTTCATTCTACATCTGTAATGACTGAGTGTTTGCTCCTTACCGTGATGTCATATGACCGCTACTTGGCCATCTGTAATCCATTGCGTTATTCCTCCATTATGGACCTTAAGCTTTGTGCCCATCTGGTAACTGTATGTTGGACACTTGGAATAATTTCTTCCTTCCCACACATTATCATATTAAGTCAGAAGACTTTTTGTGGTTCAAATGTAATTAATCATTTCTTCTGTGATCTGGCTCGTGTGCTCACACATTCCTGTTCAGGTTGGTTTGCTAATCAAATAGTAATTATTGTATTGTCTATCCTAGTGCTATTTCTCCCTTTTGTTTTTGTGACTGTAACTTATGTCTGTATCTTCCTTGTCATTCTCCGCATCTCTACCAAGGCCGGGAGACAGAAAGCCTTCTCCACCTGCAGTTCTCACCTGACCGTCGTGTGTCTATATTATGGAACAATAATATTTAATTATGTGGTTCCATCAAAAAAAGAATACTTGGGTCTACAAAAACTGGCCTCGGTGCTGTACACCATGGTGATCCCATTGTTAAATCCAGTTATATACAGCCTGAGGAATGAAGAAATTAGAGGAATGCTAGTAAAAATGATCCTAAAGAGAAAGAGGAGAAATATGTAAATTGAACTGTGTACTAGATGCAGAATGGACACTGCAATAGTTATTATCTCTTAGTGCTAACACCTTCTCCAATCTCCCCTTGATTTACAATATTTTGAAATGTGTTCTACTATAAAAATGTTTAGCATTGTATATCATTGTATGCCAAATATAGATATGTGTTAAAAAAAAAAAAAAAGGTAAACTGGATATAACATGTAAATAAATAAATACGTAGCTGCTGACAAGAGCAAGTTTTCTGTGAGGAGAAAAATCACTATAATTCCCCAAATGATTTTTAGAATTCTGCAAACTCAAAGTTGTAAACTCAACAATTAAAATATAATACTTGCAAATAAATGTATTCAACCACATTTGGTTTGCGGGCGGGCGGTTGGAGAGAGAAAGACTCTGGGTTTTTCTTACACTCAAAAACCAAACCCGCTTACCCCTGACGTTAGCCCAAAATTGGTGCAAATTGTTGAATTTCAGGCAATGCAATTCCCCAGATATTAGCTAGCAAATTGAATTTAAATGTTTATAACAAATGTAGATAATATTGAGTAAAAATGTTAAATAAAAGAAAAAGAAATCTATATTTATAGAGGGGGACTACTGATACATGAAGTAGAGAGTCCAGTTTGAAAGCGTATCATCTAGAGGAAGTGAGGTAAATGAGACACGGTAACATTTCTAACATGTCTACGGTGTAGATGGCCACATTTCTTCGCTATTCATCATTGTCCACTGCGGAAATTAAATAGTACAGTGATGGTGGAGAGTTCATTTAACACAACAGCTGTTGATGTTGAACAATAACCGATGATTTGGTGAAGACCTATTGCTGGCATGACGTCACAGGCTTTGGTATACCACAAAAGCTTTTCTGGTGATGTATAAAAAGATAACGTGATCATGTATACAAATGTGTACACATGGCCTATCCATAACTTTTATTGGGGTTACTAAGTGGCGTATGTGATATGTGTATTTTATATTACACGATGTGTTTGTTGACATGTTAATTGCACAGCATTTATATTGTAATAGCACATGTTAATTATACATTACAAACATTCCTAGTTTAAAAATACATTTCAATCATTTTTTTTTTTGTAATAAACATGCCATTATGGCATATTAAAACAATTAATTCATTATTAATGTTTTTAATAATTCATATTTATATAAAATCCACATAGATCAGCACACTCACCTCAAAGCAGGTAGGAGAAAAACTCTTAAAAACACCTATCTTTCTAAGATAACAACATTGGAGATTTGGTTACATACATGGCCATATTATGCAAAGCCCACCACTACGTCAAAGTACTCCAATATTGGTGGGTCCTAACACTAATTCTGTTGCTTATGGCGCTTATTTGCTTCATGTGTATTGTTTGTTTTGGGACCAAAAAGGCTTTCCTATTCTACAGTACAGAGACACTCCTTCAATTAATAGGTCTGGACACCACTTATGGAGCACATGTGGTGGGGGAGGGGTGCTAAACAAGATGCCTGGTCATAGCCTCTACTATGCAAACAAATCCAAAAGGAATTCACTCACCTAAACTAGCATATATTATAAAGGGGTAAGCAATACACATGAAGAGATTAAGCCGTATAAGCAACAGTATTTAGTGTTAGGACCCACCAATATTGGAGTACTTTGACGTAGTGGTGGGCTTAGCATAATATGGCCATATGTGTAACCAATCTCCAATGTTGTTATCTTAGAAAGACAGGTGTTTTTAAGTAGCTTTCATGAAACCTAAGCTTTAAGAGTTTTTCTCCTACCTGCTTTGAGGTGAGTGCGCTGATCTTTGGATTTCTATAACTATTTGGTCTCAGCAGCACCCCGTATAATATATGCTAGTTTAGGTAAGTGCATTCAGTTTGGATTTGTTTGTATAGTGGAGGCTATTGCCAGGCCTATGGTTTAGCACCCCCCACCCCACCCCACCACAGGTGCTCTATTAAGTGGTGTCCAGACCTATAAATTGTAGGAGTGTCTCTGTATTATACAATAGGAAGGCCGTTTGGTCCCTGGTAAGTAATACATATAAAGAGATTAAGCCCCATAAGCAACAGTATTTAGTGTTAGGACCCACCAATATTAGAGTACTTTGACGTAGTGGTGGGCTTAGCATAATATGGCTATGTATGTAACCAAACCTCCAATGTTGTTATCTTAGGAAGACAGGTGTTTTTAAGTAACTTTAATGAAACCGATAGCTTTAAGAGTTTTCCTCCTACCTGCTTTGAGGGGAGTTTGGTATTAGCAGCACCCCTTTATACTATATGCTAGTTTGGGTGCATTCCCTTTGGAATTTTCAGAACCCTGAAATGATGGAGTTGTGTCTGAAACTCGGAGATCAGTTTTTCTTAAAGAAATTCAGACCTACCGGAGTCGACCCTTAGTTTTTTCACACAGAAAAGGACAAAGAAAGATTTGCTAGTGTTGCCAGAACCTCTTTGTAAACTATCACCATAATAGAATGGGAGAGACACTTACTTATAACAGACCAAAAGTTCTCAGTAGATAGATACTCTATGCAGCCTCACTTCCACTGCCTCAGATTCTTCATGCACAGGGGGTCTCATAATCAAAAAGGCAAGATAAGGTGGTGAATAATGAAAACATAGTTTACATTTATTAAAACATATAATTAAAAACATTAAAATCTTCTTCCCACATCATCAGTGATGGTACCGGAGTGATGCCAAGTGTCTTTGCTCTCTATCACACTGCTCAGTCTCTATCACACTGCTTATTCACATCTGACCTCCTTTCCCACATCATTGGTGATGTTACTGGATTGGGGCTAAGTGTCATTGGGCACTCTGTATGGACCCCATCCTGACAATGAGTGTATCACAGATTACACAGCAATACAACTCACAGTAATGTGCAGTGTGTGAGTATATCACAGATTCCACAGCAATAAAACTCGCAGTAATGTGCAGTGTGTGAGTGTATCAAAGACTCCACAGCAATAAAACTCACAGTAATGTGCAGTGTGTGCGTGCATCACAGAGTCCACTTCAATAAAACTTACAGTAATGTGCAGTGTGTGAGTGAATCACAGACTCCACAGAAATAAAACTCACAGTAATGTGCAGTGTGTGAGTGTATCACAGACTCCACAGCAATAAAACACACAGTAATGTGCAGTGTGTGAGTGTATCACAGAGTCCACTTCAATAAAACTCACAGTAATGTGCAGTGTATGAGTATTTCACAGATTCCACAGCAATACATCTCACAGTAATGTGCGGCGTGTGAGTGTATCACAGACTCCACAGCAATAAAACTCACAGTAATGTGCAGTGTGTGAGTATATCACAGATTCGACAGCAATAAAACTTACAGTAATGTGCAGTGTGTGAGTGTATCACAGACTCCATGGCAATAATACTCACAGTAATGTGCAGTGTGTGAGTGTATCACAGATTCCACAGCAATAAAACTCACAGTAATGTGCAGCGTGTGAGTGTATCACAGACTCCACAGCAATAAAACTCACAGTAATGTGCAGTGTGTGAGTGTATCACAGACTCCACAGCAATAAAACTCACGCTAATGTGCAGTGAGTGAGTGTATCAAAGAATTCCCAAAACTCACAGTAATGCATAGTGCTTGAATGTATCATCACACTCCACAGAAATACAACTTAGAGAAACATGCAAGTCAAGCACCCTGGGAAATTATGCAAATTAATTGTACAGGACATGTATGGGCGAGGGGGAGGCAAGAGATGACTGACAGGCTGGGGGGAAGGGCTTCAGGGGGGAGTTGATAAAAGCCCTGGAGCCTCTCTCCCCAGCAGCCATTTTAATCGGTAACGCACTTGGTAGCAATTTTGCTGCTCTAGTGTTGCATCTGATGGCCCCAGGCATGGAGATCGAGGCGATGCTCGCTGCCCTGAGGGCTGAGGCCCTCACCGATGGTGGTAGACGTTTGAAGCAGCAGTTTGCGCGCTGCAGGCTGCTACACCCGTGGAGGCCTCGCCTCCCGCGGGTCCTCGTGGCGGTGCACTGCGGGTATCCCGCCCGCCCGCTAGACTGAGCCAGGATGCCGGCTCCATCCAGCCTCCGGAGCAGGAGTGGAGCCGGGCGGAGAAGTGGACCTCGACCATCGGCCGCGCGGCCCGCTGCTTCCGGTGGCGGGCCTGCTACTGCAGCCACACGCCCATCCCCGGTGGCTAGTGGGAGCGGGGTTCGCAGGCCACGCCCCTCCCCTCGGGGCTTGAGCGGGGCGATCGAGCATGTGAGCCGGGTGGCGGGGCCTTCTGGTAGCGCAGCCTTGCAGGTTGTCGACAGTACGCTGAGCGGCATGTGGGGTCCCCCGGGGGGTTCACCGGGTGTGGTTTTGGGTCTCCTGCGTTGACGCACCCTTTTTCTCTGCCGGCGGCCACTGCCGCAGCACTCCCTGTGGTCCCGTTAACGATGCCAAGTACATCGGCGGCGCCCAGCCAGAATTGGCCTAGCCAGTAGCGCCAATGGCACATGGGGCTGCATATTTATGTTGGTCAGGCCCATTGGGTCTTCATCTTAAGCCTGAGGTGAGGAAGCGCATTTGGAAGGGCGAATATGTGGAGATATATTCGCTCCTTCCCATGGAGGACATTCCTCCTCCAGAGAAGGAGTTTAAAGATTCCGAGAAGGATAAAGAGAAATATCGGTATCGCAAAATCCCACAGAATTATGGGAATTGGATTCTGGCTTTCTCCATCATGGCCAGTGTCATTGGGGAAAAAGCCCCTGAGAAGTGTTGCTCCCTGTTTTGTTACCAGGATCAAATCTGGAACGCGTGCAGGATTTATGGGGGTCTCAGCTGGTGGCGCTATGACGAACAATTCCGGCAACGGATTGCGTTATGGCCTACCCTGGGTTGGGACCAAATGGATGTGGGGTTGTGGTTGGCTATTATGACCCGGCCAGCCTCTCATCAAGGGGGTTTGACGTCCTTTCTTGGGGGGGGTCGGGGGACTGGGTTCGCCCTCTCCCTCAGCCGCGCCACAACTACGCCCAGGAGGGTGCTGGCAGTTTAATGAGGGCCAATGCAAGTTCGGCGCCGGTTGTCGTTTCAAACACGAGTGTTCCGGTTGCGGGGGTAGCCACCCTGCCTCCCGGTGCTTCAAGCGTCAGAAAGGGGGGGACAAGTCTGACCTGGGCGGAAAGGGGGACGACGCCGGTGGACGTCGGGGCTATGCGCCCCTGGCTAAGCCGGTATAGGAATCGCAGGGCGGCGGACATTTTGTTGCAGGGTTTTGAGTTTGGTTTTAGAATCCCCTTTCAGGAACGGGAAGTTTGTTTGCAGTTGCGGAATTTGCGTTCGGTGGCTGAACACCCTGAGGTGGTTCGGGATAAGTTGGCTAAGGAGGTAGCCCTGTGCCGCATGGCGGGTCCTTTTGATTCGCCCCCGTTAGCCGCCATACGGGTTTATCCCTTGGGGGTGGTTCCCAAAAAGGAACCGGGTAAATTTTGGCTGATCCAACATCTGTCTTACCCCTATGGGGAGTCGGTTAACGACGACATTGATGCGGAATTGTGCCGGGTGTCATATGCGTCTTTTGATTCGGCAGTTAGGATGGTGAGGGCGGCGGGGGCTGGTGCTTTGATGGCGAAAACCAATGTGGAATCGGCCTTCCGGCTTCTTCCAGTCCATCCAGAGTGCCATCACCTCCTCGGGTGCCATTTTGAAGGGAAGTTTTACGTTGACTTGTGCCTTCCCTTGGCATGGGTTGTTCCATTTCCTGTTTTTATTTTGAGTGCTTTAGCACGTTTTTGGATTGGGTTATCAGGGAGGAGTCCGGGTGCAGTTCAGTGTTGCACTACCTGGATGACGTCCTGTTGGTGGGTCCCTCGGGTTTGCAAGTTTGCAGCCATTTGTTAAGGACGGCACAGGTGGTTTTGCTTGGGGCTGGGAAGTGGGTCTCTCTACGGGAAGTCCCCGGTTCTGCGGTTTGCCCAGTGGCTTGTTTCGACCGGTACGGTTTGGTCCGACCGGCCGGTCCTAATTCGTTGCTGGTGCACGCTGATGCGACTCCTTTGTCTAGATTCCAATTCATCAGGGTCTTCCGTATGGCAATTGAGGCTCTGGGCCTTCCGAGCAAGGAGTTCGGGGCTCACTCTTTCCGGATTGGCGCTGCGTCTGAGGCTGCGAGGCTGGGTTATGCCGAGCGGGCTATTAGGCAGATTGGGCGGTGGGAATCCCGCAGGTTTGTGTCTTATGTCCGTCCTTCTGGTTTGATCTTTGTTTCCTCTGCTTTGAATTCACAGATGTTGAGCCTCGGAGGGTGTGGCTTATAGGCCATTCATACATATTCTGGGCACGGAGTCGGGCTGCCGTGCGGCCTGGGGGAGAGTGCCTTGGCTTTCCGGGTACCGTGGCGGACGTTCGGTGGTTCGGGTTCCGGGGCATGTGGTGGGTACGCTTGTTACCTGAGGTGGTCCAGCTGTCCCGTCTACTAGGGCCCCCAGATGTCTTGCTTATTCATCTGGGGGCCAATGACCTGGGTTCGGTCCCTGTGTGGACTTTGGGTGATATTATAAAGAGGGACCTGGCAAGGCTTCTGGTGCTCTTTCCTAACGTGTCTCTGGTGTGGTCAGAGGTGGTGCCACGCAACTATTGGAGGTGCGCGCACAATCAGAGGGCGATTGAGCGGAGCCGGGTAAAACTCAATAAGCGTGTGTCTCGTTTTGTGTTAAGTGTGGGGGGTATTACTATACGCCATAGGGTTTTTGAGTCTGACACGGCCAGGTACTTCAGGAGTGATGGAGTTCACTTAACTGAGGTGGGCCACGACTTGTTTAACTTTACAAGAAGGTTTGGAACAGGCCATGGCGGTGGAGGTGGAGGTGGGTAGTCCCCACTGATTTAAGGTGTTAAACAAGCGAGTCTGTGGCAGGGGTTGGCAGTCCTTGCCAGTAGGGGATATGTTTTGGAAAATTAAGTTGGGGGTATTACAAGGAGAATGGTGCTCGGGTCCTCCCCTAACCGTAAAGCAACATGGAAGTTGTTTGCATGGACGTGCCCACTGAGCTAAGTGAGTCGGCTAGTGGTAAGCATTGTGGGGGAGATGGACCAGGTGGAGGTATGGCATCTCAAGGGACGAGGAGGGGAGGCGAGCTTCTGGATTCTGGATTGTTGGTTGGTTAAAGTTTGCACTATGGAAATATATGGGTTTAAGTTTAAATGGTTATACTGGCAAGGGCTTAGTGATTTTGTCAGGCTGTATTCCATTTTATACATATAAGTATTAAAGGATGGTGGTAGTTTATACAGCCTGATACATGTTAATAAAGAAGTGCTGTGGCTTTGTTATACCATCACAAGTCTTGTGTCTATTTATTTGGGGGGACATGGGCTGGTATGGTTATGGGGGATTGTGGGTATTGTAGTATGTCTCAGGAATCGGGCATCTATCCCCTCTGCATACATACATGACATTATTATTTTTTATTTGTAGGAACATGCATATTTGAAAAGACATACGAGAGTATCTATGAGTGTAAACTCATGCATACTCTCTTTTGTCTTTTCAAATTATTTGACACCTGGTGCCTCAAATACAGGAGTCCTAACTCTGCAGGACACATTACATATATTAATTCTCTTAACATTAAAAACCTTTAGGGAAATTATTTCTTCAAAATCCCTGGTAGACAATTAGCCTCTTGGTACCATCTCAGAGATCTCTTGAGAGGTCTTGGCTGCTTCTGTAAAAGTATAACTGGAAGATACTTACCATCAAAAGGTGATCATGTTGGTCAGTCAGCACCAGGAGCCTGTCACTTAATAAAGTAAATGAGAAAAGCAACTCATGTTTGTTTACAAATTTCACTGGAAGAAATCTGGAGAGCTTCAAAGATATGGTAACATTTCTCATCATTATTTTATGCTTTAAGTAATGCCGAATATAAATGTTTAATCACAGTAAATAATTCCCTGCAAGTAGATATATTTTAAAAGCTTGGTCTTATAGGTCTGTTATTCATGATGACACACTGTAATATACAATAATCATTCAAGATCTCTCATAGAGATATTTTATTATCTCTCTATTATTTTCTGGTATAGTATGCAATTTTATTGTATTTCTTAATTTTTCTCTGCTTATGTCATTGATTTTTATTCAAGTGGCTTATCTTATTTTTTTAAATGTTTTTCCCCCCTGTCTCTTTACATGGAAGGATGGCATATTTAATAACATATCAAGAGCGGAGGAATTCTGGCTGGTTGGGTTTGAGAATGTTGGTCCTTTTAAGTTCATACTCTTTCTTGTCTTCCTGATAAATTATATTGCAACGGTATCTGCAAATTCTACTATTATCGCGTTGGTGTCTACTACCCGTCACATCCACACCCCCATGTACTTCTTCTTGAGTCATCTGTCCCTCAATGACATGATGCTCACCACGAACATTGTACCTGAAATGCTCTATACTGTATTAAATGAAGGCTCTAATATTTCTCTTCCTGAATGCTTCACCCAGTTATACTTTCATTCTTTATCAGTGATCACGGAGTGTTTGCTCCTCACAGTGATGTCCTATGACAGATACTTGGCCATCTGTAACCCATTGCGTTATGCCTCTATTATGGACCTTAAACTTTGTGTCCAGTTGGTAACTGTATGTTGGATACTTGGAATACTTTCTTCCTTCCCACATGTTATCATTTTAATCCACAAAACATTTTGTGGTTCAAAGATCATTAATCATTTCTTCTGTGATCTGACTCCTGTTCTTAAACATTCCTGTTCAGGTTGGTTTTCAAATCAAATAGTAATCATTGTAATATCTATCCTTGTATTATTTTTTCCATTTGTTTTTGTGGCAGGCACTTATGTATGTATCTTCCTTGTCATCCTCCGCATCTCCACCACCACCGGTAGACAGAAAGCCTTCTCTACCTGCAGCTCACACCTGACTGTTGTGTGTCTCTATTATGGCACATTGACATTTACTTATGTTGTTCCATCTAAAAAGGAATACTCTGGTCTCGAAAAACTGACCTCGGTGCTTTACACCATGGTGATACCATTGTTGAACCCTGTTATATACAGCCTGAGGAATGAGGAAATTAGAGACACTTTGGCAAACTTTATTTTGAAGAAAAAGAGGAGGAAAATGCAAATGATGTTGGTATAGAAGCATACCAACCATCAACAAACCAAATATCTGTGTATCATATATGTATTCATAAGTATAGTTTAAATTTGTAATAACCTTATTATTTCGGAATATTTTGTTCACCAATAATTTTTTTGTAAAAAAAGGTATGCTCCTCCCATCTATTTTTCATAATCATTCAGGAGATTGTTTTGCTGCACTTTTTATATATGTATTTAATTCACAATTTAAATACCATCATTAAATGCTCTTGCATATTTTTTACATTATTTATTTATTTCACAGTTCAAAGCGTAACAAATGTAAAACAATGGAAAAACATCAAAAAAAGATAAACAAATAAATAACAACAAATACATAAGCAAAAATAGACAATAAAGCATAACTTAAACATTTGGAGAGGTCGATCACCTTAATATGAGTTACAAAAAATAATAACAAACTTCTCAAGGCAGTTTCACGTTCCCTGTACTAGAATAATTTAACCAATAATTCCATATCTTATCAAAATTATCCTTCTTCCATTACAAATAATATTAACTCCTAATTAAAGGCATATCAGAGTTAGTCAAAATCAACTAGTGCCATCCTTGCCAGGATTATATTGATTAAAAAAAAATGACTTTTTAATTTTATGGAATCTCATATCTTATTAACATTATCCTGCTTCCCAATTATTAACAATTACCTTTGTTGGCATAAAAAAAAATATGCAAATATCAAAGTATACATTTTTATTGAATATATCTTACATTTTTCAATTTATCTGGACCATTAGTTTTGGTTATTTTTCTATCCATTTTTGAAGCAGACACTTTTGACTTTGTAGACTGTAAAATACATTCTAAATCAAAAACGTCTAGGGAGGGTAACTTATCATTCCACTGTGCCATGGCAATATTCCTTAATTGGGAACATCTATTTAAATACTGAGGATTGCTCATGTTATAACAGGTCATCAACAGAAAAGACGGAGACTTCTTTAGTTATGTCCCCTTGATTCTTCAGATTTAATAAATTATTTCATAGTTACATATTTACATAGTTACATAGTAGGTTGAAAAAAGACTTGCATCCATCAAATTCAACCCTTCTTCCATCCCATGTATACTGATGTTGATCCAAAAGAAGGCAAATAAAAACCCCTTCAGCAATTTTGAATTCTGCATTCAGTGGGGGGGAAAAAATCCTTCTTGACTCCAAATGGCAATCAGATTTCTCCTTTGATCAACAAGCACTAAATAAATATTAATGCCTATACTAACATGCATAGTCCTCTATGCTCTGACTCATTAAAAAAGTATCGAGGAAACTTTTAAAGGCATCTAAGGTATTTGCCAGAACCACTTCTTCAGGCAGTGAATTCCATATCTTAATTTTTCTTATTTTAAAAAGTCCCTTCCACTGTCATGGACTAAATTTACTTTCTTCGAGACCTTTTCTGTTAATGAACAGGTCATTAGAAAGCCCTTTGTATGGGCCCTGTACATATTTATATAATATAAATTATACAATTTATTTCATAATTAGATCCAATTTAATCAAATTCAAAATGAAGGGCACTGAAAAACCTTTATAAAACTGAAATCCTAATCTGTAATTTTAAAAGAGCATTAGATATTGAAACAAGATGTACAAATATTTCTTGGGATGTTAGCAAATAACCAATTAAAACATCCAAGAATTCCCACCAGCCAGGCAGATATCAAACCTAAATCTCTCAATTTATGAAAAATATATAATTTAACACAAAACAAATTGGAAATTAGCCAAAGATTAATGCAGCATTATGGTTAAAGGGGATAACTTCCCAGAGCTACAGGTTCCATGTCTATATCTTAAATATAAGAAATATCTCTCTATTATAGAAGTGACATGAAAAAATATGCAAGTTAAAAAACTGGAAAAAATACATCACTTACATACACTCCTCACCATATAAGGATACAATAAACTATAAATAAAGTAATATAATATTTAATAACTACTCAGGACACGTAAATAAAAAAAAAAACATAACTTTAATATGAAAAAAATGAAAAAAATATAAATAATAATATAACACAAAACTATTTAAATGTAAAGTGTAGAAAACTTTGCAGCATATATTATATATATAGATATATATACCTATTTTTTGTTACAATTCAATATCCATCTATTTTTATTCCATTTTCTTAGCCCTCTGTATATCTTTTTACACGTATATTGTTCATTAATTATTATTATTTCTCTATCTCTTACTATCATCACCATTGTTTATATTAGAACCTCTGTTCCTTTATTTATATTTATATTTGTATATCTAATCTTTATTATTTATATTTATTGTTATATTTATTTTAATTTTAATTTTAATTTTGGGTCCGTTTGTATCCTCCATCAGGCCATCCCATAAATCACTATTCTGTAAGGCTATTTATTTTGTTTACTTTCGTTTCGGGCATTAAACTCCCATTTGTGTATTGAGACGATTCGTCTCATACATGGCTGTAAGGAGAAAGGCATTACCTCTCTACAACACACGCCCCTCGCTCCCGCGCCCTTCCCGCCTCCCCGCATACTGCCATATGATTGGTCAGCGTGTGTAATGTTTCTACACACATGGACATTTAAACCCATTTCAAGCCAGACCCCAGTTTGCCCCTAACAAAGCTGGTGCTGCGAAACGCGAGTAGGGCGTTTTAGCAACTCTGCCAGCTTATTGAATAATTGTTGTGTTTCTCTTTGTCTAGTCTGCCTTCTGAAATCGCTACCCCACTGTTTTGACACCATTTAAGTGTTCAATTGGTGCCTTTTGACCACTGGTCTGATCTTGATTGAATCTATCATTTTGGCTCAAAATCTGGGTTCAGTAAAATCTGTATATATGTGTATAGGGTCCTATATTAAGTACTGTGTATGGGACCACTGTATATAAGTTTGATTTATGTATGATCACATCACTTTGGCTCAAATCTGGGCATTGTGACAATCTAATCCATCAACTAGACAGGACTATCTGTGGACCATTAATTATACACTAAGAGATTCACCCAGGATATTTCAAATCCCTCATCAACTACTGGCAGGCAGAATGTTGCTGATGTTTTGGCTTTTTTAACCATTTATGTGCCTATATTGTGTGTACCAATACTTATAAGTATTACTACAATATTATGGTTTGAAAAAATTATCTCTGGTACGCAATATTTATGTGTCTTCATGTATGTGTTTTGTCTGGGTATATGTGGTTATATGTGGTTTGGCAGGTTGGTATAGCTGGCATACTCCCTTCTCCTGTGTTGTGTTGATTTTTAACTTACATTTCATTGAAGCTATTTGCACTCATTTTTAACTATATCGTTTCTATGTGGTAAATCACTTAGTTTTTCGCTCTCTTTGCTAATAGATTACCAGTTGGGTTACCCCGGTTTTTCTTCTTCAATAATGTAGCCACCTTTGTTTGAGCATATATTATAAAAAAAGAATTACAATATAAAAAAAAAAAATAATATGCAAATGCCCTCAACTTACACTTAAAGGTTTAAAAACAATTGCTCTAAAGTCACATGTAGGTTTAAACAATATATCCATGAATGTGGACATAAGATATGGTACTAATCTCCTTCGTCGCTGAGTATAATAACCTGGCCAGTTATATTATTAAGAAGAAAACAGAGGATCATGATGCTGCACATGATGTGCTTCGGAGCCTTCATCAGCTGGTATTAGAGTCTGTACCATCAATACTGGAGAAGACCATCATAAAGGACAACTGTAGCTAGAAAATTAAGTTCTGTTTAACTGAAAGAAGACCTACACTTGCATCAAGTGTAGGTATTGTATACAGAATTACTTTATTGAAATAATACAAATAAAGTACCATATTGAGCCATCATTACTCCATACAGCTCTACCAGGAGGCAGACATTTTGTTTAGAATCTTTGGTCAGATCTTTCTTCATCTGAACAAAGGTGAGTGAAGATCTGACCCAAGATTCTAAAGAACATGTCTTCCCCTGAGAGAACTATATGGAGTAAAGATTCTAAACAACATGTCTGCGCCCTGAGAGAACTATATGGAGTAAAGATTCTAAACAACATGTCTGCCCCCCGAGAGAACAAAATGGAGTAAAGATTCTAACCAACATGTCTGCCCCCTGAGAAAACGATATGGAGTAAAGATTCTAAACAACATGTCTGCCCCCTGAGAGAACTATATGGAGTAAAGATTCTAACCAACATGTCTGCCCCTCTGAGAGAACTATATGGAGTAAATATTCTAACCAACATGTCTGCCCCCTGAGAGAACTATATGGAGTAAAGATTCTAACCAACATGTCTGCACCCCGAGAAAACGATATGGAGTAAAGATTCTAACCAACATGTCTGCCCCCTGAGAGAACGATATGGAGTAAAGATTCTAACCAACATGTCTGCCCCCTGAGAGAACTATATGGAGTAAAGATTCTAACCAACATGTCTGCACCCCGAGAAAACGATATGGAGTAAAGATTCTAACCAACATGTCTGCACCCTGAGAGAACGATATGGAGTAAAGATTCTAACCAACATGTCTGCCCCCCTGAGAGAACTATATGGAGTAAAGATTCTAAACAACATGTCTGCCCCTGAGAGAACTATATGGAGTAAAGATTCTAACCAACATGTCTGCCCCCTGAGGGAACTATATGGAGCAAAGATTCTAACCAACATGTCTGCCCCCTGAGGGAACTATATGGAGTAAAGAAGGCTCAATAAGGTACTTCATTTGTATTCTTTCAGTCGAGAATTTCTTTATAAATCACATACATTTGGTACAATCTTTCAATTAAACAAAAGGTATTTCTTTTGCTACTTTCCTTAAAGTACTACTAGCAATATGCGATATGCAATGCATTGAGACCCAGATGAAAGCAACAAGCAAAGACATGGTTCAGTCTATACATTTGATTTATTTGATTGATGTTATTTCCAATAATAACTTTCCTATTAAAAAGGCATATATTAAACAAGCATAAAGGGGCATACTGCCCAAAATAGTCCTGATAAGAAAATACCCCAATGAGATATAATATGGATAACAATGATACAAGCATTTACATAAAGAGCAACAGATTAATCTCCTCATCAACATTACAAATATGGATCAAAAACCATTCTTCTGTCACAAAATTGGAGATTTAGTGACATTCTGCTAAGCCTACCAATGTACTCCAATATTGGTGTGTCGTAACAGTAAATATTGTTACTCTTCATGAGTACTGCTTACCAGGGACCAAAAAGGCCCTCCTATTGTACAATACACAGACACTCCCTCAAAATACATACTAGTTTAGGTGAGGGCATTCATTTTGGATTTGTGCATAATTGAAGCTGAGACCAGACTCCTGGTTTAGCACCCCTTCCAATGACAGGTGCGCCATAAGTGGCGTCTAGACCTATAAATTGCAGGAGTGTCTCTGTATCATACAATAGGGGGAGGTCAAAGGTGATAAACCTGAAAATACAACTCTCTTTTTTTTTTCTCCACATACATTGAGAAGTCAACCGAATAATGCTGCAGATGGCGCCAGGGTGTTAAAAAAATCCCGAGAGGGAGGATCCAGAGAGGGACAGTTCATTCGCTCCCAGCTGCCCCTCAGACATGCAGGAATAATTAACAGCTGTATTAATAGACAATTCGAAAAAATTAAAGATCTAATTGCATCATTGTGTTACCGTCCTGGGTGCCAGGTGAGAGTAACTACTTAGGTTTCTCTTCAGTGAAAGATGGTTACAGGAAATCTCACAGCAAATGGTTACATTTCTCTGAATGTCAATAATAAAAATTAAAAAAAAACCTTCAAACATGATGTATGCCTTGTGTTATAAGAAATGTATAAATGTTAAAAAAAGAAAATATGTTTCTAGCTGTTTCTGTGGCGACGACCACATCTAGAGGACAATGATTTAAACATAATATCAGGAAGTATTACTTTACTGAGAGGGTAGTGGATGCATGTAATAGACTTCCAGTAGAAGTGGTAGAGGTTAATACAGTGAAGGAGTTTAAGCATGCGTGGGATAGGTATAAGGCTATCCTAGATATAAGATAAGGCCAGGGACTAATGAAAGTATTACATTACTGAGAGGGTAGTGGATGCATGGAATAGCCTTCCAGTAGAAGTGGTAGAGGTTAATACAGTAAAGGAGTTTAAGCATGCATGTGATAGGTAGAAAGCTATCCTAGATATAAGATAAGGCCAGGGACTAATGCAAGTATTACTTTACTGAGAGGGTAGTGGATGCATGGAATAGTCTTCCAGTAGAAGTGGTAGAGGTTAATACAGTGAAGGAGTTTAAGCATGCATGGGATAGGTAAAAGGCTATCCTAGATATAAGATAAGGCCAGGGACTAATGAAAGTATTACATTACTGAGAGGGTAGTGGATGCATGGAATAGTCTTCCAGTAGAAGTGGTTGAGGTTAATACAGTGAAGGAGTTTAAGCATGCATGGATAGGTATAAGGCTATCCTAGATATAAGATAAGGTCAGGGACTAATGTAAGTATTACTTTACTGAGAGGGTAGTGGATGCATGGAATAGTCTTCCAGTAGAAGTGGTAGAGGTTAATACAGTGAAGGAGTTTAAGCATGCGTGGGATAGGTATAAGGCTATCCTATATATAAGATAAGGCCAGAGACTAATGAAAGTATTACTTTACTGAAAGGGTAGTGGATGTATGGAATAGTCTTCCAGTGGAAGTGGTAGAGGTTAATACATTGAAGGAGTTTAAGCATGCTTGGGATAGGTATAAGGCTATCCTAGATATAAGATAAGGCCAGAGACTAATGAAAGTATTACTTTACTGAAAGGGTAGTGGATGTATGGAATAGTCTTCCAGTGGAAGTGGTAGAGGTTAATACATTGAAGGAGTTTAAGCATGCTTGGGATAGGTATAAGGCTATCCTAGATATAAGATAAGGTCAGGGACTAATGAAAGTATTACTGTACTGAGAGTGTAGTGGATGTATGGAATAGTCTTCCAGTAGAAGTGGTAGAGGTTAATACAGTGAAGGAGTTTAAGCATGCGTGGGATAGGTATAAGGCTATCCTAGATATAAGATAAGGCCAGAGACTAATGAAAGTATTACTTTACTGAAAGGGTAGTGGATGTATGGAATAGTCTTCCAGTGGAAGTGGTAGAGGTTAATACATTGAAGGAGTTTAAGCATGCTTGGGATAGGCACAAGGCAGACTAGATGGACCGATTGCTTCTTATCTGCTGACACATTCTATGTTTCTATGTTTCTAATTCAATCCAACACAAATGAGCTAAAAAAAGAAGTTCTTTCTCTTGGAAATAAGGTAAACATAAATGAAGAGAAACTTTAGGGCATGGGAATACAAATGTCAACGCAAAAAGTCAACACATGCTATGAAAAGAAGATGGTTCTCTTAGAACAAAAATTGTATATCTGTAGGACTGATCTAGAAGAAAAAACCTGAGGATCAAAGGGATTCCTGAAACAGTCATTAATGAAAACTTAACAGAATTTCTGTTAAAAAACGATTCCATAGCATGGATGTATCCTTGGAAGAATACCCAAATTATTGGGAGAGATGCCATCGCACTATTAAAGCATCTAACTTACCCGGGAAATGTCCCAAGGGATGTTTTGATTTGCTGTTCTGCATACAGGATTAAGGAGATAATGTTGAAGGTGGCCAGAGAAAATGAGATAAAGTCTCCATATCCAAACATAAAGATCTACCAAGGTCTATCATACCATACACGAAGGAAGGGGCGTACATTTGCTCAGCATACAGAGAGAGCAAAGAACATTAAATATAAATGGGGGTTCCCAGTTAAGATTTTTTTTAACTTTGAGGCAAAATGGACACATATTGAAACATCTGCTTGGTGCTATGGATAAAAGAAAAGGGAAGACGGAAAGGGAAGGAGGATTTATTTTTTCTCCCCTCCTTACCTTTACAGTTATCTTTACATTTTTTCCGCCTGTCAGACCCACCTGCCGGGTCCATTAATTTCACATACACTCACCTGATATATATTTTTCCTGATTGAAGAAAACAAAAAAAGAAAAATGAATAGAGAAAAAGGGGGCGGGGAATATGGGTATTTGATTCTTATATGAGGTGCTCATATACACATTTAAATATTTCTAGACTGCATCCTTCCTTTGTGGCTTCCATCTTGGTCCGTCTATGCTGGCTTTGTGGGGCCTGATGCATTGCCATGGCACCAATAACAGTTGAAGAAGGCTCCAAAGTGCGGTCTGTGCAGCATTGTGAGTCTCTGTTTTTCTGCTTATAGGCACACTCCCACCAAAAAACTGAAAAGATTTTTATTTTTTTATTTTGTATTGTCAATTTCAGATATGTCTATTGTTTTTGTTATGGGAATGTATTTCATAAAAAATGTAACTAAACAAGTATGACTGGGCAGCGCCATTTTTTTTTAAATAGTGTTTTTGGATGCCTTCCCATAGTTACTTTACAGCACAAATTTCTCACTTTGGGGCTGGGGACACAGAATGCAGTGTATAAGTCAGAATTCTGACAATAGACTTGCATTGAAGGGGAGAATAATGTAACTATTACATCATTAGGGGTAGAGTTATGATCCTGTTTGATCAGGTCAATATCCTCCCTTTGTGTTGGAAGGCAGGTAAAAAAACGGTGTACTCAGCCCCTATTCTGGCCACTATGATATACAGGAGCCAGTAAGAGAGCAGGGGAGTTTCTTAAGACATCATCATGCAGACTTTGGCCAAAGTGGTAAAGTGAGACTGTCTGGAAGATTTTGGATGATGTTGCTTCATGGGAAATATTTACAAAATGGAGTTTTGAGAAAAACACCTAATTCTATTTTTCCCTTTTATATGCAATTAATTCAATCATATATACCAACAAAACAGTGGCATATGATATATATATATATATATATATATGTATATATATATATATATATTTATATGTTTATTTTAAATCACCGGGTTATCTAGTTATATCTTATGTAAGTGGTAGTGTCCCTTTAATAGTATACTAGGCCAGGTTATTATACTCGGTGGTATAGGAGGTTAGTACCATCTTTTATGACCACATTCTTGGATATATAGATTAAACCTATATGTGGCTTATGAGCAATTGCAATTGACCCTTTAAGGGGGTATCAGTACATTTTTTTTATTTTTATGTTGCAATTATTTTCTACAACATATCCTGAAAAGTAACCTTTAGTAACATAATAATTTAGTTTGAAGAAAAACTTAAGTCCATCAGGTTCAACCATTCTACCTATGATTCAATCTTTTGATCCAAAGAAAGGCAAAAACCCCTAGATAAGCTATTTAAAATCTTTCCACTTAGGGGACATTTGTATATTCTTATTAATTTCTAAACTATATGCTGCAAAGTATTCTATACTTTATATGTAATTTATTTGTGCTATATTATTTTTATGTATTTCCTTGTTTTGATGTGACTATACACTTTTGAGACTATTCACTAAAAGGTTAGTTGAGGTGAGTAGCAAGTGGTGGGGTGATGTGATGACGTAGCGACTTCAGCGTGTGTAGGGGGGTGCTGGTGGCGTCTAATGGCGGATCCCGAGATGCAGATCACCGCGTTGTGAATGTTTCAGGGGCAAAGCGTCTTACTCGGTCTGCTGGCTTCGACTTTGTGGGGCTGTCTCTGGCTGGCTGCCTGGCTTGTGGAGGAGCAAATCTGCGGGAATCGATTAGTTGCTGGACCTGCTGAGAAGTACTGCCTGAACTTTCAGAGGCAGAGAAAGATTACCACTAGCTGGAAGGACGGGTTACTCATGAGCTGCAACCGATTGAATATCAACCCCTGACTGCAAAATACTGCCTGCTAGAACAACTACTGATAAGTAGAACGCTCAGATCTTAATATTGTTTTTCTTCTTTTTTTTTTGCTCCTTATCATGTATGATCTGCAACGCTGAATCGATTGGTCAAGCCCACAGGCTAAAGGGGGAAAAAGGTGCAGTAGAGACTGTTGACTAATACACCTTTTTTTTGTAAATAATTTGTGCACAAACTCTGAATTGAGACTCGGGAAATTCCTTGTATATATGCTGATTTAATGCTCTCTGTTTAACACGAGGGCTGAAAACTCTATGTCAAGAAAGTCCTGAAAGTCATGATTGAGGGTTAAAAGCAACCCCTACTTATCTACTATCCAATCATTTGAAATTGTATGTTAAAGAAACAGTGTATCTGAAAACATCTAAAGAAATAAGATCTAGAATACTATAATAATATTTTGCAGGCACAGCACTAATTGAGTGGCTGAGACTGAAATATAAGCAACTATTTTTAAGCTGCCTAAAGGGGACAAGGCTGAAAGATCAGATAGATCTAAGATTAATGCAAAAATAACGAAATCACAACCCATAAATGCATTTTATTCCCCACGAAGTCAGATGAGCATCTCAACCATGTCAGATAGATCTCCTGACTCATGGATTTGTCTTGGGAAAGACCAAGCAGACAGGAATATTTCACAGACAGATTTAACAACAGCATTGGAGGCACTATATTTGCTAATCAAAACTGATTTTGATCAGAATTTAATTGACTACAAGCGGAGATGCTCCAGATAAAGACAACACTACTATCCCAGGCTAATGAGATTATAATGCTCCAGCAGAAAGTTAATGAGTTACAATCATACAAAGCCAAGCTAGATGATGACCTCACTAAAATGAGTTTGAAACTGTCAGATATAGAAGACAGGTCCAGGAGACAAAATCTTAAAATAAGGGGCATTTCGGAAGAATATACAGACCTAGAACAATACGCCTTTGATTTATGTTCCGCATACATAGATCCAAACATCCTGGGCCCTAGACCAGTGGAACAAATCCATAGATTGCCCAAACCTCCATCACTAGTCCACTTTTCAGAAAGCAGGGATACTATCCTGTGCTTCCAAAGTTATAACATTAAAGAGATGCTGGTTCGCGGGATGAGAAATAACACCTCAAGAGATCCGAGGTTTATGGGATTAAAAACTTTTTCTGATTTATCGTCTGCTACCAGAAGTTTCAGGGAAAAAATGTCATCCCTCACCGCATGCCTTAGAGAGAGGGGGGTTGTCTATGCTTGCGGCTAAGATCCGAATTACATATGAAGGCAGAAATCTGGCATTTCAGGAGCCTGAGCAACTGAAGGAACAAATGCAAGAATGGGGCCTTCAGATTTGAGCATCAATCAGTGAATGCCTTCCTTTTTTCTTATTTTATTTTTTTGAGATGCCGATAATCTTGAGATAATGAATATCACACCACTAAGTGCGATTCTGTAAGATATTATATACGATCCTACCATCTGAGATGTGCTGATCTGAAGGATCCCTGAACAGTATCTTAAGTCTACTGGTGGTATCACCATGTGTGAGAAAAACATTGGTTCCATCTTAATCATAAAGACAAGGCCACCCGCCCTGAAAACTCTGATAATAACTGCTAAGGATACATTTATTGTTTGATTTTATTTAATTATTTTTTTTTATCCCCTCCTTTCTTTCTGGAAATGGCAGTAATGTAGAGATAAGGAATATCACAGTACTGTTTTTTGATCTTGTAAGATATTGTGTACGACCACTGAGACATTATTTAGGACATGTTGATATAGTGCTATGCTCGAGAAAAACTTGGATTCCATCCGAAACATGCTACAGAGTTGCTGCCTCGAATAATAATGTTAATGATTGTCAAGGATATGTTTGAGATGGGTTTTTTTTTTTTTTTCTCTCCTTCCCTTCTGGAAATGACAGTAATGTAGAGACAAGGAATATCACAGTACTGTTTTTTGATCCTATAAGATATTGTGTGAATTGTTAATAATTACTAAGGATATGTTTGAAACGGGCATTTTTTTTTTATATATACAATATTAGGACTAACTAGAATTATTATTGTTTGTTACTAAAGAAAGTAAGGAAGAGATCTCACTGGGGAGGTGTTATGGTGGGGGAGGGGGAGGGGAGGGGAAGGGAGAGGGAGGGAGAGAGAGGATACAGAGTCCACTTTTTGGTTATTTAGATTATATTGATAATCTGCATGGGAGGGGATATTATGCCATGTATTGAGATTTCGTGATAGATGCGGATTAATTATCACTGACACAGAATGATTGAATATAGTACACATGACGTAGAGTAAAGTATAGTTAGAAGGTTGTTGTTTTTTTGTTTTTTTTCCTCTCCTCTCCCTCTCTTCGGGGCACATATTATAGACATACTATCACTACAGACATAAATTAAGTAACTACACCCTTACTTGCACACGTGAGATTGATAGAAAATGATTATTATTGGTTATAGGTTTGAAGAATATTGTTGAAAGGGAAGGGACTATTTTTTATAGAATGAATATATATTAAAAATCACTTGTTAGAACACCTATGTTATTTAAGATTATAATGGTAGATACTTGAGATGCTCCCGATTGAGGTGGATCATTCACCACTGATAAACAAAGAGAAAAGGATGGGAGTAATATAGATTAGAGCAGTGGTGATTATTATAGATAGAAAACTCTTTTTTTTCTTTTCTTTTCTTTGTCCTTAGTGTTTGTTACAAATACAATACCACTATAGATACAAATTAAGTAATTTCACCCTTATTTGCACAGGAGAGATGGATAGAAAACTATTATTAGTTGTCATAGGTTTGATGAACACTGTTTGTAAAGAGAAAGGGAGGGGAATATTTTTTATAGAATGGATATATATTAGAAATTGCTTGATAGAATACTTATGTTATTTAAGGTCATTATGGCAAACATCCGGGACGGGGCCGATTGATGTGGATCAGTCACCACTGAAACATAAAGAGTAAAAGATGGATATAATATACTATAGCAGCATTGATTAATATAGATAGAATTTATTACAGTTTTTTTTTTTCTCTTTCTCTTTTTGTCAATGATAAGATCGTAGACATGTGGAATTAGATGTGATTCTGAATAGATATGTGACGCCACTAGAAACTCTCCCCGAGCTCCCAGATGGTTCGGGGAATTTATCCTGACACGGGCCTGCTCTTGTTAAGGACCGACACGATGGACAGGAGTAATGTTTGTAGAGTAATGGTATATTTGTGTATGAGTGAGTGTGTGAAGGTCAGCTGTGCCGTTCTGGGGTGGGGGGGGGGGGGGGTCGACTGGGTATGTCCCGGGCTGCTTGATTACGTATGTTACTTAGATTTTTTACCTTGAATGTGCAGGGGCTTAATTCTCCACATAAGAGAGCTTGTTTATACAATCTATTGACGGAGAATGCCATTGACGTGGCTTTTTTGCAGGAGTCTCATTGGAAGAGAGACCAGAAGATCCTATGGAGATATTGTAAATATCCCCACTTGTATCAGTCCGCAATGTATGGCAAAAAAAAGAGGGGGGTAGTGATATTGACTGCTGGAAAAAACAAATTTGAGTACATCTTTCATGAAACAGATTCAGAAGGTAGACGACTGATTTTAATATGCGAGATTATTGATATTTTGTACACCTTTATGTATCTATATGCCCCCTCAGAACAGGGAATGCACTTCTTGAACTCACTGGATAGACTGGATAGGGTGTCTTAAGGCTTAGTGATCATCGGAGGAGATTTAAATTGTATTATGGATATCGATATGGATAGAAGGGCCATCAAAGACTCTAAATATGAAAAGAGGTTAAGACAAAAGACAGAGAAGTTAGTGGACTGTGTCTGGAAGCATAATCTGTATGATGTGTGGAGGGTACAGCATCCAAATGAGAAGGATTTTACGTTTTTCTCCCCTCCAAATTCCTCATATAGTTTGAAATACTATCGACAATAAAGGTTCTTAGACAGGAAAGGCCCCAGGCCCAGATGGTTTGTCTGCAACATTCTATAAGATACTGGGTCCTCTGATCTCTCCGGTCCTGGAGAGGGTTTTTAATGGAATAGAGGCAGAAACTGTATTTCCTACTGAGATGTTGAAGGCCTGCATCTCCCCCATCTTGAAGGTGGGAAGGATCCAACAAAAGTAGATAACTACCACCCAATTTCACTTATAAACCAAGATGTTAAGATCTACTCCAAAATCCTAGCCCAGAGGTTGAGTGTAGTTATACGAGATCTTATTCACCCGGACCAGGTGGGTTTTATGTTTGGAAGGGCCTGTGAGGATAACACCAGCAGGGTCCTCGCCATTTTGGAGGAGATACACCGAGCTGGGATTCCTTCTGCCTTCTTGGCGCTTGACGCCGAGAAGGCATTTGATAGAGTCAACTGGAGGTTTATGAAGGAGACCCTGCGGGTGTTTGGACTCACGGGTCCTTTTTTGAGTCTTAAACTAGCTCTTTATTCAAATCCCAGAGCAAAAATTGTTGGGCCATCCCTTAGTTCAGAACAGTTTGACATAAGAAATGGCACTCGTCAGGGCTGTCCATTGGC
This sequence comes from Pelodytes ibericus, assembly GCA_036172795.1. Lineage (NCBI taxonomy): Eukaryota > Metazoa > Chordata > Amphibia > Anura > Pelodytidae > Pelodytes > Pelodytes ibericus. The sequence goes on along the minus strand of CM069858.1, from coordinate 222,043,726 downwards.
TCCATTGTTGCATGCCTTGACGATTGAGCCATTGGTGGCCCTTATTAGGAGGACCGGAGAGATCAGAGGAATTAAGATAGGAGATAGGGACCACACAATAATGCTCTATGCAGATGATATTTTTATTTCACTCTCATTTCCAGAACACTCGATTTCGGTATTACTTTCGACGGTAGAGAATTTTGCTTCATTTTCAAACTATAAATTAAACTTACCTAAAACGCAGACAATTTTGTTTTATCAGAATCTAGAACAAAGGGTAAGAATAGCCGGTTTAGAAAATTTTCACGAGAATAAAGAGATTGAATACTTGGGAATAAGGATCACACAAAGAATAGATAATATAATACAAACTAACTTCTCAAGATTATTGACGGAAGTGAAGGAGATGCTTAGGAGTTGGAAATATCTGCAGTTTTCCTGGCTAGGCCGTATTAATACTATAAAGGCATATGTGGTCCCGAAAATAATATATCTGTTCAGATCTATTCCTCTCAGAGTACCTATGTCGACCCTAAAATAATTCGTTAAGGAATTCCTAAAATTTATCTGGAACTCTAAAAAATCAAGACTTTCGGCCAAAATTCATAAAAACAGCCTCCATGAAGATGGAATGGGATATCCAGACTTGGGTAGGTTACACAATGCATGCCTACTGGCTCATGTGGTAGCCTGGAAATCCAAATAAAGGGATAAGCTGGGCTGGTTGAATATAGAGAGATCAAAAAGTGGAGGGATTAATCCCTTTTTATTGCAATGGGTTAACCTGGATAGATACAACAGAATGAAAATATCTAGCACTATAGTGAAGGGTCTGATAGAAAATGTATATAACTTGAGAAAATCGTTGGGTTCCACCTTATTTTTTACGAAAGATGCCCCACTAGAAGTTCTGTCTGTTTATATCCAGGATATCCATTTGGCCCACTGGGGAAACTGGAATATCCAATATATTGAAGACCCATATAGAGGCACCCAGTTGTTGACATTTCCAGAACTCCAAGACATGTTTAATATACCAACATCAGAACTCTTCACTTATCTTAGAGTAAAAGGATTCTTATTTAAAACAACCCCCATATCATCAGATAGCTGGGGAGAATTTGTGAAATTGGGATCCAGGGAGAGACTACTCTCAAAGATAATGACCTACCTCTCAGAGATCGCGGTCAGCCAGGGGTAAATGGGGACTAGACTTGGGCATAGATCTTCCAGTGGAAGTGTGGTACAAAACTTGGCAAGATACAAGGAAAGCTACACACCATATGTACCTACAAGAACAACATTTTAAACTTCTTCATAGGTGGTACTTAGTACCATCTAGACTGTTTAGATTCCAAGCTGCCTTAGACGATCTTTGCTGGAGGTGTAGAAAGAGTACGGGTTCATATATCCACATCTGGTGGGACTGTAGTTTATTAAAATAATTGAAACAACAGATGGTACAGAAATGTGAAGAAATTTTCAGTCGCCCAATGCAAATAACCCCTCAAATGTTTTTACTTCACTTGAATATCTCAACTTGTAATAAGTTTAATAGATCATTACTGATCAATATCTTCTTAGCAATTAAAATCTGTTTAGCACGATACTGTAAAAGGACAGAGGTCCCTTCCTGGAAAGAAATAGAGACCCAAATTGATACTCAAGCCCTGGCGGAGAAGTTTTCTTTCGAAAAGATAGATTTACAAGAGAGATATTCCATAAGACATGGTTCTTGTGGGGGGATACTGTGGGGACCCCTGCACAAGAGAATGATCAGTAGCTACCCGGACTGCCTGGCCCTCTCTGAATTCCCCCACAGGACAACCGGTGGACATAGTGTGTGAGATGTGTAGGTGAAAAAGTGAATGGATGGAGGCCAATATGAATGCATGGAGAAGGTATGGATTTGGTTTTGTTTTTCTTTTCTTTTTTTTCATATTTAAAAATATTTTATAAATATTTATTTATTTATTTTTTATTTTTTCTCTTTCTTCCTTTTCTTCTTCTTCTTTTCTATCCCTCTTCTTTTATTCCCTCTCCCCCCCCTCTCTTTTTTCTCCCTTGTTATTTGTATAGAAGATAGACAACTTAACTTTAATCTGTTTGAAGGATACAGGTGATATATTTGTAAAGGAAATAATAACTAATTAAAGGCCACTAGACAGAAATGAGGAATAAATGTAAAGTGGTGACCGTTCCATATTGATATCCTGTATATAATGTGGGTTATGATCTTGTGTCGGTTTTATGGGGGAGGGGGGAGGGGGAATGGGGAGGGAGTGGGGTTTCTGGAGATAATGATTATTGGACTTTGTATTTTATGTGTGTGTTTTTTCTGTGTTCGAAAATAATAAAGACTAATACATTTTGAGGTGAGTAGCAAGTGAGTTGAAGTGAAGAGGAGGTGAGTTGAAGTGAATAGCAGATGAGTTGAGGTGAGATGAACATTTCAGCTCACCAATTCAGCTATAGATGGTGCAGGAACAAACCTCATGAGTTCAATTAGCGGGGGAACTAACCAGGTCTGTTCATGCACATTGTATAGATGAATTGGTGAGATTAAATGTTCATCTCACCTCAATTCACCTGCTATTCACTTAACCTCACCTGCTATTAAGTTCAACTCACCTGCTACTCACCTTTCAGTGACTAGACCCATTTGTAAGTTTATGAAAAAAATATGCTACTAGCCTAGAAAACAGATTAAACCTTTTTCTTTCACTTATTTTGTATTAGTTGTCAGAGAGCCTCAGGTTTTCTCGAGATGGTTAAATTGTTATATGCTAGTTCCAGCACACAAATACCTAGTAACAATACTGTAACAGACCATCTACCGGACGTAGTAGACCCTCTGCCCGTTGTGTGAAATCACCTCCTTAGCCCCCGATTACAGCTCAGAATCCACCCAGCAAGTCTTTTCTGGACCCTTGCTCTTTGTACCCAAATAGCAGACAGGAGACCACTAGCAGTTAGGTACAGCAAGAATGAACAACAACTTTATTTGTAAAATAACACAGACTTATAAAAAGACATAGACATGAAATCACAGACATTAGTTTATAATGGTGTAATGGAACTAAAAATAGTTCTCCAAGAACAAATACTATCACTCATAAATAGGTAGAAGGATAATACTTTTTAAGCTGTGGATAGACAGGAAACAACTTGGCAATGAGGACATCAAAATTCATGAGCATTTCCTGGAAAATTAGTGGCTGGTGGGATTTTTGTAGATACTATCCTACAGGTAAGCATTCCTATACTATATGAAATATTTATTTGATTTGTTCACATAGTACTGTGAATTGTATATCTATGGAGTAACAGTATGTAGGGGTTTTGTTCGTTTGTTTGTTACTCTATTTATTTATATAATCATTTATGTTTTCCAGACTTCAGATACAGTGGATATAAAAAGTCTACACACCCCTGTAAAAATGTCAGGTTTCTGTGCTGTAAAAAAAATGAGACAAAGATAAATAATTTCAGAACTTTTTCCACCTTTAATGTGACCTATAAACTGTACAACTCAATTAAAAAACAAACTGAAATCTTTTAGATAGAGGGAAGAAAAAATCTAAAAATAAAATAATGTGGTTGCATAAGTGTGCACACCCTCTAATAACTGGGGATGTAGCTGTGTTCAGAATTAAGCAATCACATTCCAAATCATGTTAAATAGGAGTCAGCATACACCTGACATCATTTAAAGTGCCTCTGATTAACCCCAAATAAAGTTCAGCTGCTCTAGTTGGTCCATGGTCCACAGAGAGCTTCCAAAGCATCAGAGGGATCTCATTGTTAAAAGGTATCAGTCAGGAGAAGGGTACAAAATAATTTCCAAGGCATTAGATATACCATGGAACACAGTGAATATAATCTTAAAAAAAACTAGACTGTGCATTAGATGCATTGAGGTTTGTGGTGCTCTATCTTTGTATGCCAATACATAATGGTAACTCCAAACGTTTGAGCCACATGCAGATGCCCCACATTTCTAGTACACCTTAGGTATAAAAAAAAAAAAAAGACAGCTGTCAAATCCATTTTGGTGGAAGGCCAATTCCTGCAGAGTCTCACAACAGATGAAAAAAAGGGAAATAAAAAATGTAAGATAAAAAGAAGGATTTTTTTCCTAGTTAGATGCAAAATTCAGAATTAATTTTGTTTTGTGCTTCTTTTTGAATGAGGATACTCAAAAGATTGAGCATGACATCTTTAGTGAACTTAAATGATTATGTTACTATATATGTTACAGTGAAAGCAATGTGAACCTAAGGAGGTCCAAGCATCATACACACATATCTTGTACACTAACACATTCATTCACCAATGTGTTTCTATGTTTGTTTTTTTATCTCCAGGCCCCACAAACTCTAGAACCAGTGCCAGCTGTACAGGGCACATTTTATATCTACTATTAACAATGTTCTGTAAAACAGAACAGACATTTTCTATAAACATTATGTACCTTTAGGGAAACTATTTCTTTAAAATCCCTTCAAGATAATTAGCTGATAATCTCCTGATACCATCACACAGACAACTTGGAAATCTCTTGAAGGTCTTGGCTGCTTCTATAAAAGAAGAGGAACCGGCAGATTATCACCAACAAAGATCAACATGTTGGTCAATATACATGCTGATCCTTTCACTCCATAACATAAATAAGAAAATAGAATTTACACACTCACAACCTTTAAAACTGTAATGTGATATTTTAAAGAATGTCACGAGAAGAACATCACGGCGACTTGAAAAACATGGTAAGAATACAATACTTTTTGATTTACCAAGCTCTGAATGCATAAGTTTATTATAATACATTGTACCTTATATATACATACACACACACACACACACATATATATATATATATATATATATATATATATATATATATATAATTTTTTTTTTTTTCAAGCTCTGTTCTGCTCATTGCATTGCTGTATTACTTCAAGTGGCTTACCTTATTTATTTTCCATCTATTTTCATGGGAGGAGAAATTATTTAAGAACACATCTTCAAAAGTGGAGGAATTCTGGCTGGTCGGGTTTGATAATGTTGGCCATTTTAGGTTTGTGCTTTTTGTTTTCTTTCTGATCAATTATATTGCAACATTATCTGCAAATACTATGATTATCCTGTTGGTGACCACCACCCATCACATCTACTCCCCCATGTACTTCTTCCTGAGTCATCTGTCCCTCAATGACATGATCGTAACCACAAACATTGTACCTAAAATGCTCTGTATTATATTAAATGAAGGCTCTAATATTTCTCTTCCTGGATGCTTCACCCAGTTCTACTTTCATTCTTTGTCAGTGATCACGGAGTGTTTACTCCTCACCGTGATGTCATATGACCGATATTTGGCCATTTGTAACCCACTGCGTTATGCCTCTATTATGGACCTCAATCTCTGTGCCCAACTTGTGACTGTAACTTGGATCTTTGGAATGATTTGTGCCTTTCCACACATAGCCAATTTGATCCAGATTACATATTGTGGGTCAAATATTATTAATAGTTTCTACTGTGATCTTGTTCCTATTCTCAACCTTTCTTGTTCAGGTAGATTTGCTAATGAAATAATAATCATTATAATATCTATTCCTGTATTATTTCTCCCATTTGTTTTTGTCACTGTAAGTTATGTCTGTATCTTCCTTGTCATTCTCCGCATCTCCACCACCACCGGTAGACAGAAAGCCTTCTCCACCTGCAGTTCTCACTTGACCGTGGTGTGTTTATATTATGGGACACTTGCATTTACTTACATTGTCCCATCAAAAGAGGAGTACGTGGGTCTACAAAAACTGGCCTCGTTGCTTTACACCATGGTGATCCCTTTGTTGAACCCTGTTATTTATAGCCTGCGGAACAAGGAGATTAGAGGAACTCTAGTCAATGTTATCATGAAGCAAAATAGAAGGAAAATGTAAACTAAGTTGTGGAGTAGAGACTGAATCACTTTAAAGGTATAAAATCTGATACTGAGTTCCTTGTATATCAGAATTTTGAATTATGAACATGCTGGCAAATTACTAATTCGATGCTTAGCAAATCCTATAATCTCAGGAATGCACATAACAATACTTATGGTGGGATAAAGGTAATGGTAAAACCCTACGGTAATGCAGGTTGTTTGCTTCTCATACTTTTCCAAGCCTCAAGCAGAAAGCCAGTAAACAACCTCATGATGATGAATATCATTAAGGATGAGACAACTTTCCATAAGTGGTTATCCAGCTCTGCACCTTTGTCCCGGGCTTCTGTTTAAATATAGCAATTAGTGTTGAGCGAACCCGAACCACACTGTTCGGATTCGTACCACACTGTTCGGGTTCGTACCGAACATTACGCGGTCCGTACCCCGGACCTGAACCCGGACATTTCAATGTATGTTCGGGTTAGAATTCGAGATTTGGCTATAAACCGAAAGTCTTTAAACCGAAAGTCATTTGTTTTATAGACTTTCGGTTTATAGAATAGCCAATAGCATTACATGCATTCTATAAGCTGAAAGTCTACAAACCGAAAGACATTCGGTTTATAGACTTTTTGTTTATATAATACATGTAATGCTATTGGCTTTCTATAAACCGAAAGTCTATAAACCCAAACGACATTCGGTTTATTGACTTTCTTTTTATAGAATACATGTACTGCTATTTCTATTCTAGAAGCCGAAATAGAGTCCCCATTCATAAGAATAGGTCAATTTGATTGCCAAATGCATGTAACAAATATATGATAAAGATCATCAAATGTATATTGATAAATGTATGTAATCATACATTTGGTGATCTTTAGCTGTATTACTGTACTTACAATGGAATGTCCAGTTTATTGCTTATAAAGTTTGCAAAATGTATGTTAGCAGACTACATTATATCATATACCCCACTGTTGACAAGTGATTTTGCATTCCCTTATGATGACCTTCACTGAGATCAATAAATAGTCATGTGGTTCATAAAAAAAAACAATGTAATCTGTAAATATATAATAAATAATATAACTCAAATAAATATTCATTTAAAAAAAGTGTATTTGGTATTTATATGAGAAAGATGTAATACCCATTATACTCAGCCAGCTGGTATTTATATTAGTGACATAGAATTGATAATTGAGGAAATACGGGTTTTCCCTCTTTTGGATCAACAGCAGTTAACAAGGATGAAGAAAAGAGTTGAATTTGATGGATGCAAGTCTTTTATCAACCTAAACTATGACATATCTATTTGAGTGATGTGTAGTGTGTGTTTCACAAACTCTACATCAATAAAACTCACAGTAATGAGCAGTGTGTGTTTCACAGACACGTCAGAAATAAAATGTACAATAACGTGCAGTATGTCAGTGTATCACAGACACCACAGCATTGCAATCCATAATAATGTGCAGTGTATAAGTGTTTCACAGACTCTGCAGAAATAAAACTCACAGGAATGTGCAGTGTGTGAGTTGAATAGATTCACCCATTACTTTATTTAGAGGATTACTATAGGCTTCTGATATTGGTTGGTCATAGGCACCTTTAGAAGAGTTTAATTCTAAAATGTCTCTGATTATTACATTTCGACATTTCTTTAATTAGCTTATCTTATTTTTTACATGAAAGGAAGACATATTTCAGCACATATCAAAATGGGAGAATTTTTGGCTGGTCGGGTTTGAAAATGGCAGCCATTTGAAGATAGCACTCTTCCATCTCTTTCTTATAGATTATATTGCAACGCTGTCTGCAAATACTATGATTATCCTGTTGGTGTCCACCTCTCATCACATCTACTCCCCCATGTACTTCTTCCTGAGTCATCTGTCCCTCAATGACATGATCGTAACCACGAACATAGTACCTTAAATGCTACATGTTATATTAAATGAAGGCTCTAACATTTCTATTGCTGGCTGCTTTACCCAACTCTATTTTATTCAAAATCTGTAATCACAGAGAGTTTGCTTCTCACCGTAATGTCCTATGACTTGGCCATTTCTAACCCATTAAGTTATTCCTCCATCATGGAGCTAAATTTGTGTTCCCAGATGGTAAATGTGTCTTGGATACTTGGAATAATTTCTTATTTTCCACAAATTATTATATTAAGTCAAATGACTTTTTGTGGTTCAAATGTTAATATGTGATCTGGCTCCTATCCTCAATCATTCCTGGTCTGGTTGATTTGCTAATCAATTAGTAGTTATTATATTGTCTATTCCACTAACATTCTGCCCATTTGTTTTTGTCCCATTAACTTACCTCCGCCACATCTCCACCACCGTCGGGAGACAGAAAGTGACAAATCACTTCCGATCCTGGTTGTCACCAAGCCACTATCAGGATAAGACTAAACATAGATACGATGGCAATTGGCTAAGATTTACAGGCATTTTTAGATGATGTGGCAAATGTTTGAGTTGTAAATATGTTCATCAAGCCAGTAACTATGAATCCACCACGACAGGTGAAGTTTTCAAAGTAAGACAATATATAAATTGTAATACGTCATTTGTCATTTATCTGGTAATATGTCTGAAATGCAAATCACAATATGTGGGACGCACAATCAGACCTCTTAACAATATCACAGTCAATGACCAAAAATCCACTATAAACAAACATTTCCAAAAATGTAGTGGAGGCAATTAAGCCCATTTCTCCTTTCAGGGAATTGAAAATATTGTCAGCCCCAAAAGGGGTGTCAATTAGCAAAATATATTAAATAAAAGAGAAATGTTTTGGATTTTTAGATTACAAGCAAGGCAACCTAATGGAATGAATCTGGAATGGGATCTTAATCATGTCTTTAGACATTGACTAATTGGGAGCCTCGTTGCGATCGTCTCTCCTTTTCTCCTTATATCCGACATTGACATTTTGTCAACCAAATTTATATTAATCTACTGTATATTCTAAATTGTCTTTGTGTCATAATTATATATCCCTTTAGAATAATTACATTTTTCTGCTTTGATAAATATATGTATGCAGAACAGTGTATCGTTCTGCATATATATACACATCCAAATGCTATGATTATTGAACCAATAACTGAATCAGTATATAACATATAAGTATCTTTTAATAGCTTAATTTTTGCGTGGATTTTTTCTAATCCTCCAACTGCTCTCAACCAGTAAGAATATACTTACCAGTCCATCTCATGTCCTACTAACATAATTGTTTTTAATGTACATATTAGATTTTCAATTCCGTTTATTCATATTTTTGTGTAAGGATCACTTTACATTTTTTCATCACTTCCACTTTAAATAGAAAGGCGCACCCCTAGGAGATGAGCCTTGACAAAGCACTGAGTTTAGGCGTGGAACACGTAGGTGTATAGACACACCAGGTAGGAAAGCACTGAGCTGCAATAGGGCTGTTTTCCTAGCATGGAATAAATCTACTTTACAGCTCATCCTGTGTCTGGTATTTTATTTATTTTTCCTCCATCCAAGCCATCTCCGAATGTTCCTAATCAAATTTCTCTTTTCAAGGTGTAACCAATGGAAGTGCTGGGTGGAAGGGTGGGATATTAAGGAGGAAGTAGCTACGATCTGTGAAGCCACATGGTGTGGCTCTCATTTCTATTTTTATCTTATTTGTAGGATAGCCTTATGCCTATCCCACGCATACTCATGGTTCTGCGCTACTCCATAAATATGAATATATTTGCCATTATAATAGGGAGGCTGCCTGGGAAAATATGAGCTGGTCCAGAATGGAGACTGAGGACACCTGAGCCATCGCGATGGGTTGCCTGGTGGGTGTGCAGCCAATTAACATCTCCCTTAAAAAAGTAAATAAGAAGGAAAGAGAAGGAATTTCAAGCTAGTAGACTGATACAGTAAATAATATGGAGGAAAATAGCAGCCTTGGAAACTAAACTGGCCGACATAGAAGATAGATTGAGGAGATGCAATTTAAGGATTAGAGGCCTCCCAGACGCCATACTACAACACAGTTTAGAAGAAATTTTTGAAAAAAAAAATATATTCCTTGGTTTGTCTTTACAACAAGACTATTAAACTCTTGAGAGATTCCATCATACCCTCAAATCTCCAATAGTTACACAATCTTTGCCAAGGCATGTCATTGTCTGCTGCCACTCATTTTAAAACCAAAATAATGAATCCAGCATATGAAAAAGATCTCAAGAATAAAGAGGACACTCTGAAGATATTCCCAGATCTATTATTCCACATAAGTGCCTTGAGGAGGGCATTCAGACCCCAAACAGAAATGTTTAGGAACACTAGAATAAATTATGCTTCAAAGATCCTGTGATGGAACCCGTGGTACCCCGACTTGGTACCTCCATCAGCCTCTGCTTCCTTTGGACCCTTAGCACTCACAAGGGCTGAGAATAGTGATTTTAGCCCAAGAATATCCTGGCCTCTCCAGCCATTCATAACAGGCTGAGAAAAGGTAGACTAAGGTTCAAGAGACATCAGGATTCTTATAGCATCGATTAACTTGCAGGGAATTAACTCCCCACAAAAAAAGAGACATTTTTTTTAAATGTTCTTATTAAAGAGTGAATTCATGTATGTGCCATACAAGAAACAAATTGGAAGAGGGAAGAAGGTTTAAGAATGAAGAATATAAACTTTCCAGTAATTCTAGAGGCCTCCATGAAAGAAAAAAAAAAAAGAGGGGTGGCTCTTTTGTTCTCAAGTGATATAGCAATTATGACTATTCATATAGACAGAGATGAAGAAGCTAGATACTTAATAGTTGTTTGTGAAATTAATAATATGCAAATACATGTGTGTGCATATGTGCATCAAATCAATCCCCAGTTGGGTTTTTAATCAAATTATGACTAAATAAGATCAAACTGACCAGGGAAAAATTGACCTACTAGGGGATTTCATTTGCCCCCTAGGACCTACTATAGATACAAAAAATATGAGGGAAAAACCCCAAACCAAAAAGATATCTCATGTTTCTCTGCATCCCATTTGTCTTAATCAAAGATTGATTTGATCATGGGGAAACCAAACTTGTCTAGATTCTTCAAGAAAATAAACATTATTAGAACTACATGCTCGTATCATAATATGGTTCAGATGGAGTGACTACCAAATACAAGGACTTACATGGAAATGGAGGTTAAATAGCCAACTCCTAAATAACATGGAATAGCTAAACTCTACTATAAACATGACTGAATTATTTTTAAAGAAAATACGAATAGAGGAGTAAATCCCTCCATATCATGGTGCGCTCATAAAAGCGTACTCAGGGGCCAACTTATAAATATGGGAGCCTTGGAAAGGAACAAAAGACAAACATCCATGGCCAAACTATACATTACATTATGGATTGGTTGATTAAAATACTAGAAAATTCCATAAATTACACTTTAATCAGTAGAGCTAATCATGCCTTAGAAACCATGAAGAGAAGTTGGTACTATCATTGAAATAAGGCACAAAAAGGAATGATGGATAGATTTAAAAAAAAGATGGGGATGATATTTTCCTCCTACCAGAAAATATAGGAAATTCCTTCCAGAAATTGTATGAGTCTCTATATAATCTTCCTTCCAACAATGTATCAAGTGAACTCATAAACTCTTTAGACCAGATAAACCTACCCAAGGTGACAGAAGAACAGTTAAACTTCTTGAACCAGCCCGAAAAAGAACTCCTTATATCAATAGGTAGCCTTAAACAAATAAGACCCCAGGCCCAGATGGGTTTAATAATTGGTTCTACAAATTCCTTAAGGAAAAAAAGTTAAGTCTGATTTGATAAAGGCATTTAATAGCTTTTGGGAGGAAAAAAAAATACCAACCAAACTAACTCAAGCCCAAATTATTCCCATAGCAAAACCCATAAAATACCCTAAAAAAGTCAGTAATTACCATCCGATAGCATTATTAAACGTGTACATGAAACTGTATTCTTCAATATTAGCTGAGAGATTAAAACAAATGATTCCAATGATATAACATGAAGACCAAGCAGGTTTAATTGTCAGGAAGGTACTCATCGAATAATATAAGAATATTGGTTGAATCTTTAGACATAATACAATGCTCCATGGTGCCCATGTTGACCCTGTCGTTGGATGGCAAAAAAATCTAGGGTCAATTGGGCATTCATGGCAGAAGTCTTGCAAGCATTCAGTCTCAAAGTAGATTTTTGAAGGACATCATGCTTTTGTATGAGGATCCTACAGCAAAGATGGCTGGAAAGGGATTCAACTCAAACTGGTTTTCTCTGAATACTGGAGTCAGACAAGGTTGTCCCCTTTACCCACTTTTGTATCTCCTGACTGTGGAGCATTTTGCCACTTCTATAAGATGTTAAATTGAAAATATGTTTAATAACAAAGAATTTAAAACTTGTGAAATCATCTGCCAGGAATTATCTATTCCTAATAGATAAATATTCAATTGAAATTCTATCAGACTAGATTAATTCCCATCTATTAATGCGTGGAAAAGATATTTGCAGATTGAGATAACATAAGATCTGAGGGAAGTTACCAAGTCAGTTCAAAAAATATTTACAAAGAGAACGGATGTATGCTGGAGATGTGGAATATATAGAGGAGACTTGATATTTACGCAGAGATCGGATGTATGCTGGAGATGTGGAAAATATAGAGGAGACTTGATATTTACGCAGAGATCAGATGTGTGCTGGAGATGTGGAATATATAGAGGAGACTTGATGTCAGGTCCAGGGACCATCCCTTAACTTACACAGGGTACCCTCACAACCAGATCCAACTTATGTCCCTGTTTGCAGCTGTGGAACATTAGCGTGACCACTTGGTAGGCCAAATCCCCAGTCACAACATGGTCCAGGGGCGGTCCCAAAGTGTAAATGAGAGAGGTCCTTGATCAGCAGCATTATAAAAACCCCACACTCACCTTATTCAGTGCTTTCTTGTTGAGATGTGGTGTCTGTCCTATTCCTTTGAGATTCTGTGTGATTTGAATATTATCCATTGCTGCCTTCCTGCATACTGACCTTGGCTTTTTCCCCTGGACTACCCAAATTGCTGTACCCCTACTTGGACTTGTATACCCGCGATTTGACCCTTTGCAGCCTGCCTCAACCTTTTGGACTGGGACTGACTACTCTTTTGCGTAACCCTATTGCTGTGACACTTTTTGTAATTGCCTTATTTGCCATCCATACTCCCTACCCGCCACCCTGCACTACACTCCTTACCCTTGAACCTCACATTACAAGCAAGCCAGACATGGAGCATGATTGCCAGGAATTGGAATACTGCCCAGATTCACAAACCAATAAATGTATCAACTAAAGATGGAAAAAGGGAGAAATTCCCAATATAAAATGAAATCAGGAATGCTGCATAGATGGGATAACTGGTTCGCATTAATGGTGCCTTCATAATTCAGGGAATCCTATCAAACATAAGGTCTCGGCTTCCTGTTGCATCTGCGAGTGTCCATTGAAGAGATGTCATATGTCCTGTTTATGTTCACCTGTTTTATTTGTAAAAATTATCTGAGATACTGACGTATGTTTTAAAGAGGCAGGGTGTCTAATTTTAATGTATAAGGGTATCACTATTTTGAAATTTATAGCAGACAATAAAACGATAAGATATGAATTATTATGACACATATGACAGCATATTGGTCCAATCTGAGATTTTTTTTTTTTAGTTATTTAGAATTATTTAATAGTGTCCATTTCAGATTAACGGGCTGGTATTTGGTAAAACAAAAAAAACAAAAAAGGGATGCTCTGGATTCTCAACTTCTGGCACAGGGAAAGGGGCCATCCCCAAAAAAAAGAGCCACCTAGCTCTAACAAAAAAATCCTCCTGGAAAAAAGATATAAAAAACATTAAAAAAAATTTGAGGGAGTTACCTCTAATGGTTATATAACAGACTCCATACAAATACAACTCACATTAATGTTCAGTGTGGTATTACGCTATTCACTAAAAGGTAAGTTCAGGTGGGTAGCAGGTAAGTTGAAGTGTATAGCAGGTGAGTTGAAGTGAATAGAGTTGAGGTGAGATGAACATTCCATCTCACCAATTTAGCTATACATTGTGCAGGGACAAACCTGATGAGTTCACTTAGTGGGGAAACTAACCCGGTTTGTTCCTGAATAATGTATATCAAATTTGGGAAGAAGAAATGTTCATCTCAACTTGCACTTCAACTCAGCTGCTAATCACCGAGGCTCACCTTTTAGTGAATAGCCCCATTAGTGTGTCGCAGACTCCACAGCAATACAAATTCACAGTAATGTGCAGAGTGTGTAATATGCTGGTTTATTTTTCAACCCCCTTCCATGTCTTTCATTTAAAATATTTTTTTTTTTAAAAGCCCCCTATTATTCCAGACTTGGACTCACAAACACTGACCCACGTTATATATAAACTTTTATTAACATTATTGCACAGATATTAATCCTATTAAAATTACTTACCTTTTGTTTAAAATCCCTAGAAGATAATTAGCTGATAGTCTCTTGGAACCATCTTTCCCTCATCTCTGAGATCTCTTGTGGGCTCTTAACTGCTTCTGAAAAAGTATAACTGACAGATTGTTACCATGAAAGACATACATTCTGGTCAATCTTCATGCTGAACCTGTCTCTCCATATCTTAAAAAGAAAATAATGCTCCTTATTTAACAACCCCCAGGCTCCAAAACGCCATTGCAATACGAAAACCTCCAAGTCATGGTAAAAAAAAAAAATCCCACTTCTTTTATGATTAAGCAAGCCTGAAATGCCTGAAATGTAGTATACAAATACATAAAATTAAGCCTAATGCAGAAAACTGGTTATAATAATCTCAATATAGAGAGACAAAACAAATGTTTAGCAAAAATATGTTTTACGCATGATTCACATGCTTAGTATATAGTAATTACAGACTCCAGAAAGACATGAAACAAAAAGAAAAAACACAATGTCCTATGATGGACTCCAAAGTGTCTGGACACATTACCTCTGCACTGATATCTCTACAAACACAGGTGCATTTTTTTGACATTGCATGTGGTCTTTTCGTACTTTATCTAGAAGTCAGACATCTCCAAATCACGGATGGGAATGATTCTTCACATTTTAAATATTTCTGCAAATGTTTTCCCTAACCGTCTGACGATATTTTTCATGTTGGGTTATTAAACCTTTCTAAGTGGGTTTTGCAGAGGTAAGCACCAATGCTGTTCATGGCTGGCATTAACTGAATTGTGTTGGACAACTGAATGATGTTCTATGTAACCTTCAGAGGTCCCATTGCCCATGGCCACTATGGACAATTCCCCTGTACTTGTTTGTAATTGATATACCTTTTGGATGTATGTATAATCTCTTACCTGCCAATAATGATCCTATCTGTAGCCCTATATTTTGTACAGACACTCTGCCTCACTTTAGGCATTTATCGAGTTTTAATGCATACACTTTAACAATTTAGTTTCTTCTTGATTTAGTAATAATTTGTTACTAAGGGGATCTGCTGATTAAAGAAATTAATATAATCAATTTGCACCATTCAGCTAAATTCATATATATATATATATATTGGGCACTGTTGTCAGCATACCGAAAGGTTTATCACACCACCCACTAGTTTCATATTAGTCAGCCTTACGTTATTTTCTATTACAGTAACTTCTACCTTTTATGTTAAAAATGTTAGATAGCATGGTCTTACAACTCTATTATTCAGTTATTCACTAAGTGCCTTGCTGTTACACTGTGTTATATTTATCCACCCAACACCTTATTTACAGGATTACCTAGAATATCCTTCTGATATTGGTTGGTCATAGACACCTTTAGAAGAGTTCAATTCCCAATTGTCTCTGATTGTTACATTTCTGCATTTCTTCAAAGTAGCTTATCTTATTTTTTTACATGAAAGGAAGACATATTTCAGAACATATCAAGAGTTGATGATTTCTGGCTGGTCGGGTTTGAGAATGTCGGACATATGAAGATAGCGCTCTTCCTTCTCTTCCTTGTAAATTATATTGCAACGCTGTCTGCAAATACTATGATTATCCTGTTGGTTTCCACCTCTCATCACATCTACTCCCCCATGTACTTCTTTCTAAGTCATCTGTCCCTCAATGACATGATCGTAACCACGAACATTGTACCTGAAATGCTATATGTTATATTAAATGACGGCTCTAACATTTCTATTGCAAGCTGCTTTACCCAATTCTACTTCCATTCAACATCGGTAATCACGGAGTGTTTGCTTCTCACCGTAATGTCCTATGACCGATACTTGGCCATTTCTAACCCATTACGTTATTCCTCCATCATGGAGATAAAGTTGTGTGTCCAGATGGTAACTGTATCTTGGATACTTGGAATACTTTCGTCTTTGCCACATATTATTATTTTAAGTCAGAAGACTTTTTGTGGTTCAAACATTAATCATTTCTTCTGTGATCTGGCTCCTATCCTCAATCATTCCTGTTCTGGTTGGTTTGCTAATGAAATAGTAATTATTGTATTCTCTATTCCACTAACATTCTGCCCATTTGTTTTTGTAACCTTAACTTACATCAGTATATTCTTCACCATCCTCCACATCTCCACCACCATTGGGAGACAGAAAGCCTTCTCCACCTGCAGCTCACACCTGGCCGTAGTGTGTCTATATTATGGGACAATAATATTTAATTATGTAGTTCCATCTAAAGAAGAATATTCGGGTCTACAAAAACTCGTCTCATTGCTTTTCACCATGGTAACTCCATTGTTGAACCCGGTTATATACTGCCTGAGGAATGAAGGGATTAGAGAAGCCCTAATAAAATTTATCTTGAAAAGCAAGCAAAGAAAAACGTAAATAACAGTTTGTATATAGGAACATTCCACTGATTTCCATGGTGATTGTTTCAGTTTTACACATTGGCCAGTATAGACCTTGATGGCAATGCATGAATAACAAAGCCCATCCATAGAATGTCAAACTATTCTTGGTCCTTTGCTGTGTCTTCTAATGACCACAGCTTCATTCATATCACATGAACATTATTTATGATGGTCAGTTACTTGTCTTTGTGATGGATAATTTAATGATGTTCTATGGCCTTTCACTGACATTGGTGTTGTTGTATGGACACTTTGCCCATCCCTTCCCATCAATGCTTATTTTCTATCTACGCTGTTCTTCCTTATAGTTACATAGTTAACACAATTGAAAAAAAGACATACAGTCCATCATGTTAATCCATTCCACACACCCATATTAACTGATCCAATATGAGGCAAAGAAAGAAAAACCCCCACTGACGCTGCAACATCATTTCAAAGGGAAAAAAAATCCTGCTTGACTCAATGGAAGTCTGACTCACCCTTGATCAACATGACGTGACCTACTTTTACTCATGATAACCCTGTGCTAGCTTTATATCTAGAAAAATAAATCCAAACACTTTTTTATTCCATTGATTTAATTGGCCACAACAGCTTCAGCCTATTCAATACATTAACAGTAAAGAAACCTTCTTTTTGTTTAAGACAAATTCTCCTTTCTTCTAATCCCAAGTGCCCATGTGATGTGTGTAAGATTTCGTTTATTACAAGGTGTCAGGTGGGAATTAAATTTGGTGTTATCGCTCTCACACTCTCTCATACTGGTCACTGAAAGTTCAACCTGGCACCACATGGCAAATAACTCTCTGAGGATCTGAAATAAAGAATAATTGCTCTACATAAAGAGGGCCTAGGCTATAAATAGATTGCCAAGACCCTGAAACTGAGCTGCAGCACAATGCGCAAGACCATTCAGCGGTTTCATAGGACAGGTTCCACTCAGAGCAGGCCTCGCCATGGTTGACCAAAGAAGTTAAATGCACATGCTCAGCATCATATCCAGAGGTTGTCTTCGGGAAATATATGTATGTGTGCTGCCAGCGTTGCTGCAGAGGTTGAAGGGGTGGGGGGTCAGCCTGTCACGCCGCACACTACATCAAATTGGTCTACATGGCTGTCATCCCAGAAGGAAGCCTCTTCTAAAGATGATGCACAAGAAAGCCCAAAAATTGTTTGCTGAAGACAAGCAGACTAAGGAAATGGATTACTGGAACCATGTCCTGGGGTCCTGATGAGACCAAGATAAACTTAGTTGATTCAGATGGTGTCAAGTGTTTGGTGGCAACCAGGTGAGCAGTACAAAGACAAGTGTGTCTTGCCTACAGTCAAGCATTCTGGTGGGAGTGTCATGGTCTGGGCCTACATGAGTGCTGCTGTCACTGGGGAGCTATAGTTCATTGAGGGAAGCATAAATGCCAACATATACTTTGACATACTGAAGCAGAACATGATCCCCTCCCTTCAGAGACTGGGCCGCAGGGCAGTATTCCAACATGATAACAACCCCAAGCAAACCTCCAAGACGACCACTGCATTTCTAAAGAAGCTGAAGGTAAAGGTAATGGACTGGCCAGACCTAAACCTTATTGAGCATCTATGGGGCACCCTCAAATGGAACGTGGGGGAGGTCAAGGTCTTGAACATCCACCAGCTCCTTGATGCCATCATAGAGGAGTAGAAGAGGACTCCAGTGGCAACCTGTGAAGCTCTGGTGAACTTCATGCCCATGAGGGTTAAGGCAGTGCTGGAAAATAATGGTGGCCACACAAAATATTGACACTTTGGGCATAATTTGGACATTTCCACTTGTGCCAGCCAATGGTTTAGACATTAATGGCTGTGTGTTGAGTTATTTTCAATGCTCAGCAAATGTATACTGTTATACAGGCTGTACACTTACTACTTTACATTGTAGCAGTGTCATTTTTTCAATGTTGTCACATGAAAAGATATAATAAAATATTTAAAAAAATGTGAGGGGTGTACTGACTTTTGTGAGATACTGTATTTAAATATTGATGTTGCCATTTTAAGATATCATGTTGCCGTATTTATTTTATCCAGGATTAAATTCACTGCATAGCAGCATATTTTTTGATTTGTTGTAAAGGTCACTGGACACTTTAAGCCTATGACTAAGCAGCTGCGAAATGCATAAGGCTGCACACTTTTTTTTGCAACACCCTGGTGCACCTGTTCCCACCTAGTAAAACCACAGCTCTGATCAAATACACCGGTGTCACCTTATTTCATTTTGTATTTGTTTTGTATTAAACTGTTTTAGGTTTTAGGTTGTATGTTATAACCATTATCAAAAAGTGCAAGAATACGAAAACAATTATACTGCCCAGCTTACAGCAGCCATTCCGAAAAGCACTCCTCCAGTACTTTACAAAAAGAAGTAGTGGGACACATAAATATATGGAGAGAAAGAAAAAAACAAAACCACAATAGTGTAATATTGTTTGACTAGTTAAAATCCATGCAGTATTAATTGCACTCAAAGATCCTTAAAACAAGCCCATCAATGCTAAACTTTTCAAGTGATCAAGCAATCCATCTCACCCACGAACTTATGGACCCAGAACTCTCTTACTCTCCCACAGTGTGAGCCACAAAGACTTTTGTCAATGCAGGTTTTGCCCTCATTGATTAAGAGGTAACTTTTTTTTAATGATTTTTGTATTATAGAAAAAAAAGGCACAGTATCATATATATCAGTCAGAGAGAAGGCGCAACATACACCTACAGTTTGTAGTGACACTGATAAAAGTAAAGAAAAATCCTCACTAAATAAAAAGTCCTTGTGGGTCCCTCTGTATGGTGTAGTAAGAAAGTCCGGGGACCACATGTTCCTTAGTGAGATGGGTTGCTTGATCACTAGAAAAGTTTACCATTGATGATCTTGTTTTACCACTTCGGTTTGTGAAACAGTTTTCTCCACCCAAACAATATTACACTATTGTGGTTTTGTTTTTTTCTTTCTCTCCATATGCTTGTGCATCTTCTACTTCTGTTTGTATAACCATTGTCGGTCAGACTAGCAGTTAGGGTAAACACAGTCAAGGATTTTAAGCATGCGTAGGATAGACACAAGGCTATACTAGCTATAAGACCAGGAACTGGGGACTAATAAAAGTATTTAGAAAAATTGGGCAGACTAGATGGACCGAATGGTTCTTATCTGCCGACACATTCTATGTTTCTATGTTTCTATAATATAGAATAATTGATACAGTTCTATTTGAAAATGTAGATTCTGGCATTTAGAAATTGTGAAGGACCTACTACTGTTTAATTAAAATACTTTTAATAATACCTATGCGAAATACAGTAAGATATAGTCAATAAAAGAAGCTGGTTTATAAGAAGAAGCTAGCTTGATGGGGCTTCATCTGACACGTTTTGCACTAGGCTTCTTCTGATATTTAAACAGAGAAGAACATCTGACACGTTTCGCACTAGGCTTCTTCTGATATTTAAACAGAGCTTAGCAGCCAGTCTTTGAGTGCTTAATGTAAAAATCTTGTCTTCGTTACACTGATGATCTGTGTAATCAGACTGAATAATGTCTCAAATGGTTATTATCTGATAACACATTCTATTTTTGAGTCTATTCACTAAAACTTAAGTATAATGTGAGGAGGTCGACTTTAACTTTAAAATTCAGCCTACAAAGTCCACCTTCTCACACCATTCATTAAAGGAAAAGAAACCTGCCTCTTGCCCTACCGCACCAAAGTCCATCTCGATCCCCCATCTCAAACGTCCTTCAATGAAAATCAATAAATATTTGCTATTCACTAGATTTTGAAGGGAGTTCAAATTGGGAGTTGAATTGGAATCAAACCCCCCTTCCAAATTAAAAAGTAAAAACAAGTTTTAAAAAAATAATACCCTGCTCAAAATGGGCCCAGGACCCATGACACATATTGGTGGCCAGGGCAAGTTGGCCTGCCCTCCCCCATAACTGATACAGTGCAGGGAGATGCCAGTTTGCCTGCACTCCCCAAGAATTGATACAGTGCAGGGAGCTGCCAGTTGGCCTGCCCTCAGCCATAATTGATACAGTGCAGGGAGCTGCAAGTTGGCCTGGTTCAGTAATACTACCAAGGATAAAACGCTGTCTATTGGCTCCCAGCTTCATCAAAAATAGTATGCACCCAATACACTAATACTCTAATAAGTTATGCCCTGGATCCTCATCAAATTGAGGGAGTTACCTCTAAAGGTTGTGTGAGTGTTTCACAAACTCCACAGCAAAAAACCCCACAGTAATGTACACATGAGTGTTTAATATTCTGGTTAATTTTTCAAAACTCGATATCTTTAGAATAAAAGATTTTAAAAAATACCCCATAATATTCCACACCTTGATTCACAAACACTGTTCCACATTACATATAAACCTTTATTGACATTATTTCAAACAAATATTAATTCTATAAAAATGACTTACCTTTAGGAAAACTATTTGTTTAAAATCCCTGGAAGATAATTAGCTGCTCGTCTCTTGGAACCATCTCTCCCTCACCTTGGAGATCACTTGTGGGCTTGTAATTGCTTCTGTAAAAGTATAACTAGCAGATTGTTACCATGAAAGACAAACATTCTGGTCAATCTTCATGCTGAACCTGCCACTCCATATCTTAAACAGAAAGTATTGATCCTTATTTAACAACCCCTAAGCTCCAAAACATCACTGTAATATTTTGGAGAATCTCATCTGAAGGACGCCTGGAGAACATCCAATTTATGGTAACTTTTGTCTCACATCTTGTATGATTTAACAAGCCTGAAATACATATGGCAGTATATACATACATGTAATTTAGCTTAATGGCGCAGATTGGTTATTATAATCTCAATGTACAGAGTTAAAATAAATGTTTAGCAAATATATGGTTTATGCAAGATTCACAATGTTTGTGTATAGTAATAACAGACTCCACAATAAAAATAAATACAAAGTCCTACGTTGGGCTCCAATTGGTCTGGACACATTGCCTCTGCACTGATATCCCTACAGTTAGAGGTGTATTTCATTTTCCTTGCATATGGATATTTCATACTTTATCTAGAAGTCAGACATCTCCAAATCATGGATGGGTGAGATTTTTCACATTTTAAATATTTCTGCACTTGGTAAACATTTTTTGTCTATCCACTTGATGATATTTTCAGTGTTTGGTTATTAAACGTTTCTAAGTGGGTTGTGCAGGGGTATGTACCAATGCTGTTTATGGCTGACATTAACTGGACTTTGTGTCGGAAACGTAATGATATTCTATGTAAACTTCACATACCCTGCCATGGCCACTGGTGCGCTTCTACTTACAATTACCCTATCCTTGTTTGTGACTGATATCCCTTAACTAGCAGAAATAACACGTTGTCTATCTTTTTGTTATTGGTCCCCATCATTAGACATACAGTCTCCAACCAGTCCAAAATGCTCAATATCTATAGCCTTACATTTTGTACAAACATTTTGCCTCTCTCTGGATGTGTTCTTTGGACATTGTGTTTCGTCTTGATTTAGTAATTATTTGTTACTAAGGTGATACACTGATTAAAGATATAATAAAATCCATTTGCACCATTAAGCTGAATTCATATATATTCAATGCACGGAAAAGGTTATCATACCTTCTTTCATATTAGGCTACCTTAAGCTCTTTTTAATTACAGTACCGTCTACATTATATGTAAACATTTTTAGAAAGCTCGGTCTTATAACCTTATCATCCAGTTATTCATAATTGACCTTTCTCTTACCATGTGTTGTGTAGATCCCTTATTTATAAGATTACTATCACCTTTTGTATTTGGTTGGTCTTAGGCACCTTTAGAAGAGTTTCCTTCTAAACGGTCTCTGATTTTTAATTTGCTGCTTTTGCTTACATCGATTTACATTTTTTTACATGAAAGGAAGACATATTTCAGAACATATCTAGAGTGGAGAATTTCTGGCTGGTTGGGTTTGAGCATGTCGGACATTTGAAGATAGCGCTCTTCCTTCTCTTCCTTGTAAATTATATTGCAACGTTGTCTGCAAATACTATGATTATCCTGTTGGTGTCCACCTCTCATCACATCTACTCCCCCATGTACTTCTTTCTAAGTCATCTGTCCCTCAATGACATGATCGTAACCACGAACATTGTACCTGAAATGCTATATGTTATATTAAATGAAGGCTCTAACATTTCTATTGCTGGCTGCTTTACCCAATTCTACTTTCATTCAACATCGGTACTCACGGAGTGTTTGCTTCTCACCGTTATGTCCTATGACCGCTACTTGGCCATTTCTAACCCATTACATTATTCCTCCATAATGGAGATAAAGTTGTGTGCCCAGATGGTAACTGTATCTTGGATACTTGGAATAATTTCTTCTTTCCCACAACTTATTATTTTAAGTCAGAAGACTTTTTGTGGTTCAAATATTAATCATTTCTTCTGTGATCTGGCCCCTATCCTCAGTCATTCCTGTTCCGGTTGGTTTGCTAATGAAATAGTAATTATTGTGTTGTCTATTCCACTAACATTCTGCCCATTTGTTTTTATCACCTTAACTTACATCAGTATTTTCTTCACCATCCTCCACATCTCCACCACCATCGGGAGACAGAAAGCCTTCTCCACCTGCAGCTCCCACCTTGCTGTAGTTTGTCTGTATTACTGGACTATAATATTTAATTATGTAGTTCCATCTAAAGAGGAATACTCGGGTCTACAAAAACTCATCTCAGTGCTTTTCACAATGGTAACCCCATTGTTGAACCCGGTTATATACAGCTTGAGGAATGAAGGGATTCGAGAAGCACTGATAAAATTCATCTTGAAAAGCAAGCAAATAAAAATGTAAATGATGTATGCAGGAACATTCAACTGCTTTCCATGGTGATTAATCCACTCTTACACACTGGCCAGTATAGACCTTGATGGCATACCATTGACATGGACTGAGTTATGTCACTATTTGTATATATGGTGTGAATATGAACAAATAGACAGTATTGTCACAAATTGTAAAGATCAAAAAATTGCACTTGTAGTTATAACACTATCATCCCAAGAACGTATCAATTATAGAATAAGACCAGATCATTACAATAAACAACTTTTTTTTAAGTAAGCAATCCTCTCTATTTATATGTATGGAAGAGAAAAGGGATTGATTTGAGGTCTAATCCATTGAAAGATAAAATATAAACTACAGTACCATGATACCTTTTTTTAGATATCATGGTTGTCATGAAATGGATTTGAAGATCCACTGTGACGGGGGTTCTTGGAGGGGCCAGGCAGCCAGAAGACTCCGTGTAGACTATGGACCCTGTATGTAAATATATTAGTTTGAGGATACACACTTTGAGGGCGCCAGTGGACCCCTGTTTTCAACTGGACTTCAAATACAGGCTCATTCAGGATGTGAGCCAAGATGTGTACTTTAGGATTTAAGCCTTTGTCCCATTCAATGTGTTTTCCCCAGGTTAGGATTGTATCCTATCCTGTAAACCCCTGTAATTATGTCACCTTAGCCATTGTCTTCATGTAAGTCATTCAGTGTCCTGTTGTACAGTGATGTCATTTAGCAAGTTACTTTAATTGAGTGCACTCTGTATGTATCTGATACCTTTGTATCCTGAAAGGTGTGAGGCAGGATTTCCCCATTGTATGTCCTTCTGTTAAACTGATTATATTGTGTTGATTATGTGTCTTACTGTGTGTATTGTAATTAGGTTTACTCATGGTCATTTCTATCTGGATTACTAATGCTGTGATGTCATGTTTATGTGTATATAAGTCTGTGCTGTTGCACAAATAAAGAGAGTTGTTATTCTTGCTGTACCTAACTGCTAGATGTCCTGTCTATTTGGGTACAAAGAGCAAGGGTCCAGAAAAGGCTTGCTGGGTGAATGCTGAGCTGTAATTGGGGGGGGGCTAGGAGGTGATTCCCTACAACGGGCAGAGGGTCTACTACGTCGGGTAGACGGTCCGTTACATTGGTGGCAGCCGTGGGATGGTTCTCACAGCCCAGAAGGACAGCTACAAGGCAACACCATTTCCTGGATGTATAATTTGAGGGCAACACATGTCTCAGTACGGCGACCCTGACAGCAGCAGAATGGAACCAGGCTGGAACCAAACAGCAGTTCCATATGAGGAGGAAGACCTGGATGGCCGGGATGCAATAAGGAAAGGCATCTGGTACCAGGCCCTGGATAACGTACAGTATCAGCGGGGCGAGGGACTTCCCAGCGAGGAACAGTGACAGCAGACACGACTGGCACTGCGGATGCCCTTCCTGTTAGAGCAGCCCCTGGAGCAATGGGTAAAGGAGCTTGAGCACTGGGTATGGCAGGAGCTATGGCTAGAGGATGCCTACCAGGCACTCTGGTTGTATACAGTTTGGTATACACCCTGGGCAGTGGAGCATGATAACCCAGAGGGAGAAGAGTTTAATGGCCCTGGCTTGCTGTGGGAGGCTTTCACAGAACCTGACTTTGGGAGCCCTGATGAGACCCGGTTACAAGATATTTTTGACTGGAGGGAGGGTATGCAAGTCTGGGATGACCCCCATGAAGTGAGACCAGACTTGACGCACCTAGTATCTCTGGAATGGGAACTGGAGCAGGATTACAAACACCTGTTCCACTCCATTGAGGATACCCAGCAGGAGAGCATCGTGGCAGACCCAAGTCCAGAGCCCTTCAGCTGGGAGGATATTGTCGAGATGTACTGGGAGGACCTCCAGCCGGCAAGTGGAGATGGGACCGAGGTCTCTCCACTGGCCTCACAGGGAGAGGAGAGCATCGTCTCCATTCCCCAGCGGCAGTGTGATCTGCAGGGAATTGGGAGCCCAGTCTTCATTCCCCAGCGGCAGTGTGATATGCAGGGAATAGGGAGCCCAGTCTCCATTCCACAGCAGCAGTGTGATTTGCAGGGAACAGAGAGCCCAGTCTCCATTCCCCAGCGGAAGTGTGATTTGCAGGGAACAGAGAGCCCAGTCTCCATTCCCCAGCGGAAGTGTGATTTGCAGGGAACAGAGAGCCCAGTCTCCTTTCCCCAGCAGCAGGCTGAGTTACAGGGGGCAGAGACAGTCAGTCCTGTCCCCCAGCAGCAGAGTTTTTTATTGGGAGAGGAGAGCCTTGTCCTCCCTCCCCAGCTGCAGAGTGTTTTATTGGGAGGGGAGAGCCTTGTCCTCCCTCCCCAGCGGCAGATAGAGCAGGGAATAGAGAGCCCAGCCTCCTTTCCCCAGCGGCAGGCTGAGTTACAGGGGTCAGAGACAGTCGGTCCTGTCCCCCAGCAGCAGAGTTTTTTATTGGGAGAGGAGATCCTTGTCCTCCAGCAGGACACTGTATTGGGAGCGGAGACAGTCGGTCTCCCTCCCCAGCGGATGGGAGTATGTATGGGAGAGGAGCTTGTTACCCCCTCTTCCCAGCAGCAGCTTAACGTACTAGGGGGAGACAGTAAGCCCCGCAAACATGCAGATGGGATCGTGGTCTCTGCAATTACATCACAGGGGGTTGGGACAGTCAGTCCTGTCCCCCAGCAACAGGGCTGTTTAGCCAAAGGGGAGAAAGTCGGTCTCCCCCCACAGCAGCATGGTGGTTTGTCCAAAGGGGAGACAATCGGTCTCCCCCTCCAGAAGCAGAGCTGTGTATCCAAAGGGGAGACTGTCGGCCTCCCCCTCCAGCAACCAGGCTCCAACCAGGCTACTTCCGTGGAAGTGCTGGCATCAGTGTTCCCAGGGACTAAATGGGATACCCCCATAGTATCAATCCCAGCTAATCCTGCCACCCTATCTGCTCCCCAGCGGCTGAAAGGATTTATGGGTGAAGGAACATTTTGCCTTTCTCCCCAGCGGCAGATGCATGTTTCGGGAGAGATGGAGGTTGGTCAGGTAAGGAATATTTTTGAACAAACAAAGTGTGTGGACTGCAAACTTGTGATTGACCATTGGGAGACCGCTATACAGACTGACTTAGGAGTCACCCCGTCTGGGGGCTCCTCCAGTGTCAGTCTCCCCCCAAAAAAGGCGATATGTCATGAATTGGATTTGAAGATCCACTGTGACGGGGTTTTTTTGGAGTGGTCTGGCAGCCAGAAGTCTCCCTGTAGACTATGTACCCTGTCTGTAAATATATTAGTTTGAGGGTACACACTTTGAGGGCGCCAGTGGACCCCTGTTTTCAACTGGACTTCAAATACAGGCTCATTCAGTATGTGAGCCAAGATGTGTACTTTAGGATTTAAGCCTTTGTCCCATTCAATGTGTTTTCCCCAGGTTCAGATTGTATCCTATCCTGTAAACCCCTGTACTTATGTCACCTTAGCCATTGTCTTCATGTAAGTCATTCAGTTTCCTGTTGTACAGTGATGTCATTTAGCAAGTTACTTTGATTGAGTGCACTCTGTATGTATCTGATACCTTTGTATCCTGAAAGGTGTGAGGCAGGATTTCCCCATTGTATGTCCTTCTGGTAAACTGATTATATTGTGTTGATTATGTGTCTTACTGTGTGTATTGTCATGTTTATGTGTTGTCCTGTCTATTTGGGTACAAAGAGCAAGGGTCCAGAAAAGGCTTGCTGGGTGAATGCTGAGCTGTAATCGGGGGGCTAGGAGGTGATTCCCTACAACGGGCAGAGGGTCTACTACGTCGGATAGACGGTCCGTTACAATGCTACTGTAGTTTATATTTATATAGTTTATAAGTGCAATTTTTCGACCTTTACGATTTGTGACAATACTGTATATTTTTTCATATTCACACCATATATACAAATATTGACATAACACAGTCCATGTCAATGGTATACTCCTCTAGGCCGTCAAATGCGTAATAACATTGTTTCTATCCACTTGATACATGTATGTGGTGTTTTCTTATCAATATATTTAAACTGTGATTACTGTTCCGCTTGTTTTCCTATTTCAGGAACATGACATAATTCTAAATAAACATAGTTAAATCATTATAAGTGTTCTGCATGTTTCCTCCTCCTTATTCATAAATATTGCGGACATGTATATACACACTACATATAGGTATTGTTATTTAACTATGTCCTGGTTGATTTTCCAAATTACGTATGTTATAGATATCTAGCCTTATTTCCCTTCTCCTTTATTGCAGTTACTAGTAAGATTTCAAGAGTCAGTGACTGCTTAATGTTATCAACATATAACTGTTGCCAGGAACGGGCTGTCTTACTCTAGAAGCAATAGAGCTTATCTTTCATGTTTTATTATTAAATAATACATATTTTTAGTCTATCTCTTTTTTATATATAAAGCTCCCTTCTTTATTTTCAGACAGCTATCCTACATGTTCCTCGCAGCCTTTTGTATGTATATCTTAATTTTTAATATATGTACAAAACCGAGGCATAACTAGAAACCCCCAGGCCGCGGTGCAAAATATGCCTCGGGGCCCCCCGACCCAACCATGCAACTCCACCCCAGAAATTCCACTTCCATGCCTCCCAACTGTTCCGCTTTGTGCCTAGCCTTGTCATATATCTAGGATAGCCTTATACCTATCCCATGCATGCTTAAACTCCTTCACTGTATTAACCTCTACCACTTCTACTGGAAGGCTATTCCATACATCCACTACCCTCTCAGTAAAGTAATACTTTCATTAGTCCCTGGCCTTATCTTATATCTAGGATAGCCGTATACCTATACCATGCATGCTTAAACTCCTTCACTGTATTAACCTCTACCACTTCTGCTGGCAATCTATTCATTGTATCCACTACCCTCTCAGTAAAATAATACAAAGTTTCTGACCTCCACTGTATTAACCTCTACCATTTCTGCTGGAACACTATTCCATGCATCCACTACCCTCTCAGAAAGTAATACTTCCATTAATCCCTGGCGTCATCTTATATCTAGAATAGCCTCATGCTTACACTCCTTCACTGTATTAACCTCTACCATTTCTGCTTAAAAACTATTCCATACATCCACTACCCTCTCAGTAAAGTAATACTTTAATTAGTCCCTGGCCTTATCTTATATCTAGGATAGACTTATACCTATCCCATGCATGCTTAAACTCCTTCACTGTATTAACTTCTACCACTTCTACTGGAAGACTATTCCATACATCCACTACCCTCTCAGTAATGTAATACTTTCATTAGTCTCTGGCCTTATCTTATATCTAGGATAGCCTTGTACCTATCCCACGCATGCTTACACTCCTTCACTGTATTAACCTCTATCACTTCTACTGGAAGACTATTCCATACATCCACTACCCTCTCAGTAAAGTAATACTTTAATTAGTCCCTGGCCTTATCTTATATCTAGGATAGCCTTATACCTATCCCATGCATGCTTAAACTCCTTCACTGTATTAACCTCTACCACTTCTACTGGAAGACTATTCCATACATCCACTACCCTCTCAGTAAAGTAATACTTTCATTAGTCCCTGGCCTTATCTTATATCTAGGATAGCCTTATACCTATCCCATGCGTGCTTTCACTCCTTCACTGTGTTAACCTCTACCACTTCTACTGGAAGACTATTCCATACATCCACTACCCTCACAGTAAAGTAATACTTTAATTAGTCCCTGGTCTTATCTTATATCCAGGATAGCCTTATACCTATCCCACGCATGCTTAAACTCCTTCACTGTATTAACCTCTACCACTTCTATTGGAAGACTATTCCATACATCCACTACCCTCTCAGTAAAGTAATACTTCCATTAGTCCCTGGCCTTATCTTATATCTAGGATGGCCTTATACCTATCCCACGCATGCTTAAACTCCTTCACTGTATTAACCTCTACCACTTCTACTGGAAGACTATTCCATACATCCACTACCCTCTCAGTAAAGTAATACTTTCATTAGTCCCTGACCTTATCTTATATCTAGGATAGCCTTGTGTCTACCCCACACATGCTTAAACTCCTACACTGTGTTTATCTCTACCAGTAGAGTAATCCATGAGATACAAAGGAATAAATTAACATTCAAACATTATAAAGCTGAGGGATCAGCAGAGGTATTTGAAAAATACAAAGATGACAACAAAGCATGAAAATATTCAATTGAATTAGCTAAATTGCAAAATTATATAAAATTACTAACAATCCTCAAAAAAATCTTTAAATACATAAATGGTAAAAATGTGAAGTCTGATAATGTTGCACCTTTTGTTATCTGAAATGGGTGAGAAAGTCAGTGGGTGAGATAGTCAGTTCCTTTTAGAGATTATGGGCGCCATGTTGGATGGCATCTTCCCC
This sequence comes from Pelodytes ibericus, assembly GCA_036172795.1. Classification (NCBI taxonomy): domain Eukaryota; kingdom Metazoa; phylum Chordata; class Amphibia; order Anura; family Pelodytidae; genus Pelodytes; species Pelodytes ibericus. The sequence goes on along the minus strand of CM069858.1, from coordinate 222,013,580 downwards.
CTTCAGTGATCACTTCTGTCTCTCTGTTTCTGTTGCTAGACTGCAACTAGAGGCAGTCAGCAACATTACAGGTAAAAAAATGCCCAATTTATACAGGGAGTGCAGAATTATTAGGCAAGTTGTATTTTTGAGGATTAATTTTATTATTGAACAACAACCATGTTCTCAATGAACCCAAAAAACTCATTAATATCAAAGCTGAATATTTTTGGAAGGAGTTTTTAGTTGGTTTTTAGTTTTAGCTATTTTAGGGGGATATCTGTGTGTGCAGGTGACTAATACTGTGCATAATTATTAGGCAACTTAACAAAAAACAAATATATACCCATTTCAATTATTTATTTTTACCAGTGAAACCAATATAACATCTCAACATTCACAAATATACATTTCTGACATTCAAAAACAAAACAAATCAGTGACCAATATAGCCACCTTTCTTTGCAAGGACACTCAAAAGCCTGCCATCCATGGATTCTGTCAGTGTTTTGATCTGTTCACCATCAACATTGCGTGCAGCAGCAACCACAGCCTCCCAGACACTGTTCAGAGAAGTGTACTGTTTTCCCTCCTTGTAAATCTCACATTTGATGATGGACCACAGGTTCTCAATGGGGTTCAGATCAGGTGAACAAGGAGGCCATGTCATTAGATTTTCTTCTTTTATACCCTTTCTTGCCAGCCACGCTGTGGAGTACTTGGACGCGTGTGATGGAGCATTGTCCTGCATGAAAATCATGTTTTTCTTGAAGGATGAAGACTTATTCCTGTACCACTGCTTGAAGAAGGTGTCTTCCAGGAACTGGCAGTAGGACTGGGAGTTGAGCTTGACTCCATCCTCAACCCGAAAAGGCCCCACAAGCTCATCTTTGATGATACCAGCCCAAACCAGTACTCCACCTCCACCTTGCTGGCGTCTGAGCCGGACTGGAGCTCTCTGCCCTTTACCAATCCAGCCACGGGCCCATCCATCTGGCCCATCAAGACTCACTCTCATTTCATCAGTCCATAAAACCTTAGAAAAATCAGTCTTGAGATATTTCTTGGCCCAGTCTTGACGTTTCAGCTTGTGTGTCTTGTTCAGTGGTGGTCGTCTTTCAGCCTTTCTTACCTTGGCCATGTCTCTGAGTATTGCACACCTTGTGCTTTTGGGCACTCCAGTGATGTTGCAGCTCTGAAATATGGCCAAACTGGTGGCAAGTGGCATCGTGGCAGCTGCACGCTTGACTTTTCTCAGTTCATGTTATTTTGTGCCTTGGTTTTTCCACACGCTTCTTGCGACCCTGTAGACTATTTTGAATGAAATGCTTGATTGTTCGATGATCACGCTTCAGAAGCTTTGCAATTTTAAGAGTGCTGTATCCCTCTGCAAGATATCTCACTATTTTTCTGAGCCTGTCAAGTCCTTCTTTTGACCCATTTTGCCAAAGGAAAGGAAGTTGCCTAATAATTATGCACACCTGATATAGGGTGTTGATGTCATTAGACCACAACCCTTCTCATTATAGAGATGCACATCACCTAATATGCTTAATTGGTAGTAGGCTTTCGAGCCTATACAGCCTGGAGTAAGACAACATGCATAAAGAGGATGATGTGGTCAAAATACTAATTTGCCTAATAATTCTGCACTCCCTGTAGTTAGATTTAGAGTTTAGTTAGGCTCAGCATTGCGTTCGGGTTAGAGTAAGCTCTAGGGTTAGATTTAGGGTTAGGTTGATGATTAGGGCAAAACTTACAAAATCCAACAAGCATGATATTTTGAAACTCAGGAAAAATTTTAGAATCCAACTAATTGTTTTTTTAGTTGGGATTTGTTACAGATTTTTTATGTTAAAGGTAGTACAAGTTTTTTTTTATGAAAATGACATCATATGTTATAATTTTTTATAGTAAATGATATGATTTAATGGTATTTTCAGCAAACCCTTCTCATGTCAATAAAAACATTATATAATATGGGTGGGTAAAGAGGAAAATTATAGCTAAAGACAAACACTGCAGAAGTGAGAAATTTGCTTCTGTCACCAGGTAAGGCACAGTAAAAATAAGACAGTCAGGGTTTAAAGTATGGGGTTAAAGAGTTAAGCCAGGCCCTGGCCAGACCATTATTTTTGGGATTCTTTTATTTCAGGCATGGTGCCCACAGATTGGCGTAAAGCAGATGTGGTGCCCAAACTCCCAGCAAGGCTATTTCATACGCAAGAAATCATCTTTCCATTGCACTCCGCTATTACTCCAACTCTGGGGTGTGAAACCCACTCTTTGATAGCCAGGCATTAAACTTGTTAACTACATTGGCAATTATTTTTGTGGGCACTTGTCTTGAAAGAAAGACTTCCTGAGAAATCTGCAGGTAGATGCATCAGTGGTTCTCATCATTCTTCATTACTGTCAGGAAGGGTGGCCAATAAAGTGGTCCCACATTGGACTTTGATTTAGTGCTGGTCCCTGCCCAGTATCTGGGCTCCGCCTGCAGTATGATTTTGTGTGACCTTAGATACATCCTGGTTTGGCCAAGTCACAGGGTGGTAGAATTACAGGTGACTTGTGTATATTTTCCATTGGACAGAATATTACTGGAAGGAGATAATTTTCTCTACAGATAATGCCTGCTATTCAAATATTTAACCAATTGACATACCATACAGATCTTAAGAAATAATCATTACCGGAGCAGGATGTCCAGGTAACCCAGATATTAAATATTGTCTTCTGTTGGTAGGTAAGGATTGGTGGAGCCAACCATTATCTGGGAAGGCTGCTGTATCCCTGTATCTTAGCAAACTTAGCCAACACTAAACACACCAAATTATACTGCAGAATAGCCAGTGGGAGGTCTGATTGTGCAGTAAAGGTGTGCAGAGCAGCAGACCCAGTAGTCCCCTTAGGAATGTAGTAGAATCAATCCTAAATTTTTGAGGAATATACAAAAGTATTTTTTTTATTTCATACCTGAAATTTAACAAAAACTTGAGAACTATTCATGTATATTTGTACATTGTTCAACTAGAGTGACCACATTTCATTTCTGCCATTCGGAGACACTTTGTATATTATGTCACAGGTGATGCCATTGAAAATCACCTCATAATGACCGATCGGGTATACAATGGAAAGCGATTGGTGCAGACGTGATTCCAAACAGACCAACATGAATTCAACATCAGAAACACTCACTATGTTCTTGTTTCGACCAGCACACACACACCCCAAAAGTATCCTCACAGTGTTTTCTAATCATATTTTCGGTTCTTTTTGGATACTTTTTCTGAAAAAAAAGTGATTGACTCTGATGCCAAATTCATGCATGCATTGGTCTTTTGGTTATTTTCAGATACGTTTGTGGTGTGTGTGTCTATTTAGAGTCACATCTGGCAAGTTTGGTGATGCAGGGTGGAGGAGTGGCACCTGGGAGACATGTTGTAACTAATAGCTACATGCGTGTAGCTTGCTCACAGCTCCCATCCCAAATGACGTGCAATGTGCAGTTTTTTGTGTTTGTTAGTTGCCATGGGTAGTCCACAAAAATTGTTTAGAAAAAGAAGGTTTGTGTGGATATGATCTTTAAGTGAAATGAGTGAGTAATAATTTATAAAATAATGTTTTTTTTTCCATAACTGTCGTTGTATAGTTGAATATAGTTGGTTTTTAAGTTAAGAGGGGAAGGGGTTAAATAGGAGCAGTACATATTCAATTCCTTTTAAGTAGTAGCACACCTGTCTCGCATTACAGGATACACCACTGGTAATTAGTCTTTGAGCACATGCATAGCAATAATGTTAAAAGCGTTTTGGTTCAAATACACATTGGTCATTAGGGGTTAAACATAGGAAATTAGATAATGACTGTCTTATCTTCCCATAACATAATCTCAGATGTACTTGTTCTTCAGGATTGCTCTGTGGGCAACCCATGCACTCCTTAAACCTTTTAATGTGTCAGCTTTTTACTTCATTCACTGGAAGGCTATTCCGTTATCTACTACTCTTTACAACCTTTACTGCTCTTTACAGTGTCAGCCTTTACTACTTCTACTGGCTATTCTAGGTTTCTACTACTCTACTACTTTGTAGTGTCTTTCTTTACTTCTTCCACTGGAAGGTTATTCCATGTATCTACTGCTCTTTACAGTGTTAGCCTTTACTGCTTCCGCTGGAAGGTTATTACAGGTATCTACTTGTCAGGAACCTGTAGGGGGGAATTCATTGTCAGGGAGAAAACCCCTTGTTATTGTCCAAAGCACAGGGGTGAAATATACCATATTTGCTTGAATATAAGACGACCCTGATTATAAGACAACCCCCCAAACTTTGGATATTCCTTTAGGAAAAAAACTAAAAGCCTGAATATAAGACTACCCTATAGGAAAAAGTTTAATTAGTATATATTCACATGTAAATTGCTTTTTCATATTTACTACAAATTATGATATAAAAAAATGCATTTCTTGTTTTTATTTACTTTTACGTGCCAATGCTGCCCCAACCCCCCGGACTTGCCCAATGCTCCCTCTCCCAATTCTGGCTCTCTCTCCCCTCCCTCCCCCCAGCACTGAATCTCTCCCCCCCATGATGGCTCCCCTGGTTTTTCTCCCCCCCCAACAGTGCCTCTCTCCACCCTATGTTGCCTCTCTCTCTACCCCTCTGCAATTATGCCTCTCTCTCCTCCCTCCCCCAATGATGCTTCTCTTTCTCCCCCTCCATCCCCCCAACAATGCCTCTCTCTCCCCCTTCCCTCAACGATGTCTCTCTCTCCCCCCTAACTCCCTCACCCCAACAATGCCTCTCTCTCCTCCCTTCCACCCCCCCAAGATGCCTCTCTCTCCCCCCTTCCTCCCCCCAAGATGCCTCTCCCCTCATCCCTCCCTCCCGTTACCTCTCTCCCTGGTGGCTAGTGGGGGCAACCGGAGGATGTCTGCATGATACGCGTAGACATCCCCTGCTGCTGCGCGACACTTCCACCAGGACTTCTATGATGAAGCAAATACGGTACTAGAAGTACACTCCACGCCAGCAACATAACAACTGAGCACTGGCTTAACTTTTATAGGGCAGATTTATAGGGCTGGAAATGCTACTGTGCATGCATGCTAGACCAGTGAGCCCAGAGGCAGAGTGAGTCAGCCATGAAGGCCAGCCACTACCCTTGAGCTTGGAGCCAGATATCCATCTGGTGTGATGCAGAGACTTGGACCACCTAAGCTAAGGGCAAATGCAGGAAAAGCTGTGCAAGGAAGTGTAGTCTCTGTTAATGTGCCTGATAGTTCCCCCCTCCTTTGGGCACAATCAGGGGACAATATGAAAATGGCCAAGAGGTTCCCAAGATGCAAAACAAGGTTAGAAACCCAAGGTTCCAGCAGCAAGACATAGAAAAACCAGGTGGATGCAGTAGGAGGCATGCAACTGCAAGCGGATGACCACATGAGAGACAAAAGTGGTTATAACATCTTTGGGCTAAACTTCTTCAGACCAGGAAGATTAAGATTCACAGTGGACAGTCAGACTATGCCCCCAACCTTGTACTGTGGTGGTGATGCTGAATCAGAATATCATTTGTAAGACTCCTTTGCTTTCTGGAGGGTCTCTCAGAGTAAACAGAACCCCTGAGTTAAGGATTGGAGGAATGAAAGGGGATAAAAATCATAGTTAGTAAAAAAGAAAAAGGCAGACACTTGAATGGATGGTTTAACTGATTGTTATAGGCATATTCTGTTGTAGGAAGAAGTTGAAACCAGTTGACTTGTAGGTAGGTACTGTAACAATGTAAATATTGCTCATGGGTCTGGTTCATTATTTCTGTCTGACCATTGCTCTGTGGAAGAAAGGCTGTAGAGAAACAGTTGGATACGTAGACCTTTACAAAAAGGCCACCCAGGAGAATTACATGAACTGGGTGCCTCTGTCAGAAATAATTGTTTAGGGTATGCCATATAATCTGAATATCTCCCATATCTAAAGAGAGGCTGTATTTGCTGCCATTGGTAGTCCTTCAGCTGGTACAAAATGGTCCATTTTAGTGAGTCTGTCTACTACAACTAGGAGTGTATTGCATTCCCATACTATGGGGAGGTCTATGGGAAAATCCATGGATATGTCCGCCCAAGGATGAGTAGGTATACTGAGTGACTGTAGTAGACTTGTAGGTTTGATCTGTTTTCCCTTGTTTCTAGCACAAGTTTTTTGTAGCCCCAGTGCCCAGTGAGTAGAGAGTCATAAACTTAGTATGGCTGCCAGTGGGAACAAAAACTTGAGAGTCCTTGAAATATAGGCCTTCTTGATAATTATGTATTACTCCTGGGGACATTGGTTGGTCGAGTTAGGTTTCAATAATCAGTTCAGGGCAGGCTGTAGAATAGTGTCTGGTTGATCAATGAATTCTGCAGTATGGTACAGCGGGGATGGAGAGTCAGCTTTGGTATTCCAAGACTCCAGACCATAAGGGATGTGTAGGAAAAAGCGAGAAAAAGGGCCCATTTGGCTTTGTCTTTGGTGGGAGACACCGCGCCATGAAGGTACTCCAGATACTTGTGGTCAGTAAACATGGTAACTGGGTGCTTGGTTACTTCTAGAGTGTCCCCACTCTTCCAAGGCCAATGTTATAGCATGAAGTCCTTTGTCCCCCACTTCATAGTTGTATTCAGCTAGGGTAAATTTCCTGTAAAAATAGGATGTGAGGTGGAGAAGATCCATGTTTCCAGTGCACTGGGAGAGAATGGCACCAACTGCAACTGTGGTAGAGGTGTCTACAAAAAAGTAGGGCTGATGTGGGTCTGGTAGGGCTAATATAGGAGAGGTAAAAAGTATGTTTAAGGTGTCAAATGCCTGTTCGGCTTAGTCCACCGGAATATGATGTTCTTCGTGGTAATACATTTTATAGGCAGTGGAAGTTAGTAAAACCTGTAAATAATTGTACTGCTTTAACACAGGTAGAAATAGGCCAGTTGAGTATAACGTACACTTTCTTTGGGTTCATCTGGATTTCACATGGGGAAATGATAAACCTCAGTAATTCAACTGATTGTGAAAGGAAGCCACATTTCTAAACTGATATTATATGCAGATGATGTTTTGACATTTCTATCAGAACCTCAAACCTCTCTCCTGGCTTTCATGGAGGATATTGAAGCTTATAGCAAAGTATCAAACTATATGTTAAACATAAATAAATTGGTTGTCCAGGTTAAGAATGTAGATAAAAATATAATGGAGAAACTTAAAGCTCAGAAGCTCAGTCCCATTTCAAATGGACCTAAAAAGAATTTGGATATCTCGGCATTGAGATCACAGGAGAAGTGGGGAAAACCATGAAAGTAAACTTTATGAAATTGCTAAAAAAAAAAAAAAAATGAGAAGCTTAAAGAGTGGAATAATTTAGAAATTTCCTGGTGGGGGAGGATTAACACCATAAATGCATATGTAATCCCATGGTGGACATATCTATTATGAATGGTCCCCATGAAAGTCCCCCAACCTTGGTTGGAACTGCTACAAACTATGTTTCAAAACTATATTTGGAGAGGTAAAAAACCTAGAATTAGTGCTAGATCTCTGGCAAAGACTCCAAGACAAGGGAGACTGGCGTATCCAATTATAGAACGACAATACTTCTCAAATGTTATAGCTCATATTTACAAATTCCAAGTTGAAGCAATGAAATCAGAAATTTGGTACCAAATAGAGTCAGAAGCAGTTGATAATATTGTTATGAGCACTTGCAGAAATGACAGGTTTCGTTCCCCCCTCCCTTCTTCCACCTTGTTACTTACAGTGGAAAATTTTGTTGCTTCAACTGTGTTCTTTCTGTTATCTAACTGGCTTCATGCCCAGCTTCGCAAGTAAGATGTTTAGACTATAGACACCATTTTGTCCTGCTAGGCTACGACATGTGCCTCATTATTATGTCATGGCCTTGACTGTTTACCAAGAAATCAAGACTAAAGGTCAATTAATATTTTCTTGATTGACCGAGATTTACCCCAAAGTAAACCATAATTACCTGTTTTAATGTATCATTTGGTATTTTTCCTGCCCATAAATGACCAGAAGTAAGGTTATCTAAAATCTATATAAATACAAATTATCAGTTAGTTGATACAGAATGAGGAGACTATGTTGAATTCAACAGCATTAACACATTAATGAGAGATTAACCTGTAAACAACCAGGAGGGTTTGTGATTTTATTTTACTTAGTGCAAGCATATACATTTAACTTTATTTACTCTTTTATTATGGATTATTAAGCTGTTTTTATACATTGTTTATATTTATTTATATTCAATAAAATATTTTAAAAGACAAAAGGTCATTGCTTCCAACTCCCTATTTTTTATTGTATTCTCAATTATTTATCAATTTAAATAGAGAAACCTGCTGATCTATATAATATTGTTGTTAAAAGATATCTGTATGGTTAGCCCTGCTAAATCCTATACAGTTAAGTACAAAAATAGGGTACCAACGGTTATAATATTAATTTGGAATCCTTTTTATGGTTAAATAGTTCTAAGGCAGCATTAAAATTATTGAAAAATAGTTCACTTATATTAGAACAAACCCTGGAAGAATGAAACAGAATAAAGACCAAATTAGGTCTGAAGAATAAAATTGTAGAATCAATAGATGTAAGAGAACTTGAATTTAATATGAATGAACTGGATCTAAAGAGATGGGAAAGGTGTAAACTACTTCTCCTATCATAATTCGTAAAAGATGGAGCTCTCAGACCATTTGAAGAGTTGTAGGAACTTTTCAATATTCCCAAGGGTGAGAGATTTACATGTTAAAGGATTAAAAACTTTATAACTTAGAGCCTTTTTACCGGAGAACTAAATATTAATAAACAACTAACAAATATCTTTGTACATATAAAAATAAATAAGATAGTATCTAAAGGGCTAACTTTGATCAGGTCCACCATCAGTAAGGAAAAAAAAAGGAAGCAAAAACGGTTTGCGGAAGGAGCTCACAATCAAAGCAGGTATGTGACGCCTTTCTTTCTCACTGTGTGGTTCATTTCCTTTTTTGTACTAGCCTCTTTTACGTAAGCATTAAACTCTGGCTTATTTTCACATACCTGCTTTGATTGTGAGCTCCTTCCGCAAACCGTTTTTGCTTCCTTTTTTTTTCCCTATTGTACGGGCTGGATGGCCTGGCGTTGAGGGAAGCTCCTCTTTGTTATTTCAACAGGCTGAAATCGGAGGGATTACTTTATGTTTGGTTTATCTGACCAGGAGGTCCTCCAGTGCTCTTTTACTGTCTCACCATCAGTAAGGGCCCCATCACGGTGATTAAATCATGGGAAAGGGACATTGGAAAGACTATCACGAAGGCTGAATGGTTAAAAGCATGGAGATTTGTAAATGAAATATTCCAGTGTCTGAATATTAGAGAAAACCAATTCAAGATCTGGTCCACAAATTACTTAATAAAATGAATTCACAACATCCCAAAAACTGTTGGAGATGTGCAGCTCTGGATGGCTCATTTCTACACATATGGTGGGAGTGCCCCAGAGCTAGTCAGATATGGAGATGGGCTTACAACATGATAAAGACAATTGAGAAAGTTGATTTGGGGTTCACACCAGATATTGCTCTATTACATTTGAACCTGACAGATCTCGCGAAAAAAAAAAAAAGATGCCTAGTGGTAAATTGGGTTAAAATAATCAAAGCAAGACATTGGAAAGATCCATCTCCTTTTATCAAGGTTCAATGGATTAACCAGATTAAGTTCCAGCTAAGAATGGAAAAGTAAATTCTTTGGTTAAATTCAAGATTGAAAAATAAACATTTTGTATACAAGGAATGGCTAAAAAAAACTAAAATCTAGTTCTAATTCTGACCCTTGGTGTTGACAATTGATGATTGAGGTGGGATACTCCTCCGCACAAGGTCAGGGCTCACCTTCTTTTTTACAAAGAAATATCAGCTCCTGCAGGGGAAGTGGATGGCCGTATGAAACACTTAGCAAGGTTTTCTTCTATATATTCTTTGAGTGCTGCTAGTTCAGCAGCTGCTGAAGCTGAAGGGTAAATCCTGCCAAAAGGAATGGGTGCTCTGGGTATGTGGTAAGGTATCAGCCCCTTCTTAACAAAGACATGTGAAATGAAGAATAACAGACAGGGAGTATTGGTGAGGAAGATTCAATTGCATTCACTGAGACCATTAGTTCTGGAAGGAGATATTTCCTGTAGTCCAGTTATAAACTGGATTATGAATCCTCAACCAGGGAAGGCCTAGAATCATCAGGAAAGAGGGAGTATGTACTTATTTAAAGCAGATGGACTCTAAATGATGTATACAGATCCTTATCGACAAAGGAGCGGTTTCTTGAGTTATTGGTCTGGAACTGATGGTGGTTCCATCAACAAGTTGGATGGTTGTAGTGTGTTTCTTCTTTTGCATAGGATCATGTAAGGAAGTGGCTAATGGTCCATGAAGCAGCAACTAGCTCCTAAGTCAATAATGGCCTCCAGATATTTTTATTCATTAGCCCACCGGAAGAGAATAGATACGGTCAAATGAGGTAACAAGCCAGTAGGGACAAAGGGGAAATGAGTGGTGTAGGCTTACATCAAGTAGCAGAGGTTGAGGCCTGGCAGTCTCTGACAATAGGGCTAGATTAAACACAGTGCCTACAAAGATATTGATGGCATCTTCTATGCTTTTATTTGGTGGATAAATGACATCTGGCAAGACCTATTTACATTGATTCATCAGCAGATGGAGCACCGGTATCAGTAGGAGTGTCAGGACGATAAATCGGGGTGGTGCAGATAGTGGTAATAGATGTAGCCTCCTCTCCTGAGTCTGTGCTGTATCTATACGAGTTGGATGAGCTCTTTCAGTGCATCAGGCATACCGACTCTGGCCAATTCATCCTTGAGGTTTTCTGCTAGGCCGGGTTCATTCCAGTTTGTCTCTACTGAAACCCCTCAGAACTCAGATACTTAATCTTCCACAGGCCGTTTCCACTTGCTTTAGAGATCCCATGACTGCTTCTGCCATGGTTGCTCTATGTGGGTCATCACACAGGTCATTCATAGTTGTTATGAAGTTGTGCCAGTTATTCAGGTGGGGCTATTGTTTTGTATTGGGTGATTAGACCAAGACATAGGTCCCCCAGCCAGTCAAGATATCAGACATTGGTAATGGTGGCATATTTACGTGGTTTCAGAGCAAACAAAACCTAAAATGGCAGCACAGGATCAGATGGAAGAGGAGCCGCGGCAGCTTGGAAATCCTCAAGTTGATTACTTAACTGGATCTGATTTCCCGGGATTTCTTGTACAGCATGAACCAAGTAAGCTATTTGCCTGGCCAGGGCTATGATAGCGTCCGCGTTCTTTGCAAGTTCCATATGGTTCAGTTGTTATGTATAGAACCAGTAGGGGGAATTTATTGACAGGGAGGCAACCTCTAGTGATTGTCACTGACACACAAAGTTTGGTAAAGAACAAAACCACGGGTAGAAACATAGGCACAAGGGCTGAGTCCAAAGAGCAGTACAAAGGGGTGAGGTAACCGGAGGACAGCAAGGTACAAACTAAAGCCACTATACCACATCGGGAGATGTGAGAGCACAACCCAGCATGCTGAGGAGTCCAGCCTGCACAACCCAAGAGAACGCATGCTCCAGAGACTTGGACCCCAGTCCCTCTTGGCATCAGCCACAAAGGCCAGTCCCCAAGCCTGGAATGATTCAGAATCTAGAAACATAAAATATGTTGGCAGATAAGAACCATTCGGCCCATATAGTCTGCCAAATGTTCTAAATACTTTTATTTGTCTTATATTATATCTAGGATAGCCTTGTGACTATCCCACACATGCTTAAAATCCTTGACCTGTGTTTACCTCTACCACTTCTGCTGGAAAGCTATTATATGCATCCACTACCCACTCAGTAAAGTAAAATACTTCCTGATATTACTTTTAAGTCGTTGCCCCTCTAATTTTAGACTATGCCCTCTAGTAGTGATAGTTTGTCTTCTTTTAAATATACTCTCCTCCTAAATATTTCTATCATATCCCCCCTGTTACGTCTTTCCTCCAAGTTGGAATCTGGAGATGTGGGAGCTCAATCCACCATGCCCAGTTGCAGGGTGACACCCAGCCAGATGTGACACAGGAGGACACGGCACTACAGTGACTTGGACCCCTGGTGCAAAGGGCAAATCCGGTGACTGCCACGTGGGTAAGTGCTGTCTCCATGACTTTGCCTGATACTACTACTCTTTATAGTGTCAGCCTTCCACTACTACTTCCACTGGAAGGGTATTTCATGTATCTACTACTCGTTCTCTTAAATTACATTTTTCCTCAGCTACCCCCTCCTGCCTGACTCTTCTCTTTATTGAAAACATTTGCTTTTATTTTATTTCATATTTTAATGTATATGTAAATGTGTCTAATACATATCTCTGACACTATACATATTAATGTGTTGTATATTTATTTTATGTTTTGATATCTACAATTCTCTATACTGCATCAGTTTACATTTCATGTTCTTTAAGGTTTGCGATGATGTAAAAGTTTTAGACTTAGACTTTTCTTGTAGTTCACTTTTTGCACTCAGTAATAAAAAGTAACTTGAAGAAATTCCCTTGTGGATAATTAATTCTCCTGAAATCATCTCACTTGCATCCCTCTGGATCTTCTTTCACATAAATATAAGAAGCACATTGTTACCATCCTAGACATTGGTTATGCTCCATCAGTGTTATTATACGTTGTTTGCTTTATTGTATTATTTATTTTTAGGATCTTCTTACTAAGAGGAAGCAGTCAGGAAAAAACTTCAAAGATATGGTAAGAAAATGTATTTGCATTTTTATCTAACACTTCTAGAAAACATTATACCAAGGGCAAAATATGTAAACATAACAGTAGCCGAACAAATTACTTATTTTTGAATGAAAAACTGCATCATTTGTACTTGTTTTAAATTGACATTATTTAAGGAAATAATTTAAATAAAGTACCGTACTAATATAAATATTAATGTAATAATAATAATCCCTTCAGAACAAGAGTACATTGGTGATTTTTTGTTATGTATGTGTGTAACTGTATTTTATCTCATTAAGTGAATTCATACAAACTGTATATTGTTTTTTTTTTTTAATGAACCATATGACATCTTTGCATATCATATTTTGCATTATAAATCTGAATTATTATTTTTTTTTCAATTGACCATGACCCAAGGCTTAAAGGATGACAGTAGTTACAATTTAAGTTATGTTTAATTGATGGATTGCAAGAAGTGTGGGCATTTAAAATAGCAATGAGTTAATGAAAGAATACAGATAAACTACCTTATTGAGCCCTTATAGCTCTATCAGGGGCAGACATGATGTTTAGAATCTTTGCTCTGTGTAGCTCTATCAGGGGGCGGACATGTTGTTTAGAATCTTTGCTCTGTATAGCTCTATCAGGAGGCAGACATGTTGCTTCGAATCTTTGCTCTGTATATCTCTATCAGGGGGCAGACATGTTGTTTAGAATATTTGCTCTGTATTGCTCTATTAGGGGGCAGACATGTTGTTTAGTATCTTTGCTCTCGGTAAAGCTCTATCAGGGGGTGGACATGTTGTTTAGAATCTTTCCTCTGTATAGCTCTTTCAGGGGCAGACATGTTGCTCAGAATCTTTGGTCAGATAAACAAAGAAATCCCAGATGATGGAGGGCATCAGGGTAAGGCGCAGGTTCATAAATTGGAATTATACATAGCCGACATGTTACTTACCTTGTCAACCCAATTTGTTTCCGTTCAAGTCACTTATTTATGAATATAGTTGTTATTCAAACTATAAGGTGAATTTAAAAGACACAAGTAATACCTGATTTTGTCGACCTGCAACAACTTAATTCTCTTGATGCCTTCCACCATTTTAATTGGGAAATTAGGGTTATATACAATTTTGTACTGAAACAAACTTTTGCTTTGGGATCATTTGTACTGGTGTATTATTTGCATTTAGTGTCAGACGAAAAAAAAAAATGAGATGGAGAGGTGTAAAGCTATCTTGCATATGTGTAATAAATGCACTTAATACTAAAACTGTGTCCGAAAGATATTATACCCATACAGGTCTATTCCATTTGGAGTCCCACCAAAAATGATGGTGAGTCTAACTAAAAATGTCTAAGTCTAATCTAATAAGAAGACTCAAAAAGTCAGGTCTGCCTTGCTGAGTCAGGCTTTTTTTTTTTTTTTTTTTACCTAGCAGTAACAAGCAAACGGATAGTGACTCACCAAATTCCTGGATTAGCAGCGACACCGGGCAGCTATTCAAAAATAGAAAAAGTTTATTTACTTACAGTGGCATAAGGCAGTGTGAAAAAAAAAACCTGGAACAGCCAGACTTACACGTTTTCACACCAAAGCTAAGCGCTTAGTCATAGGCATCATTTTTTTGTGATCAGAACTTGAAAAAAGAAGTCATAACCACATTGACAGATACAATAAATGAGGAAAGAAATACAAGATATGTAATTCAATAACTGTTTGTTCATTACACTTTTGCTATGTAAAGCACAATTTTAGCTATCCCAGTATAGTTAATATGCCAATGTGCCATTGGTCCATTCCAACACTATACCATTTGTTCTGATAATCATACTCTTATTCCCCAAATTGTTTAAGTTGGTGCTGGTCACTTTTAATAAATGTATTTATTTTTACCTGAAAGGAGGGAACACTAAAGAACAATTATACAGTTGAAGAATTCTGGATTCTAGGTTTCGAGAACATTCATAGTTTCAAGTTGGTGCTGTTTATTCTTTTTCTGGCCCATTACGTTTTGACATTGTGCTCAAATTTTATGATTATTTCATTGGTGGCCACCTCCCAATGCATCTACTCTCCCATGTACTTCTTCCTCAGCCACCTGTCCTTCAGTGACATCATCCTCACAACAACAATTATCCCAGAAACACTCTTTGTTATACTAAGAGAAGGGAGTCCCATGACCTTAACCTCTTGCTTTACCCAGTTTTACTTCATGTCCCTTTCCGCAATCACAGAGTGTTTACTCCTCACCGTAATGTCCTACGACCGATACTTGGCCATTTGTAACCCTTTACGTTACTCTTCCATCATGGACCTTAAATTGTGTTTTTATCTTACAATTTCATCTTGGATACTCGGGATATTTTTAGCATTACCCCATATTTTTATTTTAAGCCAGTACAAGTTTTGCGGGTTAAATATCATTAACCATTTTTTCTGTGATCTGGTTCCTGTCCTCAAATTGGCATGTTCCAGAACATCGGCTAGTGAAGTCTTAAACTTCATATTAGTCATCCCACTAGCATTCTTCCCATTAATTTGTATCTCTGTAACATACATCAAGATCTTTCTTGCTATCCTGCGGATTTCTACCACCACCGGGAGACAGAAGGCCTTCTCCACCTGCAGCTCTCACCTGACTGTTGTTTGCATATATTATGGGACTCTGGTGTTCAATTATGTGATTCCATCGAAAGGAGAATACTTGAGTTTACAGAAGTTGGTTTCTGTGCTTTACACCATGGTGACACCCTTATTAAACCCTATTATATACAGCTTGAGGAACGAAGAGATTAGAGGGAAACTAATGAACTTTTTCTTGAAGATGAAAAAGGCTACAAGGTAACTCCATCATGTCCTTTCATTTGTAAAGCTGTGATACAAAATAACTGTATTCAAATCAAATTCCATTTGTCTACTTGTTAGCCAGGTGAAAACAGTATACGGAGGAGGATTACCATGGGAGATAATAAAGGGAGAAAGACAACCAGGGATAGACAAAGTGACCACGAATGGACCCCAATGGTAATCTTTCATATAACTTTAGTTGGTAAATGTGACATCTTTACTGAATAAATTGAATTGACTCTGGGAACTCCTTTCTTGAAATTTCTGCAAATAGTTACACACATTCATCTGTGCCTACTATAGACACCAGTGAAACGTCTTCTCCTAAACTACAAGTGAATAAATAATTGACTT
Source organism: Pelodytes ibericus (assembly GCA_036172795.1). Classification (NCBI taxonomy): domain Eukaryota; kingdom Metazoa; phylum Chordata; class Amphibia; order Anura; family Pelodytidae; genus Pelodytes; species Pelodytes ibericus. The sequence continues at coordinate 221,997,574 of CM069858.1, read as the reverse complement.
TATCTCTCAGCAACCCCTCCTCCCCCCCCCCCCACACACACACACACCAACAATTGCAAATGTTTGGCCATTTAGAGGACAATTGTCCACTAATAAGTTCTCTTTAATTGAAAGATTTCATCAAGTATAGGGATTTTAACTAAAACATGCTCATGAAAGAGTACAAAGACAGTACTTTATTGAGGGCTTTGCATTCTTTAATTTCCAATTTTTGATTTAAAATATATGCACTTGATACAATCTTTAAATTAAATATATATTTGGGTCAAAATTTTCATTTAACAAGGGAGACATTTTCAATTGCCTCAATTGCCAAATCTCACTCTCTCCATTAACATTTACTTTGAAAACCAACCCAACTCGGCAGCTCACCTCCTATTCTCTTGGATTTATTCCTGCAATTGTTGTTTGATGACTCACAATCAACATCAAGCAGTTCTTGTCAAAATAAATAAATACGACATATACTATTTTGAAATTTCTACGTTATACTTTCGTTTGAAAAGTGTAACAGAGACAAATCTTCAATCAATACATTTTCTTTTGACATCAGATTTTACATTATCTTTGTATACAGTTTTTTATAATGCATTTTGATGTTCATAAATCTGAGATTTTGTTGTGATAAACTTATTATCATTTTTTTTAAATTAAATATTATTTTTCTAAACTAGCTAGCGACTACATGGTATTACTTTCCGATGTACTTATCCAAATAACCTTATTTGTTGAATTAAGGTTATCTCATTGTGTAATGGACAATTAGTATTGATGCTAATATGCAATAATATACTTTAATATGTGCAGAAACAAAGGCTGTTCATCAGGAGGGAAAAAGAACACAAGAGATACCATGATGACTTGGCTACCAGAATTCTTCTGAAGGTTTGAGATCTTGATATTGATAGATTATTATGGGACATTACAGGTTCCCCAGTAATACAGTAGATCATTACATTACATAAGCATGTGTTTATGTAGTGTCAATACTTTACACAAGACTTGGTACACAAGCATAAAAGGGAATTGCTGACTACATTAGATGGACATTTGCATATTCGTACATGAGGTAGAGAGTCTTGCTCATGGAGTGTTTAATCTAGAAAGAGTGGGGAATAGGAAACCCATAAAAAGACACATAAAGTAAAAAAAAATAGTGGTGGCATAGAGGTGCACGAGAAGGTGGTATATCAGGGGACATTGACACCTTGGTGAGTATGACCAGAGGTTACTTAGAGCGTGTTGGAGTGTTGGATGAGATATACATTTCATTGGTGAGTTTAGGAGAAGACACTGCGCTTTTTTTATTGAGTACCAAAGTGTAATAATGAGTTGAACTAAGCTATATTCAAGATGGCTATTCAATAAAACATTGCACAATGATAATCCCCATAGGGAAAGAAACCCTGGCTCTTGCTGTTAAGGCTTCAGCTGGGGAGTGTTACTTGACTTGTGAAGATTCACGGTGCTACAGTGATACACTTGAGTTTTGAGTCAATGGACTCTTGATCATAAGTTTCAAAACATTTAATTAGCTGATTATGTAATGAGTGACATATGGATTAGCCCTATTTTGTAATCAGTTCTCATTTTAGTGAATAGACTGGAGATTAACCAAAATAAAACAAAAAGGGGAATATAATTTAAAAATAATGTAATAGAAAATTACCATGAGAACTCTTTAAACAACTCTTTTTTGAGAGAGTGTTTAAGGAAATGATACAGTTATATCAGCAATCCTCCTCTTACTGGCACAAGGTATTGAACCTGCCCAGACAAATGGGGCAAAATGATCCATCTTTGTGCATAGAAGAAACAAAAACTCTCAATTCAAAGATAACATTTCCAGTTTAAAAATATAACATATAAGCTTGAATTATTATTAACATTTAAGAAATATTATGGAAGGTAAAGACAGCTATGAAATGTTTTGTAACCACTATACTTTGGCAATCTGATATGTGCTTAGCCAATCATCTGAGAATTCATGTTGTTTGGTTGAAATAACATTTAAATGATGGGATAACGATATTTGGATTATTCTAGAATGGACATGCAATTTATGTAGCAGCACCATCTTTAAGAGATGGGAAATAGAGAGATACTTCTTATTCACTTGACCAAGCCTGTCGAATTAAACAATTTCCAGAATTCCTCATTGCCCTTCAAATTGGATCCAAATGGGCAGATTGTAAACTTAATTATCATAGGTGTGCAGATCAGGACATTTTCAGAATGAAAACCACAGGTTTTTGTCTACTCAGTATGCCCTGATAATCTCCGAACATGCTCTGAAATTGCCAAAAATAGTTGCGTTTTGGGCATTTCAAATAAACTTTAACTTTAACTTAAAATGTGACAATAATCCCCCCACCCCCCCCACCTTGGTCCAGCAGACTGCCACTGGCCCCATAAATAAACAAAAATTACCCTGCACTCAAAAAAAATAAAAGAAGCATTGCAGAGTGATATGTCTCTGAGCAAATGTATCCTGACAATAAACCAAGTTTTTGTGATCACAAAGTGACTATTTGTCAGTACTTTTCTAGGGCTACAGTGTTTTTTATTGTACCACCAAAATGTGCCTGCTTTGATCTCTGAGGAGATGGGTCTATTCTCAAAAAATTCAAGATTAGCTCAAGGAGGTCGACTTTCATTTTGTGTCAAATTCGGCATCTGAATATGAATTTGGAAAAACAAAAAACATGTTTGATTCTTCCCCATTGAAAGTAATGAGAGGCGAAATGATCAAAGGTAGTCCAACTCAGGTGCAAAATTGTGACTTAAAATTAAAGTCAACCTCTTCAAGCTATTCTTAAATTTTAGTTAATAGACCCAATAGAGGTGTTGATTTATACCTATCTCTAATAACCCAGATATGTCCAACTTTTATTCACCTATTTTTATAAAGTACATTTACCATGATAAGTGCTGATGAGAGTAAACTTTAAAAACTCAAAGTTCAACATTTGCTGACATAGTACGTGCCTGGCATGTCTTGTGGTTTAATGAGCTTAGAGTGTGGTGCTGAAATGGTTCCCGTAGCGCAATCTAATTTGCCAGGGCCGGAGGCAGCATACCTGTTCAAAAAAGCTTCAGAAGTGATCACTGATTTCTTCCATCACTCATGGAGTGTTGCTAGACTGCCTCAGAAGAGAGACATTCAGCAACACCCAGTTAGTATGCTGAACAGTCAGGTGATCGCCCAGGAGAGTGATCAAATTCGCTTAGTCAAAGGCAATTTTCCTGACCAGTATTAATCGTCCTCCCTTTTCACTCATGAGGCATATGTTAAACAGTGGTGTTAGTGGTAAATTAAAAGGCATTTTTTATTAACTTTTTCATATTATTATTGCATCCATTAAAAAAATTACCGACCCAACTACTTCTTTTAATGGAGCTTTAGCGGAAAAGAATCACACAAACAGTGATTCAGGGACAGATTGTAAATATTAATGTTGATTTAAACCCCCAAAATAAGATTACTTAACCCCTTTACGACAATGGACGTGTCAGGCACGTCCTGCCGGGAACTCCATTCCCGACTATGGATGTGCCTGGCACGTCCTGCGGTGAATCAAGCGATCAACGATCGCGAAAACCACTTTAATGGTGCTGGTCTCTTTTCTGGGGCACACTGGGGCACTCTTTTCTTTTCTGGGGCACCCACGATCACCCCACGGAGCGATCGTGGGAGCCATATTGACGGAGCAGCATGATCCATTAATATGGCTATGCCCTCTGGAGGTCTGAGCTTCAGAAGTGAAAGTAACTTCACTTCTGTCACTCTGAATATGCTGCGTGACTGCCCCTAGTGGTAGCCAAGCAGCAAAGAAATGTAAAATAATTAAAATAAATAATTAATTAGTATAAAACTGTTTAAATAGTTAGATCGGCCTATAGGGTTAAAATTAAATAATTTTAAGCATAAGGGATAGGGTTAAAATGTAATTAAAATTAAAATACATTAAGGGATAGCATAAGGGTTAGAGTAGGGGTTAAATTTAGTGTTAGGGTTACATTTTGGGTTCGGGTTGGGGTCAAAAGTTCAATATAGGAAAAAATCACTACTTTTCGTTTTTGCCCATAACTCACAAAAAAATACAGAAAAATGGAAACATGCATATTTCTGTACTCGGGACAACATTTAGAAAATATTTAGATGGGGTCTTTTTTAATGATTGTATTTGTGTAAATTATATTTTAGGTCAAAGTTAGAAAAAGTGTTTGTTTTTTTAATTTTTCATCACATGTTTTGATTTTTTTGTAGAAAATTATAAGATATGATGAACATAATGGTATCTAATGAAAGCCCTTCTTATGACAATAAAAACAACATATAATTTGCGTGGTACAGTATGTAAGAAAGAAGAACATTGCAACTAAACACAAACACCCCAGAAATGTGAAAACAGCCATTGTCACCAAGGGAAAGTCAAGGTGAAAATGTCTTGTCACTAAGGGGTTAAATGTATATTTGCTGCTTAATGTAGCTAGTACAGGCACAGTTTAACCCTTGTAATCCTGTAAGGAACACAAACCGTGTTCCCTACATCACTGAAAGGGTTAATCTATACAAATAAAAATGTTGGGGGGCCATGGGGGCTCCTCCAATGTCTCCCACCTCCCTCAAAAAATAAAAATGATGGTCCCATCCTTGGACCGCTGCTCATTAAAACAATTATTTGGTTCCTAGTGACTGTGCCATACCTTTGGTCACTAATAAAATAAAAATATGGTCTCCCTTGGGTCATGGCCCTGTGCTATGCCTGGGGCCCCTTAATAACTGAAACAAATGGTATCCCCAGAGTCTAGGGGCTGTTGTTATACCCCAAGACCCAACATTAATTCCTCATTTGCCCTACTCCTTTGTGCCAGGGACAAATACATTCTCAGTATTTAGCCCCTTCCCTGCCATTGATTGTTGCATATGCAGTGAACATGCACAGAACCAGATTTTTTGCTGTGTGCATTTTTTATGGGTGAACACTCAGGAGATGTTGCTGAACACATCTTGGGGTGTTGTTTGGAAGTGACACGTAACAAAATCTGTGAATTCATGACTGAATTACAATATTTGTGAAAAAAAAAAACGAAAAAAAAAATAACTACCACAAACTTTGACAAAGGCTGGTGGTAGAAGTAGTGCATGAAAAGTGTTAAAATACCACCATTTGAAATAGCCTTTGGTGTCTATTTTTAAAAGATATTTGGTTTGATGGGGTAAAATACACTGACTGATTTCACAAATGTCCCAAATAAGACATGGCTACAGGTTGTCTGCATGTCATTACTCCAAGTTGGATAACCAAAAAGTGCACCTCCAAAATGTGACCTTTTAGCCATCAAACAACCCAACAAACCTATGCATGGGTGGTATCCCTGTACTCAGGACAAATAATAGAATCTATTTAACATGTTTTTTTAATTAGCTTTTGTAGATGAATAATATAATCATCTATATTATATTATAGTATACACTGATCACCCATTATATAATGACCACTGACTGGTGGCAAGCCGGCGGAAGCACCGTGATGAGTTGGGTAATATTCTGTTGGGACACCTTGGGTCCTGCCATCATGTGGATGTTACTTTGACCCATACCACCTACCTAAGAATGTTACCTAAACATGTACACCCATTCATGAAAATGGTATTCCCTGGTGGCATTGGCCTCCTAAAGCAGGATAATCCACCCTGCCACAAAGCAAAAATGGTTCAGGAATGGTTTGAGCAACAAAACAATGAGTTCTGGGTATTGACATGGCCTAAAATTCCCCAGATCTCAATCCAATCGAGGTTCTCTAGAATGTGCTGGACAAACAAGTCTGATCCATGGAGGCTCCACTTAACATTTTACAGGACTTAAAGGATCTGCTGCTAACATCTTGGTGCCAGCACACCTTCAGAGTCCCTGCCTTGATGGGTCAAGGCTATATTGGTGTCAAAATGGGACCTACACAATATTAGGCAGATGATTATAATGTTATGGCTGATCAATGTACATTGTTTATTATTATTATTATTATTATTATTATATTTTACAGTACATTCATTCTACCGTATTTGCTCGATTAGAAGACGACCCTGATTATAAGACGACCCCCCAAACTTTGGATATTCCATTAGGAAAAAACTAAAAGCCTGAATATAAGACTACCCTATAGGAAAAAAGTTCAAATTGTATATATTCACATGTAAATTGCGTTTTTAATAAAAAATAATGATATGAAAAAAATGCATTTCTTGTTTTTATTTCCTTTTATGTGCCAATGCTGCCTCCCTCTTTCCCTTGCCCCCAGCTTTCTCTCTCTCTCCCCCTTAGTGTTGTCTCTCTCTCCCCCTCCCTTTGTCTCCCCTTGTCACGGTCTCTTCCCCCCCTCCCTTCCCTTGTCTCTCCCCCCCCCCTCCCTCCCGTTGTCTCTGTCTCTTTCCCCCTCGTTTCTCTGTCCCTCCCCCCTTTTTACTCTGTCCATCCCTCCCTCACCTGTTTCTTGTGGGGGCTCCCTCCCTCACCTGTTTCTCCCTGGTGGCTAGTGGGGGCAGCCGGGGGATGATAATAGACTGCCGTGTCGGGCAGCATGGAGGATGTCTGCACGTATCGTGCAGACATCCCCCAGCTGCCCGATTCTCCCTGGTGGCTAGTGGGGCAGCAGAGGATGTCTGCCTGATGAGCTCAGACCTCCCCTGCTGCCGCCCGGCACGATCGCCGGGACTTCTGTGACGAAAGCGGAAGTACACGGCTTCTTCATAGAAGCCCCGGTGGTCGTGCCGGGCGGAAGCAGGGGAGTCACACAGTTAAGGATTTTAAGCATGCGTGGGATAGACACAAGGCTATCCTAGCTATAAGACCGGGAACGGGGGGACTAATAAAAGTACTCAAAAAAAATTGGGCAGACTAGATGGACCGAATGGTTCTTATCTGCCGACACATTCTATGTTTCTATGTTTCTATGTTTCTATGTCTGTGCTCATCGCGCAGACATCCCCTGCTTTTAGAGAAGGGGATCCAGGTCCCCTACAGCTCTGCTGGGGACCTGGATTGCTGTCTTATAATCTGACCTCAATTTGAGGTCAGAGTATAAGAAGACCTTCTGAAAAAAACCTTGTCTTATAATCGAGCAAATACGGTATTTCCCAGAGCAGTGATGTTTACTTTTGTTGAATCAGTTAATGAGATCTCTCTGGAATATTACTCAATAAGCCTAATCCCTTAAGGAATGGACGTGTTATATTATAAAAGTGTTAGATAAGTGGGCTTGCTTATAATTTTATTTTAACGGGCAGAGTAGGGTGGGAAGTGTGCAGATTGATCGACAATATTGACATATATCCTGGTAAGCAAATTATTTTTCTTTCTGTAATGATAAGGACTCAGAAATACTACTCTATCGGAGAAGGCATGTAGCACCTCAGATCTCCATATGCTGGTTATGCAACCTGAACACACATTGAATAATGCATGTGCCAGTATAGATTTGATTGCACTCATTCTGTTTCCTCCATATTTAAATCACTCTCCTGATCTCACATATTGTGCTGGTACTTCATTTGAAGATAAAACAAGATAAAGTGAACCTGTGCGCTAAAAACCACTCTATACACTAAAACATTACCCTTTTTTGAAAGACGGATTGTCTCCTGTAATATGCAAAGGGAAAAATAAAACAGATAATAATATAGTGCAATAAAAAAGTACAAAAAATATATAAACTGCACATTCACATGTCCCTGAGCAATCAACTGCTCAGGAAAAATGGCACTGAAGGAGCCCAGCTGTGCCAGGTATGATGTATCCAGTAGTTCCCGATAGAATGATCACATGGGTAGAGAAGGTAGGCATACAGGTTTTTTGTATTCATTTGAATCTTCATTTGAAGATGTTCCACTCCTTACCTTTCCTTCAGGTGCTAACAATCTCTTCTATGTTCTATTTTTATTATTTTTAAACCAAGAAAAAGGCATTGTGATTTCTCTGGTTTCAAATGTGTCCTGGGGTTTTATCCTTTATTCGTACAAGATCCCATGATATAAGTCTTCAAGGTTCAGTGAAGATTTGGTTTCAAAATACTCTTCTCTACAGGGGTTATTCACTAAAGTGTGAGATGCCGATGAGGTGAGTTGAGGTGAATAGTTTTATAGTGTCTTATACCTGTATTTCCATGTAACTATACTCATCTTACAATATACCCCAGTGAGCATCTTTAACCAACATCTATATTTCTTATATACATTACCAAGTTACCAGGAAGAAGTTGCTTATTCCTTTCTGTAGCAGATGCCAGGATGTGAGTCCTCATGATCTGTGGTCTAGATTTAGTTTCAAAGTATTGTTGTCCCTGTTTAAAGTTAATGCATCTCCTCTCTGTGCTCTTCTTTAACCAACTTCTATATTTTATCTTAGATACTTTACTAAGGGTAGCAGAACAAGTCCATCAAGTCTCAAAATTACTAATAATTCCCTCTTCATGAAAGAGGGAATTGCACTAAACAAAACAGTTTTTTCCTGTGATTAACTCTGTTACCATTCAGTAATTTATTTGCTCCGTAAGAGAGTGCCATGTGTGGACTTTCGAGCAATTAATATCTTTGCTGCTATTAAGATGTGTAGTGCCAGATATTTTTTCATCTCAAATTTGGTCAGTATAGGTGAAGCAGATAGGTTTCTTTTCCTTCCTAATTCTTTTGATTTCCATATTATTCAGTTCTTAAGCAACTAAGACCCAATATTTATCTTATAAACCGCAGTTTCACCAGATGTGTGAAAAGGAACCTTTACCTTTGTCGCATCTGCAACAGTAACTAGAACATTACATATACATCTTATTTAATGCATCTGGCACCAAGTACCATATATACATCATTTTATAGTGTAGTTCCATAAGATTTAAGCAGTGAATCGATTTCTAAAGATATGTCACAATTTTTAACCATTCTTCCTGGACTATCTTGTATCCAGTCTCTCTTTCTCACTTAATTAGGGCCATAGGTTTTATGGGATGGTCTAGTTCTAGAATTCTGCTTCTTAATAATCTTTCTAATGGTTTCTTCCCCAGTAATTTAACCAATGTTTCCTTACTATCTTTGGAATTCCTTCTCTCGTTTAATCAAAAGCCTCTCACTCTTAAAAAAGTAAAAAGTAATTCCTCGGAAGAGAGAACTCTTCCATAATTTGAATGAAAGGGTAATGCTTTAAAATTCTTGCCATCCCAGAGTGGACTATAATTCCATACACCCCTTTGGTTTGACCTTTCAATATGTAAGTCTGAAATATTATAATCTAAAAAAAGAACTAGACAGTGGATTATCATCTTTTGTTTCCCCCAAACTCTCCAAAAACCCAAAAGACTATCAAGAATAAAATTATATTTACAAACTTCAACACAATTTTTTTAGTACCTAGAGATAGTAAAAATCACAGGTCCTTTATTCCATCAAATGGTGCTTCAACGTCATACCATATTTTCTGAGTCTCTGTCTCAAGTCACATCGCTTCATCATGCTATTTCAACATGTTAGGAAAGCCTAAACCTCTCTGGTTTATATTCTTCCACAGTTACTAATTCTCGATGTCTTCCCACACCAGACATATTTCACCCAAATCTTTTGAATCTCCCTCAATCAGCACCGATTAGTCCATTTAGGGAGAATATAGGACCGCACAGTATTCAGCCTTCCCCCAACACAATATCTCCAGGTTGGTCAAAGTCTGTAAAGTTTCAAATGTCTGGGAAATTAAACTTTTGAAATTTGTCTATAGTAATTTCTTAGGGTTCAATGTAATTTTATACCCAAATACATTGCCTCTTTTTAGACTTTAATATCTATGTTTCCTGCGTCGAGAGATTGAGTAACATGGCACACATCTTCCTGATATCTAATCTATAAGTTGATACTTCCCCATAACATTCCATCTCTGATAATAAATGCCCTAGAGAGTTATTAGTGTCTGCAAGAGTTGTGGCTATGTCATTCGCATACAGGCACAGTTTCCCAGCATTTAATCCCTTTAAACAACCCTTAATGAGATTGTGCTCTCTTATTGATTGGGTCAACGGCTCTAAAGTTAGCAAATAAAGAAGGGGTGACAGGTGACACCCCTTGAAGGGGTGCCATTTGTTCGCTAGGAACCAAGCCAAGGATATTTCTGTGCAAAAAAACCTCACTGAAGGAGATATGTAAAAGGGTATAATAAGATCATAAGGCTACCATGAACCCCAATTTTACCCATTCAACCTATTTTTCCAATCTAAACACAAAGCCAACAAAGGGGGAGCTAACAGTGTTTTTAGGTGATCTTCCAGCAATAAAGTCTACTTGATCATTATTAATTAGGCCCAGTATAATGTCCTTTAACCTTGCTGAGATAATAGATGTATATATCTTGGTGTAGCCATTTAATAATGATATTGGGCGGTAACTGCCTATCTGCATTGGAACATTGTTTGATTATGGGGCCTATTTAAAAAATGTCTGCAAACCTATCTGGGCCTGGGGCTATGTTAGTTTTCAGGTAATATATGGCTTATTTCCTCTTGGCCTTCTAAAAAAAGGGGGGCAAAGATTAATCCAACCCAAGTAATCCTGGATCGTTGAGGGAGCAGTTTGATTCAAGATATTATAAAGATATTTTTATAGAAATGGCCAAATGCAGAGCTAATGTCCCGTGTACCATTTTCCTTTTTTTTTTATATATCCTTTCAATTGCAGTTTTTTATTTTTAAGTTTACTTGTGAGAAGTTTGTCTCCTTTAATATTTTTGTATAATACAAGGCCCAGTTCAGTTTTTTTTTTTTTCACATTTTGTTTAATTTGTGCCTTATAAAAAAATATGTATTTTGTTTATAACTTATTTTAGCTTATTTGTAGTTACATGATTTACAAGCATTTCCGGCAGTGGAAAGTCCTTATGTCTTCTATCCTACACACATTTGTAAGTGAATATAAATATATTTACATATAGAGTTTTGTAAAGGAGACAACCAAGGGAGTATCGCCATGTCACTGCTAACATTTCCCATGCAGCCATTTTGCCACAAAGCTTTACCAAATTTAGAGGTATCTTTATTTTTTTCTCAGATGGGGACATGTTGCTTAGCATTTTTTTTCAGCCACCTTGAGACGCCCCAAAATTCAGAAATTCGACACATCCACAGGTATCTGTTGTCAGCTTTTACTTCCTGCGTGGTCATCAGTCTGCCCACAACGAACAGAGAGGAAGAGACACACATTTGCCCAGGGCGCAGATTTTGTCTTCCTAGACTTTTTTTTTGAGACACTGTTATAGTGACATTTCTGATGGGAGGTGAATAGCTGGTGAGATTGTATTATTTTTCAATTCAGCAGAATGCTTTTTTTTTTTCCTTTATTACTTCATCTTTTTATTTAATTTTCGTTTTTATACCAAACTCTCTTATGGTGTAATTGAAATAGAGATCCCATATTGTCTTTTGAGTACCTTAAAAGGAATAATGCTTAGGAACACAACTGCAGAAATGATTGGTTGAAGTCTCTTTAAGATGTATAAAAAAAAAAAGACCCAACTAAAATTACACATAGCAATTGGCAATTGCGTCTTTTTCCTGAATGTTTGTAGATAATCCCCACTGTATTTATTTAGATACTTGTAATAACCTGTTCTCCTTTTTAACCTTCCAGATAATGTTTGAAGGTAATCAAACAACAGTCACAAGATTCATTCTTCTTGGGTTTCGGCATCTCAATGGCTTTAGCGTCTTACTCTTCTTCTTATTCCTTATTCTTTACTTCTTGACTGTCGGTGGGAACCTACTGATCATAGCCTTGGTGCTCCTCAGTCACAGCCTTCAGTCACCCATGTACTTCTTCCTTAGTCATTTATCTTCCTGTGACATGTTGCTGAGCACAACCATTGTTCCTTTGATGCTGAAAGTTATAGTATTAGACGTCGAATCTGTATCATTTTTTGCTTGTTTGACTCAGTTCTACCTTTTTGGGGCATTGGCAACCACAGAATGCTTACTCCTCTCAGTCATGTCATATGACAGGTATCTGGCCATTTGTAATCCTCTCCGTTATTCAATTATTATGGATTCCCATAAGTGCCACCACATGGTTTTTTGGTCTTGGTTGGCAGCATTTACAGTCATGTTGAATACTGCTTTAATGGTGGGCAGATTACAGTTCTGTGGACCTAATGTCATTGATCATTTCTTTTGTGATCTGGCTCCCCTTCTTCAGTTGTCATGCTCGGACACCTCCTATGTTAAGATGGAGAACCTTCTCACCGGTATTCCTGCAACATTCCTACCATTGATGTACATCTGCACTACCTACATTTACATTTTTATTGTCATTTTTCGGATCCCCTCCACACTAGGCAGACAGAAGGCTTTCTACACCTGCAGCTCCCACCTGATGGTTGTGACTGTATATTATGGCACACTGATAGGGGCTTATTTATTTCTATCTAAAGAACACTCATTGGATATCAATACACTTCTATCGCTGTTGTACACTGTGGCAACTCCTCTGCTGAATCCACTAATATACAGCTTGAAGAATAAAGACATCAAGACAGCTTTACACAAATTGGTCTATGAGATAAGAATGAAGATGTAAAATGATATTATGCACAAAAGAGATGATTTAAACTTTTAGCAAGCCAGGATGAACTATGTGGTATGATGAAATTGCAACACTAAATAGTTATTGCACCTTGGCCCCGGGTAGATTAATTTAAGTCAGCGCTCTCCAAAGTAAGGCCCGCGGGCCTGATCCGGCCCGAAGTCAGTTTAAGTCTGGCTAAGCAGAAAAATGCATAAGATGGCCGTTGAAATGCTTCTGCTCGTTTTAAGCATTTGGCCTTCTTCCTGCCATGGTAGCTGCTTTAAGGGTTTTGGCTACTGCGGACATAGCCAAAACCTTAAAGCAGGTGCCGCATCTGGAAGCAGGGCCGATGCTTAAAACAGCCATAAACATTTTGGTAGCCGCCTTAAGCATCGTGGAGGAAGAGGGGAAGAGACACTAAGTAAACAAGGGGGAAGAGGACTGAAAGACTACAGAAATTAGGGGGGCAAGGGGAAAAAAGACTACAAAAATGCGGGGGGGAGGGGGAAGAAAAAGACTACAGAAGGAAGAGGGGAAAAGAAACTACAGAAACTAGGGGGGAGAGGGTAGAAAGAGACTACAGAAACAAGGGGAGACAGGTGAAAGAGACTAAAGAAATGAGGGGAGAGAGAGATTACAGAAATGAGACAGACAGACGTGAGAAAGGACAGGAAAAGAGAGCCAGACATGAAGGAGGACCAGAAAAGAGAGCCAGACATGAGGGAGTGAGGAAAGTTAAAGAGAAACAGACAGACATGGGCAGTGCCCTCCCCCCCGAGATCTGATTCTGGACTCACCCCTGCAGGGCAAGTCCTGTGGTGCAATCTCAGTGCTGGGGAAAGTCCTGTGGTGCAATTTATGTGCTGGGGAAAGTCCTGTGAGTGTAATATGTGTGCTGGCATACATCCTGTGAGTGTTATCTGCATGCTTGGGTAAATCCTGGGGTAAGTCCTGTCAATGTAATTTTGGTGGTGGGTTAAGTTCTTGGTGTTGTTGAAAGTCCTGTGAGTGCAATCTAGGTACTGGGGTAGGTCCTGGGTGCAATGTGGGCACAGAGGAAGGAAATAAAAACAAGAAATGTATTATTTCAATAACCTTTTCATTACATATGTTATAAGTTTCTTTGGGCTGCGAAAATGTGTCAAATGTACAATGTGGCCCTCATACTAAAATGTTTGGAGACTTTTTTTTCTGGTATTATCAGCATTGTATTAAAAACTGAGGATAAAAAGTCACAATTTTAGAATAAAAATGGAACATTTCTGTATATGTATAATGGCCATTCAGATCACTTTATAGAAACCAGACAATTTCAGCAGCTAAAAATTCTTACTAAAGTGTACTAGATATAGAGAAATAAAAAGGTGCAATGTAAGTTATCTATTAAAAAAAAAAAAAAAACTTCCATTCACCATGTTTGGTTGTAATTTAAAAAAAATAATCAAAAAATCTTGACGAGCACCAAAACTGACAGCACCAGATCCGGTATCATTTATTAAATATTGGTCTCTGTGAGCAGTGATAGACTCAACTTTCTTAAATAACATTTAGTTTTGCTCTGTTGTGTCTAACATTATATTTTATTTTGTTCTGTTGTGTCTGAGATTATTTTGTCACTTTATTTTTATAATATTACTATTTGTGTGCAGATGCATTATGTATTTGATAATGCATACTTTATTTTCTGTTCTCATGCCATTTTTTTGTACTGATGACTTTCTACTGATGACATCTGTGAAATAAAATTGTTAAAAAAATATAAAAAAAATGAAAACACTGTACAGATTTTAGAAGCTTAACTCATCCTCTGACCATCTCAATGATGCATGCAAAATAGAAATTGCAAAAAAAAACTGACACTGTGTTTAAGTGGGGGGAAACACAAATTCATCATTATATCTGGTATACAAGCCAGTAAAACATAATTGCTGCTTCATTTGTAGACAAGAAGGTTACTTAAAAAAGTTAAAAAAATGGAAAAGGTCTGTTTCCCATCACATTTCCAAGGATAAGTGAAACATGTCATTTCCAGGGATGAGTTAGTATTTCTTTGGATGATATTTTCCAAATAATGTAAGCTTATGAATTATATTGTCAAGATAATGATATCTTTGGATTATCTTGTGTATTTTTTCTATCCACATACTAAGATGGATGATTCTAGAGGACTGATTGTCACAACAATTTGTGTAGTGCATACCTGCATCTACTATCCAGTAGAGATGGTATGACCTTTGTGATCTAAAAAGTTTTACAACTTGAGTGTTTCCTTTGAAGCTGGAACTGATGTTACAAGGTGTGAAATGTTACACTTAGTTAGTTGCCAGCAAGTCTATCTAGCATAGGTCTGTATCCCCTCATATATAGTAGGTTATTTTGATATGCTAAGTGGCCCTTACCAGTTAGAAGTCTTGTCCTGCAAAAGTCATCTCCCAAACATGCATTAATAATAACTCACAGATTATTAATCATGCCTCATTTTGTGAATATTTAGACAGGGAATAGTACACCCTACAAAATGAGTACAAATATGGCTGGTGCAGCTTGAGCCATTTGGAAGTTATTGTGAAGTTATTGTGAAGTACTCTATAGTCATGGGGAAGCAAGTGTGACATATCTATGGACTTCATAAATTGCAACAAATTAATAGAGGCAAGAATTATGTATGTGACAAGCACTGGAGGGAAATTAGAAACAAGATTCCATATTGTGACTGGGGTACTTACACCACACATGGGGGAGGACACGTCTAGGTACCCCTTCCCACCTCTGGGCCGGCTTGGAAACCTGAGATGACCTGACAAGGTATAAATCTAATAATGGAATAATGGCCAGTGTGCTTACTAGGGGCCAAGATCTAATTGTGTGTAAGTTGCCGTCATTTCCTTGCCGCAGTCCCTCGGACAGAGAATACTGGTACTTCTCCATCTAAGTGAGTAGTTAGGTTTTCTGTTAATTTCTCCATTTTATTTTTATTTGTTTTGGTGTAAATAATTTGTCATCTGTTTTATTTTATGTATGCACTGTGACATTTGTTTTGTTCATAATAAATATTCCTTTATTAAGTTCTGTCTTTGTCTGGTAAAGAGACTCACGTTACTTGATTAGACCAATTTATTGTTAATTTAAATCACATAGATATTGTGTTAAAGCAAATTTTGTGGGTTTAGACTAATTTGCTTGCGGGACCAAGGCACCCCATTTTATAAGTTGTCTTGGTTGTGGCAGTGTTAGGACATTAGTTATTTCAGTATAATTAAGTGTGGGTGGTGTTAAAGGGGGGTTTTGTCATTATTTCTAGTCTAGGGCAGACAGATAGTTAATTTTAACCCTTGCACCACCAAAACCCAGTCACATGCACTCTTAGAGTAGGGTGCATTCGTGACACTGATGGCATCAAAAATTCTTTGATTTAAACCTAAAATCTTAATGGAAGTACGACGTAACTGCTAATGAACTTTTTTTCTGAGTGGAACACAGACCAAGCTACCAGTTACAGAAGTATATCTGAGATAGTTTTGTCAAATATCTATAAACTCTCTAGATAGAGTTTGTTTAAATCATTTTCTGTGTCACTCTGACACTAGAAAATATGATTGTTACAGGCAATTATAATTATATATTCTAGAAGTTCCTAAAAACTTAACTCTTTAAAGAGGCTTACTACTCATCCTACTAGAACACACATTAAATATGATTTTGTCAAACCTACCTCTTACTGTACCACCACCTTCCCACTTTGACTTTTTCACTCACTTTATGTGGCTCCTGTGCTCCACACCCTCTAGATTATAAGCTTGTGAGCCGGGTTCGCTACCTCATGTATCAGTCTGTCTCTGTCTAACATTGTATCTGAACAACAATCTGAATGGAAAAATCCAAGTGGACAAAAGAGCTGGCACTCCGGTTCAATCGATGAAAAACAAAATCATTTATCATGCAAAGGGAACTGGACAGGGTGACACACTTGACAAGTTTTGAGTCAACAAAACTCTTAAAAAAGTATAAAAGTTTATACTATATAAGCTCTAAAGTTACAACTTTTATAAAGAACCGTAGAATTTTTTTTTTTTTTTAAAAAGTAAAACATTTTTGGTTGTTCTCTAATGTTAATAATATTATGAATAATAACAACAAAAATGCATTTATCCAGGAAGTGTAAATTCATATATTCGATTCCTGGGGATGTTATACATGGAATGGTGTTCATTTTGTCAACCTCAGAAAGAAGATACGCTGAAACACTCTGATAGTGCTATGCAGAGCAAAGATTCTAAATAACATATCTGCCCCCTGATAGAGCTATACAGAGATTCTAAACAACATGTCTGCCCCCTGATAGAGCTATACAGAGCAAAGATTCTAAACACCATGTCCCACCCCCTGATAGAGCTATACAGAGCAAAGATTCTAAACAACATGTCCATCACCTGATAGAGCTATACAGAGCAAAGATTCTGAACAACATGTCCACCCCTGAAAGAGATATACAGAGCAAAGATTCTGAACAACATATCCATCCCCTGATAGAGCTATACAGAGCAAAGATTCTAAACAATATGTCTGCCCCCTGATAGAGCTATACAGAGCAAAGATTCTAAACAACATGTCCATCACCTGATAGAGATATACAGAGCAAAGATTCTAAACAACATGTCCTCCCCTGATAGAGCTATACAGAGCAAAGAAGGCTCAATAATGTATTTTGTTAGTATTATTTCATTGGACTTTTGACAAATAATTTTATGATGTTTCATGGACCTTTGGAGACCGTGCCATGAACACTAGTGTCCTTGTTATACCACTAACCCTTCAACAACCTGGCCTCGGACACTGGTGTCTTCGTATAGTCACCCTATGACTGTACTTGTCTGTTGACATTTTTCTTGTTTTTAAGCATGTGCTGGAGACAAAGTCCATATGAATGTTACACATATTCCAATATTTAAAACAGGACATCCATAAGTATACAAGTCGTGTAGAGCACATGCAGGGGCTATACAATTATACATGAATATAGAAATATAACCATAATAATACAAAAAATATATAACAATGAGTATGTACAATGGTTATGGAATATTGTAAACTAATAACAGGTGTAGTCTGATTTAAGTAGGTGGAAGGTTCTATATTCCATGGAGTATAGACTAAATTCCACATATGATGACCTCTGTAAGAGAAGGCACCTTGGCCTACTTCCTTTCTTAAAGTGAGGATTGGCAAGTAAGGTGTTAGAGCTGGATCATAGCAAGATACTTGTCTGAAAGCAGAACTGAGTATGAGTAAAATGGCTATGGCACATACATGAGTGTTCAAAACCTATGAGGTTATCGCAATAATCCATTTGAATTCAATAAAAAAAATGTAATTTGCCTTATCAACCTGAAGCAGTTCTGTGCTGGTCTCTGAGTGTGTTATACATAGTAACATAGTAACATAGTAATTTAGGTTGAAAAAGACACAAGTCCATCAAGTTCAACCCTTCTACCTATCATTACAGCTTTTGATCCAAAAGAAGGCAAAAAAACCCTAAGGAAGCTATTTCGAATTTTGCCTCCTGGGGGAAAAAATTCCTTCTTGACTCCAAGAGGCAATCAGATTTCTCCTTGGATCAATAAGCTCTTTTATTAATGCTTATTCTATTATTAATAGCCCTGTATGTTCTGCTTTCCTAAAAAAACATCCAAACCATTTTTAAATGCATCTATTGTGGTTGCTAGCACTACCTCTCTTGGCAGTGAGTTCCATAACTTTATTGTCCTAACCGTAAAGAATCCCTTCCTTTGCTGTCTATGAAATCTTTGCTCTTCCAGTCTGAGGGGGTGACCTCTTGTTCTTTGTACCTTTCTGTTAATGAACAGGTCACTGGAGAGCTCTTTATATTGGCCCTGCAAATATTTATATAATGTTATCATATCCCCTCTGAGACGCCTTTTTTCTAACGTATATAAATTCAATTTTTTAAGTCTCTCTTCATAACTAAGATCCTCCAAACCCCTTATTAATTTTGTAGCTCTCCTTTGCACTTTTTCTAGTTCCTTAATATCCTTTTTAAGGACTGGTGCCCAGAACTGTACTGCATATTCAAGGTGAGGTCTTACCATTGATTTGTAAAGAGGCAAGATGATATCCTCCTCCCGTGAATCTATACCTCGTTTTATACATGCCAATATCTTATTGGCCCTTGCAGCTGCTGACTGGCATTGGGCACTGTTGCCAAGTTTGTTGTCTATAATTATTCCTAAATCCTTTTCATTAGTAGTTTTTCCCAGGGAAAAACCATTTAACGTATATGTTGCTTTGTTATTATTTTTCCCATAATGCATAACTTTACATTTGTCTATATTGAACCTCATTTGCCACTTTACTGCCCAGTCCCCCACTCTGTCCAAATCTTCCTGTAAAGAAAAAACATCAAGATTAGTCTTTATTGCCTTACCTAATTTAGTGTCGTCCGCAAACACGGAGACATGGCTCTCAGCACAATGTGGCAGATCATTAATAAACAAATTAAAAAGAAGAGGGCCCAAAACAGACCCCTGAGGTACTCCGCTTAATATCCTTGTCCAATTTGAGAATTTTCCATTTACAACAACCCTTTGTGTTCTATCTTTTAGCCAATTTTCAATCCACATACACACATTTGCCCCCAAACCTATTTCTCTCAATTTGTAGAGTAACCTTTTGTGTGGAACTGTATCAAATGCTTTCGCAAAATCCAAATAGATCACATCAACTGCCACACCTAGATCTATATTTTTACTGACTTCTTCATAGAATGTTATTAAGTTTGTTTGACAAGACCTGTCTTTCACAAAACCATGTTGACTTTTACTAATTATATTCTGGTTCAAGATGTATTCTTGAGTGTATACCTTTAGCAATCCTTCAAATAGTTTCCCCACTACAGATGTCAAGCTCACTGGCCTATAATTACCTGGCAGAGATTTTGATCCCTTTTTAAATATTGGAATGACATCCGCCTTTCGCCAGTCTGTTGGCACTGTACCTGAACTGAATGAATCCCTAAAGATCATGAATAGTGGCCTGGCCAGAATTATGCTTAACTCTCTAAGTACCCTTGGGTGTATACCGTCTGGTCCTGGGGCCTTGTCTATCTTAACAGAGTGTAATTGCTTAAGCACTTTTTCCTGTGTCAGCCAATCCCATGTTTGCGGCGAATGTCCCATAACTTCCTGTAGCAGGGGCTCGTCCATCTGCTCTTCCTTAGTATAAACAGAAGAAAAAAAAGTATTTAAAATGTCTGCTTTCTCTCTGTCCTCACTTACCAAATTTCCCATTTGGGATAACAAGGGCCCAACATTTTCCCTCTTTAGCTTTTTTCCATTTATATATTTATAAAACATTTTGGGGTTAGTTTTACTCTCCTTGGCAACCCTTTTCTCATTTTCCAATTTAGCCATTTTAATTGCCTTTTTGCAGGCTTTGTTGGCCTCTTTGTACTCTATAAATGATAATGCTGATCCCGTGTTTTTATAATGTTTGAATGCCATTTTCTTGTTTTGTACTTCCTGTTTCACGTTACCTGTAAGCCACATTGGTTTCGATTTGTGTCTTTTGCATTTGTTTCCCAAAGGTATATATTGGGATGTGTACTTTTGTAATGTGTGCTTAAAGGCATTCCACTTGTCTTCTGTGTTTAGTCCAGAAAACAATCGTTCCCAGTCTAAATGTTCAATCGATGCCCTTAGTCCATCAAAGTTAGCCCTTCTAAAATTAAGTGTTTTGGTGGCGTATTTACCAATTTGCTTTTTTGCATTAATCTCAAATGAGACCATATTATGGTCACTATTCCCCAAGTGTTCTCTTATTTGGATGTTTGAGATAAGCTCCTCATTGTTTGTTATTACCAAATCCAGACAGGCATCCATTCTAGTTGGGGTGTCTACTAATTGTGCCATAAATTTGTTATTAAGCAGGTCCAGAAACTTGCTGCCCCTAGCTGAACTAGTTGTGCCACACTTCCAATCTATATCTGGGTAATTAAAATCTCCCATGATTAGAACTTCATTCATATTTGCAGCCTTTTCAATTTGTAATAAAAGCTGATCTTCTCCATCAATGCTAATATTTGGTGGCTTGTAGCATACACCTACAAGTAATGTGCGATTCTTTTTAGCGTCTAAGCTAATCTCCACCCACAGTGTCTCCACATCAGTTCCAGTTACATCATGTACACCTTCTTTAATACTGGGATTTAATTTAGGATTTACATACAGACAAATCCCTCCCCCTTTTCTATTTACTCTGTCCTTTCTAAAAAGTGAGTAACCTTGTAAATTAACTGACCAGTCGTGGGTCTCATCCCACCACGTTTCTGTGATTCCGATTAAATCATACTGTTCAGCACTTACCAGTATCTCCAGCTCACCCATTTTGTTTGTCAAGCTTCTTGCATTTGCTAAAAGACATTTGAGATTACTACCCATTTTCTGTTTAGTTGACAAACACTTAATGTGTGCAGGTTTAATTATATGGACCTCCCTTTGGTCTATGTTAACCCCACCACTGCTTTCCTCCTCTCCCATAGCTAGACCCACCTTCCAATCTACCCTAGCTACCATTGCTTCTTTTTGATCTTAAATATTTCTTCCCTCCATATAGTGATTTCCACTTTATCTGTATACTTTTTTTAAAGTGCCGGTTGCCATCATTTCAGCTCAGTTTTTTTCAATGTGAATTCCCTTATAATATCTCCAACCATTTCTTTCCAAACCAACGCTACCTCTATCTACATAGAGTTAAACAGTAAAAAGGCAATCGATGGGCAAAATGCCCATATGTTTACATTATTATGCAGTGGCACTGCTAATCTGACATCAATCTACAAACCAGAAGTCCTGGTCTATAATTTAATCATTCGGAGTAACCTTCCTATTATTCAATTTCCTACTTCACAATATCTCATGTTTTTTTTAGGCACTTATATCTGTGTCTTTTTGTGTCAATAGTTTGTGACTTAATTGTACATTTTTTTATTTTTTATTGGAGTGATATTTTATGTTGTACAAATATTATAGCCAGATTTTTCTGCATTTATATTTGACTCTTTGATGCCAGGGTCATCCCCTTCTCCGGTTCAATATCAATTGCAAGCTCTCTTTTTTGAATATTTTGTCTTTAACTTTATAATAATGTTTATTTTTAGAGATGCATTATTGTATTTGATTTAGAAAGGAGTAGGCACCAGGATTATTCCTTGCGAACATTTACTGGACTTTGTGATGGTCAGTTTCATGATGTTCTACTTATCTTCACAGACCTGACCATTGACAATGGTGTCTTTATACAAGCACTTTGCCTATGATTGGATTTGTATATTGACAATTTAGCTATAAAAGCAGGATAACATAATCTCCAAATAGGTTTGTTAATTCACCTATCCTTTCTGTTAGTAAACTCACCGTGCTGCCTTTCAGCCAATATGATTTCAATGCATGGTTTATTTTTATAAATTGTTTGATTTTTCTCCTTTTCAAGCATGTTCTGGGGACAAAGTCCAGAACAATGTTACACATATTCCAGTATTTAAAACATTACATCCACCTGTATACAAGTCGTGTAGAGCACATGCAGGGGCTATGCAATTGTACATAAATATAAAAACATAATCATAATAATATTTAAAAAATATAGCAATGAGCATGAGCAATGTTTATGGAATGTTGTAAACTAATAACAGGTACAGTCTGATTTTAGTAGTTGGAAGGTTCTCTTTTTCATGGAGGTTAGACAAAATTCCACATATGATGAACTCTGTAAGAGAAGGCACTTTGGCCTACTTCCTTTTTAAAGTGAGGATTGGCAAGTAAGGTGTTAGAGCTGGATCATGGCAAGATACTTGTCTGAAAGCAGACACATCCTGCATTATCCATGACCAGCTGAAAATAATCCAGCAGTCTCCAAATATGCTTTTCTTTCATTTCTGTTTTGTTAATTCACCACTACTGACTGTTCAGTATATGAACTGTGCTGCTTATCAACTGATAATCACAGTTATTCATTAATTTTTTTTTATAAAGGGTTTTGCCAGAAATAATACATTATGATATATCTCATTTTCAAGTATGTCCTTGGAACAAAGTCCAGAATGATATTGCACATTTGTCATTATTTAAAACACTAAAAATCTATAAAACCTAATTACAGGTACAGTCTGATTTTAGGCATTAGAAGGCACTCTTTTTCAGGGATTTTAAATTAATTATAAGGCTATTACATATATTAGGAGCTCTGTGAGAGAAGTCAATGTGGCCTATATCCTTTTAGATGTGAGGAATGGCTAGTAAGGTGCTAGAGCTCGATCATAGCAAGGTTCTCTTCTGAAGGTAGAAATTATGAATTCACATTCTCTGGATCAATACATGTATAATAAATGTAGTTATTGATAGGAATACAATGCGTTTTTTTTTTGTCCATAAAATCAATTTAGACTGTAATTTAACAGGAAATTAAATCTAATCATTAAAAGCAGTGAGATAGCAGGAGGTATTCACTAAAAGTGAGCGGTAGGTGAGGTGAGGTGAGATTGACATTCTTCTCACATTTGCAACTATACATTGTGCAGTGCCAAACCTGAAGATTCTATTCTGCTATAGGAACAGAGGTGGTCTTACATAATGTATAGTTAAGTCAGTGACAAGAAATATATGGTGAGGTTTTAAATTTCTACACTAAAGTCCATGTGAAAACCAAAGAAAATATGGACTTTGAATTTATAGAAAACAATATATACCAATTAGCCATAACATTATTACCACTGACAGATGGCAAGCTGGCATAGGCAGTGTGATGCTTTGGGCAATGTTCTGCTGGGAAACCTTGGGTCTTGCCATTCATGTGGATGTTACTTTGACACGTAACACCTACCTAAGCACTGTTAAAGACCATGTACACCCTTTCTTGGAAACGGTATTCCATGATGGCATTGGCCTCTTTGACCATTAATAATAATGGTTTGAGGAACACAGTAATGAATTCAAGGTGTTGACTTGGCCTCCAAATTCCCCAGATCGCATTCCAATTGAGCATCTGTGATATGTGCTGGACAAACAAGTCTGAGCTATGTTATGGCAGATCGGTGTATATATAAAAGTGTGAGGTTTTGCACATCATCTATGGCATAGTTACACATGAATAATATTTAGTTCATCTGTCTCCGGGATACCTGCACTTCTGGTTCCAACCTTCATTTGAATCTCCCACTATCTCCATCAGGTCTCCTCACAGCCCGTTCATTGAGGAACTTCCCCGCTGATTCTCCTCAGGTAATGGACAGGAATTGTCCCATTCACACTATTCCCATCATTCGGACCTTTATTTCATGGGGGTAGGCTCCCCGTATTCTTATTCACAGGTGGCTTGTAAAAAAAAACCTCATATTTTACTTTCAGCTATGTCTTTCAAGTCTTACACGCATGTAAATTCAGTTATACAACCTTTTGATGTGGAATTATCATCGTTTAAATTCATTTTAATTCATTTTAACTCCTTCATAGGATGTATTAAAAATTTAGGTGATGTCATTTAGCTAGGAATGTGTGTGGAATCATGCTTTAATGGTCAAATAAATGGTAGGAATTGCATTAGGTCATTTTATAGTTCTCCAGACCCATGGTAGGTCCACACAGAACACCTAGTATGGTTATGTATCCATGTTAATAGTTTCCCTGTCTCCTCCATTAACCCCTTCACGTCGGATGGTGCATTGGTCCTTAACGACTAAAGCACCATCTGGCATCTGTGTGTTTCCTGCTGTTGATCATGAACTGATTGGAGTTAGAAACACACAAGCAGGTACCCTATCAGGGTCTCTACAAACCCTGTCGGTTCCTGCCGACATTCTGAGATACTTTGTGATGTCATGTGTGAGGTCACAGAGGGATTCCGGAGATGTAGCGAACATTCGGTTTCAGTGTTCACTACATTTCCTATGTCAAACTTACAGCGGGTCCCTGCAGTGGGATCCACACACAGCTCATTGTGGGGGATCCGCGATGAGCTGTTTAATTCATGGCATTCTATACCATCCTACTTACCTCTAGGCACTAATAATTTCAGTTATTGCAGGTTTCATCTGTCCTCTCTACTCCTTATATTCCAGTCTGTAATTGGTCTCCAGTATTCTATACGTTATTTTATTTTCATTGTTTTTATACCCTACATTCATGGTCCATTTACCCCTATAACTATGCTCAGCCTCAATACAACCACCATACATCCAAAAAAGGGTCCTAGGGGACGGGGGCTTGGATTATGCTGCCTCGTTTGATAGGCCACGGCTTCATATAATCAACCCATTTTACACACAGGTCTCAATCATCCGGTAATTTTGACATCATCCGGATGGACTCAGTATCCACCTTTTTTCACATTCTGGGATAAGAATGTTTTACTGGATTTACTGGATTATCAATAGGTTTCTTTCCTTAGGCACATACAACATTTTGCAAACCCAAACAGCTTTGACCGGCTCAAAAAAGCCCAAAATAAGATAGATAGTGAGTATATTGGTATTTTACCTCCAGGTGCTGGAACACAAAAAGGGTCTACTCAAAGCACAGGATTTATCAGGAAACAAACAGAGGTTGAGTCAGCAGTAATCATCCGGTAGGTAACATAGTAACATAGTAAATAGTAAAAGGAAGCTTTTTCGAATGTTGCCTCCTAGGGGGAAAAAAATTCCTTCTTAACTCCAAAAGGGCAATCAGATTTCTCCTTGGATCAAAAAGCTCTATTATTAATGCTCATTCTATTATTAATAGCCCTGTATGTTCTGCTTTTCTAAAAAATCATCCAGACCATTTTTAAATGCATCTATTGTGGTTGATAGCACTACCTCTCTTGGCAGTGAGTTCCATAATTTTATTGTCCTTACCGTAAAGAATCCCTTCCTTTGCTGCCTATGAAATCTTTGCTCTTCCAGTCTCAGGGGGTGACCTCTTGTTCTTTGTACATTTCTATTAATGAACAGGTCCCTGGAGAGCTCCTTATATTGGCCCTGCACATATTTATATAATGTTATCATATCCCCTCTAAGACGTCTTTTTTCTAAAGTAAATAAATGCAATTTTTTAAGTCTCTCTTCATAACTAAGATCCTCCAATCCCCTTATTAATTTTGTAGCTCTCCTTTGCACTTTTTCTAGTTCCTTAATATCCTTTTTAAGGACTGGTGCCCAGAATTGTACTGCATATTCAAGGTGAGGTCTTACCATTGATTTGTAAAGAGGCAAGATGATGTCCTCCTCCCGTGAATCTATACCTCGTTTTATACATGCCAATATCTTATTGGCCCTTGCAGCTGCTGACTGGCATTGGGCACTGTTGCCAAGTTTGTTATCTACAATGATTCCTAAATCCTTTTCGTTAATAGTTTTTCCCAGGGAAATACCATTTAACGTATATGTTGCTTTTTTATTATTTTTACCATAATGCATAACTTTACATTTGTCTATATTGAACCTCATTTGCCACTTTCTTGCCCAGTTCCCCACTCTGTCCAAATCTTCCTGTAAAGAAAAAACATCAAGATTAGTCTTTATTACCTTACCTAATATTGTGTCATCAGCAAACACTGAGACACACTGAGACACTCAGCACAACGTGGGAGATCATTAATAAACAGATTAAAAAGAAGAGGTCCCAAAACAGACCCCTGAGGTACTCCGCTCACTACCCTGGTCCAATTTGAAGCTTTACCATTTACAACAACCCTCTGTGTTCTATCTTTTAGCCAATTTTCAATCCAAATACATACATTTGCCCCCAATCCTATTTCTCTCAATTTGTAGAGTAACCTTTTGTGTGGAACTGTATCAAATGCTTTAGCAAAATCCAAATAGATCACATCAACTGCCACACCTAGATCTATATTTTTACTGACCTCTTCATAGAATGTTATTAAGTTTGTTTGACAAGACCTGTCTTTCACAAAACCATGTTGACTTTTACTAATTATATTCTGATTCAAGATGAATTCTTGAGTGTACACCTTTAGCAATCCTTCAAATAATTTCCCCACTACAGATGTCAAGCTCACTGGCCTATAATTACCAGGCAGAGATTTTGATCCCTTTTTAAATATTGGAATGACATCCGCCTTTCGCCAGTCTGTTGGCACTATACCTGAACTGAACGAATCCCTAAAGATCATAAATATTGGTCTGGCCAGAATTATGCTTAACTCTCTAAGGACCCTTGGGTGTATACCATCTGGCCCTGGGGCCTTGTCTATCTTAACAGAGTTTAATTGCATAAACACTTTTTCCTGTGTCAGCCAATCCCATGTTTGTGGTGACTGTTCCGTAACTTCCGGTAGCAGGGGCTCATCCATCTGTTCTTCCTTAGTATAAACCGAAGAAAAAAAAGTATTTAAAATGTCTGCTTTTTCTCTGTCCTCACTTACCAAATTTCCCATTTGGGATAACAAGTGCCCAACATTTTCCCTCTTTAGCTTTTTTCCATTTATATACTTATAAAAAATGTTGGGGTTAATTTTACTCTCCTTGGCAATCCTTTTCTCGTTTTCCAATTTAGCCATTTTAATTGCCTTTTTGCAGGCTTTGTTGGCATCTTTGTATTTTATAAATGATAATGTTGATCCCTTGCTTTTATAATGTTTGAATGCCATTTTCTTGTTTTGCATTTCCTGTTTCACGGTACAGGTAAGCCACATTGGTTTTGATTTGTGTCTTTTGTATTTGTTTCCCAAAGGTATATATTGGGATGTGTACTTTTGTAATGTGTGCTTAAAGGCATTCCACTTGTCTTCTGTGTTTAGTCCAGAAAACAATCGTTCCCAGTCTAAATGTTCCATTGATGCCCTTAGTCTATCAAAGTTGGCCCTTCTAAAATTAAGTGTTTTGGTGGCGTAGTTACCAATTTGCTTTTTTGCATTAATCTCAAACGAAACCATGTTATGGTCACTATTGCCCAAGTGTTCTCTTACTTTGACGTTTGAGATAAGCTGCTCATTGTTTGTTATTACTAAATCCAGACAGGCATCCATTCTAGTTGGGGTGTCTACTAATTGTGCCATAAATGTGTTATTAAGCAGGTTCAGAAACTTGCTGCCCTTAGCGGAACTAGTTGTGCCACAATTCCAATCTATATCTGGGTAATTAAAATCTCCCATGATTAGAACTTCATTCAGATTTGCAGCCTTTTCAATTTGTAATAAAAGCTGATCTTCTCCATCAATGCTAATATTTGGTGGCTTGTAGCATACACCTACAAGTAATGTGTGATTCTTTTTAGTGTCTAAGCTAATCTCCACCCACAGTGTCTCCACATCAGTTCCAGTTACGTCATGCACACCTTCCTTAATACTGGGCTTTAGTTTAGGATTTACATATAGACATATCCCTCCCCCTTTTCTATTTACTCTGTCCTTTCTAAAAAGTGAGTAGCCTTGTAAATTAACTGACCACTCGTGGGTCTCATCCCACCACGTTTCCGTGATTCCAATTAAATCATACTGTTCAGCACTTACCAGTATCTCCAGCTCACCCATTTTTTTTGTCAAGCTTCTTGCATTTGCTAAAAGACATTTGAGATTACTACAAATTTTCTGTTTAGTTGACAAACACGTAATGCCCGCAGGTTTAATTGTATGTACCTCCCTATGATCTATGTTAACCCCACCAGCGCTTTCCTCCTCCTTTGCCATAGCTATACCCACCTTCCAATCTACTCTAGCTGCCATTGCTTCATTTTGATCTTGACCCTCCCCCCCAGAGCTTAGTTTAAAAGCTCATCTAACCCTCTAGCCATCCTCGCCCCTAATACCGCAGCCCCCTCATCATTGAGGTGCAGCCCATCCCGTCCAAAGAGTCTGTAGCCGACTGCAAAGTCTGCCCAGTGCTCTAAGAACCCAAATCCCTCTTGCTTGCGCCACCTTCGCAACCACGCATTAATCTCCCTAAGCTGCCGCTGTCTCCCTGACGTAGCACGTGGCACTGGTAATATTTCAGAGAATATTACCTTGGAGGTCCTTTCCTTTAGCTTCTTTCCTAGTTCCCTAAAATCATTTTTAAGGACCCCCCACCTACCATTTACTTTGTCATTAGTACCAATGTGTACTATGACCGCTGGATCATGCCCAGCCCCTCCCAATAATCTGCCTACCCGTTCCGCAACATGCCGAACCCGAGCACCCGGGAGACAACATACAGTTCGGCATTCAAGGTCCTGGCGACAGATTACCCTATCTACCTTCCTAATAATAGAATCCCCTACCACCACAACCTGTCTAGCCTTCCTAGTGTCCTGGCTCCCAACTGTGCTGGAGAGGCTACTCACCTGGCTGCTAGGTGAGTCCGCCTGCCCCAGAAATGCCTCTTCTGAGCTAATCCCCCCAGCATCCTCACACAAGCTGGCAAACATGTTGGGGTGAACCAGCTCAGAACAAGCCTCCCTAGCTCTCCGACCCCTACTGCCCCTTACACAACTAAATAAAGTAAATCCAAATTGGGTTGCATGCAAAAAGAATCTTCTTTTATTGTAATCCAAAATGTATAAAAGGCATCAGGCAGAGGGACCGAGGACAGGCAAAAAGACAAACGCTTAATGCGTTTCGCACCAGACGGTGCTTTATCAAAAGCAGTCTTAACATTGAATGGTAAGAGCATGTTTAAATACAGAAATGACAAATGACAAACAATTAAAACGTAATTAGTATCTTACCTTCAGCCGCTGTGAGGAGGGGAGACGATCGTCACAGTAAGTGCTCCCGGGCGCGCACCCAAACCACGTGGCGCGTCCAGCCTGAGAACTCAGAGGCTGAGCACGCCTCCGGGCAGAGAAGCGCCCGCCCAGGGAGCGGTGGACTACATCTCCCATCTACACTGCGGCGGAAATGGAAAATAAACAGCTGAGATGAGGAGAATAAACGATTTGAACGAGGGCAAGGGGGCAAAGTGACAAACAATATGTTAAAGAGAAGTACAAAGAGCAGATAAACGATAACAGTAATAGATATAAAATATAAAATATTAATAAACCTGAGGGTGACCAAATAAATATGATAATGTGTAAGTGAGTGGATGAAATAAGATAAAGTGAGAATTAAGTGTAATAACGGAAATAGAATTAGTTGCAAATGATGAAACGCAAATGTGAAAGAAGAGGGATATATGTACGTTCTACAAAAATAAAAATGGAATAAGAACGAAAAGATAATTATAATGTGTAATGCGTAATAAAGATATGTAGTGATGTGAGTAAAGTGAAAAAAGTGAAAAAAGAAAGGAAAATGAAAAAAATGAGAAGAAAAGAGTAAGAGAAATGAGTGAAGATGAAAAGGGTGAAAAAGTAGAAAGTGGAAACGAGAAAAAGGTAGTGGAAATAAGTAATTAAACAATTAATAATAGATAATAATAATCATAATAATCATAATCAATGTTATCATAGGTAGAACAGTATAATATAGAAATAGGATGAATAGAGCAGGTACTATATTATGACCTAACACCCTAGTAATCAATATGTATGTATATAAAAACATGAAACAATGAGTCGAAAAGCTTAAGAGAGGATCTATTAGTATATATGCACACACCGGACAGTATAGTATGAACTTGAGACCATACATAATCTGGAGAACAAAAATGTTCACAAAATAATAATTGATTTTAACCGGTATAACATGAAACATCATACTTAGCATTAAGGCCATACGGAATACGTGTTTTTAATTGGAATATCCAAAAGACTTCTCTTTGGCTCAAAATAGTATTTAGGTCGCCTCCTCTAGGGGGAGAGTGGATCTTCTCTATACCACAGAATCTGAAGTAATTTATGCATCCATTATTGCAATTCAAAAAATGTTTGCCTATTGGTGATTGCTCATCTCTCAACTCAACACTGGATAGATGTTCTCTTATGCGGGCTTTCAGTTGCCGTGTGGTTTTGCCCACGTATTGTATGCCACATTTTGTGCAAGTGATCAAATAGATGACATATTCACTGCAACAATTTATATAGTTGTTAATCTGGAACATATTTCCCCCCACAGTGGATACAAAGTTGCTGGTCTTATCAATATAGGTGCAACATTTACAAACTTTGTGGCCACAGGGATACATCCCCTCAGTTGAGAGCCAGGTTTTTACATTTTTAGTGGGTTTTGGAAGAGTACTAGGAGCTAGACGATTGCCCAAGGTACAAGTTTTTTTTGGCACATATTTGAAACCTCTGTCTACTATTTTAGACAGAGGTTCATCTGTTTTAAGTATTGGTAAGTGTTTTTTTAGGATAGAGCATATTTTATTGAATTCACGGCTATATTCCGTAATAAAGAGAATTTGTTCCCCGATCTCATTTTTTGGGGGTGTGGAGTTTAGAGATGAGCATCCAGATAGGAGGTCATTACGATCTCTTACTTTGGCTAGATTGTAGGAACGTTCTATATTTTGTTCAGAGTATCCTCTCTCTCTAAATCTGTTTTTTAGATCTCTAGCCTGTGTCTCAAAATTCTCTGTTGAGGAGCAATTCCGCCTAAGTCTAGTGAATTGACCGGTGGGTACGCTCCTTATAACATGAGGTGGATGGCAACTTTTTGCGTGAAGTACCGTGTTACCTGCCACCTTTTTGCGGAAGACAGTGGTGCCTACGTGCTCATTAATGGTGTTACCACTAAGCTCCAGATCTAGAAAGGCAATGGTATTTTCTTTATACTCAAATGTAAAATGTAAATTTAAAGAGTTGTTGTTAACATAGCGTAAGAAGGACTCTATTTCAGTGTAACCACCTGTCCAAATCAAAAGCAGGTCATCTATGTAGCGACCATAGAACCTAATGTTTGATCTAAAAGGATTTTCATTACAGAAGATATATTGTTCCTGCCAATAGATCATGTACAAATTTGCATACGACGGAGCAAAACGTGCCCCCATCGCTGTACCTTGTATCTGAACATAGTATTTTGAGTCAAAGCAAACTTTTTCTCTGACACTGTCAGTGGGTAAAGAAGTTCCTGTGGAGATTAATTCCTATCGTAGAAATCCCGGTTTAAACCTCCCTTTAACCTACATCTAAACTACCTCATCTGGATTTACTGTGTCAGAAAAAAAGTTCACAATGAAACAGTGATTCCTTATCTTGAATTGAATGTATCCGTGACTTGTCACTGTAATATGCACCTTATGCAACTTCATACTTTTGTCCTGCGACTGAAGTTATTTCGTTGAAACCCAAGATTATTCATTGTTGAACAGGTCCAGCAACAAGTCTTTCATAGTGGCAGGTTTGCCTTAAGGACTACAACTACTATTATAAGTATTTACACGTTTATATTGCACTATTGTGTTTCAGTGTATTTATACAAGTGCATTGTTTTGTTGGTCCACGTTTCCTCACAAAACATTTATTATCATTTCTCACGAATTTGTCACATATCACTGATTGGTTTGTTCAAGTGTCCAGACACTGTGCGCTGAGACTAAACTTTTTTGTCTATTTCTTCTCAACATAGCCAGGTGCCCCATAATGATACATTATTTGGATGATTTTCTGTTGGTGGAATATGGTAACACCACATCTCTGATCATACCAAGCACTACAGAACTGTTTTCCACACTGGGCTTTCCATTTTCTCCCGATAAGACCATTGGACCCTCCGCTAGATTCATGTTTTTAGGGATCATAATGGATTAAAATTTATTAGAGTCTTATCTTACCGAGTACAAACCCCAGTGCATTCGCAAAGAGTTAGACAACTTCCTGTATTTAGGAGTTTGTACACACAAGGATCTCCAATCCCTACCGGGATCCCTGATCTTCGCAATGCACATTATTCCACAGGGAAGATCATTTATATCCAGACTGCTATGCCTCCTACCGGGCCTCCCAGGTGACGGTAGTATCTGTCTATATCCACCTTCTAGGGCAGACCTGACCATGTGGCAATATTTCCTCGCACACTGGAATGGAATCTATGTTGGAATCAATGTTTATTCCCCCAGTGTCAGACCAATCCCCGGTTTTCTGGACTGATGCTGCTGCCAAAACCAGGTTAGCTGCGATTTACAATGACCATTGGTTGAGGGACGACTCATCATCAATTGCAAAGAAATATAAACTGTGTCAGTTTACTTATTTTTTTTATACACTTTAGTTTTAGTAAACTCGTGCAAACCCATTGATATTCTCTTTGCTTAGCATAATACACATATCTTTTTTATTACTAAAGATAATTTAGACTGTTAAGTGAAGTGTTTAGCTGCTAGTATATGTTTATGTTAGTTTTAGTTATATAGCTTTTTTTTATAAACTTAACTTTATTATTATCAAAATTAAGGTTACAAAAACATATATATATATATATATATATATATATATATATATATATATATATATATATATATATATATGTAGATATATATACATATATATATACATATATATATACATATATATATACATATATATACATAAATACAAAAAATCAAGGAAGAAAAGCAGTCAGTTTGCGGAAGGAGCTTACAGTCAACATGTTGCAAAAATTAGCCAATTTAATGAAGAATAGAAAAGACTGGTACAAAAAGGTGAGGACAAAATATACAGTGAATTAAACGCCGTATGCGTTCCACGCCATAACAGGCACTTAGTCATAGGCTCATACCTGTAAATATATCCAATACAAAGGACATATAATAATATAATGCCTGTAAGTTCTTATCGTTATCATACGCTTATATACAACATTGATCATACCGATAATATTATTTTGTTATATTTTATAATAGTGTTTTATTAAACATTATTATCTGTGTCACTTTCCAAAGGATTGTCAAATTGGAGGTTAAAGTTTATGACATAATTCTGTCTACATTCCTAATACTCTTAACAGTGTAACACAATGTCTGATGACATCACTAGAGAGACAGGAAATCCCATTCAATTAAATGGCATTATTCTAATTGGTTCCTTCAGTAAAAAAAAAAAAAATTAGGAAATTGGCTTTTACAATTGCCCTGGTGTGGGCCTAGTGTGGGCAATCCGGGTTGCTTGCAAACTGCTGTACTTTCACAAAATCATCTAAACTTATCATTTTTTAATCAATGGTACAGGTAAAATATGTATTGTAAAGTATTTTAAATGCACCGTATTTGCTCGAATTTAAGATTATAAGATGACCCCCCAAACTTTGGATATTCATTTAGGAAAAAAAACTAAAAGCCTGAATATAAGACTACCTTATAGGAAAATGTTTAACTTGTATATATTCACATGTAAATAGTTTTTTTCATATTTATTAAAAATAAAAAAATGCATATCTTGTTTATATTTCCTTTTATGTGCCAATGCTGCCCCTACCCCCCAGACTTACCCAATGCTCCCTCTCCCCCTCCCTCCCCCAATGCTTGTTCTCTCCCCCAATGCTGGCTCTCTCCTGTCTCAACGCTTTCTATCTCCACCCCATGCTGGCTCTCTCACCCCAATGCTAGCTCTCTCCCCCAAGTGCTGCCTCTCTCCCCCCCAGTGCTGCCTCTCTCCCCACTATGTTGCCTCTCTCCCCACTATGTTGCCTCTCTCTCCCCTTCCCTCCCCCAAACAATGCCTCTCTCTACCCCTCCCTCACTTCCACAACAATGCCTCTCTCTTCTCCCTCCCTCCCCCCCCAATGATGCCTCCCATTTCCCCGTTCCTCCCCCCCTAGATGCTGCTCTCTCCCCCCTCCCTCCCACCACGATGTTGCACTTTCCCTCATTCCTCCCCCAAGATGCCTCTCTCACCACTTTTCCTCCCCCCCAAGATGCCTCTCTCTCCCACCTCCCTCCTGTTGCCTCTCTCCCTGGTGGCTAGTGGGGGCAACCCGGGGATGTCTGCACAGAAGGCGCAGACATTCTCCGCTGCTGCCCGACACTTACGCTCGGACTTCTATGATGAAGCTGGAAGGTCACATGACCTGTTAGCAAGGGGGATCTAGGTCCCCTACAGCTCTGCGGGGACCTAGATCCCTGTCTTATAGTCAGACATAGATTTGAGGACAGACTATAAGATGACCTTGAATATAAAAAAAACCTTGTCTTATAGTCGAGCAAATATGCTACTTTAATATGCATTAACATTTGGAAGATTTTGGGCACCAGAGAGATTTTTGTGTTTTTGATGTTAACCCACAATATATTTTGAACAAGTCAAAGATTTTTATTGCAACAATTTTATTGCAAATATATGGGATACAGAAAGGTAAAAAGGAAAAAACAAATAAAAAGGGAAAGAGACGAAAATTCTATATGTCATTAGAAAAAAATGGTACAGAAATAAGTAATGATCACAATTTAATTTCATAAACAGTACAACAAGATATTGACATAGAAATTAAGAGTAG
Organism: Pelodytes ibericus; assembly: GCA_036172795.1. NCBI lineage: Eukaryota > Metazoa > Chordata > Amphibia > Anura > Pelodytidae > Pelodytes > Pelodytes ibericus. The sequence continues at coordinate 221,962,624 of CM069858.1, read as the reverse complement.
CCCCCAAAATAGTTATGCAGATACAAATCAAAACATATGCATGAATATTATATTAAGGTTGTGTAGCTAAATACACCAAGCACAGATTCCAAAATATATTGATAGATTGATAGAATATTGTGTGTATTGCTACCAAATTAGTTATTGCTAGAAACTGGAAGCATCCATCAACCCCTAAATGTTCTGATGTTGTCACCTTATTGGAATCCATTTTTGTGTACGAAAAAAAGCCGTTTTCTGTGTTCAAAAAGCATTTTAATTATTCAGAAGTAGAATTTAGTCTAAATTAAAACTTTTTTGTTTAGTCCCTTTTTAATGGTGGTATTTTGATTATATAGGTTAATAAAATATAAATATTGCACATAAAAGCAAAATAAATAGAAAAATAATGCTTACATGCAAATAAATAGTCTAACTTACATAAATTTGTTTTTATGTTTTGGCAGAGGACAAGTTACTATTGTCATCACTGTTAAATGGTTAATAGAAATATCATATCTTTCAAATTTACCTCTGGGTGTTTTGCAGTTTCCCCATGAGCCCAGCGTGGTATGATATAATAACTGTAGAAAATGATTTAGCAACATTCTGAATCAAGAATATTTAGGAACATTCTGAAATTTCTGGAGAAACACCAGCTCATTTCAACCAAGCCACATATATTTACTTTTGCTGCAAAAATGGGAAACACAGTTTCTGAGAAGGAATGCTACAGGACAGAAGATTGAGTGAACATTCGGTCTCATTTTTCTATTGAAAATAAATAAAGGACAATTCTGGGGAGACAAAGTGCTAAATTAGGTGAGATGAGGGAGTGTCACTAGAGTAGCATTTATGTTTAAAAACAAAAACAAGCAGTGAATTGTGGTTAATTAGGAACCAAGCTGAAAATTTGGGGGCAATCTTGTAGATTTTAGGTTTTTCTCTAACAGCTATTTTTACATTGATCTTTTTTTTTCTAAGGTTTAAACTGAAAACAAAAAATTGGGGTACCTATTACCTATTTGTGGTATTCCATGTCTTAAAGCCCCATAATGGGGATGCCCTGTCTTAGAGTTGAGTCTTGTCTCATAGTCCAGCCCTGTCACAGAGTCCCATTATAGTGGTACCCTATTACAGCTTTTCCCTTCTAGTGCTCAGTTATAGCAGGGTCCCACAGTTCTCTGCTTCTTAAGACAAACCTGATGAATTTATCCTGCCATAAGGGTAAAACTGTCCATGGATGATGCAGTCACATCCTTACAAACTTTCACTTTTCAACAATGCATTATACAGGGCCAACTACAGCAGGATAAAGTCATCAGGTTTGTCCCTGCACAATGTAGAGTTGTCGGGAAGATTACATGTTCATCTCACAGCAACTCAACTGCAACTGATCTTTTAGTGAATCAACCATGATAAGCTGATTGTGGCTTCCTTGGAGGTAGTGTGATAACTCTAAAACCAAAATTGTTCTTGTTATTTAGATTACATTTTCTATAAAGTGTATCTGTCCTTTCCCATTCTTCGAAACTAACTCTTTGTTTTACTTTTATTTGTGTTACAGATGCCTCTGGAGTTGTGCTGAAATCTGAGCACAGGAAAAGAGAGTCTTCCCTCCTGCACATACACATCAGTAACTATATATATTTTTTTGCTCTCTTTAACTACTAGAATATTACTGCAGTTCCATAGTGTATCCACATCTGACTCACCATTCACCTATGTTTAGCATTAACAAAAAATGTTACCATAAGAAAGGAGTCATGACTTTTATATCTAATTTGAGAGTTTATTGATTAACTTTTCGTGGCATTAATTTGTCCATCAATATGTTGTTTTTGGTTTGTACTGCAAAAATATTGTTTTTCAAAAAAAATTATTTTTAGTTTCTGTTCCTTATTAATGATAAATGATGTATCTATGTAGTAAATGTCCTTTAAATTGTCAAAATGTTCTAACACTTTCACCAGATGATGCTCCAACAAAATCAGTCAACTATCACAGAATTCTTTATCACGGGGTTCCAGGTTCTAAACTATTCGAAAATAGTTCTCTTCACCATTCTTCTTGTGGTCTACATAGCTACTCTAACTGGAAACATTCTTATTGTAGGGCTAGTATCATCTGAACGACACCTTCAGTCTCCAATGTACCTTTTCCTCAGCCACTTGTCTGCTTCGGATATCTTGCTCACCACTACTGTCATCCCAAATTTCTTACATGTAACACTTAAAGAGGGTAGCCCCATTTCCATCAATGGCTGCTTTACACAGTTTCACATCTTTGGTTTATCCTCTGTTACAGAATGTCTTCTGCTCACCGTGATGTCCTATGACAGATACTTGGCCATCTGTAAACCACTGCATTATACAACAATAATGACACTTCCATTATGCCTTGGTCTAATTGAGATGGCTTGGGTGGTGGGTTTTATGCTAACTCTCATTATTACCATTTTGCTTAGTTGCTTAGACTACTGTGACTCAAATATAATCAATCATTTCTTCTGTGAATATGTTCCTATCGTTGAAATTTCATGTTCTGACCCAACACTCGTACAAACGGTAGTTGTTATGATAGCCACTCCTGAGACATTTACAGAAATGTTGTTCATTATTTCAACTTACATTGGTATTTTTCTTGCAATACATAAAATATCAACGGCCAGTGGGAGACAGAAAGCCTTCTCTACCTGTAGTTCCCACCTTGCTGTTGTCTGCACGTATTATGGAACTCTCATTGCCCTCTACGTAGTCCCTTCCAGAAGTGATACTGTTTCTATTAACAAGATTGTATCCCTTCTTTACACAGTTGTAACCCCTTTGTTCAACCCAATGATCTACAGTTTGAGGAACGAAGATATAAAAACAGCCATAAAGAAGATATTTGAGAACAAAATTAAAATATGTTACAATCAGGAGAAGCAGACAATTTAAACAGCTCCACTTACAGATTATTTTAATATTGTTATAGCAATGGTACTTCTTATTTCTCCAAGTCCTTTACTGGATGTCACTGTGAATTTATGTTCAAAGAAAAATTATAGGAGAACTGCAAACTGTCAACATCCAAATCCCTGTCTTTTTTTTTTTTTATTTTCATTTAACTACCACACCCCAAAATGAGTTAAATACTGTATAATTGACATTGACTGTGACTTAATATGCAAATTAACTATTTTTACCAAAAAATGTGTGATTTGCATATCAAGTAACAAGATGCTGTCATAAACAGGAGACACTAAAACACAATTAAAAACATTTTTCTGAACAATGTCTATTTTAACATTTCTGTGCTGTTTGTGTTTAGCTGTAATTTTCTTCTTTGTCATTTGCTATACCCACACAAATTATATATTGTTTTTATCGGGCCCAATACAGATTTCTTTATATAGCATCATTTTGATCAAATCCTATAATATACTATAAAAAATAATAAAATATGGGGGAAAAAACATATTTTCTGACTTTTATTTAAAAATTATTTTAGTCACCTTCAAAAGATAATGAAAAAACCTGCTAAATAGAGTCTGCTATTTGTCCTGAGTACAGGGATACCACCCATGCATAGGTTTGTAGGGTTGTTTGGGGGCTAAAAGTCCACATTTGTGAAGTGCACTTTTTTGTTTTCCTACTTGGAATTTTGACATGAAGACAACTTGCACCCATGTCCTATTTGGGACATTTTTAAAGACAGCCAGTGTATTTTATATTTTTTGAAAGAAGACACCCTAGGCTATTTCAAATGGTGGTATTTTAACACTTTCATTGCACTAATTCTACCACCAGTCTTTGACAAAGTATGTGGTAGTAATTTTTTAGAGGGTTTTTTCCACACACATTATATTTCAGACATGAATTCACAATTTTTACATGTGTCACTGCCAAACAACACCCCAATATGTGTTCATCAACATCTCCTGAGTACAGGGATACCACCCATGCATAGGTTTGTCAGCTTGTTTAGGGGTTAAAAGGCCACATTTGAGAGGTGCGTTTTTTGGTTTTCCAACATTAAATTTTGACATGCAGAAAATCTGGGACATTTTTGAAGCCAGCCAGGCTAATTAAAATGGTGGTATTTTAACACTTTCCATGCACTAATTCTACCACCAGCCTTTTTCATAGTTTGTGGTAGTAATTTTTTTGAGGTTTTTTTTCAGTTATTAATTCACAAGATTTGGTTTCACTGCCAAAAAACACCCCAATACGTGTTCAGAAACATCTTCCGAGTACAGGGATATCACCCATGTATAGGTTTGTTAGGTTGTTTAGTGGATATCACCCATGCATAGGTTTGCCAGCTTGTTTAGGGGTTAAAAGGCCAAATTTGAGAGCAAACTTTGAATTTTGATATGTAGACCAAGGAAATGGTTAATCGATCTTATAAGAGCCTTTGCAGTACTGTAATATATATATATAGTGCAGCATTATTATAAGGCAAGTTGTATTTTTGAGGATTAATTTTATTATTGAACAACAACTATGTTCTCAATGAACCCAAAAAAAGTCATTAATATCAAAGCTGAATATTTTTGGAAGTAGTTTTTAGTTTGTTTTTAGTTTTAGCTATTTTAGGGGGATATCTGTGTGTGCAGGTGACTATTACTGTGCATAATTATTAGGCAACTGAACAAAAAACAAATATATACCCATTTCAATTATTTATTTTTACCAGTGAAACCAATATAACATCTCAACATTCACAAATATACATTTCTGACATTCAAAAACAAAAAAAATCAGTGACCAATATAGCCACCTTTCTTTGCAAGGACACTCAAAAGCCTGCAATCCATGGATTCTGTCAGTGTTTTGATCTGTTCACCATCAACATTGCGTGCAGCAGCAACCACAGCCTCCCAGACACTGTTCAGAGAGGTGTACTGTTTTCCCTCCTTGTAAATCTCACATTTGATGATGGACCACAGGTTCTCAATGGGGTTCAGATCAGGTGAACAAGGAGGCCATGTCATTAGATTTTCTTCTTTTATACCCTTTGTTGCCAGCCACGCTGTGGAGTACTTGGACGCGTGTGATGGAGCATTGTCCTGCATGAAAATCATGTTTTTCTTGAAGGATGCAGACTTCTTCCTGTACCACTGCTTGAAGAAGGTGTCTTCCAGGAACTGGCAGTAGGACTGGGAGTTGAGCTTAACTCCATCCTCAACCCGAAAAGGCCCCACAAGCTCATCTTTGATGATACCAGCCCAAACCAGTACTCCACCTCCACCTTGCTGGCGTCTGAGTCGGACTGGAGCTCTCTGCCCTTTACCAATCCAGCCACGGGCCCATCCATCTGGCCCATCAAGACTCACTCTCATTTCATCAGTCCATAAAACCTTAGAAAAATCAGTCTTGAGATATTTCTTGGCCCAGTCTTGACGTTTCAGCTTGTGTGTCTTGTTCAGTGGTGGTCGTCTTTCAGCCTTTCTTACCTTGGCCATGTCTCTGAGTATTGCACACCTTGTGCTTTTGGGCACTCCAGTGATGTTGCAGCTCTGAAATATGGCCAAACTGGTGGCAAGTGGCATCGTGGCAGCTGCACGCTTGACTTTTCTCAGTTCATGGGCAGTTATTTTGCGCCTTGGTTTTTCCACACGCTTCTTGCGACCTGTTGACTATTTTGAATGAAACGCTTGATTGTTCAGTGATCACGCTTCAGACGCTTTGCAATTTTAAGAGTGCTGCATCCCTCTGCAAGATATCTCACTATTTTTGACTTTTCTGAGCCTGTCAAGTCCTTCTTTTGACCCATTTTGCCAAAGGAAAGGAAGTTGCCTAATAATTATGCACACCTGATATAGGGTGTTGATGTCATTAGACCACACCCCTTCTCATTACAGAGATGCACATCACCTAATATGCTTAATTGGTAGTAGGCTATTGAGCCTATACAGCTTGGAGTAAGACAACATGCATAAAGAGGATGATGTGGTCAAAATACTCATTTGCCTAATAATTCTGCACTCCCTGTATATATATATATATATATATATATATATATATATATATATATATATATATTGTGAATGGTCATTTTTTTCCCTGGGTACTTCACACTGGAATGAAGAGTCAAAGAAATGAGACCAGGCCCAGATTCTGAGTTGAATAAGCGATGAAGTTTAATACAAACGTATATACGTAGGGTGGCGTCTGCACAGACTGCTCTCCGCACCCTTCTCAACACACATCTTTATAGTAAAACAGAACAGTATAATGCACTGCTAATAGAAGCATATGATTGGTTATAATTTGTCGCAGTGCTACGTATTATCTTAATAAAACCACATTGCCAGTTAACTTACTGTAATAATCTTGAAAGACCACCTGATCCTTGCGGTTGTACCCTAGCTACATCCTGTACTTCTCAGACATAGTTGAGCAAGCCTGGTTTCCTGTGAAATATCCCAACACTAGAAGCAAAACTCACTTATACGTCCCCCTCAACTTCCACATTAACCTCTCACTCTCTTTGGGTATCACATTGGACAAACATGAAAGAAAGCATATAAAATGGAGTCAGTAGGACAAAATGGCTTCCAAGATCCAAAATGGCTTCAAGGGAAATTTCATCTTCCACAATATTTTGTTTTATTTTTTTATTTTTTCAAATATAAAAAGACCATACATGACATACATATAATTAACAGGCAATACAAACCATTCTCAGGCATTATAAGGTATTGGAAAGGGGGAAGGTAGGGCTCAGGATATATATAGTTCCCAGAAGGTGAATAAAAGCAAATAAATAAAACCTTGTGTGAGTCAAGTGGATACCTAAATTATATTACAATAAAGTGAAAACTGTGCTGTTTAGTTCTAAAGGGAATCTCCTCAGCCTCTTTGTTTGCTTTACTTCTTAGTTCCCCTTTCCCTTCTTCTTTTCTCTTTTCTACCTTTCTCCTTTCCCTTTTTCCCCCTTCCCTCTTCCCTTCCGTGAAAGAATCGCCCTTGCTTTTACGTCTTCTTAAATAATTATTTAGTTGCCAGTCATATCCAAACAAACGTATACAATACTAAACAAATATTATATAATAAGGGAGCCCATTTTCGCTTCTGCAGCTGTCTAAATTCCATTATTGCATTATGAGCTTATATTCCATTCCGTTAATATCGTAATTAATTCAAGATTGTGGACGACAAATCATTAAGTCATAAAAACTTGAACAAACAATTAACACAGAGGGTTTGTTGGGTGGCTGCGAATGCTGTCTGAGAGTTGGTTCCAACTTGGGGTCTGGGCTCTAGAGGAGGGGCTGTAGCTGCAGTATGACCTTAATTGCTCGGGGGAGATACGTTCTTTCCTCATTGCTATTAATTAAGAGTCTTGTACTGCTTACTGTCTATCTAGCCAGGGGTCCCAGATATCTCTATATGTTAACATATTGTTGTTGTTTAAGAAAGTTGCTTTTTCCATTTGACCCTGATAATTTACTTGGGTAATCACTTCCAATTGAGTAGGGGGAGTTGTATGCTTTCATCTTCTGGCAATGCATAACTTTACTGCCATCAGCACATGTATTACAAAGATAAGCTGAGGTTTGGGAAGTTTTGGTAAATCTAAATGAAACAGAAAGCTTGAAGGAGTTAAGTTTGTTATATTTATTTTCAAATCTTTAAAGATTTCCAAAACAAAATTCTTCAAAGAATACAATATTGGACAGTCCCACCATATGTGCTTCAGGGTGCCCATATCGCTGTTACAGCGCCAGCATTGGTTAGACGATGTTGGATGGTATTCACACAAAACTACTGGGACCAAGTACCATCTATGTAAAATCTTCAGAAAGGTCTCATGGATGTTTATACAATGAATTGATTTTCAAAAGCTTTTTGCCATTGTATCATGGGGATTGGAATTCCTAGATCAGCTTCCCATTTGGTGATAGTTCCCAATGTATTCCCCTTTTTCAGGTTGCTTAGAGTACTCCTTAATTTAGATATGACTTTGGTTGCACTGTAATATAAATTAACACCGACAAGAAAAAATGTGCTGCTGTGCAGTGATCAGTGGAAGGGTTTAATACACAGGGTACACTACAAAGGGTATGGCTTTTCTAAAAGCCCTTGGGTCTCACAATTTTATAATTTTTTATTTAATTTATTACAATTAAAAACTTGCATTATACATATCTGTCTCTCTTCCTCACTAAAACTATAGTGAGGAGAGGGAGGCAGATCAGATTTTGTCAAAGGCAATATTAGTCAATGTTGCCTTTGACTGTATGATAAGTTCTCATCAGAGCACTTATCATACATGCCTGCACACAGATCACACTGATCTGTTGTGCTGGCATTCTGCAGCGCCTCCGATGCTCTTGCCACAGGCAGAGCTCCCTTCTGCTGAGCTGATGTGGTCGCGCAGGAGAGCGAGCACCAACGGATCAGAGGGAGTATTTTCTTCCTAAGCTCATGTGTGCAGCCCGCGCCACCATTTGAACATTTTTTGGTGTTGCACAATGCCTCTACATAGAAGCATTGTAGACACACTGAAAGAGTAAAGAAAGTGAGCTTTTTAGTGTATAACGTGCCTGGCACGTCATGTGTCATGAAGGGGTTAAAAGACAACTAAACATTTATTAGACTCTTGCTTCCTTAGAGAGCTTTTTGATGATTTTTTGTCATGTGTAAGTTTAACTGTAATTTCCTCTATTTCCAAATTAATGTACTCATACAAACTATATACTGTTTTTTATACCATATTTAACCTTATACAGCAGAATTTAATATATTTTTGAAGTACAAATACGTATGATAACACAATGTGTACACATGAGTCTCTGTTTTTATATTTCCCTTATTGCTCTTTAATGCTTGCTTTTAACAGTCCAATTTCCCCTTTCCTCTATTTTCCATCTTTTTTAATCTATAACCAGCCGCCCTTTAAGTTGCTCCTTTTCCATTATCCTGACCTTCTCTTCTTCTTAGTTCTTCTTGCCCTCTTCAACCCAGCCCATTAAGTGTAAGTTTGTAAAACTATAAAATATAAAATAAAATAAATATATAGTTATAGAGGTATGTTTGTGTATAGTTTGTTCCATCATTTCAAATAAGGTCATTAGTACAATGTCTAGTAAAGAAGTGCCACACCGCAATCTAACCACCATGGCATGGGACTTTCCATTAACACCATTGCTTGGTAGTGTAATGGTACCACAGTGGTGGACAATGGTGCATTGCAGATGATGCTCCCAGCCCCGATTAGAAATATGGAGGAGTGGCCTAGTTCACCTTATTATCAACAGTGCTGTGAGCCTGCCTATATGATCCCAGCCTTCACAATATAGTACTGTGGCTGAGAGCCTGCTTATTGGCTCTGGCTCTGGCTTTCCAATTTTTTAATTTATTTGTTAACATTTTATCTGCCTTATTACTCTTATGATACCATTTTTGATTTAGCCTCATAAGGGAAAAATTCACCTTAGCAAGCAGAAGATCATTTATTTCTTTGGTGATCTTGTCTATTAATAAGGCCTGAGTTTTGGATGGGGATTTTTTATTATCAGCCTTTAATTTATATAAATCCAAGTAAAGTTGGTTAACTGATGCGCCTTGTTTTTTTTTATTTCAGAGCCCAATTTTATCAGGTAGCCTCTAGCAACACTTTTGAAAGCACACCATACTGTTAGACCCGACATGTTCCCAGTAATATTTTCTTTAAAGTAGAGTTTAAACATTGAAGACAGGAAATCTGTATTTTCCTTATCGGTGAGTATATTTTCATTTAATCTCCAGTTTGAACGTTGTTCCTGTGCATTGGTTATTACAATTTCCAAAATAACTACTGAGTGATCTGACCATGCTATATCTTTTATGTCTATTTTTTTACATATTCTTAATACATGGGGTCTAGTTAGAAAGTAATCCAGCCTGGTGGGGGTTAGAAAAAAAGGTATAATCTTTTTCTCCCGGATGGAAGGATCGCCACACATCGTATAAATAATTTCTGGAAATTATTTCCTGAAATTTATGGGCACCCTTCCGCAGGGAGGGATTCAAACATGACCCACTGGGGACTTTTTTATCCATATCCACATCTAAGATGCAGTTAAAATCTCCTCCCATTAAAAAGGTGCCTTGAATATAGGGTTGTACTTTATTAATTATGTTGTTAATAAATCTGTGTGGATTTTCATTTGGGGCATACATATTCAAGAATGAGTATGTATGACCCTGTATGTCACAGATAAGGAATAGATATCTACCGGAGCTATCTTGCAATCTGAATATCTCACTAAAAGCCAGGTCTCTTGAAACTACTATTGCAACACCTCTCCTTTTCTTCTTATAGTTGGAGTGGAAAATATGAGGGAATAAGTTATTCTTTATTAATGACGTGTCACCTTTCCAGTGGGTTTCTTGTATGAAACCCACTGAGATATGATCTTGTTTAAGTTGTCGAATCAGTAACTGACGTTTTTGGGGGGAGTTTAGTCCCTGGACATTCAGGGAAGCTACCTTGAAATAACTAGTATCCCCTCCAACCTACCCGGGAAGCCCGCTACGCAACCAACTCTCACAGACATCAATACAAACACAACAAAAAACCCATAAAATCGTACTGGTTTGCCCAGTGTCAAGTACATACCCATTTTGCACTTGATATAACTTTTTTGTGTGTCCTACCCGTCTTACCCTTGGACACTTATTTGGCTCAATTGTGAGCCAGTCTTTATGGACCGGTGAGTTTAGTAAAGATCTTCTTCCGGCCAAGGTAGGAGACCTGTCTTTATCTTAACCACAATACCTTTATTTAAACTGTTAAAACTACCCCATTTCCATTGATAGTTAAGTTATTTATAGAACCTCCATTCTTTTTCCCTCCCCTTTTATCCCACTCCCCTCCCCTATCTCTTTAATTCATTCCCGTCATCTTTCCCTCCTCCCTCTTTCTCTCACCCCCTTTCCTTATACTTCTATCTAATTCCTCTTCTTCTTCACTGTTTAATCTTTTTGTTTAAAGTGTCTATTCCCCACCATATTGCTGGAATCCCTCCTTCTGCCTTGTGTAAAAAAGTTCCCCGTGATAAAATGTTTTTTTACCCCCAGTCTAATGTATTATGCAGAATGAAACTGTGTTGCTCTAATTTGTGTGCCGTGTACTTACTGATTGGTATCAATACTTCCTGTGCTTAATTTGTAATTACCAATACTATGGCTAACTATTATGTGAGTCAATATATTTTATATAGTGAATCCTGTATATTTATTTTGTGTGTTTAGTATGTGTGTATTAATTACTAATTATAAATCATGTGTCCTTATACTATAATCGGGAATATGTTTATCGATACTATACTTAAACTCTAAGAAACTATATTTTGTGAGACTATATATTTGTGTAATGAATTCGTAAATATTTATTTATATATATAATATTTGTGTAGAATTTTAACTAGTTATAGAACATATGTGCTCATACTCTGTAAATGTATTTATCATACTATGATTAAACTCTAATTATTATAATTATTGTGTAGACTATACATTTTATACAATGAGTTATTAATTATCTCCCAAGCGGAAGTATTTTTGCCCCCTTTTTTTTTACATTTTATTTGTTTAGTTCATTATGAATTATAATCTAGTACCTTTTTTTTTTACCAGGGTATATCGTATCAAACTAACGCTGATAGAGCAACACAGTATCAACTGACTGCATTCCCACTGCAGTGTATGCTAATTATATACAATTCCTTTTCAAAAGTCTCAAACTCAGTTATGAATCCGTAGGGAGCATTGATTAAGGGAGTAGTGTTGACACAGTACAAGCTAATGGCAGAGCAAAAGGCAATGCTTTAGGAATAGGCTCTAAGGGAGCAATAACTATTGGTTCTATCCTGATGCAGGTTATCGCTACTAATGCCTCAGTACCCCAGCCGATTTCAACAATTGAGGGCCACTGATCGGGGTAGATAATTAAAAAAGTAATCCCATTAATAATCCCCTGTTACCAATGTTAGCGAGCATAATAAACCTGACGTAGTCATTACTTTCATGGCATCTTATTACCTTCAGAGGGCATATAGCATAACAAAATTTTAGGGAGTCCTTTCACTAGATCGGACAATGGTCTTGAGCACTAAACATTAAGGGTTCAATTCTCCAACTATAAGCATACCATACCCCAGTGAACAAAGGAGATGAGGGGCACCAAAGGAGCCCGCCATCTGTTACTAACCAATTGAACTATCCCCGAATTATATATCATATTTTACATAGGATTCAAATAAAGTTATCACCTGAACAACAGAATTATCATAACAGTATCTAAACCGCGTGCATCAAAAATGCCAATTCATGGGACATAGTCGGTGATCATACCACATACAGTTGACCCCGGCGGACAATAACCCAGGGAGTAGATGCAAAGAAACACCCCGCAGCATGCCCCTTTAAGCTGAAAACACCCCTGTACAGAACCCAAACGTTATTTAGCTAAATTATTTAGCCACAACAAAACTTTCTCTGGGGCATCAAACACCAAGGTTGAGTTCTCATAGTGAATCAGAATTTTTGCGGGGAAGCCCCATCTGTAACTGATGTTCTTTTCTCTCAGTAATTTTGTCCTTTCAGAAAAGGACTTCCGAAACATTCTTGTTGCTTTTGAGAGATCGTTAAAACATTTGAGTTGCTGGAATCTTTCGGGAAGCTGTGAGGTTTCTCTAAATGCCTTAACGAATTTTTCTCTAATCTTAATGGAATGAAATCTTATGATAATATCTCTTGGGGAGTCATCGGGTATACCCCTTGGCTTTTGGATTCTATGGAGTCTTTCAAAAAGAATGTCTGTGTTAGAGTCAGTTATCTTCACTTCTATACAAAAAGCCAAAAAGTATTCTTCCAAAGCGTGTTGGGCAATATCTTCGGAGAGACCTCTTATCCTCAGGTTAATTCTTCTGTCTCTATCTTTATAATTCTGTAGAGCAGCTTCGAGGGATTTAACTTTAGTGTTCATCTTTTCTAACTTATCCTCCATCTGAGCGGTTCTTTCTTCAGATTTTTCTAATATCTTTTCATTTGTTTCAATTCTTTTTTCTAGTTTTTTCAACTCTGTTGTAATTTCTTTCGTATTGTTAGACATTTCTAGGCGAAGTTGTATAATTTGGTTCTCCAAAAATGTTTTTAAGAACTCCATCGTTATTTCTCTATGCTCAGTTTCGCTGGAGGTGTCAAATGATATTTTAGAATGTTCCGTTTCATTATGCACGATCGAAATATCTGTTGGTTCTTGTAGCGCCTCGTAGATCTTAATTTTGGGAGAAAAAATTGAGGTCAATTTATTTTCTTTATCTTTTGGATCAGAACCTTTGTCTATTTTTTTCCTTTGCATTTTGCTATCCGATTTCTTTGATGCCATTTTCGTTTTCCAAGTCCCTCTTTTTTAAGAGGATATCAGCATTAAGTCCTGCCTTCCACTCACTGCCAGCAAGTATATAAGATGCTAATATTTTTATTTATGACTTCTACATCAATGCCCCACAGATGGTTAAAAGGTGCAATATTTTGTTGAATGCTGGATTTGCCACAGATTAACGTTGTACACCAGTGACTAGGCTACCACCAGTATGACTATTTCACTCCGTGCAATTTATTAAGCAAAGGTTATAGTATAATTTGCAATCGTTTCCTGTAAATTATATTCTTGACTTAGAACCAATCCAGCCCTTCCGGTAACATTCAGCAAAGGGCCGTTTACTTACGTCCAGTAACAGAGCTGACCCAGTGTGGATATTTTTCTCCAAAACCATATCATGAGCACAATTGTAATTTAGTTAATAAACTTCCCTGTAGGTTATATTTGATATATTTGATATAGTCCAGCCCTTCCGGTAACATTCAGCAAAGGGCATGTATTATCAAATTGGCGTGTAACCTGTTTGAGTTCATGAAACATAGGGTTAAAAAAAGAAAATCCTGGATATGTTGTTTGTTTAAGGCTTACAAAGATAGTTCTGAGGTTATGTTATTACTTTTTACTATTACTATTACTTAGAGAGACGGGTATATATGGACCCAGTTGTTCCAGCTCCAACTCTGTGTTTAAACAGTATATTGAAATTAATAGGCTTCACCTGGTGCATATCAGCTTTGATTGTTCACCTCGTAGGGCCTGAGGGAATTTAGCACCTACTGCCTTTTACAATTCACTTAGGACAGTTCACTCAACCCCCATTTTTGGTTATATAAGAAAAGAGAGGGAAAAAAAAAAGGAACAGTATCTTCCTTTTATACCGGAGGGAAAAAAGAACCCAGAACAAACCAAGTAATTTGATGACTCACGGTTTGTCGTATCTTCCAATCCGACTGCACTTCACCTCCCCGGGGCATAGGTGACCACCGTCTTCCTAAGCCCTCATGGAAGGGGTGCGCTGAATGGCCATGGTGGATATGGAGAGAAAAAAAAAACTCCCTTTTGTTTGTAAGTCCAATGCAATATAACCATGGGGGGAGCGGTGCTTCTTAGCTTCCAGGTAGAGCTTCTTAGAATGGGGTTGCCATGAGGTAAGTTTCCGTAGTTAAGGCGTGTATGACAGGATCCAAATCTTTGTCGGCTCGAGGGGTCAGGCTCATGGAGAGAATCAATCCAAGTCAACCATCTCGTGGCGGCAGATACTCGACTCACCGGCCCACAAACCACGCCCCTGGTGTTCTACATCCGGCTGCCTCATATCAATGTTTTTAAACAAAAAGTCTGTCAGTCTGCCCAGCCAATAACACAAATTTGCTTTGTCCAAAAGTGTCAGTATCAGTCACATCCTAGAAGCCGCTAACAATTTATCACAAACAAATTGCTATTGTATTTCCAATTTGATCTTCCATTAAGCTACTCAGAGTATTAGGCACATGCAATCATTTTTAAAAGGTCTCCTAACAAAGGTTCACTGCCAAACCATCCAAATATCCATATCATTGAATTATTTACTTGTATCCTCACCAACCCCCCCCCCCCCCCCCCACACACACACCTATCACCATTCAGTTCTCTATTTAGAAGATTTAAAGTTATTCCTTCCTATTTTATGATTGGCTGTAGTCCCTGAGGAAGAATTAATATGAAAGTGGGTCAGCCATTTCCCTGCATTTTTAATACATCATATGATATATATATATTTGAACCCTAACCCCTACAGACTTTCCCTTATCTCTCCAAAAAATTTGATTTTTGCTACAGCTAAAAAACAATTCAGTACTAAACAAAGTGTCATACTTCAGGTTTCAAATTAAACTTCTAAAAGATAGCATCAGTGCTGACTCTCACCAACAGTCTCCCACTGCCACTTGACCTTAATGAGGTCATTAACAAGGTCCCCTCTGTTGAACAACTTTAAAAACAATAGGTCTATTCGTTAAAATTTGACTTTAGAGGTCGACTTTCATTTTGAGACTAATTTGAATTTTGCACCCGAGTCTGACTCTAGAAAAAAGCCCAGGTTGAAATCTTCTCTTTTGAAAGTAATGGGAGGCAAAATGATCAAAGCAATATTTGAGACTAAGTCAAACTCAGCACCAAGAAATGTTCATGACCCCCACTTTGGCATTTTGAGCCCTGCTGACATTAGGCTTTAATGTTCTTCCTCCTTATCCCCCTTAGCCAGTTTGCAAGCCTGCTAATGGAACAATCAAGAATATCCAGGAACTGTTTGCATTACCTAACCAGGTTGTAATGATTTCTAGCCTGGAGATGCGTCTTAAGCAGACTTCCCCTGGAATATTCTCTGTATTGTAAGCAGATATTTACTGTCAGGGACAACAGAAGAGGGCGTCTGGGAGGCGGGAGGCAGTGCCTCGTCCAGCCGTGTGCCCGGGTTTTAGGTTTACAATATTTTGGAACACAACTGCAGGTGGCTAAATTGAGTATACCTCTCTAAGGATTTCCAGGCAAATGTAACAGTTTTCAGCAAGCAGGTTTTTCAAGAGATTAGCATGCAGGTAATTAGCAAACAGGTTATGCAATAGTGGTTTGATCAGACTGAATACTTTATGCACCAAATGGATAAATGGAAAGTATTACCTTAACATGCACAGGATGATTCTGTTGGTTGAAATATAAATATATAAAGATAATTGCTTTAAATGTTGAGAAAAGTCCATAAGTAATCCAGATCAAAATGGGTTGGAGATTAAAGCAGAACTGCTTAAGGCAATTCCTGGTCCAAAGGAAAATAGAGGTCTGTAAGAATGGTGAAACAAATCCGGGTCCAAGGGCAATAAAATTCAGCAGTAACGGGTAATAGGCAGAAGTCGGTACACAGAGGATCTTTATACAGAATAATCTGCAGCTAAGCAGGCACTTGTACTGTTAAGGACAAAATAACTCAGCAACTAACTTGTTGAGTGACTCCCCTATAAGGCGAGGGAAGATTGTGTCACAGAAAGAGGGTGGAGCCTGTGATGAGTGAAACCTGGAAGGAACTCTGAAGGAAAATGGATGGGTAAGTCCTGACACCAGGCCCCTCTTTGTGACCCAGCCCTTAGAGCCAATACTTATCCCAGAGTTATGGATCTGACTTGCCGACTTCCCTTACCTACATTGTTCTAACATGCCAGAGGCTCTCAGTGCCGGCAACAACCGGGTATGGGCCCGACACTCCAGCGCCATCCATTTTCAGGACTAGTTGATTCGACAGGTGAGTTTTTACCCACTCCTTAGCGAATTTTGATTTCCATGGCCAACGTCCTGCTGTCTATA
The DNA here is from genome assembly GCA_036172795.1 of Pelodytes ibericus. NCBI lineage: Eukaryota > Metazoa > Chordata > Amphibia > Anura > Pelodytidae > Pelodytes > Pelodytes ibericus. Next base: position 221,945,947 of record CM069858.1, on the reverse strand, counting down.
TCAACCAACACTTTTTCTGTGGTCTGATGAGCATCGGCATCAGACACCTTAAACCAGGGTATGGTTCATCCCACAGCGCAAGTATTGCTTACCAAAAGTGATCCACTAGGTGCTCGCTTTCCACTCCTGACTCTAGGCCAGCGAACTGGGCTTCTTACCCATTTAAAGTTTGAGAATAGGTTGAGATCATTTTGGTCCCAATACTTCTAATCATTCACTTTACCAGATAAAACTGCGGAGCGGTGAGCGCCATCTATCCTGAGGGAGACTTCAGATGGAAGCAGATCCTAATGGATTAATTGGTCTTTCACCCCAATACCCATATTGGATGACTGATTTGTAAGTCAGGACCGCTATGGACCTCCCCCAGATTTTCCTCTGGCTTCGCCCTGCCCAGGCATAGTTCATCATCTTTAGGGCCCTATCATGAGCGCTAACACTCCATCTCCTATACAGGACTGGCAAGATGGGCCGGTGGTGCACCCGCTGTGTGTGGCGACAGGATCCCCATCTGGGTGACACAGGTGCAGCTGGGGTGCACTGAAGGCATCTGGGTGACACAGGTGCAGCTGGGGTGCACTGAAGGCCGTACCAGCCCCCCTCCCCGCCCTGCTGGCACACTGGCACGATGTACCAAGCGATGGCAGCATGGGACGGTTCTGTGGGGGGAAAGGTGCAGAGGTCACTCCTTAGCGAATTTTGATTTCCATGGCCACCGTCCTGCTGTCTATATCAACCAACACTTTTTCTGTGGTCTGATGAGCATCGGCATCAGACACCTTAAACCAGGGTATGGTTCATCCCACAGCGCAAGTATTGCTTACCAAAAGTGATCCACTAGGTGCTCGCTTTCCACTCCTGACTCTAGGCCAGCGAACTGGGCTTCTTACCCATTTAAAGTTTGAGAATAGGTTGAGATCATTTTGGTCCCAATACTTCTAATCCTTCACTTTACCAGATAAAACTGCGGAGCGGTGAGCGCCATCTATCCTGAGGGAGACTTCAGATGGGAGCAGATCCTAATGGATTAATTGGTCTTTCACCCCAATACCCATATTGGATGACTGATTTGTAAGTCAGGACCGCTATGGACCTCCCCCAGATTTTCCTCTGGCTTCGCCCTGCCCAGGCATAGTTCATCATCTTTAGGGCCCTATCATGAGCGCTAACACTCCATCTCCTATACAGGACTGGCAAGATGGGCCGGTGGTGCACCCGCTGTGTGTGGCGACAGGATCCCCATCTGGGTGACACAGGTGCAGCTGGGGTGCACTGAAGGCATCTGGGTGACACAGGTGCAGCTGGGGTGCACTGAAGGCCGTACCAGTCTCCCTCCCCGCCCTGCTGGCACACTGGCACGATGTACCAAGCGATGGCAGCATGGGACGGTTCTGTGGGGGGAAAGGTGCAGAGGCGGTCTGCTTCCTCTGCCTTGGGTGACAGTGATGCTGCTGCCTGGGGAGGGCTGTAAAGCCTTGTGCCCCACCCCCACAGCCACCTTCCCCACCTTGGCCTTCCCAGCTGACCCGGCGGTACTTGTCAAACCGAGTGATCCCCCCTTCTTCCCCAGAGTCTTGCCCATGGCTGCAGGTTTTCCTCGTTCCCACCTCAGCTTTTCCTCCTGGTTTCTGGGCTGTCGGGTGATCCCCCCCCCCTCCCATCATTGCCCCTCTCTCCGGGGCACGCGGCCGGTTGGCAAATGGTCTGACAGAGGCGCTCCCATCTCTCCCTGTCACCGAGGGAGTGGGCTGGCCACGTTAATGATCCTTCCACAGGTTCACCTACGGAAACCTTGTTACAACTTTTACTTCCTCTAGATAGCCAACTTTAATTGTCTTCTCGGCACTCCGCCAGGGCCATCACCGATCTAAGGACCTCACTAAACCATCCGATAGGTAGTGGCGACGGACAGTGTGTACAAAGGGCAGGGACTTAATAAACGCAAGCTTATGACCCACAATTCAATCCCCAATCCCTATCAAAAACAGGGTTCAGTGCTTTACCTGCACCTGTCGGTGAAGGGTAGTCACATGCTGATCCATTCAGTGTAGTGCACGTGCAGCCCCAGACATCTAAGGGCATTACATACCTGTTATTGCTCAACCACTTGTATCTTAAGAAGTTGGACGTGGACCCCTGGGGGTCACGTAACTAGTTAGCATGGAGGAGTCTCATTCATTATCGGAATTAACCAGACAAATTGCTCCACCAACTAAGAACGGCCATGCACCACCACCCACAGTATTGAGAAAGAGCTATCAATCTGTCAATCCTTTCCGTGTCCGTCCCAGTCGAGGTTTTCCTTGTTGAGTCAAATTATGAAGCAGGCTCCACTCCTGGTGGTGCCATTCCGTCAATTACTTTAAGTTTCATATTTGCAATCATACTCCCCTCGGGACCCAAAGACTTTGGTTTCCCGGAAGCTGCTTGGCATGTCATGGGAATGGCTGGTCGGCATCGTTTATGGTTGGAACTACGACAGTATCCGATCGTCATTGAACCTCGAACTTTTGTTCTTGATTAAGGAGCTTTTGAATGGTGCATGTGTCGGCATTTCTTTTACCTAATCCGGCGTTTCTTTTACTGAAGGAGTAAGATCATGAATAACCTAGCTATAAACCCGGAATCAGATGTTGAAAAGCCTGATACATAAGTTCAGGTCATAAGGGCAATTGGAACAACATCAGATGTTCCAAACACCAATTACTCATAGATAGAGCAGTTGCTCAAGGTCCAGGTCTAGACTAACCTGGGCATAGCCTGGATTGACTACAGGAAAGCTTGGAACGTAATGCCACACACATAGTTATTTGAATGCTTGGCACTATACAAAGTCATCAGGACACTAAGGACATATGGGTCTCTGGAAAACAACACTGGAAGACAACTGAAGACAGTTAGCACAAGTGGCCATTAAGTCCGGAATATACCAAGGTGATGCTCTGTCCCTACTGCTGTTCTGCAGAGGCGTGAACCCCCTTAGCCAGCTGATCACAAGGACTGGATATTGAAACAAGTTCAAGAGTGGAAATACCATCACCCACCTTCTATACATGGATGACATCAAGCTGTATGCTGTGAACGAGACATTGACTCACTGACCCACCTTACACGGATTTACAGTAAGCAGAAGTGTAGCCAGATTGTAGTAAAAAGAGGGAAGGCAGTTAAGACTGATGGGGTGGAACTGCTAGCAGGGCACATAGCAGACATACATACTAGCTACAAGTACCTTGGTATTCTACAATCACATGGGAACCCCCAATGAGGAGTCCAGGAAACCAGCAACATCCAGGTACCAACAAAGACTAAGACATATCCTAAAGGGCCAGCTCATTGGGAGGAACAAGATACATGCCATTAAAACACATGCCTTGCCAGTCATAAAATACACTCCCGGTGTCATGAGCGAGCCAAAGGAAGACCTAGAATCTGCCGACATGAAGACCTGAAAGCTCTTCACAATGTACTTGGGCCTCCACCCCAAGTTAAACATGCAGAGAGTGTACACCAGCCATAAAGAGGGCGGGCAAGGTCTGGAGAAAATGCATGAAGCAGCAGTAGCAGACATTCAAGTAAGACCAAATAGAGAAAAGGCCATGGCATGCTAAGACCCTGCCTGGGATGTACCATCAACAGATATCCATTGTGGTTCACATTAGGAAATGCTTCCAGTGGGTTGAGAGGGCTGGACTCAAAGACAACACTGAGTCACTGATCATAGCAGCACAGAACAAGCAATGAGCCATAGATCTAATGATCCATTGAATTAGGGATCTACCACACCAGACATGATACAAGGTGCAGACTATGTAGAGATGCCTCTGAGATAGTCCAACACATAGTTGAAGAGTGTAAGATGCTTGCAGGAAACTGTGGGTCTGCTCGGAGAAAGATGAAATCTGGCCATCGTGGGTTGTGCATTACGGAGTCCCTTGGGGGACTCCTCTGACATGGCACTGTCCCTCCTTGTGCTCTGGGGAACTGCTGGGAAAAAGATGAAATCCAGCCACTGGGATGAACCGCAGGGTTGGTAGTGAATTCTGGGGTCCATGGGGGACTCCTTTGCCATGGCACTGTCCCTCCCTGCTCACTGGAAGATTGCTGGGAGAAACTTTAAATTTGGCCACAGGGGGCGCCGCAAAGGTGGTATTGTTTTCCGGGGTCCATGGTACACTCCTCTGCCATGGCACTGTCCCTCCCTGCTCATTAGGCGAGTGCTGGAAGAACGTTTAAATATGGTGCCGCAGAGGTATTAGTGTTTCCCGGGGTCCATGGGGAGCTCCTATGTCATGGCACTGTCTCTCCCTGCTCACTGGGCAAGTGGTAGTGCGTTCCCGGGGTCACATTTGGTGAATTCTCTGACATGGCCCAATCCCTCCATTTGCGCTGTGGGACTGCTGGGAGAAAGTTTAAATCGCGAACACATAAAGGATTGACAGTTTGATAGCTCTTTCTCGATACTGTGGGTGGTGGTGTATGGCCATTCTTAGATGTTGTAGTGTTAATTCCGATAACAAATAAGACTCCTCCATGCTAACTAGTTATGCGACCCCTAGCGGTCCATGTCCAACTTCTTAGAGGGACACGAGATAGAGCCACCGGGACACCCCCCCCGGCCCCGGACAACTTTGATGCATAAGGTTTGGAAGTACGGGTGCCCAGACAACGGGGCCAACTGCCGTCCAAAAACTTTTCTGCATTTGACTCTGCTGACCAATACGAGGAGGAAAGTCCGCCCCCCCCTCCTCAGACCATTGTGGGCTTTGCGAAGTTAGGAACTCTTAGCGGCCATCATTCGGCTTGTGCGTCGATGAAGAACACAGCTTGCTGAATAGCACGACACATTGATCATCAACACTTCGACCGCTCCTTGCTGCCCCGGGTTCCTCCCTATCACATATCTGAGGGTCACTCAGTGCAGTGCAGCTGAAGCTGGCCAGTGGGCCCCCTGCGCCCCTCCCTCCACTCAGCTATCTGTGGAAACCTGGATGCCTGCAGACCAGGGTTGGCCACAGACCAGGGTGCTGGGTCAGCCCGTCGGGGACACTGCTCCGGTGGGGACCCCAGACAGCAGTGGGAAATGTGGCGTAAGGGAGACCGGACCCCCGGCCGTCACTTACGTCTCAAGTTCTTCTGATTGAGGTCCAGCCCGCAGACGGTGTTAGGCTGGTTGTGGCCTCCACAGTGGTGGCGGCCTCCGGCGCTGTGGGACTTGGAGTCGAGTTGTTTTGGGAATGCAGCCGAAAGCGGGTGGTAAACTCCATTTAAGGAGTTCCGATAGTGGACTGGGAAGGCCCCGGGGGGAATGTGGCAGGGGCTGCAGGTCATGAGCACCATCCGTCTCCCTCCAGCTTTACAGCCCCCCCAGGCAGCAGCATCGCTGTTAGCCAGGGCAGAGGAAGCAGACTGCCTCCAAACCTTCCGCCCCGCAGGGAGGGGGGCCAGTGCAGACTGCCTTCAGTGCACCCCAGCCATGCCTGCACCAAGACCCATGGGCGCCATGTGTCCCCGACGATGTCGGTGACCCACCAAATTAATCATGAGACATGGACCAAGGAGTCTGACAAATATCCGAGACACAAATATCACACCTGTCAATGAATGCACAACATTTGAAATGGTAGTCTGAGTTGGAGTTGTAGAGATGCTGAGAGTGAGGTGAATAACACAAGGTCTTCATATTTTTAGGTTAAATTTGACCCTCTAATTTGACTTCCATTTGCTGTTTTCAAATTTATGTGAATAGCCCCCTGTATCAATGAGACTGGATGAAAGGCTCTATCCTTCATGAGTGAATTTCTAATGGAATTTCTCATTGGTTGAAAAATATGGTACAATGTTCATGAACAAAAATAATTCAATGTCTTGGAAGTTTCTTTGGATGTGTTGTTATTGCAAACCTCTCCTGAAATCTAGAGTGTCCCTAAAGACACAACACTCTCTAATATAATAACCACTGATAACTGGTCTTTGGCTATATCTATGCAAGTACGAATATGCTGCTTGTTTTCAGACAACAAAACTAAATCTTCACTTGCTGGGGCCAACATCATAGTATTGAGTTTCTTTAAGAAAAGAGATGAAACTAAATCTCCACTTGCCGGGGCCAACATCTTTCTTTAAGAAGAGTGATGAAAATTCAGACTCTTTAATTTAAAGGTATTACTTTTTGTGCTATAATTGATCTGCAGGTGAGATCTATATGTTTGTAAAAAGGGATACAAAGAAAGAGGATTATTCTTGACATCCAGCTAGTGATCCTATTATACAAAACCATGATTTTTCGAGGAAATAAAATGGTTAATTTTTCAAATGTATAAACACATGGAAAGCACCTTTCTCGTTATTACAATTTTATCTTTAAAGTTCCATCATACTCCGAAGTGCTGTGCCGACATTGATCTGGACACTTACTGGAAGTTGTGACCTTTATGAAGAAAAGAGAAGGTTGCTTGTTTTCAGACAAGGGAACACAGTCTCTGCTTGATATGACAACGATTAAAACAGAAAAAAAAAGACTGAGCAAATGTGAATACTTCTTATGCTAAAATGTATGCAATTTAAGATTTATGCAATATAACATTTATGCCATTACTGTGTTTTATTTTAGCTGATTTAAGTCTGAATGGATATCTAGATAAAGTATTTGCGTATATTAACTTGCTAATATCAGGAATCAGTGTATGGTGATACACTCACAAATGTCTATGAAAAACAGGTTCCTCAGATATGTTTTTGATCTTCTTTAAACAGGCTTGTATCCTCGCTTATAGGACTCATGGAAAAACATTAAAATGCAAACATAGTGTGACACAGTAAGAGAACACAGTTAAGCTTAGAGTTTGTAAGTGCAATATGTACAGCACAAGCACATTTCACTTTATTTTACTGTGTCACACTATGTTTGTATTTAAATTTTTTGCATGAGTCATATGAGCAAGGATACAAGCCTATTTAAAGCATATCAAAGACATATCTGAGGAGCCTGTTTTTCATAGACTTTTATGAGTGTAACCATCCACCATACACTGATTTCTGTATATACAGAATTACACTATTGTGGGTTTTTTTTTTATCTTTTTCCCTACATGTACATGCATTCTGTTTATTCTTAAAATAAAACAGCTAAAATATATTGTTTACTATTATTATTATTATTATTATTATTATTATTATTATTTTATTTTTAAAATGCTCACCTTCAACTTATTTTTAGTGAATATAACCCAGAGAGACACCAATTGTATGCAATATAATATTCCAAGGACAGAGTTGGCCCTGTATAATACATTGTTCTAGAGTGACAGTTTTAAAGATGTAACTCTGCATTATCCATGACCAGCTGAGCTCTTCTATATATTATTCTATACATTGTGCATGGGTATGGTGAGTTTCTCCTGCTAGCAGAACATAATCAGCCCTGCAAAATGCAATGTTCATTCTTCAAATACTAAAACTAGACCTATGTGTCTCTCCAATGCCACAGTAACACTTCTCCATTAGCAAAACAATTATTTGGTACATTGCATTTGTTCACTTACTTATGTTTCCTACATGATAAGATAAAGAATTCTACTAAAACACAAATGAAAACAAAATGAAACTTCTATTAAACGTATAAGTCAAAACATACAATTAAATTTGAGTTTTTGTTATAGGATATAACAATCAAGAGTCATTCTATATTTGTTATATATTGATGAAATTCTTTTTACACTTTCATCAGATGATTCCAGGACAGAACCAGTCATCTGTCACAGAAATATATCTCCTGGGATTCCAACTTTCATACATCTCACGGGCAGTTGTCTTCTTTGACCTCTTTGTAGTCTATATAATGATCTTGGCTGGAAACCTTCTCATCATAGGGCTAGTTGTAGAAGCTGTAAATCTCCACTCTCCAATGTACTTCTTCCTCAGCCAGTTATCCTTTTCTGATATAATTCTCACTACCACTATTATCCCAAACTTGCTAAATGTTACACTAAAACAGGGTAGCCCTATAACTATTGCTGGGTGCATTACACAGTTACATTTTTTTAGTGTTTCCTCAGTCACTGAGTGTCTTCTTCTCACCATGATGTCCTATGATCGGTATGTGGCTGTTTGTAAACCACTGCATTATCCTACAATTATGAATGTCTCATTTTGTCTTGGTCTCATTGTCTTATCTTGGATGTTGGGTTTTATACTAACACTCATTGTTACTGTTTTAATAAGTCTTCTAGATTTTTGTGACTCGCATATCATTGACCATTTCTTCTGTGATTATGCTCCTCTTGTTCGACTATCCTGTTCAGATACAACAACTGTACAAACTGTAGTATTTATCATAGCGACTCCAGAAACCATTATGGAAGCTCTTTTTATCTTGTCAAGTTATGTCTGTATTTTTCTCTCAATTCATCGGATATCGACAAACACCGGGAGGCAGAAAGCCTTCTCCACCTGCAGTTCCCATCTGACCGTTGTCTGCACCTATTATGGAACTCTCATGGCAATCTATGTGATTCCATTCAGGGTTGGTTCATTTAATATAGATAAGATTTTATCCCTAGTGTACACTGTTGTAACACCTTTATTTAATCCTGTTATATACAGCCTGAGGAACCAGGAGATAAAGGTAGCCATTCATAAAATTATTAACCAACATTTAAATAGAAGTTAGGAGTTAATTGCATCTGCACGATTTTGTTCAAGCTGCACCTCTACCTCTGGAGCTCCATTATGCAGAGCTTTCAGCTTTCTTTCTCAAGCTCCAAAAAGTTTTTTAAAAATCACCAATTTATCAAAGATTACTACTCATCTTACTAATTAACCTCTAGCTAATCCCACCTAGCTCTCACTGCCCTTAACACTACTAGGGATAGGAAGCTTGCAATTTACCCAACTACAGTACACACAATTAATCTCTCTCTCACCAATCATACATAATACTCTATGACTTCCACCATCACCTTTCTTTTCACCTCTTCATTCTCTTATCTTTCTCATGTCCCACACTGCCTCTAGATTGTAAGGTTGTGATCAAGACTCTATACTTCATAATCACTTGGTTCTTGTTTGTCTCATTTAATATGTGGCCCCCTCTATGCTCTGTACCCAGTGGTACATAAATTGTTGGCACTATACAAAGCTAATGTTAATACAATGTAATTATACCATGGATTGTTTATGGACTGTAATGTTGATAAAGTTTAGAATTTTGTTTAGGTTAAAGAGTTAGAGCTAACACTGTAATTATATTTTATTTCACTCGGGCTGTTATTTATTTGGCTGGCTTCCGGCCACGGTCATGTTAGGGAGCAGGGCTGGTAGCCCAGCCCCCGATTTGTTTTTTCTTGGTCTAGGAACAATTGACCAGCTCCCAGCCTCATTTCTTGTAGCAGGGGGAGCTGGTCAATTGTATTCCCAGATGTATAACATAGGTTTTTGATAGCGAGAGGGCTATTTTGTTCTGCCCCCAATGTAGATTGTGGAGAATTGCCTTGCCCTCCACCCCAATAATTTGAATTATTTTATTTCAATTCTCCAGATAAGATATGGATTGAAATTCGGGGTTGTTTGGGACACATATCGTTATGTTTGAACCAAGATCGATTGGTGCATATTGAGTAGACCGTATAATACTTGAATATATAGTGAAGAGCACATTAGCTTAACATTCATTTATTTAGCACCAACAAATTATCCAGCACTTGGTGGCTCACAGTTTGAGTTGCTCTTTGGGGGAGCCCGCCGGGCTAACATGGTCATGGGGAAGGTATAATGGACTCCTGGATGTAGGTCTGGGGGTTTGGCTAAACTGGGACTGGGGTCTCCATATGTCTATAAACGTATCAGCTAGCCGGGGCGGCTTCATCCAAAGTTTTGGGGTTATGATCTATTACCCAGCCTTTAACTTCACCCGGAGTATGCTGAAAAAACTGCTCCAGTAGCATCTGCTGGACCACAGGTATTGGCTTTGCACCCATGTAGCCAGCTCGTCCGATGAGCCCCTTCTCGATGGCATAGCGAGCCAGCAATCACTTTTTGATTTCCCCATAGTCTAGGCTGTACTCATCTGGGATTGCCCTGTATGCCTGAAAGTTAAAATCCAGCAACTGAGAGGAGCCGCAAGGGTGATAGTATATTCTGGGGGCCCGTTGGATAACTCCTCTGACATGGCCTTGTCCAACCCTGCACACTGTGGGATCTGCTGGGAGAAAGTTAAAATCTGGCCACCAGTGGGCACCACAAGGGTGGTAATGTGTTCTGGGGTCCTGTGGGGGACTCCTTTGACATTTCCCCCTTGCTCCCTGTGTGCTAGGGGGAATGCTGAGAGAAAGTTGAAATCTGGAAAATGGGGGGTGGCGGGGGGTGCCGCAGGGATGGTAGTGTTTTCCGGGGGCCCATGGGGGACATATCCTTATCCCTCCCTGTGTGCTGGGGGACTGCTGGGAGAAAGTTAAAGTCCAGCCACCAGGAGGCGCTGCAGAGGCGGTCGTGCCTCCCAGGGGCCCGAGGGGCCTCCTATGACATGGCCCCATCTCTCTCTGCATGCTGTAGGACTGTTGGGAAAAAGTTTAAATCTGGCCACCTGGGGGCACCGCAAGGGTGGTAGAGCATTCAAGGGTCCATAGGGGACTCCTCTGCCATGGCCCCATCCCTCCATGTACAGTGAGGGACTGCTGGGCAAAATTTGAAATCAGGCTAATGTGCAACGTCGCAGGGGTGGTAGTGCTTTCCGGGATCCCGTGGGGAACTCCTTTGAGATGGCACGGTTCTTTCCTGCGAGCTGTGGGACTGCGGGGAGAAAGTTTAAATCTGGCCACCGGGGGGTGCTACAGGGGTAGTTGTGCATTCCGGGGTCCTGTGGGGGACACCTTTGACATGGCACCATCCTTCCTTGCATGCTGGTGGACTGCTGGCAAAAAGTTGAAATCTTGCCAACGGGCGGCTCCGCAGGAGTGGTAGTGCATTCCAGGGTCCCGTGGGGGACTCTTCTGACATGGCCCCGTCCCTCCCTGTGCACTGGGAAACTGCTGGGCATGATTTGAAAATCAGCCACCAGAGGCATCACAGGGGTGGTAGTGCAAATCCGGGGTCCCGTGAGGGACTCCTCTGACATGGCACCGTCCATCCCTGCGCGCTGGGGGACTAGTTTGAAAAAGTTGAAATCCAGCCACCAGGAAGCAACACATGGGTGGAAGTGCATTCTGGGGTCCCATGAGGGACTCCTCTGACATTGCCCTGTTCCTCCCTGTGCACTGGGGAACTGCTGGGCATGATTTGAAATACGGCCACCAGGTGCATCGCAGGGATGTTAGTGCATTCCGAGGTCCCGTGGGAGACTCCTCTGACAAATCACCCTCTGTCGGATACTAATAACCATAAAAATATGAATATGGGTTATCAATTATGAATCATTGAATATATGAAAATTGGTGACTCATATTTATAAGTCCAACCAAAAATACCCATACAAAGAATTTGTTACGTATATAGAGAGTTTGTATGACGTTTTAACAAAAGTAAATACAATGCAACAATTTTTTACAAAAAATTTATGAATTTATTGAATGTAAAATAAAGATCAAACGATAAGCAAAATAGCGTAAAAACAAAATACAATATCAATAGATGTTAATCATAATTCACATGTATGCCTTATAACAGAGGTGAATCAAATAAAACATGAATTAAGCAGCTCTGTAGCTTAATCAGCATGCATGAAGTATTATTTACTATGCAGTTACATTTCTCACCACAAGATGGCCATGCATTTTATTTAGATACAACCACTCCTACATTCATAATGAAAAGTAGTTAAAATAGTTAATGACAGTACACCATAATTACCTACAAATTACCAGCATATACTCTGCTTAGGTAAGGTAATATTACTAAATCATATAACTACTCAAGATTAGTGTTGAGCGAACCCGAACCGCACTGTTCGGGTTCGTACCGCACATTACGGTTTTTGGACATGGACATTCCACTGTATGTATGTGTTGGAGTTCTGGGTTCAGTGATTTAATGGCGCATTTTGAAAGGCTGCAGGGCAGCCAATCAACAAGTGTTTGACTCGTTTGCCCTTAGAACCCATCACAGCCATGCCTACTAATGGTATGGCTGTGATTGGCCAGTGCAGCATGTGACCCAGCCTCTAAAGATATGATGGAGTCACGTACACGCACACATGAGCTGTTCTTCGTGTAAGGAGAGGATGCTGCAGCTGTGAGGGACAGATTAAAAAAATTCTGATGTTGAATCTGGAAACTACAGCGATTATTCAAACTACAGCGATTATTCAAATTACAGTGATTATTTTAGTGGGTGCTATACTACATATTTGTACCCTGCCCTGAGCCCAGTGACAACTGCATGTGTGCCAGGCACATGACTTTAATCCTGTTCTGTTAGCTCAGTGGGCAACATCTAGGCATTTTTAAATACTGCAATTTGTTGGTGTTAAATATTCCATTTGCGTCCTGCAATTCATATCTGAGAGTCAAATAGAACCATCAAATACTGTGCTTACAGCGCACATTGAAAAATTCTAATAGTTTTGGGTGGTAAATAGTACATTTGCGTCTTGCGGTGCACTTCATATCTGAGAGTCAAATTAAACAGTCCAATACTGTGCTTACAGCGCACTTTGAAAAATTCTAATTGTTATGGGTGCTAAATAGTACATTTGCGTCTTGCAGTGCACTTCATATCTGAGAGTCAAATAGAACAGTGAAATTCTGTGGTTACAGTGCACTTTGAAAAATTCTAATTGTTTTGGGTGCTAAATAGTACATTTGCGTCTTGCGGTGCACTTCATATCTGAGAGTCAAATAGAACAGTCCAATACTGTTGTTACAAAACTGTTATTTACCCTGGATTCTGTTGACTATATTCTGTTATGATACTCTGGCTTCGATACGGGAATATTGCATCTTTTTCCTGAATGCATTACTGTGACGAAGTGCCCTTCGCCACTTGGTCCTGGAGAGGCCTGTTTGCCAGCCTCCTCCCCTGTGACTATGGCCCTGGGGTGTATGGCCCTTTAAAAATGCTATTTGGGCCTATGGACTGTGTATGGCACTTTAAGAACATATTTGGGGCATGGTGAAAATGCCCCAAAAAGCTAACTTTTGAACTACTGGGTGGAATTGTTTGATTTTTAGTTATTTTCATATTTTAAAGTATGCTGATTCTGAAAATGTATGTTTTATGTGAATGTGATCACAGGTTAACTCAATTATCTCCCAAGCAGAGGAAAGTACTGTAATTACTAGGATCCAAGTCTTTGTCCTATTCACTGTGCTTTCCTCAAGTTAAGATTGGATCCTATCCTTGAATCCCTGTCATTATTGTCACCTTTCCCATTGTCTTATGTAAGTCATTTAGTTTCCTGTATGTATCTGAACTGGGCACCTTTGTATCCTGAAAGGTGTGAGGCAGGATTTCCCTTTCTTATGTCCTTAGGTTAAACTTTAATCCTGTTATAGTTCCTTTGTCCAATTTGGTTTGTCAAGATGTTCAACTGTATATATTCTGTGTTTCTACATCAATAAACAGTTCTGGTCAGTTCTTGTTTGACTTTCAAATCGCAGCCTTGACTCGTTTTGTGGGGAAAGAGTATCCTAGCTGTAAAATAGCTAGTGGGGATTGATCTACACTTACAAGATCCATCTGGATATCGAGACAAAGTGTCTTCTCTCTCTCTCTCTCTAAACTGGGATCCAGACAGTGTACAGTGTACATTTGCGTCTTGCGGTACACTTCATATCTGAGAGTCAAATAGAACAGTCCAATACTGTGCTTACAGCGCACTTTGAAAAATTCTAATTGTTTTGGGTGCTAAATAGTACATTTATGTCTTGCGGTGAATTTCTTGCAGTCCAATAAACAAAAAAACAAAAAAATACAAATAATGTATAATTTTTTTTAGCATTGTAATTGTAGAATTTTGACGGTTACATTGTCGCCTGACATAAACCATCTGTTACTTTGGTGGTAAACCGCAAAGAATGAGGAGAGCGTCAAATAAGGGACGTGGCCCTGGTCGTGGTGCTGCTGGTGTTGGTGGAGCTCCTGTTGCAAGTAGGGGATGTGGTCGATCTGAGCCAGCTACACGCACAAGTGAAACACCTTCCTCAGGTGGTAGTACGCGACAGAACCTTCAGCGTTATTTGGTAGGCCCGAATGCCGCTCTTAGAATGGTGAGGCCAGAACAAGTACAGGCGATAGTAGATTGGGTGGCTGACAGTGCCTCCAGTTCCTTCACATTGTCTCCCACCCAGTCCCCTGCTGAATGCTCAGAGTTGACACCTGCAGCCCATGGCCATCTGTCTTTCACCTCACCCCCTTGCAAATCAGCTAAGTAGTCTGAGCCACAAGCCATGCAGCAGTCTCTTTTGCTTTTTGATGACTCTGCTGGCGGGGTCATCAAACCTAGCCTTGCCCCAGAAGTGGAAGAGATTGAGTGCACTGATGCACAACCACTTATATGTCAGGATGTGGACATGCGAGGACCACCGCAGCACGTCTCTGATGATGACGGAAGACACAGGTGCCAACTGCTGTGGCTTTCGGAAGTGTGCAGACCGGCAAGGAGGTCAAGGTTGAGGAGTGGGTGGAAGATGATGTGGAGTATTATGAGGTCCTAGACCCCACATGGAATCAAGGTCATGCGAGTGACGTGTCCAGTTTGGAGGAAGAGGAGGTGGTCGCAAAGAGGCACCAACGCAGCATAAGAGTGAGCAGGGTGCAAAACCGTAGCGGCCGTCCCCTAGACAGTACGCCTGCTACTGCCCACCGCACCCAGGGGCCAAGCACACCAAAGCCAGCTACGAGGAGTTCCCTGGCATGGCAGTTCTTTAGCCAATGTGTGACGACAAGACATGAGTGGTTTGCAAGCTGTGCAATCAGAAACTGAAGCGAGGCATAAACCTGCTAAACCTGAGCACAACCTGCATGACCAGTCATCTACATGCAAAGCACGAGCTGCAGTGGAGTAAGCATCTCAAAACCCGAGAAAGGTCTCAGGCTCCTCCTGCTTCCTCTTCTGCTGCTGTCTTGGCCTCTTCCTCCAGCTCTGGAGTCACAGTGGCACCCGCCACCGTCCCCAAGCATCACCACACTTTACCATGGAATCATTCAGCTGTCCATCTCCCAAACACTGGAGAGAAAGAGGAAGTATGGTCCTACCCACCGTAGCCAAACACTCAAATGGCAGCAGTATGTACTATATCATCAGCACTTGTGAGCATGATATTTACCAGAATAGTGTATTTCTACATTTTCACAAATATCAGGATTTGGTATATATTGATACTAAACTCACACTAAAGTATCTGATTTTTTAAGTCATTTTTTACCAAAGCCATTTGCTAGTTAGAATAGGAAATCACTTATACATATTTGTGACTCCAACAGCTTACTAATTAGTGATGAATTACTGACCTAACAAGTAACTGTATCTCAATGTTACAGGCCATAATCCATATACAAACATTTGTCGAAGTCTTGGGAGATAATTTATGTGTGTTGTCATTACAGGCCTCTCCTGAATTCTGAAGTGTCCCCAAAGATGCCCAGTGCTGCAATATAATATCCATTAATGTCTGTCCTGTGGCTGTTCAGAGATGCAAGCAAGAGAAGGCTGCTTGTTTTCAGACAAGGTAACATAATCTTTACCTGCCAGGGTCAACATCTTAGTGGCGATGCTTAGTGGAGCATTATAAAGAAAAGCAAACAAATATCACATTCTTTTAATCAAAAGTGTTAACTTTTTGTACTACAATTGATCTGCAGGTAACATCTATCAGTTTGTAGATATGGATAAACATATTTAAAGTTCAAGCATCTATCTCCTTATTATAATATTATTTTTCAAGTGTCATCATGTTCTGCAGTGCTGGGCCAACATTGGTTATGGTGGACTATTACTGGACTTTGGTATGGATAATTTAATCATGTTCCTCACAGACCTTACCATGAACACTAGTTGTTATTGTTATTGTCCACCATTAACAAAGTTGCTGCCAAATCCTGCATATATACCGATATGGAGCAATATCAGATATCGACTATATATTATGATTTATATCCTTACTCTTCAGATGATTCCAAGACAAAACCAGTCAAATATCCAAGAATTCTTTCTTCTGGGGTTCCAACTTGAGCACAACTCTAGGACAGCTGTCTTCTTTGTCCTCTTTGTGGGTTACGTGTTAATCTTGACTGGAAACCTTCTCATCATAGGACTAGTTGCAGCCACTGATCATCTCCATTCTCCAATGTACTTCTTCCTCAGCCACTTGTCTTTTACCGATATAACGCTCACTACCACTATAATCCCAAACTTGCTTACTGTTACAGTAAAAAATGGCAGTCCCATGACAGTTGCTGGCTGCTTAACACAGTTCAATTTCTTTAGTTTATCTTCAGTTACAGAATGTCTTCTTCTCACCATGATGTCCTACGATCGATACCTAGCCATCTGTAAACCATTGCATTAATCCATAATAATGAATGTCCAATTTTGTTTTCGTCTTATTGCTTTGTGTTGGATATTGGGTTTCATGATACCACTCATTGTTACCATTTTGATAAGCCGGCTAGATTTTTGTCACTCAAATATCATTGACCATTTCTTCTGTGATTATGATCCTCTTGTTCATCTCTCCTGTTCAGATACAACAGTCATACAAGTGGTCCTATTTATGATAGCTACACCAGAGACTGTAACGGAAATGTTTTTTATCCTGTCTAGTTATGTCTGCATCTTTTTGGCAATTCATAGAATATCGACGGACACCGGGAGGCAGAAAGCCTTCTCCACTTGCAGTTCCCACCTGACTGTGGTCTGCACTTATTATGGAACTTTTATTACCATCTATGTTGTTCCATCCAGAGATCGTTCATATAATGTAAATAAGCTTTTATCCCTTATGTACACTGTTGTAACCCCTTTATTCAATCCAATCATATACAGTCTCAGGAACCAAGAAATAAAGGAAGCTGTCAAAAATATGTATGGAAAGATTTGGGGGAGATTTTAGGACAAACATAAGATGATTATTATGCAATATACTTAAGAGCAGTGCAAAGAGCTCTGCAATGACCTCTTAATTAACAGAACTGTACAAATAACAACAGGTCATCTTCTTGGAAAAAGATGATCAGCTCTTCTACAATGAAACATAATGTTTGCAGTAAGGACAATTTATTTCCATATGGCATAGAATATGGGTTTCCATCCTTTTAAGATGATGCCCCCCTTCCAATTCTCGAGAAAATATAATGATCCCCACTTTGGAATGTTGAAACATAGAAACATTGAGACATAGAATGTGTCGGCAGATAAGAACCATTCGGTCCATCTAGTCTGCCCAATTTTTTTGAATACTTTTATTAGTCCCCCGTTCCCGGTCTTATAGCTAGGATAGCCTTGTGTCTATCCCATGCATTGAGTAATGCTGATGTTAGTTCTTCCTCCTTAGCCCCATTAACTAGAAACATAGAAACATAGAAACATAGAATGTGTCGGCAGATAAGAACCATTCGGTCCATTTAGTCTGCCCAATTTTTTTTTTTTGAGTACTTTTATTAGTCCCCCGTTCCCGGTCTTATAGCTAGGATAGCCTTGTGTCTATCCCACGCATGCTTAAAATCCTTGACTGTGTTTACCTCTACCACTTCTGCTGGCAGGCTATTCCATACATCCACTACCCTCTCAGTAAAGTAATACTTCCTGATATTACTTTTAAATCGTTGCCCCTCTAATTTAAGACTATGTCCTCTAGTTGTGGTAGTTTTTCTTCTTTTAAATATACTCTCTTCCTTTACTGTGTTGATTCCCTTTATGTATTTAAATGTTTCTATCATATCCCCCCTGTTACGTCTTTCCTCCAAGCTATACATGTTAAGATGCTTTAACCTTTCCTGGTAAGTTTTATCCTTCAACCCATGAACCAGTTTAGTAGCCCTTCTCTGAACTAGTTCCTCTTTAGCCCTCCTTAGCTAGTTTGCAAGCCTGCTAAAGGAACAATAAAACAATCTAGGCACTCTGTCTGGACAACTCATGCTTGGTGGCTTTTCATGATCATGTTGGAAAGCACTGGTCTATATGGCTTCAAGCCTGATATTACAGCTGAAGTTCTTGTTTTCTTTTAGCCTATGTTGACCTGCATTGTTCAAGTATAGATTTCATCTCTTCTACCAAAATTAGAATAATATTTAAACTAATAATTGTAGGTTTCACTTGTTATTATTCTAGTTTTATTTCTATATTTTTGGCAGAATAGTTTTTTTTTTATCATAATAATGTGTGATGTAGTCTGCTACTATTTTTAAGACATTTTTCCCTTTCTCGAATAATCAGTGTACATTGTTCTAGCGAGTCATCCTTTTTGGTATGTAATTCCCCATACTTAGTAGGAAAGAGTTAATAGTTACAGAGTTTAAAAGACAGGAATATAATGGAGGTGCTGAACACCCCAAAGATGCCTCTCGTACATAGTAAAACATGTAGCTACGTAAAACGCCAGATGAAATTACTGACATCAATTAATATTTCTGTCCCTTGCAATTATTGCCCTGTTTTTTCACATTACTGAGGAGACAGGATTAATATACCAATGATAATATACACTCAGCTCTCTAAATTATTTTAAATACAACTACAATTAATAAAAAGATTTAAACATTTCCAAAAACTACCATAAGCCCACTTATGATTGATCATTGGTAAAGATGTGACACATGTTGACTGGATCACTTTCTGTGTCATCTGTTTTTATACAAAAAAAATGAATATTATTGCTGGAATTTTGTTGTCTGGGGAGATCAGCTGGAATGCTCTGAGCATCGACTCATCTTCCAGATTGTGGTTCCATTAAATTTCATTCCATATTTATGTATATAGCACCAACAATTTGCATAGAGCTTGGTACAGAGCATCGAGTGGGAACTACATACTACATTAGACAAACAAGAACAGACTGATACTGAGTTAAAGAGCCCTGCTCACAAACTTACAATCAAGCAAAAGTGGAGGACATAAGACACATAAGGGGGTGAAGTAAAAAGGAATGAGGTGATATTAATGGTATTAAGTATGGTTGGAGTTATGTAGGTTTGGCCAGAGCTTAATTATGTGTGTTCTAGTTTTAAGCTTCCATGGTATTCCCAGGCTGAATCCTTTAATTTCGAAGGACCCTGACATTTTCTGCTATTTTAGGATTATTATGATCCTTGACTGGATATGAGCTTAATAAACTATCAAGTCATAAAAAAAAGTATTATATATATGTAGACTTCCCCTGGGATATGCTCTGTAATGTTAATTACCATGGGTTATTGAAATATCTTTAATGTATTTGGCAATGTGCTACTTTTCTGATTTAAATTAAAATATTAAAATTTAAATTTAAAACTATTTAAATTATCGACGATAACACCTTACTGTTCAAGATGTTAGTCTGAAAGAAAAGCCTTTGCTATCTTTTCATCTTTTGATACTTTTAAAGATTTGGAAAATGTTTGCCTCATATACCACATGTTACAATTTGGATTCACATGTTAGTTGATATTAGCTGTCTGTATATATTGCACTTGTTGTCTGAGTCTATTCTTTATTTTTACAATTAGTGCTAATATCAAACTCTTACCTCTCACAGGCTCACCATTTCCCTTTCCACAATGTCTCATTTCAACCTTGCAAAATAGTTTTCACCCATCATCTTGCCAAGACTGAAATGAAGTGAAGGCATGCAAAATTGAGGGGATTAAATTAAACTCACTCATATTCATTTCAATGGGGGAAGGAAAAAATCATTTTCAATGTTTAGTAGGACCTGAAAAAAAAATGTTTTAAATAAAATAAGAAATCAGGTCTTGTAGCTTTATAAATGACTCTGGACTTCTAATACACATAGAAGTGCCAGGGCATGTGGCCCTTCCCTCCTATAGTAAACTCACTCCTATTCATTTCAATGAGGGAAGGAAAAATGCTTTTCACTGTCAAGTTGGACTTGAAAAAGCTGCATGCCATAAAAAAATGTATAAAATGTAATAAAAAAGTTGGGTCTGGTAGCTTCATAAATGGCTAATACATATGGAGGGGCCGGGGCAAGTGGCCCTGCCCTCCTATAATAAACAGGGTCAGAAGCAGGGGAAATGCACCTGGCACCCGGTAATGCACATGGGGAAGTTGTCACCCATTACGTAGCCTGGGCCAGGTTCTGCTCAAAAGCTCACGGCCGATTAATAAAATAGATATCCTCCCAAACTTCTATAATGATGAGAATGGGAGCTGTCATAAGGACTAAAGTTCAATAAAATAAATAATTAAAACCCATAGGGCCAGGGTCTGTCCAATGGCCCTTGACCCTACCAACTCAATGACCTGGATCATCGGACTACCAAAAGGTCCCCCAGACTCTACAAAGAGAGATCAATTAACTTGTAAGAAAAACCTACATTTTGAGTTACAGGAAGATGAGCAGTGAATATTACTGCCCTCCCTCCCCCCATGGCACCCAATTCCATGAAAAAGAAATATAATGTAACAAGATGTCAACCAGGCTAAGTAGACTCCCTACTCGTTGCAGGAAAGATCCTCTGCTTGCAACACTTCTAACAGCTGGAACAGCAAAACACCTCTGGCAATATACCGTTTGAAAAAGTCCTACAATACCTATCAGAAGCCTCCTTTTGTTTTTTGAAATTGTAACAATTTTTTACTGTTCACCCTTGTTGAACTGAAAGGGTAGATCTTTCTTACAAGTTAATTATAATTGAATTGTCCTCCTCTATCTTAGCAAAGTAGGGGTGGGATGGTAGGTAGGCCTTGATTTTAATTAAATATATTTATTTTTGAATGGGGCAGGGGGCCTTTAGGGCAGACTCCGGATCCAGTTTTTTTTAAATCAAATATGTCTATTTTTATCTGATGTACAAGGGTTTCAAAAGGGTTGATAATAGAAGACAGGTCTTAGTACTAGAATAAACACAAATATTGCTATAACTCATTACCGATACAAGGGTGAAGATCCATGTAAATCGAGTGTCATTCCTGGGTCATTCACAAGTCCCTTCTACCCTCCCTCACAATATGAGGAAAGTTGTCCCAGGACATACAAGGAGGACTGACAAGAGTTCCCACAGTATAATATAGAAGAGCTGTCCCTTCCCTGCCGTACACATACATTGGGGACGAGTATATTGACACAGTCAGGTACCATCCCTGTTAAGACAGCCTGGTTAATAATAATAAACTGGAAAACAGAACCAAACAAAACTAGAGACAGGTAACCATTAAGACAGATGTTGCAGCTTTATAGGTGGCTGCATCACCACATTATGTGAAGTCCCAAGTATCCCCTGTCGCCCACTATCCATCCTGTCATCATTACAAATGTGGTATAGGGTCCATACCTTACAATATTTGTTGCGAGTACCATGTGGTATAGATAAAAGTCTGGCATATTTTGGCTTGGATTGTGTGGTCTAGTTGGGTAATATATTTGTTCCAGGTTTGGAAGATTTTTTTTGTTTGCATTTCTATGTCAGTTTTCGCTTTTAACCATTCCATATGGAACAAATGATGTTGCTTTGATTTAAATAGAGTGAGTGGTGGTGGGTCTGACAATATCCAATAATAAAAGATTGTTTTTCTAGCCGCAGATGTGATCAGGAAGAGTAGCCTGGAGAAATGTGTTGGTTGGCCAGTATGCATGCTAAATAACATTGTTAAGGGTGACATTGAGATGTTTGCCAAGTAGATCCTGTCTCCTGTCTGGAGAATTGGCAGTACCTGTAGAGCATAAGATAATCTTGGACAACTGACCATTTTTAGTAACACTGCTCTTCCTAAATATGTGATGTTTAGGCTTCTCCAAGATTTTAGTTCCTGGATTACTTTACACATGGGTTTTTTAATATTATGCAAGTAGAGTATGTTAATTTTTGGGGGGATAAAAATACCTAAAAATTGATCGTTTTAGCTGTCCATTGCACTGGATGTGGCGGCAAACCGCTGAGATTCCTCCCAAATTCATTTTGACTGACTTGGTAAAATTAATTTGAAAATAATTCACTTCATCAAATACTTTAGATTTGGAGTCAGTGCTTCCTCCGGGTTCGAGACATATAACATGAGCTCATCCGCAAATGCCTATTTTATTCCAGGTAAATTCGGGCGTAGCATGTAGAATACATAATAGAGGTTCTAGGGCAATGTTAAACAATCGAGGGGATGGGGACAGCCCTGACGAACACCTCTATACATTATGACTAGTTGTGAGTCGTAGTTATTGGCAGTAATATGGGGGATTGGGCGGTCGTATAGGTTTCTAATAAAGTTAAGGAAAGGTAATCCAAAGTATTGACATTTTCGAATTCTAATAAGATGAGGCCATAATACTTGGTCAAACACTTTCTGGGCAGCTAAGCTCAAAGAATATTTTTTCAGAGGGGGTGGCCAGGTTGCCGGTAGCTACAACCGCCGCCACAGCCACTTGGATACCCATTACAGCCTGTCTCCCTTTTAGGAATACAAATTTTTGAGCTATGTAACAGTCTTGGGAGGAATGTTTGTAATCGATTTGTCATGATTTTTGTCAGTACCTTAATGACAACATTCATCAATGTAATTGGTCTATACAATTTAATTTTAAGGGTAACTTACCCAGGGATCAATATCTTTCTGACCTAAGTTAGGCAATGGAACTATGTGTTATCCTGTAACATGGAGTTGTACAAGGAGGTGAGGTGCGGTACTATGTGGTGTTTCAGTGCTTTGTAATATTCTGTTGAAAAGCCATCTGGGCCCAGTGCTTTCCAATTATGCATCTGGGAAATGGTGTATCCCACTTCTGCTTCCCTAATGGATGCATTTATGGTGTTGCGTTGCTCGTTACTGAGCCTTGACAGTTTGGCCTACTGTAGCAACTGGACCCTCTTGGAAACATCATCAGGTCTAGCCTGATATAACTGGCTATAATAGGAGTGAAAGGTATCATTCAGTCAGTTGAGACTTGTCCTGAATTTTTTTTTATCATAATATAATCTGAGACTGTGCCCTCTTAGTCAGTAGAGTGTCCATTAGGTGTTTGTATTCAAAGTAAGAATGTCTATTTGACTTCTCCAAATATGTCCTCCAAATAAGAGTGCACTGATTTGGTGAGAATGTCATGTGAGTTGTTATATTTTTTGAGCCATTCGTTTCTATGCATGGATATGAAATATGAAATATTTTGTCCTCTCATCACTGCTTTGGATGCCTGCCAGAAAAGCATGTTTTCCTCCACGTGCTGAATATTATTATCTGTGTAGTTGAGGAGATCAGATGTGGTTTGAAGTCATCCCTCTGAGCCATATATGACAGGTTGTTCCACTGTTTGGAGTATATAATAGATCTTTGTGTATTCAGAAAGCAGCTCTATCGGGGCATGGTCTGACACAATTATGTTGTGTATCTTGGTGGTGTGCACAGTTACTCGCTATGGATCCACCAGGTGTAATCTACCCATAAGATTCTGTAGGTCCGTCATCTCCCCGTATGTTCCCTTAGTTCTGTTCCCGGTCTTTTTTTTATACATTTTCTACTTTTTCATTTCAATTCTCCAGATCAGATATGGAGAATTTAAATTCCTGAAATGCAGCTATTTTAGCTGAATTCTAAGCGTGTTTGTGGTCGATCAGGGCATATAGGGTGCATTGGGCATATTGTTTTCTGAATCGCCAGAACTGCTGGATATGAAATCAGGGATATTGCATATCTGCAATTCTGGGATTTGTGAAATATGTCTGTCATGCCTGATCCTATAATGCTTGAACATATGGTGAAACATTCGATTATTTACATTGCAACAACAAATAACCCAACACTTGGTACAGAGTATTACATAAGACAAACAGAAACAGAGCGAAACTAGAGACAGAAAACCCTGCACTCAGATCTTACAATCTAGAGGGAGTAAAGGAGACATAAAAGGAGACTGAAAAAGCAGGAAAGGATTGTGAGTTGCAGGTGAGATAATCATTCCATCTCACCAGTTTATTTATACAATGTGCAGGGACAAAACTGGTGAACCATATCCCCCCCACAATAAAAATGGGTTCTGGGTTCTCCCCAATTAACCATGAGACCCCTAAAACATATGGGGGCTCAGAGCAAGTGGGCCAGGTCCCCTCTTATCATTAAAGGGGCTGGGAGACTGATAAATGGTTCATACCCACCTTCCCACAATAATATTTCTTGGAAGAAGAACTTGGGTGTGAAAATAACATGTAGAAGAGAAAAAAAATACAAAATGGTCTAATACTGAGGTGCAACTCAATTGTGACCAAGGAGCAATATGCACTCAATAAAGGTTGAGGTAAAACAAGCCCATCAATATAATCGGACTGGATGTAGATGGAGGAATCAGTGTGAGATAGTAAAAAAAAATAATTCTTTAATACATTATAAATGTCATATCCTTTGTTTACGTTTGGAGCTCCACCCCTTGCTGTGACGCGGTCTTCCCCTTCCTTATAGGGAAACCGTGCCACAGACAACATTTCTGAGTTCAGAAGTTTAATGGGGCAGACCCATCAGTCAGTACGTGTAGGCCTGTGCATACACACTGTTCCACCATGCTACTGAAATGCTGCCTCCTGCTAAGATGTTTAAAACCAGATGGTGTTGCTGCTTGTTGTGGCGTGCTGACAAAGCTTTTCCACATTTAGGCCATGTTAACCTTGCCTTCTGAGATGCTGTCGGTGCCCCAGCTGTGTTGGCGACCTCTTCCTCTGCCTTCTCCTTGTGCTTCCATTGAGCCTCGGTGTCATTTTTTCTGTAGCAGCTCTGATATATCTGGGTAGTTTTTCAGGAATTTCTGCACCAACAAATTCAGCACATGCGCCAGGCAAGGGATGTGCGTCAAACCGGCTAGGCCCAGAGCTGCTACAAAATTTCTATTAGTATCGCACACCACCAGGCCGGCCTTGAGGCTCAGTGGCAACAACCACTCATTGATCTGTTGTTCCATGCCCGTCCACAGCTCCTGCGCGCTGTGGGTTTTTCCCCCCAAACATATGAGTTTTAAAAGAGCCTGCTGTCGTATCCCCCTGGCTGTGCTGAAGTTGGTGGTGAAGGTGTTAGGCTGACCGGATGAGGAGGTGGTAGAGGAGGTGGTAGAGGATAAGGAAGAAGCTGAGTAGGAGGAGTAGGCAACAGGAGGCAAAGAGAAATGCCCTGTAATCCTCTGTGGCGGAAGGACATGCGCCAAACTGCTATCTGCCTCAGGCCCAGCCAACACTACATTTGCCCAGTGTGCAGTTAGGGAGATATAGCGTCCCTGCCCATGCTTACTGGTCCACTTATCTGTGGTTATGTGGACCTTGCCACAGAGGGCGTTGCGCAGTGCCCACCTGATTTTGTTTGCCAATTTCTTGTGCAGGGAAGGGATGGCTCGCCGGGAAAAGTAGTGGCGGCTGGGAACCATGTACTGTGGGACAGCCACTGTCATCAGGTTTTTAAAACTGTCCGTCTCCAACAGACGGAATGACAGCATTTCAAAGGCCAGGAATTTGGAAATGCTGGCATTCAGGGCCAGTGTTCGCGGGTAGGTAGGGCCATACTTCCTCTTTCTCTCCAGTGTTTGGGAGATGGACAGCTGAATGCTTCCATGGGACAGTGTGGAGATGCTTGGGGACGGTGGCGGACGTTGTTGCGTTGCTGCCACCTCCTCTATTTGCTCGGTGGCAGGTGCCACTGTGAATCCAGAGCTGGAGGAAGAGGCCAAGACAGCAGCAGAAGAGGAAGCAGGAGGAGCCTGAGACCTTTCTTGGGTTTAGAGATGCTTCCTACACTGCAGCTCGTGCTTTGCATGTAGATGCCTGGTCATTCAGCTTGTGCTCAGTTATAGCACATTTATGCCTCGCTTCAGGTTCTGATTGCACAGCTTGCAAACCACTCGTGTCTTGTCGTAAGCACATTGTCTAAAGAACTGCAATGCCAGGGAACTCCTCGTAGCTGCCTTTGGTGTGCTCAGCCCCTGGGTGCGGTGGGCAGTAGCAGGCGTACTGTCTAGGGGACGGTCGCTCCGCTTTTGCACCCTGCTCCTTCTTATGCTTTGCTAGTGCCTCTCTGCGACCACAGCCTCTTCCTCCAAACTGGACACGTCACTCGCATGACCTTGATTCCATGTGGGGTCTAGGACCTCATCATCCTCCACATCATCTTCCACCCACTCCTCAACCCTGACCTCCTTGCCGGTCTGCACACTGCCGAAAGCCACAGCAATTGGCACCTGTGTTTCGTCATCAGATACGTGCTGCGGTGGTCCTCTCATGTCCACATCCTGACACATAAGTGGTTGTGCATCAGTGCACTCAATCTCTTCCACTTCTGGGGCAAGGCTAGGTTTGATGACCCCGCCAGCAGAGTCATCAAAAAGCAAAAGAGACTGCTGCATGACTTGTGGCTCAGACTGCTTGGCTGATTTGCAAGGGGGTGAGGTAAAAGACAGATGGCCATGGGCTGCAGGTGTCAACTCTGAGCTTTCAGCAGGGGACCGGGTGGGAGACAATGTGTAGGAATTGGAGGCACTGTCAGCCACCCAATCTACTATCGCCTGTACTTTTTCTGGCCTCACCATTCTAAGAGTTGCATTTGGGCCTACCAAATAACGCTGAAGGTTCTGGCGTGTACTAGCACCTGAGGAAGGTGTTTCACTTGTGCGTGTAGCTGGCACAGATCGACCACATCCCCTACTTGCAACAGGAGCTCCACCAACACCAGCAGCACCATGACCAGGGCCACATCCTTAATATGTCGCTCTCTGCATCTGAATTGGAGGCACTGTCACCCACCAAAGTAACAGATTGTTTATGTCAGGCGACAATGTAACCGCCAATAGTCAAGATATTTTTTTTAAAGTGCAGGAAGCAAATGTACTATTTAGCACCCAAAACAATTAGAATTTTTCAAAGTGCGCTGTAAGCAGAGGAATTGGACTATTCTGTTTGAGTCTCAAATACGGAGTACACCGCAAGATGCAAATGTACTATTTAGCACCCCAAACAATTAGAATTTTTCAAAGTGCGCTGTAAGCACAGTATTGGACTGTTCTATTTGACTCTCAGATATGGAGTACACCGCAAGACGCAAATGTACTATTTACCACCCAAAACAAATAGAATTTTTCAAAGTGCTCTGTAAGCACAGTATTTGACGGTTCTATTTGACTTTCAGATATGAAGCGCAGGACGCAAATGTAATATTTAACACCAACAAATTGCAGTTTTTAAAAATGCCTAGATGTTGCCCACTGAGCTAACAGAACAGGATTAAAGTCATGTGCCTGGCACACATGCAGTTGCAAGTGCACTGCACTCTCTGTGGTACTGGGCTCAGGGCAGGGTACAAATATGTAGTATAGCACCCACTAAAATAATCAGTGTAATTTGAATAATCGCTGTATTTTGAATAATCGCTGTAGTTTGCAGATTCAACACCAATTTTTTTTTTTTAATTTGTCCTTCACAGCTGCAGCATCGTCTCCCTACACTAAGAAGAGCTCATGTGATGTGCGTGTACTTGACTCCAGCTTATATATAGAGGCTTGGTCACATGCTGCACTGGCCAATCACAGCCATGCCTTTAGTAGGCATGGCTGTGATGGCTTCTAAGGGCAAACAAGTCAAACACTTGTTGATTGGCTGCCCTGCAGCATTTTAACATGTGCCATTAAATCGTCGAACCTCGAACTCCAACACGGACATACAGTGACATGTCCGGGTTCGGGTTCGTGCATGGACACCGTAATGTCCGGTACGAACCCGAACAGTGCGCTTCGGGTTCGCTCAACACTACTCCTATCTCATCAGAGTATAAGACTTTCTATATCAATGTTCATAGTTATATGAATTTACCTGCTAAGGATTATATAATACAGTTTCAACTACCTTGTCAAACCTGGCTTACATTTATATGTTGCATGAAACCCTCCTTCCTCTAATGTTCTGAGATTACTACTACTTAATCAGTTTTGAAGTATATACCATATATGCTGTTGTGATCTATACAGGATTGTTGTGACATAAACCATATATGCTGTTGTGTTCTATACAAGATTGTTGTGACAATAAAAGTCCAATGACATAGCATCCATCACATTGCTTATACAGTGGTAATACACTTACAGGAAGTGATGGAACAGCAAAGTATGTTGTGCAAACTTACAAATTAAGTAGTAGGCTGAAACAGGAAGTCCTAGAATGGTACACAACAATCCACACTGCTGGAGTATCACAACTCCAAGACAAAATACAATATGTTGCTCAATGTGTTTTGTTGATTGGGCCAGATTCTTCATGAGAACTGGAATGTTCATCACTGTGGAAGATTAATATATACCTCAACATAATACCTGCCATTTTGTATTTCGTACCTTGACCTTACAGCAGCCATTTTGTATGTGTCTTCTATGTTATACTGTATGTAAGCATTAATGGGTTAATGTGAATGACTGTACAAAGAGAATAGAAACAACATAAGCAAAATACAGAGTGCAGGGATACAGGAAAGAACAAAGAACAAAGGCAGAACTAAAGCATAAAAGGGCAAAGCAAAGCATAAGACACAACTACACAGAGGACAGTGTGAGGGCTAAAGAAACACAAGGGATGGAGTGAGATGCTGAGATCCTCTGACGCTTCATAAGGGGAACCAAGCTAGACATGGGGACAGGAGAGAGTAGCCAAGATCCTCAGGTGCTTCAGGAAAAGAGGGTTAGGGATCATATACATACAAACAAACATACGTGAGGATTTAGTTAAATTATGGCAATAAGATTAAGCTTGCTAACCAAATCAAGGTACCTCACAATTGGGAAAATCCCTATACTGTTATCCCTAACCATGAACTTAATAATAAACTAATAACAATAGGACAGACACACAGTGACAATACCTTCAGATCTGAAAAAAGCAAACAGAGGAAACTGGTGTCATTGCATTTATATAGAGGAGCAGAGCAAGAGGTAACTAAGAAAACCTGGAATGGAGCAATAGTAAAACAGACAGCAAAAAAACCCAGAAATTGATCAGAGTAAAGACTAAAATATCAGAAACATGAAAGTGGTTAACATGGTTTTAATAAAGACCAGAACTATAAGCAGGGCACATACAATAGCAGGGCTTTAGGATAAAAGTACAGTGATACAAGAAAAGGGGCATGATCTGGACTGTAGTCGGATTGTAGTCTAGACTGACACTGGTTCCAGTCGGGGGTTAGACTTGGCAGATCCATAAGATTTCAGATATAGCCTTTTAAGACTTTTTAGAACTGATATGACTATATCTGAATGCTTACACTGAACCCCACCCCCGCAAAAAAACAACAACAAAAAAAAAAACCAACATAAATGATACTATGCAGCTAGTTTGAGAGTTAACTGTTAAATGACTCAAACATGTAGGCATGTGAGAAATTAACATTATTTTCAGAATCCAATGTGGGAACCTGGACCTGTTTTGATTTCTCAAGTTTTATGTAACAGATCAGCCATAATATTATGAGCAGGTGGCAAGCCGGCGGAGGCAGTGTGAGGCTTTGTACTGACAGGTGGCAAGCCGGCGGAGGCAGTGTGATGCTTTGTACTGACAGGTGGCAAGCCAGCGGAGGCAGTGTGATGCTTTGGACTGACAGGTGGCAAGCCGGTGGAGGCAGTGTGATGCTTTGGACTGACAGGTGGCAAGCCGGCGGAAGCAGTGTGATGTTTTGGGTATTGTTCTTCTGGGAAACCTTGGGTCCTGCCATTCATGTGGATGTTACTTTGACACGTACCACCTACCTAAGTATTTTTGAAGACCATGTACACCCTTTCATGAAAACATCCCTGATGGCATTGGCCTTTTTAAGAAGGATAATATGCCCTTCCACAAAGCAAAAATGATTCAGGAATTGTTTGAGGAACACAGCAATGAGTTCAAGGTGTTGACTCCAGATCTCAATCCAATCGAGCATTTCTGGGATGTGCTGGACAAACAAGTCCAATCCATGGAGGCCCCACCTCACAACCTACAGAACTTAAAGGAGCTGATGGATTATGTTGTATTTTTTATTATTATTTTATTCTTTATTACATATTTTCTCATTATTCATATCAAACACATAAACACATATACAACACATACACAAATATACATCAAAATTAGCAAACACTTCAAAATACAGAATACAGACGGGATGAAATCATAAACAGCATATATCATATATTCCCAATTCATCAATTAGGACACAGAGGAGGAGGGAAAAAAGACACACATAGTAATAGTTACTAGCTTCCTCGGCGAAGATCGGTTGGACCCCCCCCCCCCCCCCCAGAGTCCTCAGGCACAGTGGAGATAGGTAATTGTGTCTACTCCCTGATGGACCAACATTTTACTCTTCCCCAGAAGTCCCAGATCTCAGAAAAGTTTAAAAACATAGAATACCCTTTCGGCCAAGAGTTGAAATTCTATTTGTTTCTCAACTTCTGGCCAAGCCGGTAGTCCTCGCTTCCTCCAAAGGCGGGCAAGGAGAAGGTTAACTGCCATGAGCATATTAATTGAGAGAGTTTGTTTTGGGGACCCTCCTTGGCCTAAGTTCAAGTGGAAGAGAAACGTTTGTGGGGACAGTTGAATGTTTCGTTGTTGGATTAAATCTAATAATGAAGAGACCCTATTTCTTATCTGTTCCAACCAATCACAAGACCACCAAATATGGAACAGAGAGCTTTCATCTCTTCCACACATCCATCAGAGGCTTGTAGTATCAGGAAAAAACTTGTTAAGTCGAGTGGGCACATGGTCCCATCTGTATATAATCTTATAATATAGTTCCTGTGGTAAATTAATACCATGTAAGGCCCTTCTAGTGTTTTAGAAAAGCGCTGTTCCATGTTTTGATGGGAAATATCTTCCCAAGATCTACTTCCCAATAACTAGTGGAGGTAGGTTTATCTTGTATTAAGGTTTTTTCAACTCAAAATTGCAGTTTAGATATGTTGTTAGTTCCACTAGGATGTTGTAGAAATCCATCGAGAGGGTAGAATTTATCAAAGGATTAGTCGCTAATAGAGTTAATGAACCTGAAACGCAAAGTTCCACTGTATGTCCGGGTTGGAGTTCGGCAATTCATATTGCCTAAACAAATTTAAAATTACAAGTGACTGGACAGCTATTGCTATCCAGTCACTAGTAAAATAAGGGGGGACCTGACACAGGTCCCCCGTTCCCCCATGGTGGGGAAAACAAAAGTGCCCCCCCCTGGTCCCCACCCATTGCCCATGGGTGTGGACCCTAATAATGTTAGGGGGGACCTAATTTCCCCCCCAGGTCCCCACCCATTGCCGGCGGGTGGGGACCCTATAATAATAATAAAGAGGGGGGGACCTAATGTCCCTTCCAGGTCCCCACCCATTGCCGGTGGGTGGGGACCCTAATATAATAATGGTGGGGGGGACGTAATGTCTCCCCAGGTCCCCACCCATTGCCTCCGGGTGGGGACCCTATAATAATAATAATGGTGGGGGGGACCTAATGTCCCCCCCAGGTCCCCACCCATTGCCAAAAGTTACTGTTTTATTTACTGCGATCTGTGTTCTTTTCACCTGTCTGATATCACATACCATCTGTGGAAAATTGTGAGATATAAATAGTATTAAAATACTTTTCCATTCATTCACTACCCTCTCAGTAAAGTAATACTTTCATTAGTCCCTGGCCTTATCTTATATCTAGTATAGCCTTATACCTATCCCACGCATGCTTAAACTCCTTCACTGTATTAACCTCTACCACTTCTACTGGAAGGCTATTCCATACATCCACTACCCTCTCAGTAAAGTAATACTTTCATTAGTCCCTGGCCTTATCTTATATCTAGGATAGCATTATACCTATCCCATGCATGCTTAAACTCCTTCACTGTATTAACCTCTACCACTTCTACTGGAAGACTAGTCCATACATCCACTACCCTCTCAGTAAAGTAATACTTTCATTAGTCCCTGGCCTTATTGTATATCTAGGATAGCCTTATACCTAACCCACGCATGCTTAAACTCCTTCACTGTATTATCCTCTACCACTTCTACTGGAAGACTAATCCATACATCCACTACCCTCTCAGTAATGTAATACTTTCATTAGTCCCTGGCCTTATCTTATATCTAGGATAGCCTTATACCTATCACAGGCAGTCTTAATCTCCTTCACTGTATTAACCTCTACTTATTCTACTGGAAGAGCAGAATATTAACACTAAAAATAATAGTAATAACTCAAAAGTAGGAAAAAAATTACAAAGTGGAAATAAAAAGTCACAAAGTGGTAACAAAAAGTCATAAAGTGAAAATAAGTTATAAAGTAAGAATAAAAAGTTTCAAAGAGGAAATAAATAGTTACAAAGTGTAAATACAAAGTTACAAAGAGTTATTACAAATTTACAATGTGGAAATAAAAAGATACACAGTTTTCTATCACATGCATACTAAATCTCCTTCAAGCTGTTAACTTCTACCAACTCTACTAGAAGGCTATTCCCTGCAACCACTACCCTCTCAGAAAAGTATTAGTTTCAATAGTCTAAACCTTATCTTATATCAAGGATAGCCTTATACCTATCCCACGCATGCTTAAACTCCTTCACTGTATTAACCTCTACCACTTCTACTGGAAGACTATTCCATACATCCACTACCCTCTCAGTAATGTAATACTTTCATTAGTCCCTGACCTTATCTTATATCTAGGATAGCCTTATACCTATCCCATGCATTCTTAAACTCCTTCACTGTATTAACCTCTACCACTTCTACTGGAAGGCTATTCCATACATCCACTACCCTCTCAGTAAAGTAATACTTTCATTAGTCCCTGGCCTTATCTTATATCTAGGATAGCCTTATACCTATCCCACGCATGCTTAAACTCCTTCACTGTATTAACCTCTACCACTTCTACTGGAAGGCTATGCCATACATCCACTACCCTCTCAGTAAAGTAATACTATCATTAGTCCCTGGTCTTATCTTATATCTAGGATAACCTTATACCTATCCCATGCATGCTTAAACTCCTTCACTGTAATAACCTCTACCACTTCTACTGGAAGACTATTCCATACATCCACTACCCTCTCAGTAAAGTAATACTTTCATTAGTCCCTGGCCTTATCTTATATCTAGGATAGCCTTATACCTATCCCATGCATGCTTAAACTCCTTCACTGTATTAACCTCTACCACTTCTACTGGAAGGCTATGCCATACATCCACTACCCTCTCAGTAAAGTAATACTATCATTAGTCCCTGGTCTTATCTTATATCTAGGATAACCTGATACCTATCCCATGCATGCTTAAACTCCTTCACTGTATTAACCTCTACCACTTCTACTGGAAGAATATTCCATACATCCACTACCCTCTCAGTAAAGTAATACTTTCATTAGTCCCTGGCCTTATCTTATATCTAGGATAGCCTTATACCTATCCCATGCATGCTTAAACTCCTTCACTGTATTAACCTCTACCACTTCTACTGGAAGGCTATTCCATACATCCACTACCCTCTCAGTAAAGTAATACTGTCATTAGTCCCTGGTTTTTTCTTATATCTAGGATAGCCTTGTACCTATCCCATGCATGCTTAAACTTCTTCACTGTATTAACCTCTACCACTTCTACTGGAAGACTTTTAAACACATGCACTACCCCCTCAGTAAACTATTCCATGCATCCACTACCTTCTCAGTATAGTAATACTTCCATTAGTCCCTGACCTTATCTTATATCTAGGATAGCCTTATACCTATCCCACACATGCTTAAACTCCTTCACTGTATTAACCTCTACCACTTCTACTGGAAGACTATTCCATACATCCACTACCCTCTCAGTAAAAGTAATACTTTCATTAGACCCTGACCTTATCTTATATCTAGGATAGCCTTATACCTATCCCATGCATGCTTAAACTCCTTCACTGTATTAACCTCTACCACTTCTACTGGAAGACTATTCCATACATCCACTGCCCTCTCAGTAAAGTAATACTTTCATTAGTCCCTGGCCTTATCTTATATCTAGGATAGCCTTATACCTATCCCAATCATGCCTAAACTCCTTCACTGTATTAACCTCTACCACTTCTACTGGAAGACTATTCCATACATCCACTACCCTCTCAGTACAGTAATACTTTTATTAGTCCCTGGCCTTATCTTATATCTAGGATAGCCTTATACCTATCCCATGCATGCTTAAACTCCTTCATTGTATTAACCTCTACCACTTCTACTGGAAGACTATTCCATGCATCCACTACCCTCTCAGTAATGTAATACTTTCATTAGTCCCTGGCCTTATCTTATACCTAGGATAGCCTTATACCTATCCCACGCATGCTTAAACTCCTTCACTGTATTAACCTCTACCACTTCTACTGGAAGACTATTCCATGCATCCACTACCTTCTCAGTAAAGTAATACTATCATTAGTCCCTGGCCTTATCTTATATCTAGGATAGCCTTATACCTATCCCATGCATGCTTAAACTCCTTCACTATATTAACCTCTACTACTTCTACTGGAAGACTATTCCATGCATCCACTACCCTCTCAGTAATGTAATACTTTCATTAGTCCCTGGCCTTATCTTATATCTAGGAAAGCCTTTTAGCTATCCCAATGTATGCTTAAACTCCTTCACTGTATTAACCTCTACTGTTTCTACTGTAAGACTATTCTACTCATTTACTACACTGTTAGTAAATTAATACTGTCACTGTTTTCTAGGAAAAACTTATAAACATCCCATGCATGCTTAAACTCTTTCACTGTATTAACCTCTACCAATCAAGCTGGAAGCTTGCATTTCCCTGCACCCACTACCCTCTCAGTAAAGTAATAGCTAGCCCCTGGTCTTATCTTATATTTAGGATAGCCTTATACCTATCCCATGGATGCTTATTGTCCTTTACTGTATTAACCTCTACCACTTCTGCAGCAAAGATATTCCCTACATCAACTACACTCCCAGTAAAGTAATACTTTCATTAGACTCTGACCTTATCTTATATCTAGGATAGCCTTATACTTTTCCCATGCATGCTTAAACTCCTTCACTGTATTAACCTCTACCACTTCTACTGGAAGACTATTCCATGCATCCACTACCCTGTCAGTAATGTAAAGCTTTCCTTAGTCCCTGGCCTTATCTTATATCTAGGATAGCCTTATACCTATCCCACGCATGCTTAAACTCCTTCACTGTATTAACCTCTACCACTTCTACTGGAAGACTATTCCATGCATCCACTTCCCTCTCAGTAAAGTAATACTTTCATTAGTCCCTGACCTTATCTTATATCTAGGATAGCCTTATACCTATCCCACGCATGCTTACACTCTGTCACTGTATTAACCTCTACCACTTCTACTGGAAGACTATTCCATGCATCCACTACCCTTTTTGTAAAGTAATACTTCATTTAGTCCCTGTCCTTATCATATATCTAAGATAGCCTTATATGTATCTTAAACTCCTTCTATGTATTATAATCTATCTTTTATACTGAATGACTTTTCCATGCATCCACTATCCTTTTAGTAAAGTAATACTTTCAATAGTTCATGGACTTTTCTTCCTTCTGGAAAGCCTTAAAGTGGGAACTAAAAGTAACAAAGTGGGTTACAATGTGGAAACATGTTACATAGTTGAATACAAAAGATTTAAAGAGATAAATAAAACATACAAAGCAGAAATAAAAAAAGTTAGAATGTGTGAATAAAAAGTGTCAAAGTGGAAAAAAAAAGTTATAAAGTCAAAATAAAAAGTTATAAAGTAAGGATAAAAAGATTCAAAGAGAAAATAAAAAAGTTAAAAAGTTTAAACACAAAGTTACAACGTGGGAATTAAAAGTTACAAAGTGGAAATAAAAAGTTACCTATCACATGCATGCTTAAACTGCTGCAAGATATTAGTTTCTATCAATTCTACTAGAAGGCTATTTTATGCATCCACTACCCTCTCTGTAATGTATAATTTTTATTAATCACTGGCCATGTCTTATATCTAGGATACCCTTATACCTATCCCATGAATGCTTAATCATCTTCACTGTATTAACCTCTACCACTTCTACTTGAAAACTTTTCCATGCACCCACTACCCTTTTAGTAAAGTAATACTTTTATAAGTCCCTGGCCTTATTTTCTATCTGGGATAGCCTTATACCTATCCCATGCATGCTTAAACTCCTTCACTGTATTACCCTCTACCACTTCTACTGGAAGACTATTCCATGCATCCACTACCCTCTCAGTAAAGGAATACTTTCATTAGTCCCTGACCTTATCTTATATCTAGGATAGCCTTATACCTATCCCACGCATGCTTCAACTCCTTCACTGTATTAACCTCTACCACTTCTACTGGGAGACTATTACATGCATCCACTACCCTCTCAGTAATGTAATACTTTCATTAGTCTCTGGCCTTATCTTATATCTATTATAGCCTTATACCTATCCCATGCATGCTTAAACTCCTTCACTGTATTATCCTCTACCACTTCTACTGGAAGCCTATTCCATGCATCCACTACCCTCTCAGTAATGTAATACTTTCATTAGTCCCTGGCCTTATCTTATATCTAGGATAGCCTTATACCTATCCCATGCATGCTTAAACTCCTTCACTGTATTAACCTCTACCACTTCTACTGGAAGGCTATTCCATACATCCACTACCCTCTCAGTAAAGTAATACTATCATTAGTCCCTGGCCTTATCTTATATCTAGGATAGCCTTATACCTATCCCATGCATGTTTAAACTCCTTCACTGTATTAACCTCTACCACTTCTACTGGGAGGCTATTCCATGCATCCACTACCCTCTCAGTAATGTAATACTTTCATTAGTCCCTGGCCTTATCTTATATCTAGGATAGCTTTATACCTATCCCATGTATGCTTAAACTCCTTCACTGTATTAACCTCTACCACTTCTACTGGAAGACTATTCCATGTATCCACTACCCTCTCAGTAATGTAATACTTTCATTAGTCCCTGGCCTTATCTTATATCTAGGATAGCCTTATACCTATCCCACGCATGCTTAAACTCCTTCACTGTATTAACCTCTACAATATCCACTGGAAGGCTGTTCCATGCATCCAATACCATCTCAGTAAAGTAATACTTTCATTACTCCCTGGCCTTATCTTATATCTAGGATAACCATAGACCTTTCCCAAGCATGCTTAAACTCTGTCACTGCATTAAACTCTTCCATTTATGCTGGAAGGCAATTCCATACATCCACTACCCTCTCCTTTCTTTAAAAAACATAAACATATATAATATGTGGGGATTCATTTCAGAAGCAAGCTTACACTTTTATTCAAATGTATATATAACGTAGTAAATTCGTTTTTTTTTTTTTTTATTGGCAGAACAGACATGAAAGCAAAAATAACCTATGTCCTGAAAGATTAAAAATAAAGACAATTAACATAAAGTACAAAAAACTAGTTTTATAAAAATGATAAACAGCGTCCATTAATGCAAATATACTACAATAATATGAACGTGGCACAAAGCCGGCCTGAATGTGTGCCTACAATGGCCATATTGGGTAGCCAAACTGCAGGTTCCTCAGATTCAGGTCAGATCGGGGCATATTGATAAGATTCTACAACTTATGAATCATTTTTAATCATAGTTTATTCTCTACAGTCAGAGTATAAACATTGTGTAAGTGACTAAGTCCCTTTAATAAAAATGATTATACAAAATAAAATGAAATCTATAGATTAACATTTTGAGTCTTGATAACTGGAGCTATTTATTAGTCACTATATTGTATAGTAATTTAGAGAGGTTTTGGCCCCTCTGTACTTGGAAAACAGAGGCTATCTGAATGTATAACCAGTTTGTTGTATTTATTATTATTAATATTATTAATATCTTGTTGACAAACTACAGATTTATATTTACATGAAAGATAGACATAACATTAATAATTATATTTAATATAAGGATATTTTATCATAATCACCATACAGTTAAATTGTATTATGTAATTTATTGACACAATAATGTAAGTTTAGCAAATCATTTACAAACATTGAAAGACATAGAGATATTAAACAGCCTAGCTAATTAATCCCTTATAGACCTTTTCAAGGCAATGACCTGCCATAGAGCTCCCTCGGTGGTTACTTGTTATTGTAACCACCGTCTTTGTGTCTATCGTAGCCATCTCTTTGTGTCTATAATATGCAGCTAACGAACTAATTAATTATAATTAGTTTCTTGAAGTTTTGTAGCGTTTCCAAGAGGGAATTTCTTCAATGGGATTTGAGTTTGAGAAACTATTCATTGGTATGAACGAGCTCAAACATTGGTATTTTATGTTAACTTGGTTCTGTTTGGTCAGTTCAGATGCCCTTTATTGGATTATGTTAGATCAATACATTTGTATGTAACAAACTGTATATTGTCCAATAGCTGGAGAGCAATGCATTAGGTGTATCCTCTGTCACCTAAACATTGCTAATCAGCAAACCAAGATAATAAACATCCTCAGTCTACTATACATTGTGTTAGCAGAATTGTATGGAAATCTATAGATTGAGAAAGTTATTGTGTCTGATATGTGTCTGGACATGACATCATTAACTAGATATTCAAATGAACTACTTCTCCATGACCAGCACCCCAGATACATTGCTCTCTTATTTTGTTTCATTTATAGCTGTACATATATATGAATTAGCCAATAGAGCATTTAGTTGTTGCACAAACAAGGGCTTGCAAATGAGAAAAACTAAATTATCAATGGTAGATGGCATTGTGTGACAGTAGATCTTCTTTACACCTAATCAAAATGGGTATAATCACTAAAGTCAATATACTTTAATAAGCTGAAGAATTCATACTTTACATTTAGCTTAAAGAGCCATCTTACCTCAAGTGTCTGTCTCACCTCCAGTGTCCATCACACCACCAGTGTCCATCTCACCTCCATTGTCCATCTCACCTCCAATGTCCGTCTCACCTCCAATGTCCCTATCACCTCCAGTACCTGTCTCACCTCCAGTACCCATCTTTCCTCCAGTGTCCATCTCATCTAAAATGCACATCTTACCTCCAGTGTCCATTGTCTCAACTCCAGTGTCCATCATCTCAACTCCAGTCCCCGACTCACCTCCAATGTTTGTTTAACTTCCAGGTGTCTTTCTTACCTACAGAGTCTGTCTAGCCTCCAGAGTCAGTCTCACCTCCCTTGTCTGTCTCATGTCCAGTGTTTGTCTCACATCCAGTGTCTGTTTAACCTCCTGTGCCTGTCTCACCTCCAGTGAACTACAGAGTAACAAAGTGGAAATAAAAAGTTACTAAGTTTAAATAAAAAGTTATAAAGTAAGAATAAAAAGTTACAAAGTGTAAATACAAAGTTACAAAGTTTAAATACAAAGGTACAATATGTGAATAAAAACTTACAAAGTGGAAATAAAAAGTTACAAATGAGCCTATCACATGCATGCTTAAACTCCTGCAAGCTTTTAGCTTCTACCAGTTTTGCTAGAAGGCTATTCCATGTATCCACTACCTTCTCTGTAAAGTATTACTTTTATCAATCACAGTTCTTGTCTTATATCTAGGATAACCTTATACCTATCCCATGCATTCTTAAACTCCTTCACTGTATTAAACGCTATATTTTATACTAGTAGACAATTCCATGCATCCACTACCCTCTTAGTAAATTTGTACATAAATTAATCCATGACCTTATCTTAAATCAAGGATAGCCTTATAACTATCCCACACATGCTTAAACATCTTCACTTTATTAACCTCAACCATTTCTTCTAGAAGACTTTTTTTTTGACACTCAGATTTAGAAATTATGAGCCGGACAGATTGTATTCTTATGTATCATCATTTTGTCAATTCCTCAGTGATAAAATAGGTGATTCAAATATTTATGATGCTGAAGGGAACTGATGTGTAAGGAAAATTAAAGTTACTGTTTTATTTACTACAATCTTTATTCTTTTTTACTAACTCCTTCCCTATCCCCACCCCCCCACCAGTTCAGATTCCCTCTCCCATCTCCAACAATGATCACTAATGTTGGGTTAAAACTTACTTAATCTGTCTTATGTCAGATACCATCTGTGTCAATTTTTTAGATAATTTTCTTACAGAGAAATACAATAAATAGAACTAAAAGACTTTTCCATGTATTCACTACCTTATTATTATAGTAATAATTTCATTTACCCAGGCCTTATAAATGTCCTCCACTACCCTCTCAAAAATGTAATACTTTCATTAGTCCCTGGCCTTATCTTATATCAAGGATAGCCTTATACCTATTACATGCATGCTTAAACTCCTTCACTGTATTAACCTCTACCACTTCTACTGGAAGACTATTCCATGCATCCACTACCCTCTCAGTAATGTAATACTTTCATTAGTCCCTGACCTTATCTTATATCTAGGATAGCCTTATACCTATCCCATGCATGCTTAAACTCCTTCACTGTATTAACCTCTACCACTTCTACTGGAAGACTATTCCATACATCCACTACCCTCTCAGTATAGTAATACTTTCATTAGTCCCTGGCCTTATCTTATATCTAGGATAGCCTTATACCTATCCCATGCATGCTTAAACTCCTTCACTGTATTACCCTCTACCACTTCTACTGGTAGGCTATTCCATGCATCCACCACCCTCTCAGTAAAGTAATACTTTCATTAGTCCCTGGCCTTATCTTATATAAAGGATAGCCTTATACCTATCCCATGCAAGCTTAAACTCCTTCACTGTATTAACCTCTACCACTTCTACTGGAAGACTATTCCATGCATCCACTACCCTCTCAGTAATGTAATACTTTCATTAGTCCCTGACCTTATCTTATATATAGGATAGCCTTATACCTATCCCATGCATGCTTAAACTCCTTCACTGTATTAACCTCTACCACTTCTACTGGAAGGCTATTCCATGCATCCACTACCCTCTCAGTAATGTAATACTTTCATTAGTCCCTGACCTTATCTTATAGCTAGGATAGCCTTATACCTATCCCATGCATGCTTAAACTCCTTCACTGTATTAACCTCTACCACTTCTAATGGAAGACTATTCCATACATCCACTACCCTCTCAGTACAGTAATACTTTCATTAGTCCCTGGCCTTATCTTATATCTAGGATAGCCCTATATCTATCCCACGCATGTTTAAACTCCTTCACTGTATTAACCTCTACCACTTCTACTGGAAGACTATTCCATACATCCACTACCCTCTCAGTACAGTAATACTTTCATTAGTCCCTGGCCTTATCTTATAGCTAGGATAGCCTTATACCTATCCCACGCATGCTTAAACTCCTTCACTGTATTAACCTCTACCACTTCTACTGGAAGACTATTCCATACATCCACTACCCTCTCAGTAAAGTAATACTTTCATTAGTCTCTGGCCTTATCTTATATCTAGGATAGCCTTATACCTATCCCATGCATGCTTAAACTCCTTCACTGTATTAACCTCTACCACTTCTACTGGAAGACTATTCCATACATCCACTACCCTCTCAGTAAAGTAATACTTTCATTAGTCCCTGGCCTTATCTTATATCTAGGTTAGCCTTATACCTATCCCACGCATGCTTAAACTCCTTCACTGTATTAACCTCTACCACTTCTACTGGAAGACTATTCCATACATCCACTACCCTCTCAGTATAGTAATACTTTCATTAGTCCCTGGCCTTATCTTATATCTAGGATAGCCTTATACCTATCCCATGCATGCTTAAACTCCTTCACTGTATTAACCTCTACCACTTCTACTGGAAGGCTATTCCATACATCCACTACCCTCTCAGTAATGTAATACTTTCATTAGTCCCTGGCCTTATCTTATATCTAGGATAGCCTTATACCTATCCCATGCATGCTTAAACTCCTTCACTGTATTAACCTCTACCACTTCTACTGGAAGACTATTCCATACATCCACTACCCTCTCAGTAATGTAATACTTTCATTAGTCCCTGACCTTATCTTATATCTAGGATAGCCTTATACCTATCCCATGCATGCTTAAACTCCTTCACTGTATTAACCTCTACCACTTCTACTGGAAGACTATTCCATACATCCACTACCCTCTCAGTAATGTAATACTTTCATTAGACCCTGACCTTATCTTATATCTAGGATAGCCTTATACCTATCCCATGCATGCTTAAACTCCTTCACTGTATTAACCTCTACCACTTCTACTGGAAGACTATTCCATACATCCACTACCCTCTCAGTAATGTAATACTTTCATTAGACCCTGACCTTATCTTATATCTAGGATAGCCTTATACCTATCCCACGCATGCTTACACTCCTTCACTGTATTAACCTCTACCACTTCTACTGGAAGACTATTCCATACATCAAGAAACAAGAGAGAAACACACTGCGCCCAATTGTGGTGGAAACAGCTGCAGCAAATTCTACCAGTGTCTCACTCCTGTCAATAAACAAATCAAAACAACACACAAGTGAAAAAGTGCTACTTTGGGGGTGAAACGCGTTGTGGACAAGAGGAGACTGCTACCGGGACTCTATATATGTACTGTTCAAGTGGATCTTTGAATGTAAGATTCTTTATATCTTTTTATTGGTATTAAAATCGTTGAAGCTAAATAGTCTCCTCCTTACCCTCTCTTATACTACTGCTGGGAGTACCTTCTGGGTCTGCCACCCTGAATAAGCTGCCTAGGATTCCTCTGTGAAGTAGTTGGATCTTTAACCCCTTGGTGGGCTCCCTGGATGCTGTATAGACTGAGCAGATCTCTGCTCAGGAAGATGTGAGTGTGTTCTCACTTATTATTTGTTATCAGCACTTTTATGTGATATACTACACTATATTATTTCTGTTCTGTTTTGTTTTATTTTTTTTTCCCTTCGGATTGAATATTGAGCTGATTTACTTTAAGGGTAACAATTTATTATTTATTTTTCCTGAGTTGTGTGTTTTGAAGTGTTGGGTCACAGCGCACTTTTTCACTTGTGTGTTGTTTTTATTCCATACATCCACTACCCTCTCAGTAATGTAATACTTTCATTAGTCCCTGGCCTTATCTTATATCTAGGATAACCTTATACCTATCCAATGCATGCTTAAACTCCTTCACTGTATTAACCTCTACCACTTCTACTGGAAGACTATTCCATGCATCCACTACCCTCTCAGTAAAGTAATACTTTCATTAGTCCCTGACCTTATCTTATATCTAGGATAGCCTTATACCTATCCCACGCATGCTTAAACTCCTTCACTGTATTAACCTCTACCACTTCTACTGGAAGACTATTCCATGCACCCACTACCCTCTCAGTAATGTAATACTTTCATTAGTCCCTGGCCTTATCTTATATCTAGGATAGCCTTATACCTATCCCACGCATGCTTAAACTCCTTCACTGTATTAACCTCTACCACTTCTACTGGAAGACTATTCCATGCACCCACTACCCTCTCAGTAAAGTAATACTTTCATTAGTCCCTGGCCTTATCTTATATCTAGGATAACCTTATACCTATCCAATGCATGCTTAAACTCCTTCACTGTATTAACCTCTACCACTTCTACTGGATGACTATTCCCTGGGTCCACTACCCTCTAAGTAAAGTAATACTTTCATTAGTACCTGGCCTTATCTTCCTTATAACTAATAACTATCCAATGCATGCTTGAAGTCTTTTATTATATTAACCTCTACCACTTCTGCTGGAAGAGCAAAATAATAACACTAACAATAATAATGCAAATACAAATGTATATATATATATATATATATATATATATATATATATATATATATATATATATATTTATATATATATATATATACAGGGAGTGCAGAATTATTAGGCAAATGAGTATTTTGACCACATCATCCTCTTTATGCATGTTGTCTTACTCCAAGCTGTATAGGCTCGAAAGCCTACTACCAATTAAGCATATTAGGTGATGTGCATCTCTGTAATGAGAAGGGGTGTGGTCTAATGACATCAACACCCTATATCAGGTGTGCATAATTATTAGGCAACTTCCTTTC
Organism: Pelodytes ibericus; assembly: GCA_036172795.1. Classification (NCBI taxonomy): domain Eukaryota; kingdom Metazoa; phylum Chordata; class Amphibia; order Anura; family Pelodytidae; genus Pelodytes; species Pelodytes ibericus. The sequence goes on along the minus strand of CM069858.1, from coordinate 221,901,761 downwards.
CTTTGGCAAAATGGGTCAAAAGAAGGACTTGACAGGCTCAGAAAAGTCAAAAATAGTGAGATATCTTGCAGAGGGATGCAGCACTCTTAAAATTGCAAAGCTTCTGAAGCGTGATCATCGAACAATCAAGCGTTTCATTCAAAATAGTCAACAGGGTCGCAAGAAGCGTGTGGAAAAACCAAGGCGCAAAATAACTGCCCATGAACTGAGAAAAGTCAAGCGTGCAGCTGCCACGATGCCACTTGCCACCAGTTTGGCCATATTTCAGAGCTGCAACATCACTGGAGTGCCCAAAAGCACAAGGTGTGCAATACTCAGAGACATGGCCAAGGTAAGAAAGGCTGAAAGACAACCACCACTGAACAAGACACACAAGCTGAAACGTCAAGACTGGGCCAAGAAATATCTCAAGACTGATTTTTCTAAGGTTTTATGGACTGATGAAATGAGAGTGAGTCTTGATGGCCCAGATGGATGGGCCCGTGGCTGGATTGGTAAAGGGCAGAGAGCCCCAGTCCAACTCAGACGCCAGCAAGGTGGAGGTGGAGTACTGGTTTGGGCTGGTATCATCAAAGATGAGCTTTTGGGGCCTTTTCGGGTTGAGGATGGAGTTAAGCTCAACTCCCAGTCCTACTGCCAGTTCCTGGAAGACACCTTCTTCAAGCAGTGGTACAGGAAGAAGTCTGCATCCTTCAAGAAAAACATGATTTTCATGCAGGACAATGCTCCATCACACGCGTCCAAGTACTCCACAGCGTGGCTGGCAAGAAAGGGTATAAAAGAAGAAAATCTAATGACATGGCCTCCTTGTTCACCTGATCTGAACCCCATTGAGAACCTGTAGTCCATCATCAAATGTGAGATTTACAAGGAGGGAAAACAGTACACCTCTCTGAACAGTGTCTGGGAGGCTGTGGTTGCTGCTGCACGCAATGTTGATGGTGAACAGATCAAAACACTGACAGAATCCATGGATGGCAGGCTTTTGAGTGTCCTTGCAAAGAAAGGTGGCTATATTGGTCACCGATTTGTTTTTGTTTTGTTTTTGAATGTCAGAAATGTATATTTGTGAATGTTGAGATGTTAAATTGGTTTCACTGGTAAAAATAAATAATTGAAATGGGTATATATTTGTTTTTTGTTAAGTTGCCTAATAATTATGCACAGTAATAGTCACCTGCACACACAGATATCCCCCTAAAATAGCTAAAACTAAAAACAAACTAAAAACTACTTCCAAAAATATTCAGCTTTGATATTAATGAGTTTTTTGGGTTCATTGAGAACATGGTTGTTGTTCAATAATAAAATTAATCCTCAAAAATACAACTTGCCTAATAATTCTGCACTCCCTGTATATAATAACAATAGTAAAAATAATGACAAAAGTAGTATTAATAATAATTATAAGAAGAAAAATAATAATACTGAGGGTGCTTATATATGAATGTATTTCCTTGAGAAACACAGAAAAATGTCAGCTAAATGAATGTATGCCGCTGTGTATAAAACTGAATAAAAATGGGATCTAATTATTCACCGAATAAAACACAAAGTGGTAATAACATTTTACAAAGTGGGAATAAAAAGTAACAAAATGGAAAAAAGTAACAAAGTAGAAAAAATAATCAAAATAGAAATAAAAAGATGCAAGTTGAAAAAATGTTACAGTGGAAAATAAAAGATGTAATGTTGAAAATAAAACAAAGGAGAAATAAAAAGTTTCACAGTTGGAATAAAAAGTTACAAAGTGTAAACAAAAAGTTATAAAATTAAATTAAAAAGTTATAAAGTAAGAATAAAAGGTTACAAAGAGGTAATACAAAGTTAAAAAGTGGAACTACAAAGTAACAAAGTGGGGAAAAAATGAGAAACAATAAGTTACATAGAAGAAATACAAAATGGGAATAAAAAGTTACAAAGTTAACTATCACATGCATGCTTAAACGCCTTTAATATATTAGCTACTGATTCTACCAGAAGACTATTCCATGCATCCACTACACTCTCTGTAAAGTATTACTTTTATTATTCCCTGGCCATATCTTAAATCTAGGATAGCCTTATACCTATCCCATGCATGCTTAAACTCCTTCACTGTATTAACCTCTACCACTTCTACTGGAAGACTATTCCATACATCCACTACCCTCTCAGTAAAGTAATACTTTCATTAGTCCCTGGCCTTATCTTATATCTAGGATAGCCTTATACCTATCCCACGCATGCTTAAACTCCTTCACTGTATTAACCTCTACCACTTCTACTGGAAGGCTATTCCATGCATCCACTACCCTCTCAGTAATGTAATACTTTCATTAGTCCCTGACCTTATCTTATATCTAGGATAGCCTTATACCTATCCCACGCATGCTTAAACTCCTTCACTGTATTAACCTCTACCACTTCTACTGGAAGACTATTCCATGCATCCACTACCCTCTCAGTAATGTAATACTTTCATTAGTCTCTGGCCTTATCTTATATCTAGGATAGCCTTATACCTATCCCATGCATGCTTAAACTCCTTCACTGTATTAACCTCTACCACTTCTACTGGAAGACTATTCCATACATCCACTACCCTCTCAGTAATATAATACTTTCATTAGTCCCTGGCCTTATCTTATATCTAGGATAGCCTTATACCTATCCCACGCATGCTTAAACTCCTTCACTGTATTAACCTCTATCACTTCTACTGGAAGACTATTCCATGCCTCCTCTACCCTCTCAGTAAAGTAATACTTTCATTAGTCCCTGACCTTATCTTATATCTAGGATAGCCTTATACCTATCCCACGCATGCTTACATTCCTTCACTGTATTAACCTCTACCACTTCTACTGGAAGACTATTCCATGCCTCCTCTACCACCTCAGTAAAGTAATAGTTTAATTAGTCCTTGGCCTTATCTTATATCTAGGATAGCCTTATACCTATCCCATGCATGCTTAAACTCCTTCACTGTATTAACCTCTACCACTTCTACTGGAAGACTATTCCATGCATCCACTACCCTCTCAGTAAAGTAATACTTTCATTAGTCCCTGGCCTTATCTTATATCTAGGATAGCCTTATACCTATCCCACGCATGCTTAAACTCCTTCACTGTATCAACCTCTACCACTTCTACTGGAAGACTATTCCATGCATCCACTACCCTCTCAGTAAAGTAATACTTTCATTAGGTCTGGCCTTATCTTATATCTAGGATAGCCTTATACCTATCCCACGCATGCTTAAACTCCTTCACTGTATTAACCTCTACCACTTCTACTGAAAGACTATTCCATGCATCCACTACCCTCTCAGTATAGTAATACTTTCATTAGTCCCTGGCCTTATCGTATATCTAGGATAGCCTTATACCTATCCCATGCATGCTTAAACTCCTTCATTGTATTAACCTCTACCACTTCTACTGGAAGACTATTCCATACATCCACTACCCTCTCAGTAAAGTAATACTTTCATCAGTCCCTGGCCTTATCTTATATCTAGGATAGCCTTATACCTATCCCATGAATGCTTAAACTCCTTCACTGTTCTAACCTCTACCACTTCTACTGGAAGACTATTCCATACATCCACTACCCTCTCAGTAATGTAATACTTTCATTAGTCCCTGGCCTTATCTTATATCTAGGATAGCCTTATACCTATCCCATGCATGCTTAACCTCCTTCATTGTATTAACCTCTACCACTTCTACTGGAAGACTATTCCATACATCCACTACCCTCTCAGTAAAGTAATACTTTCATCAGTCCCTGGCCTTATCTTATATCTAGGATAGCCTTATACCTATCCCATGAATGCTTAAACTCCTTCACTGTTTTAACCTCTACCACTTCTACTGGAAGGCTATTCCATACATCCACTACCCTCTCAGTAATGTAATACTTTCATTAGTCCCTGGCCTTATCTTATATCTAGGATAGCCTTATACCTATCCCATGCATGCTTAAACTCCTTCATTGTATTAACCTCTACCACTTCTACTGGAAGACTATTCCATACATCCACTACCCTCTCAGTAAAGTAATACTTTCATTAGTCCCTGGCCTTATCTTATATCTAGGATAGCCTTATACCTATCCCACGCATGCTTAAACTCCTTCACTGTATTAACCTCTACCACTTCTACTGGAAGACTATTCCATGTATCCACTACCCTCTCAGTACAGTAATACTTTCATTAGTCCCTGGCCTTATCTTATATCTAGGATAGCCTTATACCTATCCCACGCATGCTTAAACTCCTTCACTGTATTAACCTCTACCACTTCTACTGGAAGACTATTCCATACATCCACTACCCTCTCAGTAAAGTAATACTTTCATTAGTCCCTGACCTTATCTTATATCTAGGATAGCCTTATACCTATCCCACGCATGCTTAAACTCCTTCACTGTATTAACCTCTACCACTTCTACTGGAAGACTATTCCATGCATCCACTACCCTCTCAGTAATGTAATACTTTCATTAGTCTCTGGCCTTATCTTATATCTAGGATAGCCTTATACCTATCCCATGCATGCTTAAACTCCTTCACTGTATTAACCTCTACCACTTCTACTGGAAGACTATTCCATACATCCACTACCCTCTCAGTAATATAATACTTTCATTAGTCCCTGGCCTTATCTTATATCTAGGATAGCCTTATACCTATCCCACGCATGCTTAAACTCCTTCACTGTATTAACCTCTATCACTTCTACTGGAAGACTATTCCATGCCTCCTCTACCCTCTCAGTAAAGTAATACTTTCATTAGTCCATGACCTTATCTTATATCTAGGATAGCCTTATACCTATCCCACGCATGCTTACATTCCTTCACTGTATTAACCTCTACCACTTCTACTGGAAGACTATTCCATGCCTCCTCTACCACCTCAGTAAAGTAATAGTTTAATTAGTCCTTGGCCTTATCTTATATCTAGGATAGCCTTATACCTATCCCATGCATGCTTAAACTCCTTCACTGTATTAACCTCTACCACTTCTACTGGAAGACTATTCCATGCATCCACTACCCTCTCAGTAAAGTAATACTTTCATTAGTCCCTGGCCTTATCTTATATCTAGGATAGCCTTATACCTATCCCACGCATGCTTAAACTCCTTCACTGTATCAACCTCTACCACTTCTACTGGAAGACTATTCCATGCATCCACTACCCTCTCAGTAAAGTAATACTTTCATTAGGTCTGGCCTTATCTTATATCTAGGATAGCCTTATACCTATCCCACGCATGCTTAAACTCCTTCACTGTATTAACCTCTACCACTTCTACTGAAAGACTATTCCATGCATCCACTACCCTCTCAGTATAGTAATACTTTCATCAGTCCCTGGCCTTATCTTATATCTAGGATAGCCTTATACCTATCCCATGAATGCTTAAACTCCTTCACTGTTCTAACCTCTACCACTTCTACTGGAAGACTATTCCATACATCCACTACCCTCTCAGTAATGTAATACTTTCATTAGTCCCTGGCCTTATCTTATATCTAGGATAGCCTTATACCTATCCCATGCATGCTTAACCTCCTTCATTGTATTAACCTCTACCACTTCTACTGGAAGACTATTCCATACATCCACTACCCTCTCAGTAAAGTAATACTTTCATCAGTCCCTGGCCTTATCTTATATCTAGGATAGCCTTATACCTATCCCATGAATGCTTAAACTCCTTCACTGTTTTAACCTCTACCACTTCTACTGGAAGGCTATTCCATACATCCACTACCCTCTCAGTAATGTAATACTTTCATTAGTCCCTGGCCTTATCTTATATCTAGGATAGCCTTATACCTATCCCATGCATGCTTAAACTCCTTCATTGTATTAACCTCTACCACTTCTACTGGAAGACTATTCCATACATCCACTACCCTCTCAGTAAAGTAATACTTTCATTAGTCCCTGGCCTTATCTTATATCTAGGATAGCCTTATACCTATCCCACGCATGCTTAAACTCCTTCACTGTATTAACCTCTACCACTTCTACTGGAAGACTATTCCATGTATCCACTACCCTCTCAGTACAGTAATACTTTCATTAGTCCCTGGCCTTATCTTATATCTAGGATAGCCTTATACCTATCCCACGCATGCTTACACTCCTTCACTGTATTAACCTCTACCACTTCTACTGGAAGACTATTCCACACATCCACTACCCTCTCAGTAAAGAATACTTTCATTAGTCTCTGGCCTTATCTTATATCTAGGATAGCCTTATACCTATCCCATGCATGCTTAAACTCCTTCACTGTATTAACCTCTACCACTTCTACTGGAAGACTATTCCATGCACCCACTACCCTCTCAGTAAAGTAATACTTTCATCAGTCCCTGACCTTATCTTATATCTAGGATAGCCTTATACCTATCTCATGCATGCTTAAATTACTTCACTGTACTAACATCTACAAATTAAATGTGAAGACATTTCCACACATTCTCTACACTTGCAGTTAAGTAATATTGTATTTAGTCCCTGGCCTTATCTTATATCTAGGATAGCCTTATACCTATCCCACGCATGCTTAAACTCTATCACTGTATTAACCTCTACCACTTCTACTGGAAGACTATTCCATACATCCACTACCCTCTCAGTAATGTAATACTTTCATTAGTCCCTGGCCTTATCTTGTATCTAGGATAGCCTTATACCTATCCCATGCATGCTTAAACTCCTTCACTGTATTACCCTCTACCACTTCTACTGGAAGACTATTCCATACATCCACTACCCTCTCAGTACAGTAATACTTTCATTAGTCCCTGGTCTTATCTTATATCTAGGATAGCCTTATACCTATCCCATGCATGCTTAAACTCTATCACTGTATTAACCTCTACCACTTCTACTGGAAGACTATTCCATACATCCACTACCCTCTCAGTAAAGTAATACTATCATTAGTCCCTGGCCTTATCTTGTATCTAGGATAGCCTTATACCTATCCCATGCATGCTTAAACTCTATCACTGTATTAATCTCTACCATTTATGCTGGAAAGCTATTCCATGCATGCACTACCCCTATCCTTTCTTTAAAAAAACAAAACAAGATATAAAATATGGGGATTCGTTTAAGAAGTCACTTTTATTCAAACCTACACATAGCTAATTTAGCAAATTAGTTTTTTTCCAGATCTGACATGAAAACAAAGATAACCTTTGTCCTAAAAGATTTAAAATAAATACAAGTAACATAAAATACATAAAACTATTTTTATAACAATGTTAAACTGCTTCCATTAATGCAAAAATACTACAATAATATGAATGTGGCATAAAGCTGGCCTTAATTTGTGCCAAAATTTGCCTTAAAGGGTAGCCAAACTGCAGAGTCCTCCGAGTTCAGGTCAGATCAGTGCATATTGAGCAAACTCTACAATGTATGAATAATTTTTGATCATAGTTTATTCTCTACACCGTATAAACAATATAACAATATAAAGTGACTAAGTCCCTTTTATAAAAATGATTATACAAAATAAAATTAAATCTATAGATGAATATTTTGAGTCTTGATAACAGGAGCTATTTATTAGTTACTATATTTTATAGTACTTTAGAGAGGTTTTGTCACCTCTGTACTTGCAAACCAGAGGCTATCTGAATTTATAACCAGTTTATTGTATTTATTATTATTATTATTATTATTATTATTATTTTATTTACAAACTACAGATTTATATTTGCATGAAAGATAGAAATAACTTTAATAATCATATGTAATTCAAGGATATTTTATCATAATCACCATACAGTTAAATTGTATTATGTAATTTATTGACACAATAATGTAAGTTTAGCAAATCATTTACAAACATTGAAAGACATAGAGATATTAACCAGCCTAGCTAATTAATCCCTTGTAGACCTTTTCAAGGCAATGACCTGCCATAGAGCTCCCTCGGTGGTTACTTGTTATTGGTTTTCTCTTTGTGTCTATACTATGCAGATAACAAACAAATTAATTATAATTAGTTTCTTGAAATTTTGTAGAGTTTCCAAGAGGGAATTTCTTCAATGGGATTTGAGTTTGAGAAACTATTCATTGGTATGAACGAGCTCAAACATTGGTATTTTATGTTAACTTGGTTCTGTTTGGTCAGTTCAGAGGCCCTTTATTGGATTATGTTAGATCAATACATTTGTATGTAACAAACTGTATATTGTCCAAGAGCTGGAGAGCAATGCATTAGGCGTATCCTCTCCTAAACATTGCTAATCAGCAATGCATTAGGCGCAGGGCCGATCCTAGGGTCACGGGCGCCTGGGTGCAGGTTTTCCTTTGGCGCCCAAGGGTGGGCGTGGCTATATTATGAACTCCTCCCCTTTAGACATTTCTGTTCCAGACATGCCCATTTCAATATTGGGGAGAGAGAAAACTGTATTTTAATGTAAAGGACCAATGTTTATTTTAAATAAAGATATATATTTGGCCATAATACTGTGTAGTGGTTTTATTTATTTCTATGATGCTCAGCCAGCAACATGAGAGACTTTTTGCTGGCTAGCAAAATGAGTTTTAACTACCGTTCCCATGATTCCCAACCAGCCAAAGTCTCTCATTAGTCTGGCTGAGCATCATTGGAAAAGAAGTACACAAGGAGTGATAAATAATATTCCACCAAGTCAGTCACTCACTTGTCTCTCTCTCTCCCCATACCCTCATGTCTGTCTGTCTCTCCCCATACCCTCATGTCTGTCTGTCTCTCCCCGTACCCTCATGTCTATCTCTCCCCATACCCTTGTGTCTGTCTGTCTCTTCCCCATACCCTCATGTCTGTCTCTTTCTCCCCATTCCCTCATGTCTGTCTCTCTCTCCCCGTACCCTCATGTCTGTCTCTCTCTCCCTATTCCCTCATGTCTGTCTCTCTCTCCACTCATGCTCCACGTCTCTGTCTCTCTCTCCATTCATGCTCCATGTCGGTCTGTCTCTCTCCACTCATACCCCATGTCTGTCTCTCTCGCCACTCATACCCCATGTCTGTCTCTCTCTCGCCACTCATACCCCATGTCTGACTCTCTCTCTCCACTCATACCCCATGTCTGTCTCTCCCCTCATCCCTTATAACTTTTTCCATCTCTATCTTTCTGTTCTCCATGCTGGCCTCTTGTACACACAGTCATACATAAACACACACAGTCACACAAACACATTTACACACTTAGTCACCCTCACAGACATACATTTACACAAACACCCTTATACACACTGTCACACACATACATAAATACACACAGTCATACATAAATACACACAGTCACACAAACACAATTACACACTTAGTCACCCTCACAGACATACATTTACACAGACACCCTTATACACACATACATAAATACAGTCATACAAAAATACACACAGTCACACAAACACAGCCACCTTTACACACTTAGACATAGGATACACTTGCACACTTGACACTCATGTACACACACTTACACAGACAGTAACACACACATAGTTATACACATTGACACACTTATACACATTCACAGACACTTCCACACTTTCTTTCTTTTTTTATTTTATATTTTAACACCCCCCAAACCCTAACTGTTACCTCCTCCTTCTTGTTAATCCACATTGACACACACATACACACTTATACACATTCACACACACTTACACAGACAGTAACACACACAGTTATACACATTGACACACACATACACACTTATACACATACACAAACATTTACACAGACAGTAACACACACATAGTTATACACATTGACACACTTATACACATTCACAGACACTTCCACACTTTCTTTCTTTTTTTATTTTATATTTTAACACCCCCCAAACCCCTCCAACTGTTATTACCTCCTCCTTCTTGTTAGTCCAAGCACAGAGCAACGGGGGAAAGCTCCGCCCCCGTCACGTTCTGTGATTGGCTGCAGGGAGGAGGATGTTCTCTATGGTGTCTTGGCAGATACTCTAGAGAACGTCCTCCTCCCGGCAGCAGCCAATCACAGAACGCGACGGGGGCGGAGCTTGCACCCGTCGCGCTGTGCTTGCTTTAACAAGGAGGAGGACGGCAGGGAGAGAGCTCCCTGCTTCAGCGCCTCTCCTCCCGTGCGCCTGGGCGCGGTGCACCCCATGCACCCGCTCAGGATCGGCCCTGATTAGGCGTATCCTCACCTAAACATTGCTAATCAGCAAACTAAGATAACACAAATCCTCAATCTATACATTGAGTTAGCAGAATTGCATGGAAATCTATAGATTAAGAGAGTGTCTAATATGTGTTTGGTCATGACATGCTTTTGTTGCTAGATATTCAAATGAAATACTTTTCTGCGACCAGCAGACACCCCAGATACATTGTTCTCTTATTTTATTTCATTTATGGCAATACATATATATTACCTAGCCAATAGAGCAGTTAGGTGTTGCGCAAATCTGGGCTTGGCAATGCCATCTAGCATTGCTAATTTAGTTTTATCAAAACTAAATTAGCAATGCTAGAAGGCATTGTGTGAAAGTAGATCTACCTTACACCTAATCAATATGGGTATAATCTACTAAAGACAATATACTTTAATAAGCTGAAGTATTCATATTTTACATATTGCTGAAAGAGAAATCTTACCTCGTGTCCTTCTCTGCTCCAGAGTCCATTTCACCACCAGTGTCCATCTCACCTCCAGTGTCCATCTCACCTCCAGTGTCCATCTCACCTCCAGTGTCCATCTCACCTCCAATGTCCGTCTCACCTTTAGTGTCTATCTCACTTTCAAAGGCCTTCTCAGCTCCAGTACCCATCTCACCTCCAGTGTCCATCTCACCTCCAATGTCCGTCACAACTCCAATGTCCCTCTCATCTCTAGTGTCCGTCTCACCTTCAGTACCCGTCTTACCTCCAGTGTCCGTTGACTCACTCCCAGTGTCCATCATCTCAACTCCAGTGCCAGATTTACCATCAATGTTTGATTAACTTACAGGTGTCTTTCTTACCTACATAGTCTGTCTAAACTCCAGTGACTGTCTCACATCCAGTGTCTGTCTCACATTCAGTGTATTTTTCACCTCCTGTGTCTTCCTCACCTCCTGTGTCCATTTCACCTCCAGACCCTGTCTCACCTCCAGTGCCTGTTTCACCTTCAGAGTCTGTCTCACCTCCTGTGTCCATTTCACCTCCAGACCCTGTCTCACCTCCAGTGCCTGTTTCACCTTCAGAGTCTGTCTCACCTCCTGTGTCCATTTCACCTCCAGACCCTGTCTCACCTCCAGTGCCTGTTTCACCTTCAGAGTCTGTCTCACCTCCTGTGTCCATTTCACCTCCAGACCCTGTCTCACCTCCAGTGCCTGTTTCACCTTCAGAGTCTGTCTCACCTCTAGTGTCTATCATACCGTGAATGTCCATTTTTCCTCCAGGGTCTGTCTTGCCTCCAGGGTCTATTTCACCTGCTGTGTCTGTTTCACCCCCAGAGTCTGTCTCACCTCCAGTGTCTGTCTCACCTCCATTTACCCCTTGTCTTTTCTTACAACCTTATACCCATCCCATGCATGCTTAAAAACTCCTTCACTGTATTTAACTCTACAACATCAACTGGAAGGCTATTCCACACACCCATCAATCAACATTTCATTAGTCTCTAGCCTAATCTTATATCTGAATATCCTTATAACTATACCATGTATGTAGATAAACCACTTCACTGTATTAACTTCTACCACTTCTACTGGAAGACTATTCCATGCATCCACTAACATTTCGGTAAAGTAATATTTTTATTAGTCCCTGGCCTTAACTTATATATAGGTAAATATTACACCTATCCCATGCATACTTAAATATAGGTAAATATTACACCTATCCCATGCATACTTATAATCTGTCACTGTATTAACATATAACATTTCTACTGGAATACCTTTCCATAGATCCACTACCCTTTCAGTAAAATAATACTTTATTTAGTCTTTGTCATTATCTTAAATCTAGAATCTCCATATAGCTATCACATGCATGCTTCAATTCCTGCAATGTATTGAGTTACAAAGTGGAAACAAGTTACAAAGTGGGAATAAGAAGACACAAACTGAATTAACAAGTTACAAAGTGGGAATAAGAAGACACAAACTGAATTAACAAGTTACAAAGTGGGAATAAGAAGACACAAACTGAATTAACAAGTTACAAAGTGGGAATAAGAAGACACAAACTGAATTAACAAGTTACAAAGTGGGAATAAGAAGACACAAACTGAATTAACAAGTTACAAAGTGGGAATAAGAAGACACAGACTGAAATTAACAAGTTACAAAGTGGGAATAAGAAGACACAAACTGAATTAACAAGTTACAAAGTGGGAATAAGAAGACACAAACTGAATTAACAAGTTACAAAGTGGGAATAAGAAGACACAGACTGAAATTAACAAGTTACAAAGTGGGAATAAGAAGACACAAACTGAAATTAACAAGTTACAAAGTGGGAATAAGAAGACACAAACTGAATTAACAAGTTACAAAGTGGGAATAAGAAGACACTAACTGAATTAACAAGTTACAAAGTGGGAATAAGAAGACACAAACTGAATTAACAAGTTACAAAGTGGGAATAAGAAGACACTAACTGAATTAACAAGTTACAAAGTGGGAATAAGAAGACACTAACTGAATTAACAAGTTACAAAGTGGGGATAAGAAGACACAGACTGAAATTAACAAGTTACAAAGTTGTAATAAAATGTAAGAAAGTGATTATAAAAAGTAACAAACTTTGTTAAAAATTTACAAAATGGAAATAAAAAGTTACAAATTGGAAATACAAAGTTGAAAAGTGGGAATAAGAAGATACAAAGTGGAAATAAAAAGTTACAAAGTAGAGAAAAAGTTACAAAACCAAAGACATTATAGCAGAAATTGGTTTAAAAAAAACTTATTTACAAATATCTAAAGAATGTTGAGAAGGGCAAAAGGGATTTTTAATTTTGTAATAGTTAAGAGTTTCTTAGACAAGACATTGTGTCTAGATGACAGACCATAAATAACTATCCTGAACACTATATTTACTTGAGAAATTGTTCCCCAGGTTATACCCAAGGCACATGGTCCTCTTAGATTAACCCAAAGTGAACTATTGAGCTGGGTAAAGGGAAAATGGGATAATCTGACCAAGACCATAATATCACAGAGTGGAAGACAGCAACCGAGAACTATTCTAAAAAAAATACATTGTTTACATTTTAGGGAAAACCAGTTTAAACTTCTCCACTTCTGGTATCTTGGTACCCACAACCTTAAATAAAATATCACCCAACAAAACACGTTCTGCTGGTGATGTAAAGCCCTGCTTGTGATGTAAAGTGATGTAAAGCACTGCAGATTACATGCACACATGGTGGGATTGCAATAAAGTTAAACAATTCTGGGGAATAGTGCTTGAAAAACGTGAAAGTATAGAAAACGTTAAACTTGATAAGAAACCAGCGATAGCACTCCTACACATGAAATGGCCTAAAATGTAAAAAAAAAAAAAAAAAGACGCACTTCTGGACACACATAGTTTTGCAGCGCAAAGTTGATTATAACTAGGAACTGGAAATGGAATGTGGCTTAGGATGGATAAATGATAGATCAGACAGTAATAAGGAGATTTTAGAAATGTGTCTACAAAAGCTAACCTAAAGGGCAAGAGTAAACAAAACAATAAAAAGGTAAAATTGTAAGTCTCACAAGGAGTTGAGATGAACGGCCAGCATAGTCTTCTTCACATATGTTTGTGTTATGTATGTTTTCAGTGTAATTCAAGACAATAAGTATATACAAAACTATGTATAGGAGATAAGAATTTGATTACATCAAATTCCAAGGTATAAATGTTTATATACTGAATATATAATGTGAAATATATATATATATATATATATATATATATATATATATATATATATATTTATTATAAAATGAAAAAATAAAACAAAAAAAAATAAAAAGTAGGAATAAGAAGACACAAAGTGGAAATAAAAAGTTACAAAGTGGAATAAAAAATACAAAGTGGGAATAAAAAAATACAAATTGGAAATAAAAAGTTACAAACGGGGAATAAAAAGTTAAAAAGTGGAGATAAGAAGATACAAAGCGGGAAATAAAAAGTTACAAAGTGGAGAAAAAGATTCAATACAGAAATAAAGTTACTACAATTCTTTGCTAGCCCCAATCTGACATTATCTGCATTTAATAAAAATAAATAAAAATTTACAAAGTGTGAATAAAAAGTAACAAATTAGAAATAAAAAATTACAAAGTGGAAAGTGGAAAAATGTGACAACGTAGAAATAAAAAGTTACAAAGTCGAAATAACAAATCACAAAATAGAAATAAAAAAAAAATGGGAATAAAAAGTTGCAAACTGGAAGTAAAGAGATAAATACATTTTTTTACAGGGTTGGAATACAAAGTGGAGATACATGTTGCAGAGTGGGGACAAACGTATTAAGAAAGGATAAAATGTGGTTGGTTCTGGCAGGATGGCGTAGACGCTGAAGGGAGGGGCGTCAGGGGTCGAGAGTGGTGATTGGAAACCTATGCCATGTGTAGAAGGAACGCAAAGATGCTGAATGGCCCCGACTAAGTTCCAGGGTTCATGGAACAGAGAAACCGTTTCTTCCCCTTAAAGAATAGTGATGGCAGCAGTATAAAGAGGAATCATCATTCGGAAAAAAAATGGAGCCTGACCAGAGGCAGCAGACAAGCGCTGACGGAGCCTGACCAGGGGTAGCAGACCTGTAATAACGGAGCCTGATCAAAGGTAGTAGAGCAGCCAGTGGGAGTAAATACAACCAGGGAAAAATCATTACGGACTCCAACAGCAAAAATGTATATACATATTGCCCCATAAAAGACTGAATCTCGGTGTATATAGAGCTGAGGGAGGAAGGGGGTAGGGAAGAAATGGAACAGACCTATTGGAGTATACCTCCATGAGAACATTTTTCATGGGAGATGATAAAAACTGTCTAAAGGTTTCCTGCAGGACATTCCCTTGACAGGATGGACATTTAGTTATAAATGCACAGGTGGCTGGGGGGTATGAATTTATCTATCAGAGGTGCAGCCTCCGCTGATATACTCATATTTTCACTGCTGCAAATCCGAACCTTGAAGAGAGAAGTCAATATATATGTTAAAACTGATTCACAATTAGATGAATAAAAACTTGCTATTAAAATGGATTCAAGAGAAACATTAGCCTTGAGTGTTTTGTAATAAGTTCAATTACAATTCTGAACAGTCTGGGGTCTCTAATTAAGGAAAAATTGCAGTCAGAGAATGAATATGCTAAATGGTGCCTGCTGATATATATATATATACAGATTACTACACATTTGAGTTTTATAGAGAGAAGTTAATTGTTATGTTGAACCTGATTTATAAACAGAGGAGCTAAATTTGATGGTGGATTGGATCTAATGGAATCAGATGAGCTTGGCTGGGTCTTTCTCTATTGCTAATAACTAGAGTTGAGCGAACACCTGGATGTTCGGGTTCAGCTGGTTCGGCCGAACTTTGGAAAAAAGGCTTGAACTTGACCCCGAACCCGAACCCCATTGAAGTCAATGGGGACACAAACTTTTGGCCACTAAAATGCCTCTAGAAAAGTCCTGGAAAGGGCTAGAGGGCTGCAAAAGGAATTAAAATGTGGGTAAGAGGACAAGCGCCCTGCAAACAAATATTGATAGGGAAATAACGTAAAAAAACATAAAAATACATACAAATTACAAATACAGCTGAGCCATAAAATAGCACTAGATGGAATCTTTGATTTTAGCTTTGGAAGAAAATAAATCTAAATCTAAAGCATGGCTGCCAGGAGGATCAACAGAATTATCCATTTGAGAGAGGGTTGGAGTGCAGGGTATTCTCTTTCAGTTTATACTAAGTGACCCATAGGTTGAGGAGGCGGTGACCGTGGCGGTGTAGGTGGAAGCGGCGCTGGAGGAGAAGGAGGAGGAGGAGGAGGTAGCCAGAATTTTTCTAAGTGTGCTGTAAGCACAGTATTTGACAGTTCTATTTGACTCTCAGATATGAAGTGCACCGCAAGACGCAAATGTACTATTTAGCACCCACAACTATTAGAATTTTTCAAAGTGTGCTGTAAGCACAGTATTTGACTCTCAGATGTAATACATGTAATGCTATTGCTATTCTATAAACCTAAATAGAGTCCCCATTCATAAGAATAGGTCAATTGGCCTATTTGTATTAATGGGGACTCTATTTCGGTTTATAGAGTAGCAATAGCATTACATGTATTCCATAAACTGAAAATCTATAAACCAAATGTCTTTCGGTTTATAGACTTTCGGTTTATGGAATACATGTAATGCTATTGCTATTCTATAAGCCGAAAGTCTATAAACCGAATGACTTTCGGTTTATAGACTTTCGGTTTATAGCCGAACTCCAACCCGAACAGACAGTGAAATGTTCGGGTCCGGGGTCCAAAAACTGTAATGTTCGTTATGAACCCGAACAGTGCCGTTCGGGTTCGCTCGACACTACTAATAACCTTTAAAACTAACCTGTGTGTCTCTAAATAAAATAAGTTTTAAGGCTGACATTGACCCTGATAAATGATCCTTTCAGGAAAGTACTGTCTAAAAGAGAGGTGATTGAAGGTGGAACTGATAATTACCCCCGAAAATTTGAGTCAGCACCTGCTGGGAGTGTGACTCTGGCTTGTTAAAACTGAGATCATTGATTATTTATGTATAGTGTTGAGCGAACCCGAACCGCACTGTTCGGGTTCGTACTGAACATTATAGTTTTTGGACCCGGACCCGGACATTCCACTGTATGTTCGTGTTGGAGTTTGGGGTTCGGCGATATTATGGCACATTTTGAATGAAGGCAAGCCAATCAACAAGTGTTTGACTCGTTTGCCCTTAGAAGCCATCACAGCCATGCCTACTAATGGCAATTGTAATAGTTTTGGGTGGTAAATAGTACATTTGCGTCTTGCAGTGCACTTCATATCTAAGAGTCAAATAGAACCATCAAATACTGTGCTTACAGCGCACTTTGAAAAATTCTAATAGTTTTGGGTGGTAAATAGTACATTTGCGTCTTGCGGTGCACTTCATATCTAAGAGTCAAATAGAACCATCAAATACTGTGCTTAGAGCGCACTTTGAAAAATTCTAATTGTTTTGGGTGGTAAATAGTACATTTGCGTCTTGTGGTGCACTTCATATCTGAGAGTCAAATAGAACAGTCCAATATTGTGCTTACAGCGCACTTTGAAAAATTCTAATTGTTTTGGGTGCTAAATAGTACATTTGCGTCTTGCTGTGCACTTCATATCTGAGAGTCAAATAGAACAGTGAAACACTGTGATTACAGTGCACTTTGAAAAATTCTAATTGTTTTGGGTGGTAAATAGTACATTTGCGTCTTGCTGTGCACTTCATATCTGAGAGTAAAATAGAACAGTCCAATACTGTGCTTACAGTGCACTTTGAAAAATTCTAATTGTTTTGGGTGCTAAATAGTACATTTACGTCTTGCGGTGCATTTCTTGCAGTCCAATAAACAAAAAAACAAAAAAAACAAAAAAAAAAAAAATACAAATAAAAATTGTTGACTATTGGCGGTTACATTGTCGCCTGACATAAACCATCTGTTACTTTGGTGGGTGACCGCAAAGAATGAGGAGAGCTTCAAAAAAGGGACGTTGCCCTGGTCGTGGAGCTGCTGGTGTTGGTGGAGCTCCTGTTGCAAGAAGGGGATGTGGTCGATCTGTGCCAGCTACAAGCACAAGTGAAACACCTTCCTCAGGTGCTAGTATGCGCAGGGCCGATCCTAGGGTCACGGGCGCCTGGGTGCAGGTTTTCCTTTGGCGCCCAAGGGTGGGCGTGGCTATATTATAAACTCCTCCCCTTTAGACATTTCTGTTCCAGTCATGCCCATTTCAATATTGGGGAGAGGGGGAGGGAGAAAACTTTATTTTAATGTAAAGGACCAACGTTTATTTTAAATAAAGATATATATTTTGCCATAATACTGTGTAGTGGTTTTATTTATTTCTATGATGCTCAGCCAGCAACATGGGAGACTTTTTGCTGGCTAGCAGAATGAGTTTTAAATACTGTTCCCATGATGCCAACCAGCCAAAGTCTCTCATTAGTCTGGCTGAGCATCATTGGAAAAGAAGTACACAAGGAGTGATAAATAATATTCCACCAAGTCACTCACGTGTCTCTCTCTCTCCCCCCATACCCTCATGTCTGTCTGTCTCTCCCCGTACCCTCATGTCTGTCTGTCTCTCCCTGTACCCTCATGTCTGTCTCTCTCTCCCCGTACCCTAATGTCTGTCTCTCTCTCCCCGTACCCTCATGTCTGTCTCTCTCTCCCCATTCCCTCATGTCTGTCTCTCTCTCCACTCATGCTCCATGTCTCTCTCTCTCTCCATTCATGCTCCATATCTGTCTCTCTCTCTCCACTCATACTCCATGTCTGTCTGTCTCCCACTCTGCACTCATTCCCCATGTCTGTCTCTCACTCTGCACTCATTCCACATGTCTGTCTCTCACTCTGCACTCATTCCACATGTCTGTCTCTCACTCTGCACTCATTCCCCATGTCTGTCTCTCACTCTCCACTCATTGCCCATGTCTGTCTCTCTCTCCACTCATACCCCATGTTTGTCTCTCTCCACTCATACCCCATGTCTGTCTGTCACACCCCATTTCTTTCTCCTATACCTCCTACCTACCATGTATTTGTCTCTTCCCATGTCCCTTTCCATGCCCACTACTGGCCTCATCTCAGAACTCAATTAGCACTGCCTTGATCTCCCCGCACATAGTGATGACTGAAGTCATCACTGTGCACGGAAAGAGCAGAAAGCGCTGACTGAGGTCTAAGGGGAAACATGGCGCCGATCTGCAGAGCTGGCTCTGAGAGGCAGCAAAGCAGCACATGGGCAGCCCATTTGCAAAGGTGTACTTAGGGTACACTTTGCCATTAACATAAGCAACAGCCAGTTTGCCTATTAAAAATGCTACAGTTTGCCCAATAAAAATGCCAGTTTGTCCATTAAAATACACCAGTTTCCCAAGTAATATACCAATTATTTAGCCCATTAATATGCTACAGCCAGTTTGTCCATTAATATACAATAGCCAATTTGCCCACTGTTATGTCACAGACAGTTTTCCCATTTATATACCAATGTTAGTTTGCCAATTAATAGGCTACAGCCAATATGCCACAGTTAGTTTACCCAATAAAAGCATATCCTCTCCTGCCTTCCCCAGTACTCACCTTGCTGCTGCTCTCGCGTCCCCCGGCCGTCTCCTCCGTACACGCTGAGTGCAGGAGGCGGGAAATAGACGCCAGCTGGTAGGGGGCTGGTGCCCTCCATGTGATAAATTGATTAGCGCAGTGAGGGCTCCGGGCAAGAACACACTTACACACAGCCACACATAAATACACACAGTCATACATAAATACACACGGTCATACATAAATACACACAGTCACACATAAATACACACAGTCACACAAACACAGTTACACACTTAGTCACCCTCACAGACATACATTTACACAGAAACCCTTATACACACTGTCACACATACATAAATACACACAGTCATACATAAATACACACAGTCACACATAAATACAGACTGTCACACATAAATACACAGTCACATATAAATACACACAGTCATACATAAATACACACAGTCACACAAACACAGTTATACACTTAGTCACCCTCACAGACATACATTTACACAGACACCCTTATACACACTGTCACACATACATAAATACACACACAGCCACCTTTACACACTTAGGCACAGGATAAACTTGCACAGACACTCATGTACCCACACTTACACAGACAGTAATACACACATAGTTATACACATTGACACACACATACACACTTATACACATTCACACACACTTACACAGACAGTAACACACACAGTTATACACATTGACACACACATACAGACTTATACACGTACACACACACGTACACAAACAGTAACACACACATAGTTATGCACATTGACACACACACATACACAGACAGTAACACACACATAGTTATACATATTGATACACACATACACAGACAGTAACACACACATAGTTATACACATTGACACACACATACACACTTATACACATACACACACACTTACACAGACAGTAATACACGCTTAGTTATACACATTGACACACACATACACACTTATGCACATACACGCACACACACTTACACAGACAGTAACACACACATAGTTATACATATTGACACACACATACACAGACAGTAACACACACATAGTTATACACCTTGACACACACATACACACTTATACACATACACACACACTTACACAGACAGTAATACACGCTTAGTTATACACATTGACACACACATACACATACACACACAGTAACACACACATAGTTATACACATTGACACACACATACAGACTTATACACAAACACTTACACAGACAGTAACACACACATAGTTATACAAATTGACACACACATACAGACTTATACATATACACACACTTACACAGACAGTAACACACACATAGTTATACACATTGACAAACACATACAGACTTATACACAAACACTTACACAGACAGTAACACACACAGTTATACACCTGGACACACACATACACACTTATACACATTCACACACACTTACACAGACAGTAACACACACATAGTTATACACCTTGACACACACACATTCACAGACACTTCCACACTTTCTTTTCTTTTTTTTATTTTATATTTTAACACCCCCCAAACCCTAACTGTTACCTCCTCCTTCTTGTTAATCCAAGCACAGAGCAACGGGGGAAAGCTCCGCCCCCGTCGCGTTCTGTGATTGGCTGCAGGTAGGAGGATGTTCTCTATGGTGTCTTGGCAGCTACTCTAGAGAACGTCCTCCTCCCGGCAGCAGCCAATCACAGAACGCGACGGGGGCGGAGATTGCCCCCGTCTCGCTGTGCTTGCTTTAACAAGGAGGAGGACGGCAGGGAGAGAGCTCCCTGCTTTCTGCGTCTCTCCTCTCGTGCGCCTGGGCGCGGTGCACCCCGTGCACCCGCCCAGGATCGGCCCTGAGTATGCGACAGAACCTTCAGCGTTATTTGGTAGGCCCGAATGCCGCTCTTAGAATGGTGAGGCCAAAACAAGTACAGGCCATAGTAGATTGGGTGGCTGACAGTGCCTCCAGTTCCTTCCCATTTTCTCCCACCCGGTCCCCTGCTGAAAGCTCAGAGTTGACACCTGCAGCCCTTGGCCATCTGTTTTTCACCTCACCCCCTTGCAAATCAGCCAAGCAGTCTGAGCCACAAGTCATGCAGCAGTCTCTTTAGCTCTTTGATGACTCTGCTTGCGGGGTCATCAAACCTAGCCTTGCCCCAGAAGTGATAAAGATTGAGTGCATTGATGCACAACCACTTATGTGTCAGGATGTGGACATGCGAGGACCACCGCAACACGTCTCTGATGATGACGACACACAGGTGCCAACTGCTGTGGCTTTCAGCAATGTGCAGATCGGCAAGGAGGGCAGGGTTGATGATTGGGGGGAAGATGATGTGGAGGATGATGAAGTCCTAGACCCCACATGGAATCAAGGTCATGCGAGTGATGTGTCCAGTTTGGAGGAAGAGGCGGTGGTCGCAAACAGGTACCAGCGGAGCATAAGAGGGATCAGAGTGCAAAACCGTAACGGCCGTCCCCTTGACAGTACGCCTGCTACTGCCCACTACACCCAGGGGCCGAGCACACCAAAGCCAGCTCCAAGGAGTTACCTGGCATGGCAGTTCTTTAGATAATGGGCTGACGTCAAGACACGAGTGATTTGCAAGCTGTGCAATCAGAACCTGAAGTGAGGCATAAATGTGCTATAACTGAGCACAACCTGCATGACCAGGCATCTACATGCAAAGCACGAGCTGCAGTGGAGTAAGCATCTCAAAACCCAAGAAAGGTCTCAGGCTCCTCCTGCTTCCTCTTCTGCTGCTGTCTTGGCCTCTTCCTCCAGCTCTGGAGTCACAGAGGCACCTGCCACTGAGCAAATAGAGGAAGTGGCAGCAATGCCACAACGTCCGCCACCATCCCCAAGCATCTACACACTGTCCCATAGAAGCGTTCAGCTGTCACTCTCCCAAACACTGGAGAGAAAGAGGAAGTATGGCCCTAACCACCCGCAAAACACTGGCCCTGAATGCAAGCATTTCCAAATTCCTGGCATTTAAAATGCTGTCAATCCGTCTGTTGGAGACAGACAGTTTTAAAAACCTGATGGCGGTGGCTGTCCCACAGTACGTGGATCCCAGCTGCCACTACTTTTCCAGGCGAGCCATCCATTCCCTGCACAAGCAATTGGAGGACAAAATCAGTTGTGCACTGCGCAATGCCATCAGTGGCAAGGTAAACATAACCACAGATACGTGGACCAGTAAGCACGGGAAGGAACGCTATATCTCCCTAACTGCACACTGGGTAAATGTAGTGTCGGCTGGGCCTGAGGCAGATAGCAGTTTGGCGCATGTCTTTCCGCCACCGAGGATTGCAGGGCATTTCTCTTTGCCTTCTGTGGCCTCCTCCTCCTACTCAGCTTCTTCCTTCTCCTCTACCACCTCCTCCACCTCCTCATCCGGTCAGCTTAACACCTTCACCACCAACTTCAGCACACCCAGGGGGAAACGACAGCAGGCTCTTTTAAAACTCATATGTTTTGGGGGAAAACCCCACAGCGCGCAGGAGCTGTGGACGGGCATGGAACAACAGATCAATGAGTGGTTGTTTCCACTGAGCCTCAAGCCCGGCCTGGTGGTGTGCGATAATGGGCAAAATCTCGTAGCAGATCTGGGCCAGCCGGTTTGACTCACATCCCTTGCCTGGCGCATGTGCTGAATTTGGTGGTGCAGAAATTCCTGAAAAACTACCCAGATATATCAGAGCTGCTGCAGAAAGTGCAGGCCATCTGTGCGTACTTTAGGCATTCTCACACTGCTGCTGCTCGCCTGTCTGCGCTGGGGCGTAACTTAGGCCTTCCCGCTCACTGCCTCATATGCGATGTGCCCACAAGGTGGAGCTCCACCTTGCACATGCTGGAGAGATTGTGCGAGCAGCAGCAGGCAATAGTGGAGCATCAGCTGCAGCACTCACGGGTCAGACATTCTGCGGAACAGCACCACTTCACCACCAATGAGTGGGCCTCCATGCGAGACCTGTGTGCCATTTTGCACTGCTTCGAGTACTCCACCAACATGGCCAGTGGCAATGACACCGTTCTCAGCCTTACTATCCCTCTTGTATGTCTCCTTGAATAAAAGCTTAGGGCGATGATGGAAGAGGATGTGGCACAGGAGGAAAAGGAAGAGGAAGAAAAGGGGTCATTTCCACGGTTATCATGCCAGTCATTCACAAGTGGCTTGGAGGGTGGGTTCCTGCACCAGCATAGGCCAGGTACACAACTGTCAAGCCAGGGCACAGTTTTAGAGGAGAATGAGGATGATGATGATGAGGAGGAATCGTGTTCACAGCAGGGTGATACCCAACGCAGCTCGTGGGCATCACTGGAGCGTGGCTGGGGGGATACGGAGGACACAGATGATACACCTCCCACAGAGAACAGCTTGTCCTTGCCTCTGGGCAGGTTGTCACACATGAGCGACTACATGCTGCAGTGCCTGTGAAACGACTGGCGTGTTGCCCACATTCTAACTTGTGCTGATTACTGGGTGGCCACCCTGCTGGATCCCCGTTACAAGGACAACGTGCCGTCCTTAATTCCATCACTGGAGCGCGATCGTTAGATGTGCGACTACAAGCACCGGTGGCTCAATGGAAGCACAAGGCGAAGGCAGAGGAAGAGGTCACTAACGCAGCTCAGAAGGCAGGGTTAGCATGGCCGAAATGTGGAAAAGCTTTTTTAGCATGCCACAACAAGTAGCACCACCAGCCAGTGTATTGTCTGAACGTGTGTTTAGCACGGCAGGGGGCGTTGTCACAGACAATCTTAGCCGCCTGTCCACAGCCAACGTGGACAAGCTCACGTTTATTAAGATTAACCACGGATGGATTCCACCAGACTTCTTTGTACCTTGTGCAGAATAGACATTTATACCGCCCTCACCCATTCATTGTTATACTCAAGTGCACTTATTCTTTGTTTTCTGTTGTTATATGTCACAATATTTTGGGGGCTACCCCAATTTAAAAAAACAAAAATAAAAAAATAAAAAACAGTGTTGGCTACCTCCAGTGCCGCTTCCACCTACACCGCCACGGTCACCGCCTCCTCAACCTATGGGTCACTTAGTATAAACTGAAAGAGAATACCCTGCACTCCAACCCTCTCTCAAATGGATAATTCTGTTGATCCTCCTGGCAGCCATGTTTTAGATTTAGATTTATGTTCTTCCAAAACTAAAATCAAAGATTCCATGTAGTGCTGTATTTTTAATTTGTATGTATTGTATGTTATTTAGGCACTTGTTCTACTCTTACTCACATTTTACTTCCTTTTGCAGCCCTTTTGACTTTTTTAGAGGCATTTTAGTGGCCAAAAGTTTGTGTCCCCATTGACTTCAATGGGGTTCATGTTCGGGGTCAAGTTCGGGGTCAAGTTCAAGCACGGACCCAGACATTTTTTCGAAGTTCGGCCTAACCCGCCGAACCCAAACATCCAGGTGTCCGCTCAACTCTACCCATATATGGAATGTGCATCACTACTAACGCAAAAAAAGGGGGGTGGCTATATTAATAGCGGAAACATTTAAATATGAGTAAAGTAATAAAGTTATAGCTCCTGAAGGTAGCTATGTAATGATAATTTGTAAATTGAATGATAAAAAATATACTTTTTTTGAATGTTTATGCCCCTAATAAGGGTCATGTGGGCTTCCTGAATGGGCTCATGCAGAAGCTGCATGACCTCATTCAGGGATCCTTCTTTATGGCCGGTGATTTTAAGACCCAGAATGGGATAAGAAGGTAGTGAGTGGGGTGAAGATAGCTAAATCAATCTATGGTCTGGCAGGTGATTTTAAGAAATTTTTGGGCAAACACAAACTATATGATCTTTGGAGAACCCTCCATCCGGAGGAGATAGATTACACATTTTACACAACGGCACAGCGGCACAAGACAGGGGTATCCCCTGGCCCCAATTCTGTATATTATTTCTCTGGAATCTTTGGATAAAATAATCAGACAGAATAAAGAGATAACAGGGATGAAGGTAGGGACAGTTGAATATAAATTATCTATGTATGCGAATGACGTTCTAATGACCCTGGAGAACCCTGAATACTCTAATCCCAGAGCTATTGAAAGAGATTAATCAATACGGTGAATTGTCAAACTGTAAGCTTAACATAGAAAAGTCACAAGCAATGGGGGTAGCAATACCAGAAATATTACAGTCAAAGCTTAAGAGATTGTATTCATTTAAATGGACAAAAAACGGGATCGAGTATCTGGGAATCCTTATTCCACCAGATGGTAAAAACATACTGGAAATACATTTTAATAGATTCTTTAGAGAAATGGAAATACATCTTAATAAATGGAAATCGCTATCAATATCCTGGATTGGTCGAATCAATACCATCCGTGTGTATGTCATACCTAAATGGATTTATAGGAAGCTTAAAGTTAGATCAGTTCCGGATTATACAAAGAAAATTATTGGATTTTATATGGCTAGGTAAAAAAGCTAGAATGAACAAAAATATATTGTATTTAGACATTGATAAAGGTGGATTGGGTATGCCTGTCTTGAAAGAACTATGGGAAGCTAGAATGCTAATGTATGTGAATCGAATTCAATTTATGGTTAATTTATGGTTAAACTAAGAAAAAAAATCAAGTTTCTCCATAGGAGGTTAGGTGATAACCTTAATAGAATTTTGGTATGACCTAAAAAATAGACTAGGTTTAGAAGATAAAGTGACTTTGTATGCCCCAATAGAAGCTTTAGAACAGAGTATGATCGACATAAAAATCGCCGATTGGAGGCAAGTGGGGATCAAAAGAATAGCGGATCTATATGCAGGGAAAGAACTGGGAGATTTTAATGCTTTAAAATCCAAATATGGTTTATCCAGTGGTGAATTATTTAGATTTCTTAGAATAAAACATTTCTCACAGGAGGGAATATATATATAGGAGGGGGGAAAGAGATTCTAGATAAAGCGCTAAAACTGTTCAATAATGAGCCAAAGAAACAGTCCCTGAAAATATGTTTAGGATTGATAAGACAAATAAACAGATATTCGGTACCTTCTGCTTGGGCCACATGGGAAAGAGAACTAAATATGAATATAATTGGGTTAGAGTAAGAGAAGAAGTGGCAGAGGGGATGGTATTCGATAAGGAATCATGCCCACTGTTTAAATCTTCAGGAAGTATTTTTCAAGGTATGTAACAAGTGGTACATGACCCCCAGTAGGTTAAAATAAAATCAATCCAAAAATAGAAGATCAATGTTGGCAATGTAAGAATAGTAAAGGGACCATGCTGCATATTTTCTGGGATTATTGTGAGGTGGAGGAATGCTGGAAAGAGGCTATCTCACAAGTTACAGGTAGGAACTGCCCAGGGTACCCTGCAGATGGCGCTCTTTCATCAAGAGATGGAGGGGATCAAAAAAAAAGATATGCCACTGGTTACACATATTCTATTGGCAACTAAGCTGGTGATAGCCAAAAAATGGAAACAAAACAGTAAAATACAATGGGCCCACGTAAGGAAACAATTTGATTCCCAACAGATAATCGAAAAGGGATACTATACATTTAGAACTAATCTAGACAGGTTTAAAGATATTTGGGGAAAATGTAAAGTGGAATAATATATTAAGTAAATATGGAAATATTTAAGAGTTAAGTCCCTCCCCTCCCCCTTGGAGCCTCTCCAAATCTGTAGTGAAACCTTGGTTTTTACTGAATTGGATTAAAACAATGTATTTTCATAGTGAATGGATACTTTGGCTCCCACAGTACTTGTGCCTCTAATGTTTACTGTGTGTATGTTTATTAGGGTAATTGTTGTTATATGTTGTTGGATTTGTATATGTCTTTAAGATGTATTATTTGAGTGAATAATGTTTTTATGCAAATATTTATATAACTGTAAAATTATCTATAAAGGCTGTTTTTGATATTTTCATAATAACCCAAAAAAAAAAAGGTTAAAATGTTACAAAGTGGGAATAAAAAATTACAATGTGGAAATAAAAAGTTTCAAAAATGAAATAAAAAGCTACAGAGTGGGAATAAAAAGTTACAAAAATGAAATAAAAAGTTTAAAAAGGACTGAAAAGTTACAAGGTAGTAATAAAAAGATACAAAGTAAAAATAAAAAAAAAATACATACTGGTAATAGAAAGTTACAAATTAGGAATAAAAAGTTACAGAGTGGGAATAAAAATCTTATAAAATTCAAAAAGGGATTGAAAATTTACAAACTGAGAATAAAAAGTTGGAAAGTTGGAAAAAAGTTACAAACTGGAACAAAACATTAAGAAGTGAAAAAAATGTATAAAATGAAAATAAAAATTGATAAAGTAAAAATAAAAAGTTACAAAGTAGAAAAAAAATTCTACAAAGTGTCTATCACATGCATGCTTAAACTCCTTCACTCTATTATCTTAAACAAATTCTACTGAAAAGCTATTCCATGCATCCACTATCCTCTCAGTAAAGTAATATATCATTAGACCCTGGATTTCTCTTAAACCTTAACAGTTATATGCCTATTCCATGCATGCAGACACTCCTTTACTTTATTAATCTATGCTACTTTCACTAGTAGACTATTTCATGCATTAAATATCCTCTCAGTAAAGTAATACTTTCATCAGTCTTTGGCCTTATCTTATATCTAGGATAGCCGTATTCCTATACCATTCATGCTTCAACCCCTTTTTTGTATTAACCTCTACCATTTCTGCTGGAAGAGCAGAAAAATTACACTAGCAATAATAATAATAATAATAACACCAATAAAAACAAAAAAATAATAATAACAATAGTTATAATAATGACAATAATATTAATAATAATAATAATAATAATAGCACTGGTGGTGATGTATAAATATGTTTTCTTGATAAAAATTACATTTCATCAAAAGGAATTTTTGTCCCTATTTATAAATATATTCTTGAAGAATTTTGGTGCAGGATATGTATAAAAGAAAGTTCCATAATTCCACATACACATGATCACATTTTTGGACTACAATTCTCTGCTAGTCCCAACCAAGCATTATCTGCAATGAATACAACGTGGGAATACAATGTTACAAAGTGGGAATAAAAAGTTTCAATGCAGGAATAAAAAAAATAATAAAATAGAAATAAAAAGTTACAAAGTGGGAATAAAAAAGTATAAAGTGGAAATAAAAAGTTATAAAGTAAGAAAAAAAACATTCCAAAAAGGGAATAAAAAGTTACAAAGTGGAAATAAAAATGTATCAAGTAAAAAAGAAAAGTTATAGAGTAAGAATAAAAAGTTACAACGAGGGAATTAAAAGTTTCAAAGTGGAAATGAAAATTTAGAAAGTGTGAATAAAAATTTACAATGTGGAAATAAAAGTATCAAATTCAATATAAATAGTTACAAACTGGAAATAAAAAGCTATAAAATGGAAAAAATATGATACAAAGTGTAAAATAAAATTTACAAAGTGGGAGAAAAAAAGTTTCAAAGTAGAATCAAGTTTCAGAGTTAAAATAAAAAGTTACAAAGTGGAAATAAAAAGTTACCAAGAGGAAAAACAAGTTGCAAAGAGGAAAAAAAGTTACAAAGGGGAAATAAAAAGGTACCAAGAGGAAATAAAAGTTACAAAAAGGAAGAAAAAGTTACAAGGTGGAAACAAAGTTACAAAGTGGAAATAAAAATCTACAAAATGGAAAACAAACAGAGTAAAAAGTTACAACATAAAAACAAGTTTCAGAATGGAAATAAAAAGTTACAAAGTATAATTAAAATATTACAAAGTGGGAATAAAAACTTACAAAGTGTAAATAGAAAGTTGCAGATTGGGAATAAAAAGTTCAAAGTGGGTTTTAAAAGTTACAAATTATAAATAAAAAGTAACAAAGCTGAAATAACAAGCTACAGAGTGAGAATAAAAATGTCCAAATAGGAAATAAAAAGTTATAATGTAAGAATAAAAAGTCTAATGAGGGAATAAAAAGTTACAAAGTGGAAATTCAAAGTAACAAAGTGAGAATAAAAATTTATAATATGGAAATAAAAGTAACAAAGTCGATGTACAAAGTTACAACTGGAAATAAAAATCTGTAAAATGGAAAATATATGATACAAAGTGGAAAATAAAATGTACAAAGTGGGAGAAAAAAGTTACAAAGTAGAATCAAGTTTCAGAGTTGAAATAAAAAGATACAAAGTGGAAATAAAAAGTTACCAAGAGGAAAAAAAAGTGGCATGTTTAGTCATTTTATCTGACCATTTTTATTTAATAATAAATAATAATCTGCTCATTATATTTGCTCATTTTAAAAGAACTTGCTCATTTTATTTGCCAATTTTAATTTTATCTGCTCATTTTAAATTTATTTGGTCATTTTATTTGCCCATTTTAATTTTATCTGCCTATTGTATTATTATTTAGTCATTTTATTTGCCAACTTTAAATGCACTTGTTCATTTTACTTACCCTTTTTAATTTTATCTGCTCATTTTAAAATAGTTTGGTAATTTTATTTGCCAATTTTAATTTTATCTGCCCATTTTAATATTATCTAGTCATTTTATCTGCCCATTTGAATGTACTTACTCATTGTATTTGACTATTTTAATTTTATCTGCTCATTTTAAATGTTTTTTAACATTTTATTTGTCCATTTTAAAAGTAGTTGCTCATTTTATTTGCCCATTTAATTTTCTATGCTCATTTTAAATATTTTGGTAATTTTATTTACCCATTTTAATTTTATTTGCTCATTTTAAATCTATATAGTCGTTTTATTTGCCCTTTTATGTACTTGCTCATTGTATTTGACCATTTTAATTTGATCTGCTCATTTTAAATGTATTTGGTAATTTTATCTGCTCATTTTAAATGTTTTTGATCATTTTATTTGCACATTTTAATTTTATTTACTCATTTTAAATGGGTTTTGTCATTTTATTTTCCCTTTTTAAATGTACTTGCTCATTGTATTTGCTCATTGTAAATGTACTTTTCTATGCCATTTAATATAACCTGCTCATTTTAAATGTATCTATTCATTTTATTTGCCCTTTTTAAATGTACTTGCTCATTTCATCTGCCCATTTTAATTTTAAATGCACATTTGAAATGTGTTTGGTCATTTTATATGCCTATTTTAATTTTATCTGACCATTTTATAATTATCTAGTCATTTTATATGCCCATTTTAAATGTAGCTGCTCTTTTTATTTACCCATTTAATTTCATCTGCTTTTTTTAAATGTGTTTGGTCATTTTATATTTCCATTTTTATTTATTTAGTAATTTTATTTGTCCATTTTATCTGCCCATTTTAATATTATCTAGTCATTTTATGTGCCCATTTTAAATGTACTTGATCATTGTATTTTCCCATCTTAATTTTATCTTCTCATTTTAAATGTTTTTGATCATTTTATTTGCACATTTCATTTTATTTGCTCGTTTTTAATGTATCTTGTAATTTTATTTGTTACAAAAGTATTTATAAAAATGTTAAAAGTGGAATTAAAAATCTAGAGATCATAATTGATGTAAAATATGGGAAAAAAAGTTACAAATTGTAAACAATAAGTTACAAAGTGGGTATACAAAG
Source organism: Pelodytes ibericus (assembly GCA_036172795.1). Taxonomy (NCBI): domain Eukaryota; kingdom Metazoa; phylum Chordata; class Amphibia; order Anura; family Pelodytidae; genus Pelodytes; species Pelodytes ibericus. Next base: position 221,870,856 of record CM069858.1, on the reverse strand, counting down.
TTACAAAGTGGAAGTAAAAAGTTACAAAGTGGGAAAAAAAAGTTCAGATGTTGTAATAAAAAGTCACAAATTGGAAAAAAATTACAAAGTAGGAAATATACAGTAACAAAGTGGAAATAAAAAGTTTCAAAGTGGAAAGCAATTTGTACAAAGAGGGAGTTAAAAGTTACAAAGTAGAAACAAGTTACAAAAAGGGAATAAAAAGATACAAAGAGAAAATAACAAGTTGCAAAGTGGAAATAAAAAGTTATAAAGTGGTAAAAAAAGTTACGAACTGGCAATAAAAAGTAACAAAGTGGAAACAAAGTTACAAAGCTAAAATAAAAAGCTACAGAGTGTGAATAAAAATGTACAAAAGGGGAATAAAAATGTTAAAAATGGGAATAAAAAGTTACAAAGTGAAAATAAAAAGTTACAAAGTGAAAATAAAAAGTTACAAACTGGGAATCAAATGTTAAAAAGTGGAAATAAAAATGTGCTAGTTGAAAATAAAAATGTAAGAAGTGGGAATAAAAAGTTACAACGTGGGAATAAAATGTTACAACGTGGGAATAAAATGTTACAATGTGGGAATAAAATGTTACAATGTGAGAATAAAAAGTTAGAAACTGGAAATAAAATTTTTGAAAGTGAGAATACAAAGTTACAATTTGGAAATAAAAGAAACTAAGTGGAAATTAAAAGTTTCAAAGTAGAAATAAAAAGTTACAAAATGGAAAAAAATGTTACAAAGTGGGAAAAAATTTACAAAGTGGGAGAAACATTTACAAAGTGCAAATAAAAAGTTTCAAAGTATAATTAAAATTTTACAAAGTTGGAACAAAAACTTACAAGGTGTAAATAAAAGGTTGCAAAGTGGGAATACAAAGCTGAAATAAAAAGATCAAAAGTGGGAATAAAATGGTACAAAAATGGAATACATTTTTTTTTAAATAGGGATAAAAAGTTACAAAGTTGTAAGTAAAAATTTTAAAAAAGTGAATAAAATGTTACAATGTGAAAATACAAATTTAGGAAGTGTGAATAAAAAGTTTCAATGAGGAATTAAAAAGTAACAAAATTGGAAATAAAAAGATACTGCTTGGAAATAAAAAACATGCAAAGCATGAATAAAAAGTTTCAAATCAGGAATAAAATATTACTAAATAGAAATAAAAAGTTACAAAGTCGGGATAAAATGTACAAAGTTGGGACAAGAAGTTACAAAGTGTTAATAACAAGTTTCAAAGTGGAATAAAAAGTTACAAAGTAGTAATAAAAAGTTACAAAATGGAAAAAAAATGTTACAAAGTGGAAAATAAAATGTACAAACTGGAAATAAAAAAATTACAAAGTGTTAATAACACGTTTCAAAGTGGAATAAAAAGTTACAAAGTAGTAATAAAAAGTTACAAAGTGAAAATAAAAAGTTACAAACTGGGAATCAAATGTTAAAAAGTGGAAATAAAAATGTGCTAGTTGAAAATAAAAATGTAAGAAGTGGGAATAAAAAGTTACAACGTGGGAATAAAATGTTACAACGTGGGAATAAAATGTTACAATGTGGGAATAAAATGTTACAATGTGAGAATAAAAAGTTAGAAACTGGAAATAAAATTTTTGAAAGTGAGAATACAAAGTTACAATTTGGAAATAAAAGAAACTAAGTGGAAATTAAAAGTTTCAAAGTAGAAATAAAAAGTTACAAAATGGAAAAAAATGTTACAAAGTGGGAAAAAATTTACAAAGTGGGAGAAACATTTACAAAGTGCAAATAAAAAGTTTCAAAGTATAATTAAAATTTTACAAAGTTGGAACAAAAACTTACAAGGTGTAAATAAAAGGTTGCAAAGTGGGAATACAAAGCTGAAATAAAAAGATCAAAAGTGGGAATAAAATGGTACAAAAATGGAATACATTTTTTTTTAAATAGGGATAAAAAGTTACAAAGTTGTAAGTAAAAATTTTAAAAAAGTGAATAAAATGTTACAATGTGAAAATACAAATTTAGGAAGTGTGAATAAAAAGTTTCAATGAGGAATTAAAAAGTAACAAAATTGGAAATAAAAAAATTACAAAGTGTTAATAACACGTTTCAAAGTGGAATAAAAAGTTACAAAGTAGTAATAAAAAGTTACAAATGGAAAAAGAAATGTTACAAAGTGGAAAATAAAATGTACAAACTGGAAATAAAAAAATTACAAAGCGGAAACAAATTGCAAAGTGGGAATAAAAAGTAACAAAGTGGAAACATAAAGTTCTAAAGTGAAAATAAAAAGTTATATTGTAAGAATAAAAAGTTCCAAAGTGGAAATACAAATTAACAAAGTGGGAACAAAATATTACAAAGTTAAAATAACAAAATTATAAAGTAAGAATAAAAAGTTTCAAAGAGGAAATAAAAAGTTATATATATATATATATATATATATATATATATATATATATATACAGTGTATATAAAAAGTCTACACACCCCTGTTAAAATGTCAGGTTTCTGTGCTGTAAAAAAATGAGACAAAGATAAATCATTTCAGAACTTTTTGCACCTTTAATGTGACCTATAAACTGTACAACTCAATTGAAAAACAAACTGAAATCTTTTAGATAGAGGGAAGAAAAAATATAAAAATAAAATAATGTGGTTGCATAAGTGTGCACACCCTCTTATAACTGGGGATGTAGCTGTGTTCAGAATTAAGCAATCACATTCCAAATCATGTTAAATAGGAGTCAGCCTACACTTACCATCATTTAAAGGGCCTCTGATTAACCCCAAATAAAGTTCAGCTGCTCTAGTTGGTCTTTCCTGAAATTTTCTTAGTCGCATCCCACAGCAAAAGCCATGATCCACAGATAGCTTCCAAAGCATCAGAGGGATCTCATTGTTAAAAGGTATCAGTCAGGAGAATGGTACAAAAGAATTTCCAAGGCATAAGATATACCATGGAACACAGTGAAGTCAGTCATCATCAAGTGGAGAAAAAATGGCACAACAGTGACATTACCAAGAACTGGAGCTCCCTCCAAAATTGATGAAAATACGAGAAGAAAACTGATCTGGGCGGCTACCAAGAGGCCTATAGCAACATTAAAGGAGCTGCAGGAATATCTGGCAAGTACTGGCTGTGTGTACATGTGACAACAATCTCCCGTATTCTTCATATGTCTGGGCTATGGGGTAGAGTGGCAAGATGAAAGCCTTTTCTTACGAAGAAAAACATCCAAGCCAGGCTACATTTTGCAAAAACACATCTGAAGTCTCCCAAAAGCATGTGGGAAAAGGAGTTATGGTCTGATGAAACCAAGGTTGAAACTTTTTGGCCATAATTCCAAAAGATATGTTTGGCTCAAAAACAACACTGCACATCACCAAAAGAACACCATACCCACAGTGAAGCATGGTGGTGGCAGCATCATGCTTTGGGGCTGTTTTTCTTCAGCTGGAAATGGGGCCTTAGTTAAGATAGAGGGAATTATGAACAGTTCCAAATTCCAGTCAATATTGGCACAAAACCTTCAGGATTCTGCTAGAAAGCTGAACATGAAGAGGAACTTCATCTTTCAGCATGACAACGACCCAAAGCATACATCCAAATCAACAAAGGAATGGATTCACCAGAAGAAGATTCAAGTTTTGGAATGGCCCAGCCAGAGCCCAGACCTGAATCGGATTGAAAATCTGTGGGGTGATCTGAAGAGGGCTGTGCACAGGAGATGCCCTCGCAATCTGAGAGATTTGGAGTGTTTTTGCAAAGAAGAGTGGGCAAATCTTGCCAAGTCAAAATGTGCCATGCTAATAGACTCATACCCAAAAAGACTGAGTGCTGTAATAAAATCAAAAGGTGTTTCAACAAAGTATTAGTTTAATGGTGTGCACACTTATGCAACCACATTATTTTATTTTTATATTTTTTCTTCCGTCTATATAAAAGATTTCAGTTTGTTTTTCAATTGAGTTGTACAGTTTATAGGTCACATTAAAGGTGGAAAAAGTTCTGAAATGATTTATCTTTGTCTCATTTTTTTACAGCACAGAAACCTGACATTTTAACAGGGGTGTGTAGACTTTTTATATCCACTGTATATATGTAGAGGGAGGGGCTATCTGAAAGTGCAAGGTGAGCCCCCCTGTGAAGTTGACCCCCAGCAAGGGTCATGTGGACCTGGGCCCGCACCCCACTGGTGAAACTTCCCGGTCCTTCCCTTGAGCCCGGTCCTCAAGCTTCCCGGTCCTTGAGCCCCACGGCGTCCCACCCACACTCTCCTGCAGATGAGGGCACACACCCCTACCCGTGGGGGAGACAGCACCATGTGACCTGAGGCCTCCAAGGCCTCAACCCCCACCTGATGCTGGGTACCCAACTGCGTGGCCCCAACCCTGACCCAGCACCACTCACCGGAGTCTGTGGATGACGTCCTGTAGGCCAGGGCCTCCGACGTCCCTGACGTCGATGCGCTGTGCAGGCTCCCATCCAAGCCTTCTGGTGACAGCAGCAGGGATTATTGGGCCTTCTTGTAGCCTCGCATCGCAGCAGGGGAACTGATCCTCCTTCTCCTGCTTCCGGAGACATCATCTGGGTTCAGCCGTTGTGGAAGCCTGGTACTCCGTTCTGCCACATCCGCCGGGCTCACTGCATATATAACTGGCTGAAGATGATCCGCAATCCATCCAGAGCCTCCTTCCAGTGCATCAGCTCGAATCCTCTTCAATATGGTGTCCAGAGCTGCTTCCATTCTAAAAGAAACAACAAGCAAACTGACTGGAGTGAGTATTACCCCACAACTATCACTTTGCATGTCAGTTAAAATATAAAAGATACTATGATGGAGGGGTCTATTTAAGTGACCCCTCCCCCAGCTGTGATGTGGGAAAAACAGTAACCCTTTCCTGTGTCCCACCTCCTCACCATGTCAAGTCACATTGCACTAAAGCAGTTTCATGGGCATCATTTTAGGAGCAGAAACGTTGCCTATGGGACAAATAAATTTAAGTTCTGTCACTTTATGTGCTGGTCCGCTATTTATTGAAACAGTAATATGTGGTGTGAGAGTGTATCACAGAGCTCTGCAGCAGTAACACACAGTAATATGTGGTGTGAGAGTGTATCACAGAGCTCTGCAGCAGTAACACACAGTAATATGTGGTGTGAGAGTGTATCACAGAGCTCTGCAACAGTAACACACAGTAATATGTGGTGTGAGAGTGTATCACAGAGCTCTGCAGCAGTAACACACAGTAATATGTGGTGTGAGAGTGTATCACAGAGCTCTGCAACAGTAACACACAGTAATATGTGGTGTGAGAGTGTATCACAGAGCTGTGCAACAGTAACACACAGTAATATGTGGTGTGAGAGTGTATCACAGAGATCTGCAACAGTAACACACAGTAATATGTGGTGTGAGAGTGTATCACAGAGCTGTGCAACAGTAACACACAGTAATATGTGGTGTGAGAGTGTATCACAGAGCTGTGCAACAGTAACACACAGTAATATGTGGTGTGAGAGTGTATCACAGAGCTGTGCAACAGTAACAGACACACAGTAAAATGGAGTGTGAGAGTGTATCACAGAGCTCTGTAGCACTAACAAACACACAGTAATATGTGGTGTGAGAGTGTATCACAGAGCCCTGCAGCGTAACACGCGCAGTAATATGTGGTGTGAGAGAGTATCACAGACCTCTGCAACAGTAACACACAGAGTAATATGCAGTGTGAGGGTGTATCACAGAGCCCTGGAGCAGTAACCTACACAGTAACATGCTATATGTGAGAGTGTATCACAGAGCTCTGCAACAGTAACACGCACAGTAATATGCAGTGTGAGAGAGTTTAACAGAGCTCTGCAGCAGTAACACACACAGTAATATGCAGTGTGAGGGTGTATCACAGAGAACTGCAGCAGTAACACACACAGTAACATGCTATATGTGAGAGTGTATCACAAAGCTCTGCAGCAGTACCACACACAGTAATATGCAGTGTGAGAGTGTATCACAGAGATATTCAGCAGTAACAAACACAATAATATGTGGTGTGAGAGTATCACAGAGTTCTGCAACAGTAATACACGCAGTAATATGCAATATTTGAGAGTGTATCACAGAGCTCTGCAGCAGTAACACACACAATAATATGTGGTGTGAGAGTGTATCACAGAGCTCTGCAGCAGTAACACACAGTAATATGTGGTGTGAGAGTGTATCACAGAGCTCTGCAGCAGTAACACACACAATAATATGTGGTGTGAGAGTGTATCACAGAGCTCTGCAGCAGTAACACACAGTAATATGTGGTGTGAGAGTGTATCACAGAGCTCTGCAACAGTAACACACAGTAATATGTGGTGTGAGAGTGTATCACAGAGCTGTGCAACAGTAACACACAGTAATATGTGGTGTGAGAGTGTATCACAGAGATCTGCAACAGTAACACACAGTAATATGTGGTGTGAGAGTGTATCACAGAGCTGTGCAACAGTAACACACAGTAATATGTGGTGTGAGAGTGTATCACAGAGCTGTGCAACAGTAACACACAGTAATATGTGGTGTGAGAGTGTATCACAGAGCTGTGCAACAGTAACAGACACACAGTAAAATGGAGTGTGAGAGTGTATCACAGAGCTCTGTAGCACTAACAAACACACAGTAATATGTGGTGTGAGAGTGTATCACAGAGCCCTGCAGCGTAACACGCGCAGTAATATGTGGTGTGAGAGAGTATCACAGACCTCTGCAACAGTAACACACAGAGTAATATGCAGTGTGAGGGTGTATCACAGAGCCCTGGAGCAGTAACCTACACAGTAACATGCTATATGTGAGAGTGTATCACAGAGCTCTGCAACAGTAACACGCACAGTAATATGCAGTGTGAGAGAGTTTAACAGAGCTCTGCAGCAGTAACACACACAGTAATATGCAGTGTGAGGGTGTATCACAGAGAACTGCAGCAGTAACACACACAGTAACATGCTATATGTGAGAGTGTATCACAAAGTTCTGCAGCAGTACCACACACAGTAATATGCAGTGTGAGAGTGTATCACAGAGATATTCAGCAGTAACAAACACAATAATATGTGGTGTGAGAGTATCACAGAGTTCTGCAACAGTAATACACGCAGTAATATGCAATATTTGAGAGTGTATCACAGAGCTCTGCAGCAGTAACACACACAATAATATGTGGTGTGAGAGTGTATCACAGAGCTCTGCAGCAGTAACACACAGTAATATGTGGTGTGAGAGTGTATCACAGAGCTCTGCAGCAGTAACACACACAATAATATGTGGTGTGAGAGTGTATCACAGAGCTCTGCAGCAGTAACACACACAATAATATGTGGTGTGAGAGTGTATCACAGAGCTATGCAACAGTAACACACACAATAATATGTGGTGTGAGAGTGTATCAAAGAGCTCTGCAGCAGTAACACATACATTGCTATGTGGTTAATTCTTTCTTTTTTTTTATGTCTTTTTTCTTTCATGTTTTTTAAAACATGGTACAGTATCCATACACAAAGAGGTTTTGGAAGCCTTGGGAATTATTCAAGAAGCTCTCCTGAATTCTCCACAGTGTCCCTAAAGACAACCCAAGCTATAAAATATTATCCGCCGATAAATGGCTTGTAGTAGATCACATCATTTAAGTAATGGTGGGGTGCAGGTGATGCAAAATATCTTCCACATGAAATTCATGAGTAGCAGAGGCTTTGTCAACCACACAACTACACACACTAAGCAAGCCAGGAGGCCCTTTTGTCCCACAGAAATCACACACACCACTGCAAAGGATTCGGGGTAGAGATATGCAAATATGGTAAACGATCGCCTTTTGCATCTTAATAAATGCCAAACATTGAGCCCTTGTACAGGACACACTTTAAGCACAGCTCAGGACAGAGGTACAAAAGCCATATTCAGAGATGCAAGTAAGGGATGTTTAATGGGAAACATGGACACATAATGTATATCATCTTCTCTGTTCTGTGGTGTGTGTGTTTTGAGAAATACCAGGATATTAGTAGCAGCAACATTAATCTCTTTTTCAGCACATTATTTGTTTTCATTCTGCAAGTAAAGTTCCTGTTTCCAAGTGTTAAGATAGAACAGTTCTTAGTACAGAAATAAATCACCTTCTATCTTAAAAATGTAAATGATACAGGCTGTGTACAGTGTTCTCAGTCAATTTTTTTTGTATGTGTTATGTATTCACATTTTTTTTCTTATTCTTCCATAGATGGTCCCAAAACAAAACCAGTCAACTTTCTCCGAATTCTTTCTTCTGGGTTTCCATGTTCCACCCAATTCCAGGGCAGTTGTCTTCTTTGTCCTCCTTGTGGTCTATATGATAGCCTTGACCGGAAACCTTCTCATCATAGGGCTAGTTGCAGTCACTCATCACCTCCATTCTCCAATGTACTTATTCCTCAGCCACTTATCCTTTTGTGATATCATGCTCACCACCACAATTATCCCAAACTTGCTAAATGTTACGCTAAAACACGGTGGCCATATAACAGTTACAGGGTGCATTGCACAGTTATGCTTCTTATCATTTTCCTTAGCTACAGAATGTCTTCTTCTCACCATCATGTCCTATGATCGATATGTGGCCATCTGCAGACCGCTACATTATTCCACAGTAATGAATTTCCCTTTTTGTCTTGGTCTTACAGTCTTCTGTTGGTCACTAAGCTCTGCACTAACAGTGATTATTATCATTTTTTTAGGCCTTTTACAATTCTGTGACTCAAATATCATTGACCATTTTTTTTGTGATTATACTCCGCTTTTTCAACTGTCTTGTTCTGATACCACAGCTGCACAAATCGTAGTATTATTGTTAGCTACTCCACAGACCATAATTGAAACTTTCTTCATTGTCTCAAGTTATGTCTGTATCTTTCTTGCTATTCATCGAATATCTACTACCACCGGGAGGCAGAAAGCCTTCTCCACTTGCAGTTCCCACCTGACTGTTGTCTGCACCTATTACGGAACTCTCATTGCCATCTATGTGGTTCCATCCATAGGTCATTCATATAATCTAAATAAGATTTTATCCCTTGTGTACACTATTGTAACCCCTTTATTTAACCCTATCATATACAGCCTGAGGAACCAAGACATTAGGACAGCCATAAAAAGAGTAATTAGATAACTGGCAAACATTTATAGAGATTTTAGAAATATAATAATTTGATTATAGCATGAAGTTTTTGTGATGCGTCAAAGTATAACAATGTGTTACTATTAATACTGTAATAATACTGTTTATTTATAAATTTAATAAAATGTAAAATTATTCTTGGCTGAAATGTTGAGTCTCCTGTCTCATTAAAACCCGGTTTTCTATCTGACCATTATACTTCTTCCTTCAAATTGATAAAATATGTTTTATTGATTTTTCTTGATTCATTGATGACATTTTTATTCATAAGGATTAAGCTAACTGATTAAAACATGGTAAAAAGTTGATATAATCAGACATTGGAAGACTCGCACTTTGACCCAGTCCATAGCTGAAGAAAGCATTTAGTAAGAATAGTGTGGAAACTAATCTGTTAGATGTTCATCTTCTTTTATTTGTTGTTTTCATTTTCTAACCATAATTATATGGCTAGGTCACTGCAGAGGTACTAATATCTTAGAAAGGTGTTTATTTGAGAATATTTGATATAATGTAAATTATGTGTATGCCTTACTAATTATCATATTCATAAATACATACTGGTTGATTTCATTTATTTGGAATTCTGTATTAATATTCTTTATAGATGTCATGTCCTTCTCCATGACCTTCGGCGAACCTTACTATCTTATTGTTCTGCAGTTCTATCTTCATTATTATTTTATCTGTAGTCATGTTAACTCTTTGTCGCCTTCCTCCAGTTGCTTTACCTTCTGGTGAATTTACTTTTTTTATTAATTGTTTCTATCTTCTAGTTGTCAATCCATCATTGTGATTTTGCTCTCTATCCACAACTCCTTTCTCTATTAAAATTCCTCTCTTGTTCTCCTTTATCTCTCTTCACTCTATTTTACAGTAAAGGTTATTGTTTTTATCTTATGTTCAACTCCCATTAGTGTATACCTTCTTAGAGTATAGACTTCTTGAACAAGTCATAACAATTTCATTAATCTTGTCTTTGTCAGGATATCTTTCTGGAACTACACCAGGTCATACACATATGCACTTTATTTTAGCACTGTGTGTGTCTTGCTTTATGTTCACCAATGTCGGGAAGATCACCTCAGGACACCCACATTATATTTTGACAGGTTTTGACAGGTTACTGCCTGAAAATCTGAACTGCACCTCATCTTACTCGCTGGCATCACCTACCAGCTCTTCAGGATAGAGCAGAGGAAGTATAGGTGAGGGACATGGAGGGGTGGGTGCTGCCTGGACATTGTACAGATTCAAGAGAAGACTACAAGACCTCCATGGATTGTAATTCTATACATCTTGAAGGTAAGTATACGTTGTGAAGTTGGGGGTGTTCAGAAGAGCTACACTCACTAACAAACAGTAATATTGATTGTGAGAGTATATCACAGAGCTCTGCAGCAGTAACACACACATTAATATACGGTGTGAGAGTGTATCACAGAGCTCTGCAGCAGTAACACACACATTAATATACGGTGTGAGAGTGTATCACAGAGCTCTGCAGCAGTAACACACACAGTAATATGCAAAACGTGAGAGTGTATCGCAGAGATCTGCAGCAGTAACACACACAGTAATATACGGTGTAAGAGTGTATCACAGAGCTCTGCAGCAGTAACACACACAGTAATATACGGTGTAAGAGTGTATCACAGAGCTCTGCAGCAGTAACACACACAGTAATATACGGTGTGAGAGTGTATCACAGAGCTCTGCAGCAGTTTCACGTGCAGTAATATGCAATGTGAGAGTGTATCACAGAGCTCTGCAGCAGTAACACACAGTAATATGCAATATGTGAGAGTGTATCACAGAGATCTGCAGCAGTAACACACACAGTAATATGTGGTGTGAGAGTGTATCACAGAGATCTGCAGCAGTAACACACACAGTAATATACGGTGTGAGAGTGTATCACAGAGCTCTGCAGCAGTAACACACAGTAATATGCAATATGTGAGAGTGTATCACAGAGCCCTGCAGCAGTAACACACACAGTAATATGCAATGTGTGAGAGTGTATCACAGAGCTCTGCAGCAGTAACACATGTAGTACTATGCAATGTGTGAGAGTGTATCACAGAGCTCTGCAGCAGTAACACACACAGTAATATGTGGTGTGAGAGTGTATCACAGAGCTCTGCAGCAGTAACACACACAGTAATATGCGGTGTGAGAGTATATCACAGAGATCTGCAGCAGTTACACACACAGTAATATACGGTGTGAGAGTGTATCACAGAGATCTGCAGCAGTTACACACACAGTAATATACGGTGTGAGAGTGTATCACAGAGATCTGCAGCAGTAACACGCACAGTAATATACGGTGTGAGAGTGTATCACAGAGATCTGCAGCAGTAACACACACAGTAATATGCAGTGTGAGAGTGTATCACAGAGCTCTGCAGCAGTAACACACACAGTAATATGCAGTGTGAGAGTGTATCACAGAGCTCTGCAGGAGAGGAGTAACACACACAGTAATATGCAATGTGTGAGAGTGTATCACAGAGCTCTGCAGCAGTAACATGCACAGTAATATGCAATATGTGACAGTGTATCTCAGAGCTCTGCAGCAGTAACACACACAGTAATATGCAATGTGTGAGAGTGTATCACAGAGCTCTGAAGCAGTAACACACATAAAGTAATATACTGTGTGAGAGCCTCTCACAGAGCTCTGCAGCTGTTACACACACAGTAATATGCATTGTGTGAGATTGTATCACAGAGCTCTGCAGCTGTTACACACACAGTAATATGAAATTTGTGAGATTGTATCACAGAGCTCTGCAGCAATAACACACACAGTAATATGCAGTGTAAGAGTGGCTCACAGAGCTCTGCAGCAGTAACTCATGTAGTAATATGCAATGTGTGAGAGGGCATCACAGAGCTCTGCAGCAGTAACACACACAGTAATATACGGTGTGAGAGTGTATCACAGAGCTCTGCAGCAGTAACACGCACAGTAATATACGGTGTGAGAGTGTATCACAGAGATCTGCAGCAGTAACACACAGTGATATGCAGTGTTTGACCTTCTAACCAACATTGACACAAAGCAATACCCCCAGACATCCTAACATGTCCCCTCTTGAACTTAACTAAGGTACTATCTCCAATTACACTATCATGCAAGGTCACACCTTGGCCGAGGTCTTTTACGATATCACATCTAATGTAATATATGAAATCAAATGTCTTTAGTTGTCCCACATCATCCCCCCTCATTCAGGATCAAGATATCAGGACTTTGCGTTGTACCTTTCCTGACAAACAATTCATGCATAACTTGCGGTGTCCACTAAAACCATGCCCCACCACATGCAAATACCATCAGGACGAGAAGTGTCTCGATATTCAGCTTAATGGCCAATGAATGCCCCACATTCCAAAGGCACGACGGGTGAGTGATTTGAAGCAAAAGATCCATCTCTGAAGGCCCATCTCTGAAAGCCCCACTGGAACAGATCCAGAACTGCCCTGATTCTGAAGAAGTGAGACCCAAAATTGTTAACTTAAAGCCCATATTTAACCAAAACGTTCTTAAACACCATTTGAAACTGAAACCTTGTTAGAGGTAACCTACCCTGTTGTGTAAATAACTGAAAAAAATGTCCCTAGATCATCAATAGGACAACCATTCCCACCAATCCTCATATCCATGACCCAGCACCATTTTCTTTGTAATTCAGTTTTTTATTTCTAAACAAAAAGAATTATAAATCACTGAAAAAATACATCTTGAAACCATAATCCCCCGATCGGAATTTGCTAGGCACTACCAAGTCTCTGATGTGTAGACCTCCACATAATGCAAGCGCAAACGCAGCACATAATAAAGACACTTCAAAAATAGAAAAACATGTCTCACCCATGGAAAAAAATGTTTTTTTAACAAAAGTACAAAAGTCACTGGATGTCTACAATCCACCAGTGCTCAAGTTCCCCGGGAAACAGGCAAAGCCTAGGTGGGAGGGGGCATGTATGAGTGAGGGGTGTGAGTGGCACCTATGACAGTGCTGGGGGGGAGTGGCTGTGGGGTGGGGTATTTAAGGACCCCTCCATCTTGGATTCAGCAGCCATTTTAATTTCAAACGGACACAGCAGGAAAAATCTTTCTCTCTGCTCGTGTCTTTAGTGAAACGGCCTTAGGCATGGATGTGGAGCACATTCTAGCGGCCCTTAGGGCTGAGGCGCTGCTGGATGGTGGTGCACACCTCCAGCAGCAGATGGCTCGGCTGAGGGGGACTCCGTCCGGAGCCCCCGTTCCTGAGGATGGTCGCGGGTCGGGCAGGCGTGTCTCGCGCCCCCCCGCCCGCCTGAGTCCTGTTGCAGGCCCCAGCGGAGGGTACCGGAGCCGAAGCCCCGGAGAGCAAGAGGGACGGCGGCGCTCGTTTCCCGCGAGGCCGGTGAGTACGCCTGGAAGGCCCCGGCCTTCTCCCTCCCTGCCCCGTAGTGCGCGCTTGCAGGCCGCAAGGCCTACTGCCTCTCCGGAGGTCTCCCCGCTCCCACCCCTTATCCAGGGCGGGCCGTCGCCGGCCGCGAGGCCCGCCCGTCGGGCTTCAGGCCCACGCCAGAGTACTTCCCCGGCCTTACCTGCTTCCACACCGGCCAGGATCCTCCGGTCCGGCGGTGTTGTGTCCCCTGGAGGTCGGGCGGTGGTTACCGCGCCTCCGGTAAGGCCCCCGGTGGTGCCCACGCCTCCTGGTCCCCCCAGCGGGGGGAGGAGGCCCCGTGCACCCCAGGCACGTGGCAGACGGGCGAGAGAACGGAGGGCATCCCGCTTACCTCCTATGCTGCCCGGCCCAGCTCCTCCTGCGGAGGGGTCCCTGTCGGGCTACTCAGAGGGGGAGGATGAGGTATGGACCCCCTCCCCAGTTCCCCATTCCTCGATGACTGCCCGTGCTGCCTTGGCTGAGGGTCATGGGCCCACTGGGCCCCAGTTAGGGGGGAGGGTCTCTGATGGGACTGTTTCTTATCCTCAGGTTGTGCATTATTCTCACGCTCCGGTGGGGTAACAGGTGCCCCCTCCGGTGATTCAGTCGGTAGCGGGTGCCCTTCCTACGGTCCCCGCTGCGGGTCTGGCGCCTTTCGGCCTGGGCTGCTACATCCAACCGGTGAGTGTGGTCTTTTACCGGGGTCTGGTCTAGCGCCTGCGTGGGAGGGTTTGATGCGGGGTTTGCAAGGGGTATTGCTGCATTTGTCTGCGCCCGGGGTTCCAGTGACTCCTTCTGTATCACAGCAGCTGGATGCGCAGCTGCGGGGGGTGTGGGAGGCCGGGGGGTTGGCTGGTACAGGCTTGATGGGTACTGGGCCGGTGACGGTCCCCGAACAGGCCCCATTGCAGGCTTTATCTCCCCCGGTGGTGGCTACGGCAGGGGATGCGACGGTCTCTGAGGTGGAGTCTGGGGCTCTGGAGGGCCCTGGAGCGTTCCCGGATTAAGCTGAATAAGAGGGTCTCCAAATTTGTATTGGGTATAGGGGGGATTACGGTCCGTCATAGGGTGTTTGAGAGGAATGCGGCTGTTTTCTTCCGCAGTGACGGGGTTCATCTGACTGATGTAGGTTTGGACCTTTTCAATTTAGCCTTGCAGGAGGCTCTGGAACAGGCCATGGCGTTGGTGGGTGGTCACCGCTGATTTAAGGGGGTTAAACAGCGGTGTCTGTGGCGGGGTGGTCCTTGCCAATACTGTTATGAATGGAGGATCGAGTCAAAGGATGGACAGGGTGGCCCCTCTCCTAACCTCTCAGATATTAGAAGGATGGCTAATGGTCGTGCCCACCGAGCTAAATGTCGGCTGGTGGTTAGCATCAGGTTGGAAATAATGCTGGATTTAGTATGGACGAGGGGAGAGGGGTGTCCCTCTAGGGACTCCAGTTTAAAGGATGGTGATTTAATGTTTACAATTGGCAAGGACTATTTGGAGCTGTATGTTAATTATGTTTTGGTATGTTATTAAAGTATTTATAATTATATTTTATATTTTACAGAGTTAATAAGTTATAAGAAATAGATGAATAAAGTGGAGAAGGTTTGGCATACAGTTCCTTCGGTTTTTGTTAAATAAAGAAAGCTGTGGCCTATTTAACTCCATACATGTCTCGTGTCATTATTGGGAAAGGGTATGGGGTTTATAAGTAAGTAAGGAACATTCCCCTTTACATCATACATGACCACCTCCATCCTTTCATTCTGCTGTGTCAGTTAACATGTTCAAGTCCCCATTGGAACATGATGCCATCTGCAAACACGATCTCCCATTAAGCATAGACAAATATGACTTCAAAATTTCCACATCATCTCTCATCCTTGTTATCCCAGAGGAAATGATTAGGGTTTTTGACCCCTGACACTGCCTAAGTCAGTCGAGGGCAAAGAAATTCTGCCCATTGGAATAAACTGACAGCCAAAATTCAAATATCCCAACAGAGACTGCAATAGCTTCAAGGTGAGCTTACAAGCTCTTATAGCTCTGTTCACCAGTAAATTACTAAATTATTAAATCAGAAATACATTTGTTTGCCGGCAGTCATCTATAGCTTATCTATTTTAATACCAAGAATGATAGGGTCTTGACCACAGATGACTGGCTCTATATGCTAGCAAAGACAGAGATGAAGCAAAGATATGTTTGACGTCTCTAATTGAATAAACGTAACTTTTATTTTGTTTCAATAAAATAATCATTTTCATTGATCATCAAGACTGTGCATGAGTGCAAAATGTGAATAAGACGTGAATATCTAAAAACAAACTTCTGCACGGCCCTGTCAATAAACTTGTAGAATAATGTATGTTATCAGCAGCATCCGTGTCGAATGTTTAGAATTTTGACTGCTGAAAAATGAGGTTGGATCGCACCTTACCAATTAAAGAACTTTCTGCGTAATTGTGAGTTATTGATTTTGCTGTAAACGCACCCTCCTGGGCGGATCTCTCATCATGTGTGAGTCACGGATCTATCTAGACTCCAGGACACACCTACCCTGTTTATAATCTGTTATAACCCCTTGCTTGAAGTGGGCAAATTACCCACCTGACAAAGCCACTGTTGTGGTGAAGTGAACATTGAGTTAGTACTGCCTTACTGTTACATTTAATATGGTTGCTAATTCATTTTACACAGTATTTTTTTACCAGCGGGTGTGGTACTGGTTTAACTTCATTGCAAATGAATCAATATCAAATACCATGCTGATCCAAAGAATGGGTATCCTCCGCAAGCACTGAAAATGCTATCTAATAATTATATATACAAATCCGTTTAAAGTTTGTGTTCACGCTAAGGGTGTTTACATTGACTCACTGACTGACGCTACTTTTATTTTGAATTTCCACTTTATGTGGGGGCTCTAAATAACAACGCAACACGCATAACACAGATTTTATATTATCTTATATATATATATATATATATGTGTGTGTGTCATTTATGCCTGCTTCACCATTAAGCTATTCCTAAGAGCGCTACTCAGCACACATGTATTTTATTTGTTTGTACCAGTCAGACTAGAGGCTTTGATTTAATATTCCTTGTGACTAACCTGTGTGTCTCTCTTTCAGTTTATTAAGAGTTATTGATTTAAACAGGGTTCTTGTCTTTTTTGATAACCTTCACCTCAAATGCCCTATCCTAATTACTTCATGAGCCATTTGGTAATATGCACTCTATCCAGCATGATCTCTGAAAGCGAATGGTAATGTATCAGTAGAGATGTCGCGAACATAAAATTTTCCGTTCGTTAACGGCGAACGCGAACTTCCGCAAATGTTCGCGAACAGGCGAACCGGGCGAACTGTCATAGGCTTCAATAGGCAGGCGAATTTTAAAACCCACAGGGACTCTTTATGGCCACAATAGTGATGGAAAAGTTGTTTCAAAGGGACTAACACCTGGACTGTGACATGCCGGAGGGGGATCCATGGTAAAACTCCCATGGAAAATTACATAGTTGATGCAGAGTCTGGTTTTAATCCATAAAGGGCATAAATCACCTAACATTCCTAAATTGTTTGGAATAACGTGCTTTAAAACATCAGGTATGATGTTGTATCGATCAGGTAGTGTAAGGGTTACGCCCGCTTCACAGTGACAAACCAAACTTCCTGTTTAACGCACCACAAACAACCGCAAACAGTCCCCCATGACTGATATCATTGAAGGTCTCTTCCTCCACCCAGCCACGTACAACACCAAGGGTCCCCGAAAGGTGACAACAAGCCCCCTGGGACGCCTACTGTGTTTGGTCTTCCACCTCCTCAAAGCCACCTTCCTCCTCTGACTACTCTTCTTCAGACTCCTCTCTGTGCATTACCTCTCTCTGCGTTATTATAAGGTGTGTTAAGTAGTACTATTCCTATCAGTTTAAACCTATCAGGGGACATGTATATGGCATCGATTTTAGGAACCTGGAGATGGAAAAAGATGCTTGGTTGGTCCTCCTACTTCAAAGTTGGGGCACTGCGCGTTCAATCTAATGTGCCACCAGATAGGAGTGGTGTGTTAGGTAGTACTATTCTTATCAGTTTAATCCCTGTTACGTCCCCCTCATCAGGCCTTTTTTAGTCGAATGTATCGCCCACTGTCAGTCCCTTCGGGAACCATCCCTCATTCATCTTAATAAAGGTGAGGTAATCTAGACTTTTTTGACCTAGGCGACTTCTCTTCTCAGTGACAATACCTCCTGCTGCACTGAATGTCCTTTCTGACAGGGCACTTGAAGTGGGGAAGGCCAGAAGTTCTATCGCAAATTGGGATAGCTCAGGCCACAGGTCAAGCCTGCACACCCAGTAGTCAAGGGGTTCATCGCTCCTCAGAGTGTCAATATCTGCAGTAAAGGCGAGGTAGTCGTTCTCTGAGGGTGGACCCCCAAGGGCTGTGGCGATGTGTAGGACTTAAAAAGCTCCGCATGTCCTCCATCAACAACACGTCTGTAAAGCGTCCTGTCCTTTCCGGCGTGGTCGTGGGAGGAGGAGGATTACTTTCACCTCTTCCCCTGTTAGATTCCCATTGTGCTGTGACATCACCCTTATACGCTGTGTAAAGCATACTTTTTAATTTATTTTGGAACTGCTGCATCCTTTCCGACTTGCGGTAATTCGGTAACATTTCAGGCACTTTCTGCTTATACCGGGGGTCTAGTAGCGTGGACACCCAGTACAGGTCGTTCTCCTTCAGCCTTTTTATACGAGGGTCCCTCAACAGGCACGACAGCATGAAAGACCCCATTTGCACAAGGTTGGATGCCGAGCTATTCATGTCCCGTTCCTCGTCCTCAGTGATCTCACTGAAGGTATGTTCTTCCCCCCAGCCACTTCAACACCACGGGTACCAGATAGGTGACAACGAGCACCCTGGGATGCCTGTTGTGGTTGGTCTTCCTCCTCCTCCTCCTCAAAGCCACATTCCTCCTCTGACTGCTCTTCCTCACAATCCTCTTCCAGCGTTGCCGCAGGTCCAGCAAGCGATGCTGATAAGGCTGTTTCTGGTGGTGATGGTGACCACAACTCTTCCTCTTCACGCTCATCTACTGCCTGATCCAGCACTCCTCGCAGGAAGAAAACAAATGGTATGATGTCGCTGATGGTGCCTTCGGTGCGACTGACTAGGTTTGTCACCTCCTCAAAAGGACTCATGAGCCTACAGGCATTGCGAATGAGTTTCCAGTAACGTGGCAAAAAAGTTCCCAGCTCCGCAGAGGCTGTCATAGCACCCCGGTCATACAAATAGTCGTTAACGGCTTTTTCTTGTTGGAGCAGGCGGTCGAACATTAGGAGTGTTGAATTCCAACGTGTCGAGCTTTCGCAAATCAAGCGCCTCACTGGCATGTTGTTTCGCCGCTGGATATCTGAAAAGTGCGCAATGGCCGTGTAGGAACGCCTGAAATGGCCACACACCTTCCTGGCCTGCTTCCTGACGTCCTGTAAGCCTGCCCACAAAGCGTTGTACTGATCGTCACCAACTCCTCTGTAGAGCCACGCATTCCATGCTTGGCAGCCGTCAGCAGGTTTACCCAATGCGCAGTGTAGGTGATATAAATGCCCTGACCATGCTTTGCAGACCAGGTATCAGTGGTCAGATGGACCCTTGCCCCAACACTGTGTGCCAGACATGCCATTACTTCTTTTTGGACAATCAAGTACAGGTTGGGGATTGCCTGTTGTGCAATGAAATTTTGGCCGGGTACCTTCCACTGCGGTGTCCCAATAGCTACACATATTTGGAATGCTTCAGACTCCACCAGCTTGTATTGTAAAAGCTGGCGGACTAAGAGTTCAGACAAGCCAGCTGTCAGATGCCGGGCAAGGGGGTGACTTTGTGACATTGGCTTCTTACACTCAAACATGTCCTTGACAGACACCTGACTGTGGGCAGATGAGCAGGAACTGCTCAAGGCGAGAGACGGAGTGGCGGATGGTTGAGAGGGGGCAAGGAGGACAGCAGTGGTTGACGTGGCTGAAGATGCTGGACCAGGAGGAGGATGGCGGCTTTGAGTTTGTGTGCTGCTTGTACTCATTTGTTGATCCCATAGGCGTTTGTGATGTGCGATCATGTGCCTTCGCAAAGCAGTTGCACGTAGGTGGGTGTTGGACTTCACACGACTCAGTTTCTTTTGGCACAGGTTGCAAATGGCATCGCTGTTGTCAGAGGCAGACACACAAAAAAAATTGTGAATGCCAAAGATAAATCCTGGCGCTTAAACTATAACACAGCAGCACCAATCTATGTGTCACTCTGAAAACACACGTGAAAAAAACATCAAAATACAATAAAACCAAATGATAGGAGTGACACGCCGAGAGGAAGCCTGTTTTAAGGCAAAACTCGTAGCGTGCCTACCAATACTGCTATATTTTCCAGATTTTGAGTCAAATACTGGGACTGAAAAACTTTGTCTTGGGACTTCTTTTGTGGAGAGACCTGATGCTGAGTACTTTTATGTAAGCTACTATTTGTTTGTTTTATTAAATATTTTTGCAACTACTAATCATCTATCTCCTCGCTTTACTCCGCCATATGTGAGGACTATATGGGGAAGAGAGAAGATTCTATCAGATATTTGACGTGCCCTACATACCAACTACGTTTGTGAGTGCATTTGTTCATTCTGCACCAATATTTACTATAATATTGAATTACACTATGGTCTCTGTTTGTTTTTATGTTTCCTCATACATGTTATGAAACATTGAAGACTTTGTCCATACTCCATTGCCAAATCAACAACTTTCAGGCAATTATTATACTTTCATATACTCTTTTTACCGTGTGGGGTTTACTTTAGCGCACCAGTCACTCCTATCATTTGGTTTTATTGTATTTTGACACAAAAAAAAATGCCATACTGCTGAGCTCTGCAATGACAGCATTCTGGTGGTGGCAACAGCATGCGTTGATTGGCATGCTGTCAGTCTGACCCCGGGTGCCAATGCATGCTGTCTGACTGTGCCACTAGCTCCTTGCGACGACCTCCTCCTGCTTCCAACTCGTCTCTTTCTCCTCTCTGTCTCCCCATCTGAACTTTCCCCCTGTTCTTCTTCTCTTCTAGCGGGCACCCACGTGACATCCACAGAGGCATCGTCATCATCCACCGCTTCACTTGTTTCTGACAACTCAGCAAAGAAAGCAACAGCGGGTACAACATCATCATCATCACATAGTACGTCCATGTGTGTAATGCTGCCTGACTGAGACATATCCCTGTTATCTAGATCCTCTGGCAATAATGGTTGCGCATCACTCATTTCTTCCAACTGATGTGTAAATAACTCCTCTGACAGATCAAGTGAAGCGGCTGTGGTGCTAGTGTTGGTGGTGGCAGCAGGCGGGTGAGTGGTAACTTGAGAGGTGCCCAAAGCTAAGCTGGAGGAGAATGGTGCGTCAAGGTTCTGAGCGGAAGCTGTAGAAGATTGGGTGTCCTGTGTTAGCCAGTCAACTATGTCCTCAGAACTTTTCGAGTTCAGGGTACGTGGCCTCTGAACACTGGGCATTATTCTAGGGCCAAAGGGAATCACAGCACCACGAACACGACTGCCCCTGCGGGGTGGCCTGCCTCTGCCTGTCATTTTTTTTTCTCGATTAGTGGTACTATGCGTGCAAGCTACTGTGACAACAGATATGAGTGGCACTGTGCACTGGCAGAAGTTGGCAGAGTAGACGCTGTAGGCCTGACACACACGCTTGCAGACAACTAACTGCTATTCAATCTATTACAGTCAAAATTGTATTTTTTTTTTATGTACACTACTGTTACTCCAGATATGAGTTGCACTGGTGTGACACTGTGCCCTGGCAGGCCCTGAAACGCACACGTGTGAAGGAAACTGACTGCTATTCTATTACAGTCAAAAAAGTTTTTTTTTTTTTTAAATGCAAGCTATTGTGACACCAGATATGAGTGGTGGCACTGGGCAAGTGGGCACAGTATACGCTGTGAGCCTGACACACACGCTGGCAGGCAGGCAACTGCAGTTAGATTACACAGGGGAAAAAAAAAGCAGACTGATGTTCTAGCCCTAAAAAGGGCTTTTTGGGGTGCTGTCCTTACAGCAGAGATCAGATGAGTCCTTCAGGACTGTAGTGGACACTGAATACACTAGCCTAGCTATCGATTTCCCTATTAAATCAGCAGCAGCTACACTGTCCCTCCTCTCACTAAGAATGCAGCTTCCGAATGAATCTAAAATGGATGCTGTCCAGGAGGTGGGAGGGTCTGGGAGGGAGGGTCTGCTGCTGATTGGCTGGAATGTGTCTGCTGACTGTGAGGTACAGGGTCAAAGTTTACTCAATGATGATGAATAGCGGGCGGACCGAACATCGCATATGTTCGCCCGCCGCGGCGAACAACTATGGTAATTGGTTCATTGTAACATTGCAACTCTCCATATTAAAAATAGATTCTGTGAAACCACCAAAAATTCTCTCTGTAAAAACTTGATAGCTCACAAGTATGCAGAAAGTTCTTTAATTGGTATGGTGCGATCGGACCTCATGTTTCAGCGGTCAAAATTCTAAACATTGGACACTGATATGGTGTTTCTAAATTACTGTGACTTCCACGTACTCCCCAGTAATTCAAAAGTGATAACATACATTATTCTACAACTTTACTGGCGGTGCCATACAAAAGTTTGTTTTTAGATATTCAAGCCTTGCTCACGTTTTGCACTCATGCACAGGCTTGTTAAATGTTTATTTTATTGATACAAAATAAAACATATGTTTTATTCAATTAGAGACTTCAAACCTATCTTCTCTTCATCCTCTTAATTTTAGGGTTACCCCAATTTTTGAAGTTTTATCTTACAATATCGCCATTGTAGAGACGATCTATATAATTTTAAGCACAGACAGAGACCCTCGTTTTTGCATGAGATCATCAGGGGGATCTTTAGAAGGTCTCTGATTGACTGTGCACATGATGTCACATACTGACACTGTCAACATCCAGGTCTGCTGTGTCTTAGCTATGTCTATTGATATATATATATATATATATATATATATATATATATATATATATTGAATTTACTTAAGAGACAGAGGACATGTTTTTAACCCTTGCTTCCTTTAAGAAACTAAGAATTTAAAATGGTTTTCTTGCCCTTTAAGGGGTTAAACCTATTGCTTTTTCTTTATTTCTGCATTTCCAGTCATACACAATGTATAGTTTATTTTTTGTATTTCTTTTTTATTCCATAAAATCTCATGATTAACAATTTTTATCCAACAGTCTTTTTACAACTTTTTAAAGATTATATAATTTATTAGGATTTTTAAATCACTGAGATGTGAGTCAGGAAAGTGTCTTTGTTCTGTATCTGTATAATTAAATTTGTATATGTAAACATAGTACAGTATCCATATTGATGGAGGTTTGGGAAGCCTTGGGAATTAATCAAGGAATCTTGTCATAACAAAGCTCTCCTGAATTCTCCCCAGTGTCCCTAAAGACAATCAAGACTATATCATCTGTTGAAAAAATGGTTTGTTGGAGATTTAGAGCATGCAGAGATGCAAGTAAGAGACGATGGATTATCTTGAGACAACTGAAGCTGGGTGGGAAACATGAACACATAATGTATGCTATCTTTTCTGTTCTGTGTCGTGTGTTTGGGTAAACACCAGGGTATAAGTAGCAACAACATTAATCTCTTTTTTGGCACATTATTTGTTTTCATTCTGCAAGTAAAGTTCATGTTTCCATGTGTTAAGATAGAACAGTTCTTAGTACAGAAATAAATCACCTTTTATCTTAAAAATGTAAATGACACAGATTGTGAACAGTGTATTCAGTAAAAATGTTGATGTTTGTTATTTATTCAGATTTTTTTTCTGATTCTTCCATAGATGGTTCCAAAACAAAATCAATCAGCTCTCTCTGAATTCTTTCTTCTGGGTTTCCAAGTTCCACCCAGCTCCAGGGTATTTGTCTTCTTTGTCCTCCTTATGGTCTACATGATAACCTTGACCGGAAATCTGCTCATCATAGGGCTAGTTGCATTCACTCATCACCTCCATTCTCCAATGTACTTGTTCCTCAGCCACTTATCCTTTTGTGATATCATGCTGACCACTACTATTCTCCCAAACTTGCTGAATCTTATTCTAAAACAAGGTGGCCATATCACAGTAATTGGGTGTATTGCACAGTTATGCTTCTTATCTTTCTTCTCAGTTACAGAATGTCTTCTTCTCACCATCATGTCTTATGATCGATACGTGGCCATTTGCAGACCGCTACATTATTCCACAGTAATGAATTTCCCCTTTTGTCTTGGTCTTACAGTCTTCTGTTGGTCACTGAGCTCTGCACTAACGGTGATTGTTACCATTTTCTTAGGCTTTTTACAGTTTTGTGACTCACATATTATTGACCATTTTTTTTGTGATTATACTCCACTTTTTCAAATATCTTGTTCTGACACAACAGCTGTACAAACCGTAGTATTGGTGCTAGCTACTCCAGAGACCGTTATTGAAACTCTCTTCATCATGTCAAGTTATGTCTGTATCTTTCTTGCTATTCATCGAATATCGACTACCACCGGGAGGCAGAAAGCCTTCTCCACTTGTAGTTCCCACCTTACTGTTGTCTGCACCTATTACGGAACTCTCATTGCCATCTATGTGGTTCCATCCAAAGGTCATTCATATAATGTAAATAAGATTTTATCCCTTGTGTACACGATTGTAACCCCTTTATTTAACCCTATCATATATAGCCTGAGAAACCAAGAAATTAGGACAGCTGTAAGTAAGGTAATTTGATAATTGCCCAAAATTCATAAAGATTATAGAAATTTAGTACATTGATTATAGCATGGATAAAATTGTATTATTTTTTTTTTTTTTTTTTTTATAGTATATCTTTATTAGTTTTCTTTTTCTCCATAACATGTAAAACACGAAAGACATTGACAGACATACAAAAAACATCATATATACAACAAATTATTATGTCCCAGTGCAACGAGGGGTGGCCGCTCTGATCCCTTCTTAAAGTGCTTATTATATTTAGATTCACTTCTATAAAGAGTCTTATAAGTATCTTCCGGACTCTTTCGGCAAAATATCCCTCCCCGCCCCTCCTTGCACAGGTCAATAAAATGTACTGTAATCTTACAGACCGATCGAGAGACCTTTGCCCCACCCGGGGGGGAGCATTTCAAGGTTTCATAGACATATCCTTTTTGAGGAGTTCTTCCCATCTTTCCCCTTTTTATTTTCAATTTTTATTTTGATATTGGTTTGGGCCTGTTGTATTAAGATGGTATTAGATAGCCATATCTCTCTTCTATTTATCTACATCTGTTCTAACTGCTCTAATATATATGTATAGAGTTTGCATAGTCTTCTAGATGCTGATGGTTGTAGATTACTCAAACTCTTTTCCATCCTTGCCTGATAAGTTACTTGATTTATCAGTTGGATTTTTTTAAAGGGTTTGCTTGATCTCCACGCTCTAGCTATTAGAACCTTTGTGGCCACCCAACAATGAATGGCTATCTGCTGATTATCTTTAGATGATTCTTTTAGCTTTAAATGTAAGAGAGCAGATTCTGGCTTCCAGGTCGTATTACTATTGGTAAGTTTATTAATCAATTCGAAAGCCCAATCCCATAGGACAGCAACAGCCTTGCAACTCCACCAGACATGAAGGAAAGTGCCGTTTTCCACCCCACATCTCCAGCACTTAGATGATAAATGTGGGTACATTTTTGTCAGGGCAGATGGGACTCTGTACCACCTATACATTATTTTAAATTGATTTTCTGCTAGATTGAGACATCTTGTTGTTTTATTTGTCTGGGCAAAGGAGCCTGCCCACTCCTCATCTGTAATTTTGATTGCTAGCTCCCTCTCCCATATCGACTTCACTTTTATAGGGTATGTATTTCTCATCATTACTAGAGAATTTGTCTTTGCTGTGATTTTAGGTATTTGTTTGTATGAGAATATTTTAGTTAGCTCTTGTTTTAGTGTATCCAAGTTATGACACACATTGTTCTTCATAAAATTTTTGATTCTCAGATACGAAAATATCTCTCTGGAGGGAAGGGAATATTTCTCTCTCAGTGTTTCAAAAGGCAATAATTTGCCTTGTTCACACAAATCTCCTATTGGACATTCATGAGCTTTATCCCAGTTCTTTAAGGTGATGTCTTTTATATTATATTGTATTGCTTTTAGTTTACATGAAGGAATCATTTTATTTTGTAGGTTCATAGTTTTTTTGATAGTGTCCCATTCCTTGATCACCTGGCCTAGAATCCTTGATTTGCCCATCAGACCTTTAGAGTGAATTTTGTTACTATTTAACCATAGGTAGTATTCAAGATCCTCTTTGTCTGCTGCCTCTTTTTCTATAAGGTACCATGGTTCTTTATGGAGTGAGAGATTCTGGAGGTTGTGAGCATGAACTATCATACTTGAATGGTAATTATTCTCAATAATAGGGTAGCTAAGACCTCCTTGTTTTACTTTTCTTGCCATATTAAATTTATTGATTCTTGGGGGTTTTCCTTTCCAAATAAATGTTTTAAAACTTTCTTGGACCATATCCATCCAGGATCGGTGTATCCCCCAAGGTATCATTTTAAAGAGGTAGCACCATTTTGGCATGATATAGTAATTGACTAAATTAATCCTACCCCACCACGATATTTCGGTATTCCTCCAATCTTGCAGCTTCTGGTTTGTTTCTCTCAATAATCTTATAAAGTTTACCTCCATCACTCTCTCTACCTCATCCGGAAATTGTAATCCTAGGTACTCACAGCCTTTTGAAGTCCACGTGAAATTAAATTTTCTTTTTAAATTATCGAGGGTGTATTTCTGTAAATTTTTAGTCATAACCTTTGTTTTATCTAAATTTAATTTATAATTTGATATTGAGGCATATCTATTTATTTCATCCATCAGATAAGGTAGAGAGTGAGACGGGGATGTGAGAGAAATCAATACGTCATCTGCGTATAAAGCTATTTTGTGGTCTGCATCTTTGGTTCTGAAACCGATAATTTCTTTGTTGTTCCTAATATTAATTGCCAATGGCTCAATTGAAAGAATATATATCAGCGGGGAGAGGGGGCAACCTTGTCTTGTTCCATTTGATAATGGAAACCAATTTGCACAGATATTAGGTCCCACTGTCCTAGCTGTTGGGCCCTTATAGAGTGCCATAATAGCATTATAGATCCACCCATCTATGCCGAATGCCTTCAGTACTCTCTCTAGGTAATCCCACCCGACCCTATCGAAAGCCTTTTCGGCATCTAACGCTAGGGTCGCAAGTGGGGTTCCCTGTAGCTCAGCCTGGTCCATTATATCTAATAGTCTTCTGGTATTGTTGGTTGATGATCTGCCTGGTATGAAACCAATTTGGTCCGGATGTATCACTGAGGCAAGCATTGGTTTTAATCTATTGGCTAGGATGGTTGCATATAATTTCATATCAGCATTTATAAGTGAAATAGGTCGGTAATTCATAAGTTCTGTAGGATCTTTGTTAGGTTTCAAAATAGGTAAAATGTTGGCTTTTAGTAACTCGCCTGGTATACCTTTGGCACAGGCCATTTCATTGAATGTTTGAGTCAATGGGCCTACAATATCGTCTTTAAAGGTCTTATAAAATAGATGAGTATAGCCGTCTGGTCCGGGAGTTTTATTGGTGGCTAGATTTCTTATTGCCAATTCAAGTTCTTCCGTGGTAAAAGGACTATTCAGATTTACTTGATGTATTTCTGATATCTTAGGAATAGCTGTGTTTTTTATGTATAGGTCTATATCTTTGGTATTAGAATTTTGTGATAAATTGTATAGTTTATAATAGAATTCATTAAACTGGGTGCCAATACTTTCAGGGGTCAGATGAACCTTATCGTCGACTATCAGTTTATCTATAGTTCTTTTAGTATAATATGTTTTTATTTTATTTGAGAGTAACTTGTCTGCCCTGTTACCTTTGTAATAGTATTTTATCTTCAGCTTTTCCAGGGATTTTATCATCTTCTCCTCTAATTTGCTGTTTATTTTGGTTTGTATATCTAATATTTTGGTCACATAATTTATGGACGGCGCCAGTTTATTTTTATTGGTAATATCAAATAATTCTATATACAAGTCGGATAGTTCTTTTCCTCCCTTTCTTTTATAATTTTTTTCCATTTTTATACAGTAACCTCTTATTACCGCTTTGTAGGTACACCATAGGGTTAGATTGGAGATTTCTTCTGATTTATTTTCTTCAAAAAACAACCTAGACATTTTGGTAATATATTCTTTGTTAATTTGATCTTTTATCAAAAGGTCGTTTAGTTTCCATGTTGTTTTACCCTTTGGGGGGCTTTCTCCTAATTCTAAAGTTAAAATGCTATGGTCCGACCATGTATTTTCAATTATATTCACTTTTTCTATCCTTTTGACTATCTGGGGGGTACTTAAGAAGTGATCTATCCTTGAATAGGATCCATGTATCCTTGATAAATGGGTAAAATCTCTATCATTTGGATGTAATGTTCTCCACAGGTCCAATAGACCGTATTTTTTGCATAAAGATCTTAGGCGTCTAGCCTGGCTGATAATTGATCTATCTACCTGAGTTGTTTTAACTAATTTTTTATCCATTACTGTATCAAAAACACAATTGAAGTCCCCAGCTATTAACACTGTACCTTTCTTAATCCTATCCATTTTTTCTAGGATTTTTGATAGCATTCCTATTGGATTTTTATTTGGAAGGTATACATTTACAAGAGTAAAGTATTCTTCATCTATTTTAATTACTACAATAATAAATCTGCCTTCCGGATCAAGTTCTTTCATAATAACTTCTGTTTTTAGTTTGCTGGAGATCACCACTGCTACCCCTCTTTTCTTTTTATTTGGTAGGGATGCATGCATTATATTTGGATATTTTTTCCCCCCCCACCTCTGAGATTCTCCATTGAGCCAATGGGTTTCCTGCAGGAAACCTATATCGGCAGATTGTTTTGACAGACTATCATAGACCATTCTCCTTTTAAAAAGGGAATTTAATCCTTGTGCATTAATTGATATACATTTAACCCTCATCCCTAAAATTGAAAAAATTTCTCTCCCTTATCATTCTTCCTCTCCTGCTCAGGTCTCTCGATCGGTCAGATCTACTATATTTCCTTTGTCGGGACTTGGGACCCTGAGAATAGTCCAAGCTCCCGGCACATTTAACACTTAAACAACAAACATTACATTTTACATAAATTAACACATAGAACAGTTGCACCTTAAAATAGGATTCAACTGTGCTTAGTGCAGAAAAAATGGTCGACAGTACAGACATTTAACCATTTCCCGCACCAGGCGGGGGGGCTGACCCCCAGTAGACGTGAGACTTTCCCAACATTTTTCTCCCCCTATCTCCTAATGACCTATTATATATATATATATATATATATATATACCCTACCAAAAAAAAAAAAAAAAAAAAAAAAAAAAAAAAACAAATAAAAATTATAATTTTAAGGGTCCACCCTCTCTTCCCTCTCATTTAGTTATCATTTACTTTATTTTTGTTGATCCCTTCTTAATAAGCTAAGTCAGTGGTAACTTTCTTTGGCAAAACTTCAGGGGATTATTAAACCTAAATATATTGTGGGATAATTTAAATGGTGTTCTTCTTGAATTTTTTATAAATGAAAATAGAGAAAGAGGAAGATGCATATATATTTAAACATGATTCTCTTTCATTTTTCCTCTCCTCCACCCTTCGTGATTTTCTAATTTCTACTATTAAGGTGCTTAGGATTAGTGAAGAAAAAAAAAAAAAAAAAAAAAAATAAAAATTAAAATTGTGCGTTTCATTTAATTTCTGTATGTTACTATAAGTTTTATCTATTATTATTTATGGTTATCAAATTAATCTAAAAGTGTGGACTAACCCATTATTCCCTTCTATTTTATATCCCTTGTATATTATGTCAAAAAGAGAAAAGAAGAAACAAAAAAAAAAAAAAAAAAAAAATACAAATTAAAATTGTGCGTTTCGTTTAATTTCTGTTAGTTACTATAAGTTTTATCTATTATTATTTATGGTTATCAAATTAATCTAAAAGTGTGGACTAACCCATTATTCCCTTCTATTTTATATCCCTTGTATATTATGTCAAAAAGAGAAAAGAAGAAACAAAAAAAAAAAAAAAAAAAAAAAAAAAAAAAATAAAAAAAACATTAATTACATTTTCATTTTAGTCTACTTTTCGTGATTGTCAAACTTCCAAAATTAATATGTACAAATAGTGATAAAAATTCAAGTTAGAACCATATCATCTCTCTTTCTCTTTACTACTGTACATCTTATCTATTGCAATTAGTATTATTTTTAGTAATCTTCGAAATGTTCTGTATCCCTTTAATCCCTTTAGACTTAGTTTAGTATACTTCACATTTAGTTCCCTCCTGTAATATGATGGAGGAGAGAGACAAGAAAAAAAAAAAAAAAAAAAAAAAAAATATTTCTCTCTATCTTCACCAATATTGGCAATAATAAGCGAATATTTATTATGTACAGTTGTGAATATTCTTATACGACCATTTATTCAAAGAGACCCATATATATTCGTTAATTTTCGTATAGTCTTTGTTTGCTTAAAGTTCGAAGAGTGTAAGTATTTAGCCTTCAATGTCAGCTTTGATCCAAGAGAGAAAAAAAAAAAAAAAAAAAAAAAATATGTCTCTCTCGATCTTCATGCCAGATGGCTGAGATGAGCAGATATTTATTTTATGCAGTCATATCTATTCTTATAGGCCCTGTTATCCAGGAAGACCCGCATATATCAATTGACTTTCATATAGTCATTTCTTGCTTGAAGTTTCAAGTGTGTAGGTGTTTAACATACACTGTCGCATTTATTCCAAATGAGAGGGGAAGAAAAAAAAAAAAAAAAAAAAAAATTTTTTTTTTTGGCAGGTCTATATTTTCTAGGATAAGTTATTAGCTGCTAGCCAAGCTTTGGCTGTTTCATAGGATTCACAGACTTCAGTATGCTCTTGATGAAATATTATCATTTTTACTGGAAAGCCCCATCTGAATCGGATTTCGTGTTTCCTTAGTATAGCCGCAACCGGCGCAAATTTCTTCCGTTTTGACCTTGTTACAAACGATAGATCTGGTAACACCAATACATTCTTATATTTGCCTTCCTGTCTATTTTGTTCTCTGTTAGCTTTTAGCACCTTTTCTTTAAAGCTATATGAATGGAAACAGACAATAATGTCCCGAGGGGTGTCTTTCGGCAGATTTTTTGGTTTGTTGAGTCTGTGGCATCTTTCAATTATTCCCTCGTGTTCGTCCTTTTTTAACCCCATAGCTTCAAAATACACCTTAAGGACTGATCTAATATCTTCCTGTGCCGATTCTTCTGGTATGTTTCGGAATCTGAGGTTATTCCTCCTAGAGCGATCTTCCAAGTCTCCGACTTTATCTTCCAGGAGGACTATTTTTTTATTTAGAGCCTCATTCTCATCCTTAAGATCATTTAGTCTGAATTCCAAATTTTCACTTTTTTCTTCTATTATTTGGATCTTGCTTGCCAAAGAATTAATCTCTTTCTTGATGTCGACTGCCTGGCTAGCAATTTCCTTCTTAATTTCTGCTAGTAGGCCTTTCAGGCTAGTATCTAGTAACTCGATAGTCACTGTCCCTCTTTCCTTTTTTTGGGGAGCATCCGCTGTATCTGAATTCATTGAAATATCTGATACGGTTTTATCAGGATGCTCTCTACCTCCCTGCGGGGAGAAGAAAGCTGAAAGATTTTTGTCTTGTTTTGTTTCCCTTTTATCCCTCTTCGAGAGAATCTTTGAGTCTGTGTTTTTTTTTGTGGTCATTATGATAATTCGTAATTTTTTTCTTATTTTCCACACTTCTCCTTTTTATTTTTCTCTCTCCACACTCCTGTGTCTGCCACCGAGGGTTATGAGAATGCAGGTGGGTCGTTGTCACTGATATATAGTCGATGTAAATCCTTTATCATGGGTTTTTCATGTGTAGTATATAATACCAATCAGTATATAGGTATTACCCTGGAGTGTGCTTCAGCTTCAAGTTGTCATAAACTATGATTAGGGAAAAGCCATTAGATTTCCTTTATACAGATATGTCCACCCTTAATGTTAATTTTAGATGTTTAATATTCAATATAACGTAAGAGACCGCTATCTGTTCTCTGAAAATTTGTACAGAAACCTCTGCTTAGTCCTGTATTTTTCTATTCCAAAGTAGATCGTTAGCCTTATGACCTGCAGACCAGGTTTTATTTGAGACACTTTGGTTTATTTCTTAACTCCTTATCAGTCGACTGGGAAGAAAGACAGGAAATTTGCACATGGGGATTCTATAGAATAGCAGCAAATCATCCAGTATTATTCAGAAAGCAGTAGTTTTGGATTATTCATGCAGTACATGTGAGTATTAGACCTCTGAGTAATATGACTTGATTTTCGAAGCCAATTATTCCAACATAAATTTGCACATGGGGAATTAAATAGCAAAGCAGCCAGTCCTCCAATATTATTCAAAAAAGCAGTAGTTTTGGATTAATCATGCAGTACACATGAGTATTAGACCTCTGGGTTATAGACCTGATTTTCAGAACCAGTTATTCCAACATAAGTTTGCAAATACAGATTTAATAGCAAAGCAACCAGTCATCCAGTATTATTCAGAAAGCAATAGTTTTGGATTATTCATGCAGTATTAGACCCCTGAGTTACATGACCTGATGTCCAGTCAGTTATTCCAACACAAGTTTGCACGTGGATTTTTTTATAGCTAAGCAACAGGTCATACAGTAATATTCAGAAACCAATAGTTTTGGATTGTTCATGCCGTACACATGGGTATTATTCTCCCATAAGTTTACACGTGGGGACTTTATAGCAAAGCAGCAAGTCGTGCAGTGTTTGTTCAAAAACCAATAAATTTTGGATTCTTCATGAAGTTTCACGTGGGTGTTAGACCTCTGTATTATATGAGCTGGGACAGTTAGCAGAGACAGTTATTCCCACACAAACATTCTGTGGTCTGGGAGGGAGGGTCTGCTGCTGATTGGCTGGAATGTGTCTGCTGACTGTGAGGTACAGGGTCAAAGTTTACTCAATGATGATGAATAGCGGGCGGACCGAACATCGCATATGTTCGCCCGCCGCGGCGAACAACTATGGTAATTGGTTCATTGTAACATTGCAACTCTCCATATTAAAAATAGATTCTGTGAAACCACCAAAAATTCTCTCTGTAAAAACTTGATAGCTCACAAGTATGCAGAAAGTTCTTTAATTGGTATGGTGCGATCGGACCTCATGTTTCAGCGGTCAAAATTCTAAACATTGGACACTGATATGGTGTTTCTAAATTACTGTGACTTCCACGTACTCCCCAGTAATTCAAAAGTGATAACATACATTATTCTACAACTTTACTGGCGGTGCCATACAAAAGTTTGTTTTTAGATATTCAAGCCTTGCTCACGTTTTGCACTCATGCACAGGCTTGTTAAATGTTTATTTTATTGATACAAAATAAAACATATGTTTTATTCAATTAGAGACTTCAAACCTATCTTCTCTTCATCCTCTTAATTTTAGGGTTACCCCAATTTTTGAAGTTTTATCTTACAATATCGCCATTGTAGAGACGATCTATATAATTTTAAGCACAGACAGAGACCCTCGTTTTTGCATGAGATCATCAGGGGGATCTTTAGAAGGTCTCTGATTGACTGTGCACATGATGTCACATACTGACACT
This sequence comes from Pelodytes ibericus, assembly GCA_036172795.1. Taxonomy (NCBI): domain Eukaryota; kingdom Metazoa; phylum Chordata; class Amphibia; order Anura; family Pelodytidae; genus Pelodytes; species Pelodytes ibericus. Next base: position 221,837,390 of record CM069858.1, on the reverse strand, counting down.
GTCAACATCCAGGTCTGCTGTGTCTTAGCTATGTCTATTGATATATATATATATATATATATATATATATATATATATATATATATTGAATTTACTTAAGAGACAGAGGACATGTTTTTAACCCTTGCTTCCTTTAAGAAACTAAGAATTTAAAATGGTTTTCTTGCCCTTTAAGGGGTTAAACCTATTGCTTTTTCTTTATTTCTGCATTTCCAGTCATACACAATGTATAGTTTATTTTTTGTATTTCTTTTTTATTCCATAAAATCTCATGATTAACAATTTTTATCCAACAGTCTTTTTACAACTTTTTAAAGATTATATAATTTATTAGGATTTTTAAATCACTGAGATGTGAGTCAGGAAAGTGTCTTTGTTCTGTATCTGTATAATTAAATTTGTATATGTAAACATAGTACAGTATCCATATTGATGGAGGTTTGGGAAGCCTTGGGAATTAATCAAGGAATCTTGTCATAACAAAGCTCTCCTGAATTCTCCCCAGTGTCCCTAAAGACAATCAAGACTATATCATCTGTTGAAAAAATGGTTTGTTGGAGATTTAGAGCATGCAGAGATGCAAGTAAGAGACGATGGATTATCTTGAGACAACTGAAGCTGGGTGGGAAACATGAACACATAATGTATGCTATCTTTTCTGTTCTGTGTCGTGTGTTTGGGTAAACACCAGGGTATAAGTAGCAACAACATTAATCTCTTTTTTGGCACATTATTTGTTTTCATTCTGCAAGTAAAGTTCATGTTTCCATGTGTTAAGATAGAACAGTTCTTAGTACAGAAATAAATCACCTTTTATCTTAAAAATGTAAATGACACAGATTGTGAACAGTGTATTCAGTAAAAATGTTGATGTTTGTTATTTATTCAGATTTTTTTTCTGATTCTTCCATAGATGGTTCCAAAACAAAATCAATCAGCTCTCTCTGAATTCTTTCTTCTGGGTTTCCAAGTTCCACCCAGCTCCAGGGTATTTGTCTTCTTTGTCCTCCTTATGGTCTACATGATAACCTTGACCGGAAATCTGCTCATCATAGGGCTAGTTGCATTCACTCATCACCTCCATTCTCCAATGTACTTGTTCCTCAGCCACTTATCCTTTTGTGATATCATGCTGACCACTACTATTCTCCCAAACTTGCTGAATCTTATTCTAAAACAAGGTGGCCATATCACAGTAATTGGGTGTATTGCACAGTTATGCTTCTTATCTTTCTTCTCAGTTACAGAATGTCTTCTTCTCACCATCATGTCTTATGATCGATACGTGGCCATTTGCAGACCGCTACATTATTCCACAGTAATGAATTTCCCCTTTTGTCTTGGTCTTACAGTCTTCTGTTGGTCACTGAGCTCTGCACTAACGGTGATTGTTACCATTTTCTTAGGCTTTTTACAGTTTTGTGACTCACATATTATTGACCATTTTTTTTGTGATTATACTCCACTTTTTCAAATATCTTGTTCTGACACAACAGCTGTACAAACCGTAGTATTGGTGCTAGCTACTCCAGAGACCGTTATTGAAACTCTCTTCATCATGTCAAGTTATGTCTGTATCTTTCTTGCTATTCATCGAATATCGACTACCACCGGGAGGCAGAAAGCCTTCTCCACTTGTAGTTCCCACCTTACTGTTGTCTGCACCTATTACGGAACTCTCATTGCCATCTATGTGGTTCCATCCAAAGGTCATTCATATAATGTAAATAAGATTTTATCCCTTGTGTACACGATTGTAACCCCTTTATTTAACCCTATCATATATAGCCTGAGAAACCAAGAAATTAGGACAGCTGTAAGTAAGGTAATTTGATAATTGCCCAAAATTCATAAAGATTATAGAAATTTAGTACATTGATTATAGCATGGATAAAATTGTATTAATACTGCATATCTATAAATTCGTTAACATTTTAAATTCTCCTTGGCTGGTTTAATTGTCGGTTATCCTGTATCATTTCTTTTTTTTTTTTTTCTCTTTATTTACATTTTTTTCTTTTTTAGGAAACATACAGACAACAAAATCTCCGCTGGGCATGCATATACATTTTAAAAATACATAGTTGGGTTCCAATAACTCCCATTTATATTACATTTACATTTGTGATATGTAAACCCTATAGACGTCATTAAGTATCACACTGTTATATTTTCAATATAACCCTAATCAGGCACCAGCATCTATTCCATCCATTTACACTGAATCATTCTGAGGACCTCACTAACATTCATTCACACCCTGTAATTCTACAATTTCTTTAACCGGGGCGGCTCTAAGTCTCCCCTAGGTAGAGAATAAACTACTCTTATATCTTTTTATAGACAGGTCAGTTCATGTCTATATGCCAATACTGCAACCAGCTTCCCCATTCACACTATGATCCTCATATATTCCTTACATACTCTCATTCAAAAGAGTACAGGCAGGGGGTCCAACCCGGCAGCTTCTCTTCCCAGTTTTGTGACTGCCCAGTGCTCCTTTGCTTCCTCCGTCATTCTTCCCATTTATTTATCCAATTCCTATACTGAGCTGTTATCCTTCCTGACACATCCCTCTTCCAACTTAAGTCCCTCTCCATTTTTAATTAGTGAAGTAGCTGCTCTTCCATCTGTAAAGCTACAAAAGGTAAGTTGGATTTCCAGTTCCTGGTGATAATTATTTTTGTAGAAATAAAACAGTGTATTGCTATAGTTCTATTTTTTTGTTGTTAGGTCCTCCTCATCTCCACATATCCACCAATTTGGGGGGGAACCTGCATACATTTTAGATATCTTTTTTGGAGTCATATACCATCTGTGCATCAGCTTAAAGTGGTTTTCTACCAAATTCAAGCAGTGCACAGATTTAGACATCTGGGAGATTGAGTTGTTCCATTCCCTCATTGATATAATAGTTTGGAGCTCCCTCTCCCAAGCAGCCTTAGCCGCCGGGGGGGGGGGAGGAGCTCTGAAAACCATCCAAGAGGTGTCGGCATTTGGAGGCTACTCTATGGACTTTTTTACATGAGAATATAGCCTCCAACTGGTCATCCCCCTGTCCCATCTTTACTAAGTCCGTCTGTAGGAAGTGTCTGACTCGTATATAATCGAATTTATCAAGCTCATTTAATCCCAGGTTAACTGCAAGCTGTTCAAATGGAAGTATTTCATGATTTATCACTATCTCGGAAATACTAATTCTCTCTTCCTTCTGCCAATTTTTTAGCGATAAATTCTCTATATTTGCCTGAATACTGTTCAGTTTAGCAGTTTTTAGAATTTTGTTCTTTAAGCCCAGTGTATTTTTTATTTCCTGCCATTCTTGCATTAACTGCGACAGGACTATTGAGTTCGTCTGTAGATTACTTTTGTTATAATTAATTAACCATATCAGAGTTTCCAGCTCAGCTTTCCCCCACGCTTCTGTCTCTATTTTGTACCATGGTTCAATCATTTCATGCATTACTCTCTTTTTTTCAAATTGATAAGGAAAACATATTTTTATAGATTTTTCTTATTAATCGATGCTATTTTTGAGTCATACAGAACACGCTAGCTGATAAATACATGGTTAAAACTTGATATTAACAAACACTGGCAGATTGGCAATTTGGCCCAGTCCACTTTGGTCTAGTGAAGTAAGCATTGAGTAAGAATAATGCTGATCTAAACTGTTAGATATTGTTGTCTAATTGTTGTTTTGTCCCTCTTTTTGCTTTCATTTTGTTTACTATAATTATGTCTGTTAGCTCACTGCAGATAAACTAATATCTTTGAAAGGTGTTTTTAAGGAGCTTGAATATAACCTACTTAATACCAGTGCCCTGACCCTTTATTGTGTTTTTTTATATATTTAAAACAATCTGGTCATTGAATCGTGGTATTGCTGATGCCCTGGCCAGGTTTTTGGCTTAGCTCCCCTCACCATCACAGGTGCTGCATGAATTGTGCCCAGATAAATATATACATTTGCACAAGAATCTCTTAGATGTAAAACAGGGTCCCATATAAGTAATTGAACTGATGAGATGAGGCTCCCATAGAAGTAAATTAAAAAAAGTATCTGGTGTCAGGACCCACTTATATTGGAGTTCTTTGATACAGTGGTGCGCTAAGCACAATATGACCATATTATCTCCAAATCTTTCTATCTTAGCAAGGTGTTTTTATGTAGCCTTAATGTAACCTACTTAATACAAGTGTGTTGATCTTTTGCTGTGTGTGTTGTTTTGTCCTCTCAGCAGCACCCCTTGCTGGTTTAGGTGAGAGATTTGCTTTTTTCTAAGTGTTTCTGTATTTATATTATACGGTTCCCTTTTTATTTTTATTTGTTTTATTCCCTGGAAATTATGTCCGAGTTATATTTATTCCTTACTGATTATTATTTTCATTAAATAAATCAAATGGAATGATTGATATGCCTATATATGTTCAACTCCTGTTAGGGTATTCTATATTTTATTTAATAGCGCATAAGATTCTTGTCATAGCCATTTCATTAAACCTTTTCATTAACCTTGTCTTGCTATGTTGCCCAATGTGAACTTTTAGTCTGTCGTGAAGATCACATCGAAGAGGTCTGACTCCACATATTAGAACATACAGATCGTACTGTATTTATCTTGTTTCTCGTGTTTTTATATGTTTTTGTTCTGAGCATATCTAAGTATTTTGAAGATTCCATATGGTTTTAATAACACAAATACATGCCATTTACACAACTGTATGTAGTACACGGTGGTGTTTCTTTTGCACAAAATGTATGCTTTATTGCTCACCCTATCCCTTTCACTATACTTATTGTCTTTGTTTTATTTAAATATTTAGACATTTTTGAAAGTCTGTGAATAAGGTATCAGCCTTATAGCTTATTACTCAGATTGTAAATTTAGTATGTCAGTTTCTTGTATTCAAACTTGAAGATTTTTAATTCAGAAAGCAAGCATTGCTCTCAAGTGGAACTTGTTCGGCAGAATGTAGAATTAGCATCTCAGTTACTTATGTCGAGATATGAAGATTTATAGTTCAAAAAGTAAAGTGTTATTTAGAATTAATTCAATATCTCAGTTGTTTATATTCAAAGAATTGCACATTTTGGATAGTATAGAGACATTAGTAATTGATATACATAGTAGCATAGTAGTAGTCATTTGCTGTAGTTAACTAATATGTATTAGCCTGGAATAAATAATATATAAAATGCCATCATGATAGGTTATCGTCACAACACACCTTGTCAATCATATCCATTGACCAGTAAAAGCACAGAAAGGGGTGGTTAGAAACATAGAAACATAGAATGTGTCGGCAGATAAGAACCATTCGGTCCATCTAGTCTGCCCAATTTTTTTTTGAGTACTTTTATTAGTCACCCGTTCCCGGTCTTATAACTAGGATACCTTGTGTCTATCCCAAGCATGCTTAAAATCCTTGACTGTGTTTACCTCTACCACTTCTGCTGGAAGTCTATTCCATACATCCACTACCCTCTCAGTAAAGTAATACTTCCTGATATTACTTTTAAATCGTTGCCCCACTAATTTAAGACTATGTCCTCTAGTTGTGTTAGTTTTTCTTCTTTTAAATATACTCTCTTCCTTTACTGTGTTGATTCCCTTTATGTATTTAAATGTTTCTATCAAATCCCCCCTGTTACGTCTTTCCTCCAAGCTATACATGTTAAGATGCTTTAACCTTTCCTGGTAAGTTTTATCCTTCAACCCATTAACCAGTTTAGTAGCCCTTCTCTGAACTCTCTCCAAAGTATCAATATCCTTCTGGAGATACGGTCTCCAGTACTGCGTACAATACTCCAAGTGAGGTCTCACCAGTGCTCTGTACAATGGCATGAGCACTTCCCTCTTCCTACTGCTAATACCTCTCCCTATGCAACCAAGCATTCTGCTAGCATTTCCTGCTGCTCTATTGCATTGCCTACCTACCTTCAAGTCCTCTGAAATTATTACTCCTAAATCCCTTTCCTCAGATGTTGAGGTTAGTACTGTACCAAATAGTCTATATTCTGCTTTTGGGTTTTTACGCCCAAGGTGCATAATCTTGCACTTGTCCACATTAAATGTCAGTTGCCACTGCTCTGACCATTTTTCTAGTTTAGCTAAATCATTTGCCATTTGGCTTATCCCTTCATGAATATCAACCCTGCTGCAATTCTTTTTATCATCAGCAAAAAGACATACTTTGCCAACAAGACTTTCTGCAATATCACTAATAAAAATATTAAAGAGAATGGGTCCAAGAACAGATCCCTGAGGTACCCCACTAGTAACAAGACCTTGCATCGAATATACCCCATTGACTTAGGTTAGGTTCTTAATAAGGGTCTGGGCTTGAGCTATATATTGTTATAAATGTCTTGTGTGTAGGGGCCCCCGAGGCTTGGTGCCAGTGCAGGGGTTGGCTATCTTGGGGTAGGGCCAACCCGCGTGGCAGTAGCTTTGGGAGCTATCAGCACAAGCTCCTCAGGGGCTCATCCTTGGGAGAGTGAAGTATGGCTACTGTACATAATAACGACGCCGCTAGCCACAAGGACGTGGATTATGCCTACACCAGATCCTCGGGGGCTCTATCCTAGGAGGGCTAGGATAAGTGACACACTATTGCTTATATATTCCTGATGATAAGTATTACTTATAATACGTATATATATATTTATTGTCACAGGTTATTGATACCCGGTGGTTATGTAAACATACGGTCCGTATATTATTACCTGTTTATGTTTACAACTATTTTAAGCTATTTGTTTTATGTTGCACCATTTATTTATTTTTTGATAAATAAATCCTGCAACCTTTCTGGACACTTCTGTGTCATTTTTTGATGTGGGGGGATGTATTATCTGTCATACCACTGTCATGATTATTATTGACCCATTTTATCTTCTAAAAAAAAAAAGGAAGAAATATCACACTTGAATTTAGGAGGTAAATGCAAAGAAACAAAAGATATATAATCATATAGTGAACTAAATTAGTGTAACACTTCAGATAGCTTGATGACCTTTTACTAACATAAATATTCTGTTTATTTATCAGAGTTTATAGGAACTTATAGGAAGCAGTAAAATGCTCCAACATATTTAGAAACAGTGCCGATTCTTTTGTTAAAAAAAGACTTCCAATATTTGTCTGCAGTTTTACTTTTTTTTTTTTTAATTCCCAGCTGACACTTAGTAATGGACAACAATCAGCTGTTTATAATATATTTCAAGTAAACCTCTGCAGTCAAGAGATACAACATCCAATGTCATAATGTCATCCAATAATCTGCTTATTATTACTGTGATTAGATTCATGGGTTCTAGTGTTCACCAATGATAACTGAAAATTAGGGTATGAAAAATAAAAAAACAAAGGTGTGGGATCGCTCTCAGCGAGAATGGGCAAAAGTTGAAGTAGCCGGCCCTATAGGTTGTAACCTACTCAGGAGAGGAATCACCGTTTTTCTCGCTTGCACCCGTCAGAGGTACTGAACAGTAATCTCAAGACTGGTACACAGGAATAAAGCAGACGCAAAGGATTACAAGATGGATGCCAGCAGCCTCCATTTTGTGTCAGTTTTTGCACATTCTTCTGTGTGTTCAAATCTTACTCTGTGTCCCTGAGGCTAAAACACAGCCTTCCACATTCTTAACCCTGTTATCTGAAACCAAATATTTTACTGATAACTTCATAGTATCACCGGAACAGATAAGTTAGTGGAAGGTTTATTACTCTAAGCCACATCTCATTGTATTTATGCAGACACAGCTGTGTCTATATACATACCAGAGGAGAAGGGGGGCTTCTCTTCAAATTGCTATCCCACCCAAACTGACAGAAACTGACAGACACAGACTGTGAAAATATTTGGATCTTATATTTGAATAATCTAATGAGGGTTATTATAAACACACCTAGTTCATTCAAATCGCTCATTAAAGTATTTAATTATATCATACCTTCACTAATAAAAATAAAGTATAATTAATCCTACATATTAATTAGAATATTGTTTTTATCGTTGTATTAGTGTGGTATAAATGTTATTTTTAGTTTTAATCTAATGTGGAATGATAAGAATATTTACTCCAATTTGAAATTGTATTAACACTTCTGTATTACAACATGTATATTTTCTCACATTTTACTCACAATCCAGGTATAGCTATAAATCATGACATCATCTGATTTAAATTAAACACACCCATTCACTATAATTGGAACAGTTAGAGAGAACAGGGTGTGAAGCTGAGATAAGGTTTGTTTGATAAGTGGATAATGGAGGTGTGGAGGGAGAGTGGAGATACCTAAAAAGACCTGGGGGGACTGATTTTTGGAGATCTGCCACTAGTGGGGTGAGAGATTGGAATGTTTTAGAAAAGGGGTCTAGGACACTTCTTCGTCGCATCTTCATCGCTGACAGTTCAGCACGGCAGTTAGAACGCTGAACCGTCAGCTCTTACAAATGTAAAAGTAAAAAGAAAATACCCCCCCCCCAATAAATGACTCCCAAACCCCAATACAAAAATTAACCCCAACACTAAAATTAACCCCCGAACCCTAATACTTACCCCCGAACCCTAATACTAACCCCCTAAACCCTAATATTAACCCCCAAACGCTAATACTAAAATTAACCCCCTAAACCCTAATACTAACCCTGAACCCTAATACTAACCCCTAAACCCTAATACTAACACCCGAGCCCTAATACTAACCCCCAAACCCTAATACTAACCCCCGAACCCTAATACTAAAATTAACCCACTAAACCCTAATTCTAACCCCCGAACCCTAATACTAACCCCCTAAACCCTAATACTAACCCCCGACCCCTAATACTAACCCCCTAAACCCTAATACTAACCCCCGAACCCTAATACTAAAATTAACCCCCTAAACCCTATTACTAAAATTAACCCTGAACCCTAATACTAAAATTAACCCCTAAACCCTAATTCTAACCCCCTAAATCCTAATTCTAACCACCCTTACTAAAATAAACTAAAATAGGTAAAATACTTACCTTTAGTGATGAAATCTCCAGCGACAAGCTGTCTTGCGGTGCAGAGTCGGCGGTGCAGAGTCGGCGGTGAAGCTGCTGCGCGGAAGCAGCCGCGATGAAGTGTCCCATGCCCTTAGAAAAGGGCTGAGTCTCTCTCCTTCTGGGGAGAACTCAGCAATATGAGGCTTTTAATAGCACATGTTCACTATAACAATAGACATCTCTATACATATAGTATTGAGCTAAGTCCCAGGAGTAACTCCCATCACTCAATTCTTCAATGGAAGGAGTCTCAACTGCAAACAAACCTCTGCCGGTAATGTATAAATGTGGTAATTTGTTTCTAGCATAATCTCAGTTTTTATGGATGTAATTAGCATATATGTTTGGGTAAATTAAACTTAAATCCCACAATTTCTGGGATCTATATGTTTTAGCCTGGTGTTTATCTGTCATCCTTTCTGCAGAAGGAAGCCATAGGAATATCCTATAGATATTACCAAGAACCATACATTCTTATAGTCTAGCTATTTATCCAAATATGTAATATCTAATCTCCAGAGATTTTCTAAGATTATCATTCTGAAAGTCTAAGGTAGAATACAAACATTGTCATTTACCGGGCAGATTAAGAAATAGCCACCTATATGATTATATAGTTATATGAATTAGTAATATTACCTTACCTAAGCAGAGTATATGCATGTTGATACAGCTACAGAGCTGCATAATTCTGCATAATAGTTTTATCCCATTTACATATGTTATAAATCATACATGTGGGTTATGATTAACATCTATTGATATTGTATTCTGTTGTTACACTATTTTGCTTATCGTTGGGTATTTATTTTATTTTCAATAAATTAATTATTATTTATTTAATAATTGTTGAATTGTATTTACTTTTGTAAAAACGTCATCCAAACTCTCTATATACATAGCAAATGCTTTATATGGGTATTTTTTGGTCGGACCCATATCTATGAATCATCAATTTTTCATATTTTTAATGATTCATAATTAATAATCCATATTCATATTTTTATGTTTATCAATATCTGACACACCATTACAGAGGAAACCTCTCCATTAGCATATCAGACTTGTCCCACCCATAAGGGCAGTCCAGATCCAAATAACGAGGCCAATGAAGGCCGAAACATACGTCTGTCATTGCTGTATTCGTCATGCACAGGAGACCTGCCAAGCTATTTGGATCTGGACTGCCCTTATATGTGGGACCAGTCTGATATGCTAATGGAGGGTTTCCTCTGTAATGGTGCAAATGAGCGAAAAACAGTGATTACTCTCCGAGTAGGTTACAACCTATAGGGTAGGCTTGTTCAGCCCGTTCTCGCTGAGAGGGATCCCACAGCTTTGTTTTTTGTCTCCATGCGTCACCAGTTATGATGTGCAATATCATCAAGCAGTGAAATATTATTAAATTAAAAGAGAGGCAGCGCTAAAGAAAAAAACTCCAAAGATAATAACATAGATAAAATCAAAATTTATTACATATCACAAGCACAGAGTAATAAAATGTATATACATATAAAACAAGAAAAATCCAGGGCCACTGTATAGTATGATAGGAAGCTGGTCACATGGACAGATCATACATAATATAAACATACATAAAATATCAATAATATAAAATACAAATAAAGATATACAAACAAAGTGTCCTTACCCACTGGTCTTTGTTTACCTGGCCAGGTATTTGAACATTCGCAAAAGAAAGCGATATTGCACTAAAAACAATTACATCCCACAGGACGTGTTTCGTAAAGTCTTCTTCAGCTGGTGGGTGTCACTTTACATCCACTACCCTCTCAGTAAAGTAATACTTCATGAAAATACTTTTGAATATTTTCCCATCTAATTTAAGACTAAGTCCTTTTGTAGTGGTCATTTTTCTTTTTTAAAATATACTCTAATCTTTTACGCTCTCCTGCTATGTCTTTCCTCCAAGCCATATATGTTAAGATGCTTTAACCTTTCCTGGTAAGTTTTATCCTTCAACCCATGAACCAGTTTAGTAGCCCTTCTCTGAACTCTCTCCAAAGTACCTATATATTTATGGAGATACAATCTCCTATACTGTGTACAATACTCCAATGCTCAGTATAAGGGCATGAACACTTACCTCTTTCTTATTCTATTATCTCTCCTTATACAACCAAGAATTCTGCTAATATCTCTCCCTATACAACCAAGCATTCTGCTAATACCTCTCCCTATTAGTGTTGAGCGAACCCGAACCGCACTGTTCGGGTTTGTACCGAACATTACGTTTTTTGGACATTTCACTGTATGTTTGGGTTGGAGTTCGGGGTTCGGCGATTTAATGGCGCGTTTTGAAAGGCTGCAGGGCAGCCAATCAGAAAGCCCATAGCATTACATACATATACATTGTATGTAATGCTATGGGCTTTCTATAAACCGAAAGTCTAAAAACCAAATCGCTTTCGGTTTATAGACTTTTGGATTATAGAAAGCCCATAGAATTACATGCATTCTATAAAATGAAAGTATGTTCAATGGCAGTTAATGTTACGTTTGGCCAGTAGATGGCACTGTTGTAATACAAAGGTTTAAATGTATCTTTCAAAGCTACTTAATTATAGACGAAAGTCTATAAACTGAATCTCTTTCGGTTTATAGACATTCGGATTATAGAAAGCCCATAGAATTACATGCATTCTATCAAAACTAAAGTCTATAAACCGAAAGAAATTCGGTTTATAGACTTTCTGTTTATAGAAAGCCCCTAGCCTTACATACATATACATTGTATGTAATGCTATGGGCTTTCAATAAACCGAAAGTCTATAAAACGAATCTCTTTCGGTTTATAGACTTTCGTTTTATAGAATGCATGTAATGCTATGGGATTTCTATAAACCGAAATCTATAAACCGAATCTCTTTCGGTTTATAGACTTTCGGTTTATGGAATACATGTAATGCTATTGGTATTCTATAAACCGAAAGTCAATAAACCGAAAGAGATTCGGTTTATAGAAAGCCAATAGCATTACATGTATTCCATAAACCGAAAGTCTATAAACCAAATGTCTTTCGGTTCATAGACTTTCGGTTTATGGAATACATGTAATGCTATTGGCTTTCTATAAACCGAAATAGAGTCCCCATTCATACGAATAGGTCAATGCATGGTAAATAGTACATTTGCGTCTTGCGGTGCACTTCATATCTGAGAGTCAAATAGAACCGTCAAATACTGTGCTTATAGTGCACTTTGAAAAATTCTAATAGTTTTGGGTGGTAAATAGTACATTTGCATCTTGCGGTGCACTTCATATCTGAGAGTCAAATAGAACAGTCCAATACTGTGCTTACAGCGCACTTTGAAAAATTTGAATTGTTTTGGGTGCTAAATAGTACATTTGCGTCTTGCAGTGCACTTTATATCTGAGAGTCAAATAGAACCGTCAAATACTGTGCTTACAGCGCACTTTGAAAAATTCTAATAGTTTTGTGTGGTAAATAGTACATTTGCGTCTTGCGGTGCACTTCATATCTGACAGTCAAATAGAACCGTCAAATACTGTGCTTACAGCGCACTTTGAAAAATTCTAATAGTTTTGGGTGGTAAATAATACATTTGCGTCTTGCGGTGCACTTCATATCTGAAAGTCAAATAGAGCAGTCCAATACTGTGCTTACAGCGCACTTTGAAAAATTCTGGCTACCTCCTCCTCCTCTTCCTCCAGCGCCGCTTCCACCTACACCGCCACGGTCACTGCCTCCTCAACCTATGGGTCACTTAGTATAAACTGAAAGAGAATACCCTGCACTCTAACCCTCTCTCAAATGGATAATTCTGTTGATCCTCCTGGCAGCCATGCTTTAGATTTAGATTTATGTTCTTCCAAAGCTAAAATCAAAGATTCCTTCTAGTGCTATTTTATGGCTCAGTTGTATTTGTACTTTGTATGTATTTTATGTTATTTTAAGTTATTTCCCTATCTACATTTGCTTGCAGGGCACTTGATCTACTCTTACCCACATTTTACTTCATTTTGCAGCCCTCTAGCCCTTTTCCAGGACTTTTTTAGAGGCATTTTAGTGGCCAAAAGTTTGTGTCCCTATTGACTTCAATGCGGTTCCGGTTCGGGATCAAGTTCGAGCACGGACCCGGACATTTTTTCGAAGTTTGGCCTAACCTGCCGAACAACCCGAACATCTAGGTGTCCGCTCAACTCTAGTCCCTGTGTAACCGCAGCATTCTGCTAATACCTCTCCCTATGTAACCAAGAATTCTGCCAGCATGTCCTGCTGATCTAATACATTTTCTACCTACTTTAAGTCCTCTGAAATGATTGCTCCTAAATCCCTTTCCTCAGATGTTGAGGTTAGGGCTGTCTAAAATATTCCATATTCTGCTTTTGGCTTTTTACACCAAAGGTGCATTATACAAGCTGAGTCATGGGTGGTGAAGAACAGAGTGGTCAGGATACAAGCCAAAACAATCACAACAGTAGACCAATCAAGTTATAATAGAAAAAAGGTGAAGAACACACTGCGCCTAAATGTGACGGTAGTGGCAGCAACAAAATCTACCAGTGTCTCACTTCTGGTATAGAAAAAAAAACCAGACAGAAATGTGAAATTTTGCGCAATAACCAAACACTAAATACAAAGGTTACCCTTAAATCTGGGGCAATCCTCTCCGTGTTATTAAGAAGGGAAACATAAAATGGAAAAATGTCCCAACAATCCAGATAGATCTTCTCCTGTCTAGGTTGGGAGACGCGTACTGCAGAGTGAAAGCATCGGACATGTGACGTCACAACACGTGACACCCGGAAGTCGCGTATAACGGGAAGTATAAATATGGAGACACGGAGAAGAGCGTTTAAAGCCTTACAAACCAGGTGAAATGCGTTGTTTGACAGGAGAAGATCTATTTGGATTGTTGGGACATTTTTCCATTTGGCTGTTATTACCTGCATTTTCCCATTGGACTTTGCTGATTTTAATGTAAGATTTGATATACCTTTTATAGTAATAAATGTGCCCATTCTAAGAGTCTCTCCTTGTACTCTCTTATACTGTTGGAAGTCTCCTGGATATTGTGGTGGATCGTTGACCCTACGTGGGGCTCCTGTGGTGCATTTTACACTGAGCAGAATTCTGCTCAGGGAGATGTGAGTTTTCCTACATTCATTGACCTGGATACACTTAATTGTTTAAAAATACTACACTAAATATTATTATTTGTTTTTTATTTGTGTATACGTTTCCCTTCTTAATAACACGGAGAGGATTGCCCCAGATTTAAGGGTAACCTTTGTATTTAGTGTTTGGTTATAGAGCACAATTTCAATCAAGTTAAAGGCAGGCAAAATGTTCCAGCAAAGAGTGCTGTAAGGAGGGGTTTTATTTAACAGGGCAGTAATGAAAGACAAGGGACACCTGAGCTGACATTATGTAGGGCAGAAGGTGGACAGCAGCGAAGCAATGTTGAAAAACCAAGCTCTCTAGTGGTGAGCAGAATAGGTAAAGGCACCAGAATCACAAAGAACCAGGATTCAATCTCAGTCAAGGTTACAACAGGTCTGACCATTTTTCCAGTTTAGCTAAATCAATTGTCATTTGGCTTATCCCTAAAGGATGAACATTTTTGCATCATCAGCAAAAATACATACCTTACCAACAAGACATTCTGCACTATCACTAATACAAATATTAAAGATAATACAGTACTATACAGTACAGAACCCTGAGGTACCCCACTAGTAACAAGACTTTGCATTGAATATACTCCATTGACTACAACCCTCTGATGTCCAGACGCCTGGTTGAAGCCTGACGGGCGAAACGCGTAGGGTGACTGGACTTGCCTGCTTACCTCGAGTTTTATTGTTTTTTAAATTATATGTTTTAATATAGCTCTGCACTTTATTTGTTGCTGTGCTGGCCCCACTGCGCTGGTCATAGGATCCCATACATGTAAGCAGATGCTTTTTTCTTATTAAACACAGCCTGTATTATTACTAATTGGATCCTTGTCTGTCTTTGGAGTTATATATATAGAGGATCATCTTTCCCAAGACCTCCAGTGCTGTGCTTCATTTTTTCAGAAGTTCTGTGAGTTCAATAACATAGGGGAGACAAAGTTTCTCCTGGATCTCACCACAGTTCACTTGTATTCACTCATATTACTTAATAAGGTTGACACCTTGTATTTTTCACAGTTTGTGTTAAGCGCACTTTTGTTTACCTGTTTGTTTTGAACCCTCTGTTGCCTGTCACTCAGCCATTGTCTCCTCCATTCAACAATATTAGAATCCAAACTCAAAGATTGCAGTTTATTGATAAGCCTTCTATTTGCAACAGTGTCAAAAACTTTACTGAAATCTAAGTAACAATGTATATGTGTATCAATAATATTAATTTGGCATGATCTCCCGTTATGAGGAATATACAATGGTGAGGAGACCAAAATGCAGGATAACTAGAAGCAGTAATATTTGTAGTCCACTATTGCAGCTGGCACAGTCAAGCAGCACGACACTTGATAACAACGGGGTACCTGTATAACACTGCTGAGATGAGGATTATGGAAGTAATGGATATAAAATATACAATACGGGTTCAGGGGCACCAGAACAGACTCACAACAAGAGCACAGAAATAGGTCCAATGGACACAGGCACTACAGCATAAAGAGAGAGGCAGGCAAAGGGTCAGAAAAAGTAAGGTAGTCAAGAAATCGGCAACAAGGAATCAAACAATCAGGAATAAATGGTATGAGATATGGAAACAGAATCACCAAGCACCGAGAGGTGATTCAAGATTCCGTTTAAACTTCTGTGGCAGTAAGGACATGACATCTGACAGCGCAATTGTGTGCTGTGTCACATATACAGTCCTGTGGTGCTCTCGTGGCACTGTCTCCACGGGACTGTTGATAGCACAGCTGCGGTGTATACTCAGGTGAGGCACTACATTTTGGTGCCTAACACCATGAAATAAACCCATGTTGTCTCTGATCTTGACATCCATGTGACTTTCAATGTTCAACAATCCTATCCTTTAACATGCTTTCCATTACTTTCCCCACTACTAAAGTAAGACTTAATGGCCTATAGCTGTCCGACTCCTCACTACAACTTTTCTTGTAAATGAATACAAAATTTGCTAATAATTTCCAATCTTATGAGACTAGTACCATTGACAATTATTAGTTAAATAAATAACGGTTTTGCTAGTACACCACTTAATTATTTTAATGTATCCTATCAGGGTCCATCAAATTATTTGTCTATACTATATATATTAGACAGCTGGAGTAGAACCTCTTGCTCTGTAAACTCAAATGACTCATTAGTCATTAGGAAAGGTCCATTTCCTTCATTGTATCTGTAAACACTGAACAAATATATTCATTGAGGCAGTCTGCTAGACCTTTATCCTTTTCTACATACAATCCTTTTGTTTTTAATATAACTAAGCCTTGTTTACTTCCCTTTACTAATTTATTTATCCAAAACATATTGCATTCCATTATTTTTTGGAATGAGCTGTTTTCTCTTCTGTGTGTGCTTTGCAAGCTCTCATAACTTGCTTTGCCTATTTCTGCCTCTTCTTATAGACATCTCTATTTTCCTCACTGTGAAGGGGGACTAGTGAGAGAGATCTGGGTCTTCCCCCACCCACAAGGGTGGATCATGTGTGACAGTTCCTAATTTGGTGATCTAATTTCTTGGAGTCTGCAAGAAATCTGGGTGTCCAAAAGTCCTAGCTATAACTCATGTGTGGTGCCACTTACACACGAAGGGGAAGTGAAAGGGAGAGAACAGATTTTGTAAATGCATTAGATGGGGCAACAATCCAAAACAAAACATGATCTGGTGTATAGTTATATCCAGAGATGATAGAGTAGTTTCATTACATGTCTGGATACAGTCTTGAACTTTCATCCTATCTCTACTGCCTAAATCACTACTGCTATGAGAAGATGGAACCTTCTTATCTTTAATAAACATGGAATTATTCCTCATTATTAGACCTTTTATTATCATAAAATTGCTCTTCATACTATTACACAAAATAAAAAAAAACAATATCAAAAATAATACGAACATTGTGTTAGCATATGCGGTTTTGTTTCTTGTTTTCTAGCTAAACAAAATGTATAAATAATGTTTTAATCATTTTTTTATTTCACAAAATTCACAGTAGAAACAATGTTTATTCAACATAGTCTCTATAAAACTACATTTTATAAAACATTTTGTACTAAGATGGAAAGTTATATTCTTTATAAAATTACATATTTGATTAAGCTGGTCATTCTTTATATTGTATTTGATTTTTTAAGATTACAAATGGTACCATATCCATAATCAAAGAGGTTTTGGATGCCTTGGGAATTATTCATGAAGTCTTGTGGTCAGAATGTGCTCTTCTCACCATAATTTCCTATGATCGATATGTGGCTGTCTGTAAACCGTTACATTATTCCACAATAATAAATATCCCCTTTTGTCTTGGTCTTATTGTCTAATGTTGGGCACTGAGCTGTGTAATAACCCTGATTGTTACCGTTTTGTTAGGCCTTTTACAGTTTTGTGACTCAAATATCATTGACCACTTCTTCTGTGTTTATGCGCCTCTTGTTCAACTTTCTCGTTCTGACACAACACCATTACAAACTGTAGTATTGTTTATAAGTACACCAGAGACTGTTACTGAAACTCGTTTCATTGTGTCAAGTTATGTCTGTATATTTCTCACTATTCATCGAATATCGACTATCATTGGGAGGCAGAAAGCCTTCTCCACCTGCAATTCCCACCTAGCTGTCGTCTGTACATACTACGGAACTCTAATTGCCACTTATGTGGTTCCTTTCGAAGGTCGATCATATAATGCAAATAAGATTGTATCCCTTGTGTACGCTATTATACCCTCTTTATTTAACCCTATCATATACAGCCTTAGGAACAAAGGAATGAAGACAGCCTTAAATAGGATTATTAGCCAACATTTATAGAGATTGTAGAAATATAACATGTCAATTATAGTATGGATTTGTTATGATGTGTTAAAGTATGGAAATTTGTTACCATTAACTCAGTATTAATGCAATACTGTATATTTAGTTCTCTCTGATCATTATACTTCTTCCTTCACATCTCTCTTTATTTTCACACCATCTCTTTCTTGTCTGTACTTATCTCCAAGACCTTACTCCATCCTTTGACATCTATATTATTTTTTAATCACACAGACCCATAGTTGAAGACAGATTGTCAGAGAGATCAAGTTCCATGAAAGTAAGACAGAGATAGGATTCACCAAGTTTGTAGAACTAGTGATGTGCTAAGCAAAATATGGTCATATAGTGTGACTAAATCTTCAACATTTTTCATCTAAGCTAGGTGCTTTTAAAATAATCTAAAGTTATTGAAAAATGTTAAAAACAGATATTAAGTTCATATGTTGCATGGTTGCGCACTCAGTATATGTATTGCATTGTGAGAATTTTGGTCTCTCAGTGGTGTGCTATATTATATATGCTGGTTATGGGGTGCTGTCCAAATTTATAGCTTTTGTGTGTATATAAATCCTGATCAGCTTCTGGGCATGCACCCCACCCACTCAAAGGTGTTCTATGTATGGTGTCCAGTAAAATTGTATAAATTATAGTTGAAGACAAATTGTCAGTGAGAATAGTTCCACTTAAGTAAGATATAGAGATAGGACTCACCAAGTTTGGAGTACTTTTGCATAGTGGTGGGTTAAGCAAAATATCGCCATATATTGTTACTAAATCTCTAATATTCTTTCATCTAAAATTATTTAAAAATGTTAAACAATTATGTTAAGATAATATGTTGTATGGTTGCACACGGAATTAATGTATTGCATTCTATAAAAAAATGCAAAAAAAAAACCTGACTTGCTACACAAGGTAACATAGTAACAGTTTAGGTTGAAAAAAGACACAAGTCCATTGAGTTCATCCCTTCTACCTATCATTCATGCTTTTGATCCAAAAGAAGCAAAAGACCCCTTAGGAAGCTTTCGTATTTTGCCTCCTAGGGAGAAAAATTCCTTCTTGAGTCCAAAAAGCAATCAGATTTCTCCTCGGATCTAGAAGCTCTATTAGTAATGCTTATTCTATTATTAAAAGCCCTGTATGTTCTGATTTTCTAAAAAAAAAAAAAAAAAAAAAAACTTCCAGGCCATTTTAAATATCACTTTAGGTTCCATTTTAATAATTTTTTTGGGGGGAGCGAAGGGCCTTTGTGGCATCTTTTAGCACATGTGGGGCAGAGGCTCCTGGCCAGCTGCTGGAACTGTGTATTTCAGGAGTGGGCCAGATGCATTTTGGGAAGCCCCCAACCCCATTAATAAAGGGGGCAGAAGAACTTGGCCACCCATTGGTCCCCGTATTAAAAGGGAAGCTAGTGGCCCCTGGTCCAGGTCTTGTGCACCATTCATTATTATGGGTTGGGGCCTTTGAGGAAGCCTTTGGACCAGTACTCTGGGGAGGGTATGGGCACCATTTTTTGTGGAGTTTTTAATTGGTGAGAAAATTAAAAATGGCATAACAAGTTTTAATAAGTGCGGTAAAGATTTAAATGCTCTTGTTAAATACTGGAGACCATTAATTTCAATAGGGAAAGGTTTTTAAGATTAACTCACACTTGCCAATTTTATTTCTTCACCCACTGAAATACATGGAAGGACGTTCTTTTATTTATTTTTTCCCTTGCCATCAGACAATTTTCAGTTTTTTTTTTGTTTGGCCATTAGTGATCACCAATCAATCCACTATTTATCGAATCCTTTGGCCATCTTTTTTTTTTAGCTTCCCCTCCACCATCCACTCTCCTCTCACCATGCATTAATTGATTTTAATACTGTTGTTTACATTTTGTTAATTAAAAATTCTTCCAATGAGTGATTTTTAAATCAGTGACAGTGATGAGACCACAGGAGGGAAAAAGAGAGGTTGAAATAGAGCCCCTACATACCGTTTCTTAAAGTGAACCTGTGCATGAAATACACCTTCTTAAGAAATCCCTCTGTAGCGGTGAGCTCAAGAAACACATCTATCATAACTATTCTAATAACATATCCAGTATGACAACAACCATCTTTCTTTCTATTTATTTGAATTCATCCTAACAGATATGGTTGAATCCAAGAGTCCTGTTATTTGCTGCCCTTCTACATTATCTGGCCCTGAACAATCTCCCAAGAAATGGTTCCATGAACCTTCCATCGCCTAGCAATGTTTAACTTCATTGCTTAAATAGTTGTTAGAATCGTATGTCAATGGCTTACCTTACCAAGGTCTATGTGGAAAAAAGCTCTTTCCAGAGATGGAGATAGTGATGAGCCTACAATTTCTGAAATAACTCTGAAGTGCTCTCTCCACGTGCCCTTAATCTTCCTACATGACAACCATTTATGGAGAGTAGTCCCTCCCCACCTAAAACATAGACTACCAAATTTAAACCATCATTTTAGGGCCATATGCCATCTATTCAGGATTTTCATGTGGAGTTCTTTGACATTCAAACAGTGTTGTTTTCGCTATATCCATCCATGAAGTTCCCATTTTAGAAAAAACAATCTGAGCCCCCATTTCTCTCCCTCAACTTCCCCAAGCTGTGAAGAGAAAGGGTTGGTTCAGTTTGTCTAAGTAAGTGCTCATACCAATGCCTAATTTTACCTTTCTCCAGTTTGTTATTAAAAATGTAATTATATTATTCTTCCCCTTTCCTTTGGTATATACAAATGGTTGCGCAAGCAATGATACAATTTTGCAAGTGAATAGGAATCCTTAAGGGAAAGCACCATATGGGCTACTAACTGTTCATGGGTTCTCAATTCGTTAATATCAAAAAGATCTTTAATTTTTAGGGACTCTACCTCTCCATTTAGACAGTTGCAAGTTCTACATGTCGCCCTCAAGGGTCTCCAAAGGAGGCACATATAACCTTTCTCCCCTCCATCTCTCATGCTTTCGCCACATCTTCAGCTCGCAAAAATGCTTAGTGAAATGCATTTTGAAAGGTAGAAATAGGGCAACATGAGGGAGGAGAATCTGTACAAAGCTGATGTTCAAGATTACTTATCATCTCAAACTTTACTGTATAGCCCCCTCTGCTTCTCTTTTTTATTTGTAAGGTTCTACACCTAAATTAATAAGGTGTCAGGGTTCTACCCTGACCTCCTGACTCATGCATTTAATAGTCCTAACGTTTGTGCTTATATACCTTCTTCCTCCTCTAGAGGCCTTGCTACCGTTGTTTGCTTGTATTTCTTCCCCTCTGTTTGTGTCAGGTGACTCTCTTAAGGTAGCCAAATGCCTCATCATCTAATTAGTGATGCATATGAATGGATGGATGAGATTCCCACTGTCCCTACCTACTATCTGTCGGCTCTTCCTATCATTGTAAAGCAGAATTCACCAAGTGTTGAATTGTTCACCCACCGATAGGGATGTGAGCTGGGTTTAGATCACCATGAGACCAGTTAGTTTTAACCTACTGATGATTTGCTGTTGCAATAGTACTCCTGCTCAGTACGAGAGGAACCACGGGTTCCGACATTTGGTGTATGTGCTTGGCTGAGGAGCCAATGGGGCAAAGCTACCATCTATGGGATTTTTACCGAACGCCTCTAAGTCATAATCCCCCTTAAACATGATGATACTGCAGCACCACGGAGCTTTGGTTGGCCTGGGATCAGAGTGCAGACAAAAGGGGGCCACTTCTCTCCCAGAAGGCACAACATGTTCATGGGGAACCGGGTGCTAAATCATTCGTAGATGACCTGATTCTGGGTCAACATTTTGTGCATAGCAGAGCAGCTACCTCACTACAATCTATTGAAAGTCATCCTTTGAGCCAAGCTTTTGTCTCTTGTTTTGGGCTTGTCTCTCTCGCTGGAGATGGCCCTGGGGAAGCCCTGGTGCTAGGGCTCTCTGCTCCTCTTTCTCTGCAGGGGGACTTGGGCCAGAACACCTTAGACTGGAGGGGTGTGTAGAGAAGGAGGAAGGGGGGCGTAAGCCTCCATTCCCTGGTGTCCCCCTGAGACAGGCAAAGGTCGCTTCTTCCCTGTCTGCTGGAGAGGTCCCTGGGCCCATTTCCCCAGGAACAACTACTTTAGCTGAGGAGGGAAGGTCCCCAAGAAGCCCATCCGACTCTCCTCTCGGTCGTCCCTCCCTGAAACTCCCAGCCCATTCTGGGTGCATGGGCTCAAGTCTCCCTGAGAAATGAAGGTGGGTGGGTGGATGTGTTTGTGTGTGTGGATTGTCTCCCTAGGGCAGGCAGTTTTGTAGAAAAGACAAACACAGAGTAACATCAAATTATTTATTCAATATTAACTTAACTTATTTTTGTTTAATATTTTGTAGCCCTGCCATGGGCAGCTACGACAGCCAGACATCTATCAGGCATGGACCTGTTAAGACTGCAGATCAAGTCCATAGTTAGTTCGTTCTGCCATACCCATAATAAGATGTCTTGGAGCTCTTACCCGGTCCTTGTCTTGTGCCTGTTCACTGCAAGTCCGACTATTGTCCAAACATTCTCGATTGGGTGCAAATCAGGACTACTGGGGCACCAATGCAGCACACAAATGCCTTTGTGCTCCAAGAACTGTCTAACCTTCCAGCTCAGTAGCAGGGCGCCAAATCCTGCTGGAAGATGCAGTCCTGTGGCTGCCCAAACAACCTCCTGATGGTGAGCATCAGTGATCTGGATAAAATCTGTACGTATGACTTGGCATCAACTGTTCCGTCTACCATGTGCAAGTCTCCTGTGTCCTTTTGTGATCATGCAGCCCCCATATAATTTGAGACACAGCTGCATGGAGACTACGTAGCTGGGTGGTAGATGTTCACCTCTGCATCTCCTGATATAGGACATCCATCCCATGAATGTTGAGCTTACTCTCATCTGAGAAGATGACCATCTCCCACATGTCCAGTGTCCAAGCTCTGTGGACTCTCGCCCACCTAAGATGCTTGGCTCTAATTGTCTCTGTCATCAAGGGTTTCTTGCAGGGGCACTGTGTGATGAGCCCTGCCTGCCACAACCTTCACCTTGCTGTTCTGTTGCTATCCATAGCCCCATTGGCTACGCTCCAATCCTGGTTGTTTTGCAGCAACCTTAGCAGCGATCGCACAGGCAGAGCCATACCAGCAGCCTGTCTTGCGTAGCACCTTTTCTGCCCTCGACCTTTCCACTGCTACATATTGTCCATCTGAGCATGCCTCTTCAACCAGCAACCCACCATGGACCGGTGTGTTTGAATCCTGTGCTGCCAGAGTCAGTTGCATCAGAATCTGACCGGGGTCTCCGTGATGAGCTGGAACAAAGAACAGAACACGGGGGTTAGGGTTAGTCCACTGCCTACATACACACACACAAAACTGTTATTGTTAAAGAAATATATATATATATATATATATATATATATATATATATATCCACATGCTTCTCAAGGACCATGCTTTTCATGACATATATTCATTCATATGCATTAAGAGGGTAAACAGTTTATAATAGACATTGCTGAATCTATCAGGGCCAGGAGTTTTATATGGCTACATTTAACATATATTAAGCACATGTAGAACTTAGAGAAAATAAACTACATAGTACTTCTCTTTAAGGAGGTTGAGTACAGTTCATGCCAATTTACCCCAATGTAAAGTCCACTGGACATTTTACCTGTGCTTCTATATTAGAAGCTTAAGTGAAAAATAAAGTTTATGTTTCAAATACTTAGTTTTTTTGTTCAAATCACTGTAAAGTAAGTCAGAAAAAATATATTTTGGTCTGTAAGAAATATAATTTAAAGCCTGTTGATACTTCATATTGAATCTTATTGTCTATTTTGTCTACTAGGAAATATGGTGCATCATTGATAATCAAAATGTTTTTGTAAACTTTGGATAATCGTCAAGGAGTCTTGTCATTACAAAGCTCTCCTGAATTATCCACAGTGTCCCTGAAGACTTTCCAGGATATATAATTTAGCCTTTGTCTATGGTCTATGGACTCTGAGATGCGAGACAGAGAAGGCTGCATACTCTCAGATGAGGGAACACAATTATTACAGACTCTGAAAGAAGAAGACCTAGAAAACATTCATAGATTTATTTTACTTCTAAAAGTAATTGGAAAGTTATGCAGCTAAGCTGTGTTTATTATTTGTGGTGGAAGGGAAAAACACCTTTCTTTTAGTTCTAGCTTATCACAGGACAACTGTTGGGGAAAAAAGGCTATATTTACCTGAAAGATTGCTTCAACTCTAGGCATTTAAAATAGAGATGCTTTAATGAAAGAAAACAAAGTACCTCATTAAGTCCCCTTTGCTTTATCATGGGGCAGAAATGTTTTTTTTTAGAATCTTTGGTCAGACAAAGGAAGATCTGACATATCTGACTTAAGATGCCTGCTGCCTGAGAAAACTATTCAAGTAAAGATGGCTCAGAAAGGTACTATTTGTATAATTTCATAAATGCATTTCTATTTAAAATGTCTACACTTGAAGCAAACTCTCATTTAAACTTATTTTTTGGATGACAGTTGTCCTTTAATGTGTTTGTATCAGGTATTGATATAGTGTCTTTAAACACAATTTCTGAATCAAAATATTACCAATATAGGTGCTAAGGTCCTTGTTGAATTTAAGATACAGTAGTGATTTGGTGGAAGGATCTTAAGTAGTGATTTGGTGCAAGGATCTTAATCCAACAGCCATTAATTCCTTCTTATCTCAGGTCATAGAACTTCTTCTAGCCTCCCACACTGATTTCAATATTTCAAGCAGTTTCTTTATACTTGTAAGGAGATTTCTAACTCTCATTATTGTACTACAGGTATAAAGTTTATCTTTCAGTACATGCGATTTAAAGGAGTTTGTGTGTATATAGCATTTAGTTCATAACCTCTCCATTATCCTTGTCTTCAAAACCAAATTTAGCCTGTTTATAAAGTTCTTCAACTTGTGTTTTATGATAAAAGAAGATGGCATTAAGCCATCAATTTATGCTTCTATAATACTAAATGTTATTTTAGAAAGTTAAACCCATTTTTTGAGTGTTAATATGTAATCTCAATAAAAATGAAAAGGACTTGTATTTATATAATATCTTTCTACCAGTGGGACTCAAAGTGCCTTTAGGGCATGCCCTTGGCATTAATTGAATTGACAGTTGAATAATATATTCATTATAATGAATAATGCGATTGTTACCGAGCTGCTGGTACTGATTTGTTAACTGTGGATGGATGAAGGGCTGAAGGGCTCTGTAGTCACGGCATTTACCAACTGAGCTACCTCACCAGCAAAAATTAAACATATTTAATAAATATATTTATTTAAAAATAAAAAATAAAAAAAGGAAAACCATAACAATTGTTTTTGTTCTTCACTGGCAAAAAGTTTATGAATAAAGACCATAATTTGCAAAATAAAAAATAATGCTTTAGTGAAATGTGCTTTTATTGTATTTTTTAACGTAATTTAGTCATCAGTAAAAAATAGGTGTATAATCGTTGAGCACACTGAGGTCACATGAACAAAGCAGTGTATTTTATAGATTTATCTAATGACAAAGAAGGTGATATTACCACATAATAATTAAAACTTAACTTGTCTTAAAATTGTTAAAATATAATATATGCAAATGTGAGATGTGTTTAAGTGCTCCTAAATGTGATAAAATATATATATAAAAAAAAAAAAACATGTGGGGGGGGAGGAAGGAGTCAGGAGTGTGGCTAATTTCTAGACCTTAAATACACTTTTGTCCTACTTAGTACCTCAAGTGCAGTTGAAATTGACTTCCAGATTAAAAGAAATACTGTTAAAGGTTTTACCAGTCTGTTAAGCAAAGATGATATTTTTATTTATTTATTATAGATTGAGTTGGTCTGTAGATATTAACCACAACTAAAGTTGACATATTTATAATAACATCTAATGCCAGATTAATATGATTTTGACATATTGGATGATATAAATGACCCCTTCTTTTATGAGGCCTTGTACATTTATTAACATCCCATTGAGTGACATCTGTAAATTTACCATCACCTGCAGTCCCCATTGCCATCACCACCACAATACCAATACCCCTTTGGATACCCAGTTATATTTCCCAAACTACCATTAAACATATTGTATACCAACAAAATACACTTTGATAACATACAATTCATCAATATTTGAATAAGAATACAATCTTGTTATTATCACAGGTCTCATTCAGTGAGGACATGAAGTAAAATTGACAATATGGCAAAAATTATAATATCCCAAACTTCCTTTTCATGTTGTTTCCAGCATAATCGTATACCCTGCTCCCAAAATGCAAATCTTAATACAGAAATTAATGACAAGTCACTTTATTTTTTTTTAAATGAAAACTGTATGTTATATTCAGTTGGAAATGATAAAAACTTTTGACATTTTTCTTCTTGCTCTTTCTTCAGATGGTTCTAGAACAAAATCACTCATCTATTCCAGATTTATTTCTCCTTGGATTCCAAGTTCAGCACAGCTCCAAGATTGTTGTCTTCTTTATCCTCCTTGTGGTCTATATGATAACCTTGACCGGAAACCTTCTAATAATAGGGATAGTTGCAGTCACTCGTCACCTCCATTCTCCGATGTACTTGTTCCTCAGCCAGTTATCCTTTTCTGATATCATGCTCACCACCACGATTATCCCAAACTTGCTAAATGTTACACTAAAACGGGGTGGCCATATAACAGTTGCTGGGTGTATTGCACAATTAAGCTTCTATTCTTTTTCCTTAGCTACAGAATGTCTTCTTCTCACCCTGATGTCCTATGATCGATATGTGGCGGTCTGCAAGCCCCTACATTATTCCACAATAATGAATATCCCCTTTTGTCTTGGTCTTATTGGCTTATGTTGGGCACTGAGCTGTGTACTAATGCTCATTATTAACATTATGTTATGTCTTTTACAGTTTTGTAACTCCAAAAATATCATTGACCATTTCTTTTGTGATTATGCTCTGCTTCTTCAACTGTCTTGTTCTGATACAACAGCTGTACAAACTGTAATGCTGTTGCTAGCTACTCCGGAGTTGATTACTGAAACTCTTTTCATCATGTCAAGTTACATCTGTATCTTTCTTGCTATTCATAAAATATCGACAAACACCGGAAGGCATAAAGTCTTCTCCACCTGCAGTTCCCACCTTACAGTAGTCTGTACTTACTACGGTACTCTCATTGCCCTCTATGTGGTTCCATCCAGAGGTCAATACTATAATGTAAATAAAATTTTGTCTCTTCTGTACACTGTTGTAACCCCTTTATTCAACCCTATCATATATAGCCTGCGGAACCAAGAAATTAAGACAGCCATAAAGAAGATAATTTCCTGAGACCTTCTTTCTCAACTACATGAACTTCTCCAGGACCTTATTTATGGCCTTTGCCCAGCCTATCTCACTGATCATCACAAAACCAGTCAACTCTCTCAGAATTCTTTCTTCTGGGATTTCAAGTTCCACCCAGTTCCCGGACACTTGTCTTCTTTGCCCTTCTTGCGGTCTACATGATGACCTTTACTGGAAACTTTCTTATCATAGGGTTAGTTTCAGCCACTCGTCATCTCCATTCTCCAATGTACTTGTTCCTCAGCCACTTATCCTTTTCCGATATCATAATCACTACCACCATTATTCCAAACTTGCTAAATATCACTCTAGAACAATGAGGGCCCATAACAGTTTCTGGGTGCATTACACAGTAATGTTTCTTTATGTTCTCCTCATTCACAGAATGTGCTCTTCTCACCATAATGTCCTATGATCGATTTGTGGCTGTCTGTAAACCGTTACATTATTCCACAATAATGAATATCCCCTTTTGTCTTGGTCTTATTGTCTAATGTTGGGCATTGAGCTGTGTAATAACCCTGATTGTTACCATTTTGTTAGGCCTTTTACAGTTTTGTGACTCAAATATCATTGACCACTTCTTCTGTGATTATGCACCTCTTGTTCAACTTTCTTGTTCTGATACAACACCATTACAAACTGTAGTATTGTTTATAGTACACTAGAAACTCGTTTCATTGTGTCAAGTTATGTCTGTATATTTCTCACTATTCATCGAATATCAACTATCATTGGGAGGCAGAAAGCCTTCTCCACCTGCAATTCCCACCTAGCTGTCATCTGTACATACTACGGAACTCTAATTGCCACTTATGTGGTTCCTTTCGAAGGTCGATCATATAATGCAAATAAGATTGTATCCCTTGTGTACGCTATTATAACCTCTTTATTTAACCCTATCATATACAGCCTTAGGAACCAAGAAATTAAGACAGCCTTAAATAGGATTATTAGCCAACATTTATGTAGATTGTAGAAATACAACATGTCAATTATAGTAGGGATTTGTTATGATGTGTTAAAGTATGGATATTTGTTACCATTAACTCTCTGATCATTATACTTCTTCCTTCACATCTCTCTTTATTTTCACACCATCTCTTTCTTGTCTGTACTTATCTCCAAGACCTTACTCCATCCTTTGACATCTATATTATTTTTTAATCACACAGACCCATAGTTGAAGACAGATTGTCAGAGAGATCAAGTTCCATGAAAGTAAGATAGAGATAGGACTCACCAAGTTTGTAGAACTAGTGATGTGCTAAGCAAAATATGGTCATATATTGTGACTAAATCTCCAATATTTTTCATCTAAGCTAGGTGCTTTTAAAATAATCTAAAGTTATTGAAACATGTTAAAAACAAATATTAAGTTCATATGTTGCATGGTTGCGCACTCAGTTTATGTATTGCATTGTGAGAATTTTGGTCACTCAGTGGTGTGCTCTATTAAATATGCTGGTTATGGGGTGCTGTCCAAATTATGGCTTTTGTGTGTATATAAATCCTGATCAGCTTCTGGGCATGCACCCCATCCACTCAAAGGTGTTCTATATATGGTGTCCAGTAAAATTATATAAATTATAGTTGAAGACAAATTGTCAGAGAGAATAGTTCCACTTAAGTAAAATATAGAGATAGGACTCACCAAGTTTGGAGTACTTTTGCATAGTGGTGGGCTAAGCAAAATATAGCCATATATTGTTACTAAATCTCTAATATTCTTTCATCTAAATGATTTAAAAAAAAAATACAAACAATCCTGACTTGCTACACAATGTAACATAGTAACATAACAATTTAGGTTGAAAAATGACACAAGTCCATCGAGTTCAACCCTTCTACCTATCATTCAGGCTTTTGATCCAAAAGAAGGCAAAAATACCCATAGGAAGCTATTTCGTATTTTGCCTCCTAGGGAGAAAAATTCCTTCTTGAGTCCAAAAAGCAATCAGATTTCTCCTCGTATCTAGGAGCTCTATTAGTAATGTTTATTCTATTATTAATAGCCCTATATGTTCCGCTTTTGTAAAAAAAAAAAAAAAAACTTCCAGATCATTTTAAATACCATTTTAGGTACCATTTTAATAATTATTTTTAGGGAGGTAAGGGCCTTTGTGGCATCTTTTAGCATATATTATTCATGGGGCTAGGGGCACTTGGGCAGCCACCAGCCTCCTTAATCACATGTGGGGCAGAGGCACCTGGCCAGCTGCTGGAACTGTGTATTTCAGGAGTGGGCCAGTTGTAGTTTAGGAAACCCCCGACCCCATTAATAAAGAGGGCAGAAGAACTTGGCCACCCACTGGTCCCCGTATTAAAAGGGAAGCTAGTGGCACCTGGTCTAGGTCTTGTGCACCATTCATTATTATGGGTTGGGGCCTTTTAGGCCCAGTACTATAAGGACGGATTGGGCACCATTTTTTGTGGAGTCTTTAATGGGTGAGAAAATTAAAAATGGCATAACAAGTTTTAATAAGTGCGGTAATGATTCAAATGATCTTGTTAAATACTGTAGACCATCACTAGGGAAATGTTTTTAAGATTAACTCAAACTTGCCAATTTTTTTCTTCACCCACTCAAATACATGGGAGGCAAGTTTTTTTATTGATTTTTTTCCCTTGCCATCGGACAATTTTTTTTTTTTTTTTGTTTGGCCATTAGTGATCACCAATCAATCCACTATTATTTAGAATCCTTTGGCCATCTTTTTTATTTAGCTTCCCCTCCACCATCCCCTCTCCTCTCACCATGCATTCATTGATTTTAATACTGTTGTTTACATTTTGTTAATTAAACATACCATGTCTTAAAGTGAACCTGTGCATGAAATACCCACTCTTAAGAAATCTCTCTGGATTGTGGAGCTCAAGAAAAACACCTATCATAACTATTCTAATAACCTATGCAGTATGACAACAACCATCTTTCTTTCTATCTATTTGAATTCCTCCTAACAGAAATGTTTGAATCTAATAGTCCTGTTATTTGCTGCATAGTAGCCCTTCTCCATTATCTGTCCCTGAACAATCTCCCAAGAAATGGTTCCATGAACCTTCCATCACCTAGCAATGTTTAACTTTATTGCTTAAATAGTTGTTAGAATCTTATATCTATGTCTTACCTTATCAAGATCTATGTGGAGCAGAGCTCTTTCTGGAGATGGAGATAGTGATGAGCCTACAATTTCTGAAATAACTCTGAAGTGCTCTCTCCACGACCCATCAATCTTCCTACATGACCACAACTTATGGAGAGTGGACCCTCACCACACCTCCAATATAGACTACAAAATTTAGACTGAAAGGGTTAAATTGATGTTGAGAAGTTCCTCTGCTTGACCAAGTGCAAGAAAAGGTCACAGTCCCTGAGGAGGTCAGATAAGACATCATGGTGTTAGCTGTTTATGTAAGAATGTCTTAGATTGCAATAAGAGGAACTAAATATGTAAGCAAGTTTGTACTATTTTCTGCTTGAGTGACTATATTGAGTTTTATTTCATGTTTTCTGCTTAGTGGCAATATGAGTGCATATTGTTCACACCCCCCTGTGTAAACGCCCCCTCATGTTCTTTATGCTATGTTCTGCACAATTTATAACCAATCACTATACAGGACAACACCTAAATGTGTTTATAAATATCAATGTGTAATAAACTACACTCAGAGCTGAGGATAAAGAAACACGTGCCTTGTGTATTTGTTTTCCGCCTTCACAGCTCTCCAGATATCTGCAAACCTGCCACACATCAACGACCTTAGAAGTAATTGATCAAGAGCAGAAACCGGCCGGTTCCTTTCAATTTGGTGTCAGAAGTGGGATTTGGACATACAGGGTGAGTACAAGTTATACATGGTTGTATTTTATACTTCTGTGTCCGTGCTCCCCTGTCTCTCCGAATCCTGTACCTAAAATGCTAGTGTTTTAAGTAAGCGCTGGGTTGTTGTTAAACACTTGTCACTGGGACAAGATAATATTGTGTTTATGGTACACAATTTAAAATAATCTATTTATCTACGGTACTTGTCAATGGGACAAGAAAATATTGTGTGTCTGGGACACAAATAATAGATATAGATATTAAGATTTCACTGGGAAATCGCTGAAGTGTGTGACACTGGGTCACGGCACAGTTTAACAAAACCTATTCAGAGATATATATGTATATATGTACAAAATATATACAAGTAATTATTAGCAAGTGTTGCTTTCTAGGAAACTGTCGTTGGTGTGTCAAAGGTTATTTGTACATAAGTTAAAGTATAGGATAAAAATTGCATTTTAATTGTCAAAATTATTGAAAAATCATTTAAAGTACAAGATAAGAACTGCATGCTAAGTGTCAAAGTTATTGGTAAATCACTTAAAGTATAAGATAAGAATTGTATATTAAGTTGTGTGAACTGAAAAAATTATCTGTTCATAATGGGACAAAAGTTAAGTGATTTAGCAACTACAAGTTTTATATCAGGCAAAATGAATGATGTCCCTTTGTATGACAATACAAAAGTAGAATCCCCATTATTACACCCAAATTTATGTGACTGCAGTATGTAGTTCAGGTATGATCATGTCATAATAATTAAAGAAGGCAAACCTAAAGGGAGAGAAACTTAACAAGGATAAATCTAAATACCCTAAGAGTCCTGTCCCACAGAAAGCTAAGCCAGAGTCGCTGTATCCAGCACTCCCTGTTTGCTCAGAGCCCCCACAGAACAGCATGGCATGCACATTGTCAGATAAGGAATTAACTGCTGTGTCTGTGGCCATAAGGTATGTTTGATTTGTCTCCCTGCAGTACACAGTGTTTTAAGGGTATAGTAGAAATTTTATGTATAAAGTATAAGAGTATTATGACATTGCATTGTTAGACAGAATTATAAGTGTTAAGTATTTCTAGTGTGGCTGGGACACATATATACGTAGGAAGACAACCATTCTGGTAACTGAATTTGTGTATCTGGGAGTATACAGATCCTTCTGTAAAACATATTGAAGATTAGAGTCTCATGTCTGTAACTCCCAAGTACACTGTATCTTGGTGTTTTGGATATGTTAGCTGTGCAAGTTGATAAGACCATAGAAGCTGTGGCATATTATGTTTAATGTTGTCATTAGGAGAATTGTCGTTATTGTTTAAATATTTGCATAAGTAATTTTTGCTACCGCTATTCTTTAATATATAATTGTATAAGCGATGTCTGCGTATATGGGCAATAGTGTTACAGTAAAAGTCTCTAATATTTTACCACAAGAGTAGAGACATGTCCTGGTTTTGTGTCAACAGCCCCAAAGCAGCAGTCGTGTTTTATAGAGATGTAACAAAAGGACATGTTTTATATTTAGTGGAGTACAGAGGACGTATCTCATGGATTACTCAAATCGAGCGCTCAATAAAAAATAGGCACGTTATGCAGCTAGTATAATTTTTGAGGGATTTGTGAGGGAAGGTCTTCTGGGTTATATTCATCAATGTGATGAGAAGTTTTATAGTAAATGAGTTCTAGCAGAAAATTAACAATAGTTACTGTAGTTGAGTAACTTTTATTCGTAATATGTTAAGGAGTGAATTTTGTGTTTAAAGATAAGCTGTTAAAGGCTTTGTGGGCCATGGAATTTTTAGTTGCTGGAGTTAGATGGTTTTTGTATTTTGTAAAAGGTCAGAGGTTAAGTTGCACATACTTAGAAAGAAAAGACGTTATGGACTAAGAATATAACAGTTAGGATTTAAAAGTGAATATTAATTTAAAAAGGAAGACATAAGTAATAATGTGTATGGTATATAGCAATAAGAGGTAGAACTTTTGGTTTATACTGAAAAGTATTGATCAGTGTTTTTAAATAAACTCCCTGCCCATCCAATATAATCTTTGGTAACTTGCATATCCTGTATTTGTTTTTATCTTTGTGGTGTGACCAGAATTATTTTAAAAGTGCTACAGTGCTACTTACATTGCTGGTGACATATG
The DNA here is from genome assembly GCA_036172795.1 of Pelodytes ibericus. Taxonomy (NCBI): domain Eukaryota; kingdom Metazoa; phylum Chordata; class Amphibia; order Anura; family Pelodytidae; genus Pelodytes; species Pelodytes ibericus. Next base: position 221,803,960 of record CM069858.1, on the reverse strand, counting down.
AATATAATTTTCAAACTATAGGGACCGTCAGATTACCAGCTGGAGAGCAATACATATTTAAATAAATACAGAGCTAGCATATTTATATACAGTAAATATACATACACACACACATACGTGATGCTAAGAATGTTCATTTGTTGCATTCTAGTTGTTGTTATAATTAAGGCAAAGTACCCCATGTGATACATGGAGAGAGAATATTAAGATGTTGTTTAACATTTTAGATATAAGTTTTTAATATATGAGAATGTACGTCAGTGATTAGTGGAAAGAATTAGCAAGTGCCATGTTCTTAAACATACTGTGGTGTTGGAGGTATAAATTCAGACAGTTTTTGTTGTGTATGAAAGAGAGAAAAAGTTTCCCCAGAAACCCCCCCTTTGTTTCCCCTTCTATCTGCTTGTCTAATTGCAGATTAAAGAGAGTTGTAGCAGTGGCTACAAAAGTATTTTTTTTTTGTGAAGGGAGGGGAATGAGTATAAATAGTATATTGTTTAATGGTCAAGAGATACATTTTGTTGTCAATAATTTTGATGAAATATATGTATCAATTGTGAATTCTTTTATAAAATATTTATTTTGACAGGTCACGCCTGTTAGTTTTATTGAGATAGACCCAGCCTATACTGATGTTATTTCAGAGTTTACTGATAAGGACCAGCAAATCTAGATTATTACTGATGCAGTTCCAGTAAGAGGTCTTAATCACTAATGAAGAGCTAGTGATTATTAACAGTGAGCGATTATTATTATCAGTTTTATATTACACTCATCATGCTCAGTCAGGAGATTCATAAAAAGAATAATAATATTTTTAAGAACAAAAGAATGGTCTAGTTATTTTGAGACATGAGCTAAGAGTCATAATATTTTTAATGATATTTTAATGTAAAGCAAATAAGCCAAAATGTTTAATGAAACATTGCATGTTACTAATTGGAATATTTTGAGTTTTATTTTCATATAGATTGAAGCTGTACAGTCAACAAAAGACAAGTTCAAAGTGCACCAACAAATCTATTGCTGATAAAATATTATTATAAAGAAAAAGAAGTTTATTTTAAAAGAAGAATCGTTTTACAATACAAGTAAAGAAAGGATCCTAACAAAGTCTACTGAAATATTGTTGTGAAAATTGTTCAACTCAACTCCTGGATCCACATTATTTGCATAAAGCACATTCCTGTACTGACAAACAGGCCAACAAAGGAGCAGCAAGTTAGTGTTTTGATGGGCATAATAACTCCCTGACCACTAGCCAACGTAAGCCGAGTCGTCACCCTAAGGGTAACTCGCAAACAAATCACCCAGGAGTCTGCAACAGATACAACAGTCTACAAAAGATCATCATTGTTGGGAAGTATATTTTCATTGAGTGTTTATGTACACAATTATTAATGATGATTTGTAATCTTTGTGGTAAAGATTTGTCTAATTGTGATATATTGGGTATGTTTGGAGTATAGTGAATGTTTGCAGACTGACTCTACCAAACACAATTGAGTCGACCCATAAGAAATTGTATTTTGATAATATGTTTGTGGAATGTTGTGTAGACAGTATATAAAATCTCAGAAAATGTCTCTGATATTTTAAAGAAGTTAGTTTGTTTTTGTAAGAGAGACTAATCAAGAAGGATTATGAATTTAAGGAATAGGTTAAAAAGGTAATCCGTGAGATCCCCTGGGACTGGGAAATTGGCTAGGATCACTTGGAGCGAAACTTGTAAGTGGTTTGGCATGTGTGATATCAGTGTTGCTAATTGTCTGCATTTATGTTGTTTGTTTCTTTTTTTTTTTTTTTTTTTTCTTTAAGCCATCAGAATTTAACTCCTAGAGTGATTGTTAATGGTAGAGTCACACATCCTCTGAAGACATTTCATCCTTTGGCCTTTGACTCTTCCTAATTATCTTTATTGTGTTTTTCACTCTTTATCGAGTGTCCTTTAGGCTTTCTAAATAAACTAACTCTGTCACGTAGACAATATTTGTATTTACATGTTTATTAATCCTTCTTCCCTCCCTAACCCCTCCCAGTCGATCCCTTCAATATACTGATGGATCCTCTGGGGTGTGGGGCGTCTCGGTCCGCGACCTAATGCCGCAGTTCAGATCGTCCCACTAAATTAAAACATTGTATGGACTCAAAAAACAGAGGGAAAAAAAAAAAAAAAAAAAGGAAAAATTTTCGGACACCAATTGTGTTGCCTCATCTATAACTTCCTCAAAGGAATATTTGTATTCATATCACATCATTATTTCTATACATTTTGACCATACTTCCCTTCTCCTTAGTGAATAACTGTGGAATGTGGAGATGCCTTTTTCCATCTTGAGTTGCACCATTCCTTGGGCTTTAACCATTTCCCAATCTGGTATCACCGAAGATTTCCAGTTTCTTGTGATCAATAGTTTTGCTGCAAGGAGGATATGTATGATAGCCCATCTATTAACGGTGGTCAAAGCTACTAAATTCATGTGTAGAAGTGCAGTATCTGCCGAAATTATAAGATTTAAGCCACATCTGTTATTAATGTTCATGAATATTCTCTTCCAGAACATATCAAGCATCTTACAGCTCCAAAATATGTGAATTAAGTCCCCTCCGCAAGCTCCGCATCTCCAACAGTTGTTATTATCATCTCTATAAATCTTTGCGAGATAACTGGGGACATAGTACCACCTGTATAGGAGTTTGAAAAAACCTTCTTTAAGGTTCAGACAGTGAACTACCTTAGTTATTTGATTGAATAGGCCATTCCATTCTTCTCTTGAAATTTTCCTTGTTAAATCAGATTCCCATTTAGAGATAGCTGTTATCTGCTGAATTTGGTCCAATTCTAACATTATCTGGTTACATTTAGACAACAGATGTCTTTGGTCCTCCCCTTGTATCATCACTGATAGTTTCTTATATATTGCCGAGTTGTTAAGGGGAGTATTAAATCTTAGGTAATGTTTTACTCTAAGGTATGAATAAAACTCTTCACTTTTAATTTGGAATTTATCTTGAAGACTAGAGAAGGAAAGGATATTGTCCTCCTCATAGATGTCATCTATATTAAATATTCCTTGCTCTTTCCATATCGTTAGATTAATGTCTTCGATGTTGTATTGTATGATTTGGATGGGGAGGCCTTTCAGAATTTTATTCTGCATCTTGGCTTTCCTTTTAAATTTTAGCCAGAAGTGCAGTATATGACCTAGGATCAGTGAATTACTCCAATTCTTTTGAACCATTTGTCTTGTGTTATTTGTTTTCCAGAATATTGGGAGAATTTTTCCGCCCCCTATCAGGTTTCTTTCTAACTGATACCATTTTTCTTCCCTGATGTTGGGATTTTGTGTCATCAGTGAGTGTGCGAGCATACTTGCTTCATGATATTTTAACACACACGGGGCTCCCATCCCTCCTTGCCTAGGAGGTAGGGATAACACCTTTCTGTTTATGCGAGGCTTTTTACCTCTCCAGATATACTTTGAGAAGGCTGCTTGAACCATTTTTAGCCAACTCTTCGGGATGTTTAATGGAATCAACCTAAACAAATATGTCCACTTTGGCAGTACATAAGCCTTTAGGACATTTATTCTTCCCCACCATGAAACTTCTAAATTCTTCCACTCATTTAAGTTTCTATTGGTTTGTTTCAATAATGGAAGGAAGTTATGTTCCACAATTTTCTTTGGATCTGAAGTTATTTTTATACCTAGGTATTCGATATAATCCTTAGCCCATTTAAAGCCATAAGTCTGAGTTAGAAGGTTTTTACCTTCATGGCTTACATACCTTACCATTGCTACTGATTTATCTAGATTTAATTTGTAGTTGGATACCAAACTATATCTATCAATTTCTTTCATAACTGGGATAATTGATTCAGTTGGGTTTTCTATGGTAATTAGGATATCATCCGCATACATATTGAGCTTGATGTTTCCTGTTCCAGTATCAATTCCTCTGATGTTATTATTTAGTCTTATGGCATTCGCTAGGGGTTCAATCGATAATAAGTAAAGAATCGGAGATAAGGGGCATCCCTGACGGGTACCGTTTGTTATTTTAAAATGTTCTGAGTTGAAGCCCATACTTTTTACTTTAGCTGTAGGACACGAGTAAAGTACCATAATTGCATCTAGGATTGAACCTTCAAAGCCAAAAACCCTCAGTGTGTTCTTCATGAAAGGCCAGTTAACTCGATCAAAAGCCTTTTCAGCATCTAAGGCCAGCATCATCATGGGGCATTTCTTTTTTTGGCAAGAATCTAGTATGTCAATTATTCTACGGGTATTATTGACAGATAGCCTGCCCGGAATAAAACCCACCTGATCCGGATGAATAAGTGATGTTATAATTCTTTTTATTCTGTTAGCCAATACTCCCGCATAAATCTTTATATCTACATTTAATAATGAGATAGGTCTATAGTTATTGACCAATAGTGGATCCTTCCCCGGCTTTTCAATTGGAACTATGTTAGCCATAAGGAGTTCCTCTGGGATAATCCCTGTTTTCATAATCCAATTAAAGGCATCAGCCAGAGCTCCACCGATGTATTCGTCCATCAGTTTGAAGTATTTATTATTAAACCCGTCTGGTCCTGGGGTTTTGCTACTTTTAAGTTTTTTTATGACCAGACTGATTTCTTCTGCGGAGATCGGTTTATTCAAATTTGTGAGCTGAGTACCAGATAGTTTCGGTAAGTCTAGCGAGTCCAGGTATTTCACAATCAATTCTTCTGAAGGTTTTTCCACTAAATTGTATAGACTAGCATAATATTCCTTGAATGATTCTCCAATTTTTCCGGGGTCCATTACTAGTTTCCCGTCATTTTGTATCTTCGGTATAGTTCTTCTGTGTTTTTCTTTCGTTAATTTATTTGTCAATAATTTGTCCGCTTTATTACCTTTATAGTAATATTTCATCTTGAGGTATTCTAAGTTTTTATTTATCTTTGTGATCATAAGCTCTTTAATCTCTTTTTTGATTCTTTGAATCTCTAATGTATCAGCCTGGGAGGGTTTTATTTTATTCTGATTGTTTAGGATATCTAATTTCAAATATAGCTCTTCTATTTTGGGCGCTCTGTTATTTTTCTTTTCCTGACTCCCAATCTTCATTAGATGGCCTCTGATCACGCTTTTATAAGTGCACCATATTAATGCTGGATTGACTTCTTTTCCTCCATTTTCTTTAAAGAACCATTGGGTAGCTTCTATAATTTGTGTACGATATTGACTGTTATTTAAAAGGGCGTCATTCAGTCTCCATTCTGGTCTAGTTGTTTTGTATCCAGTTTTCATTTCCATTATAATGGCATTATGATCTGCCCAGAGATAATCTTTTATTTCTATTTTGTTGACGTACTGCACCATTGTCCTATTTATCAGAATATAATCTATTCTAGAATAGGTCAGATGAGGTTGCGAGAAGAAGGTAAAATCTTTTTCTTCTGGATGTAAAGTCCTCCATGTGTCTATTAGGGTGTAGTTCTGAATTAACCGCGAGAATTTAGCCGCAGTATTCATAACTCTTTTGCCATATTTCCCATGTCCTGCTGAGGTTTTATCAACCTGGGGATTTACCACGCAGTTGAAATCTCCCATTATAATTAGAGCTCCTTGTCTGATTCTATGCACTTTTTTAAAGATCATTGTGAGAAACTTGGTAGGAGTATCATTTGGCGCATATAGGTTTAAAATAGTATATATCCTGTTATTAATTTCCACTATTAAGATGATGTATCTAGCCTCATCATCTAATTCTTTGAATATAACATTACTTGATAGATCACCTGAAAGCAGTATCGCTACTCCCCTTTTTTTCTGATGTTGTAGTGATGCACTAATGACCAATGGAAAACTTTTTGATATTAAAAATTGTTTATCGCTTAATCTCCAATGAGTCTCCTGCAAAGCGCATATCTGAATTTTTTCTTTCTTCATAAAACCATAGAGTATGTTACGTTTTTGCGGGGAGTTCAGGCCCTGCACATTAATCGTGGCAAATTTAATCGTCATTTAAGACCAATCCAGCATATAATATTTTCCCGTCCGCTTCCTTTGGTAAAGGAGAAAAAGAAGAAAAAGAGAAGAGAAGAAAAAAAAAAAAAAAAAAAATTCGAGACCATACATGTTCTATTATGTCCCTAAATTATCTTATACTGTCCTACAAAGACAGCAAAGAAAGAAGATTTCTTAACAAGCTTCCAATCTATTTGGAAACTTTGCCAGGCACCGCCGTTGGAGGCCAGGCGGAGGAGGCCACGAGAGAGGGAGAGCGGGAGGACGGGGGGGGGGAGAGGCGAAAAAAAAAAAAGGGCTGTGTATATACTACTTTGGCGGTGACGTGTGAGTGCATATCGTGAATCGTGATGTTAAAGTGCTAAAGAAGGAGAAAAAGGGGACAACAAAAAAAAAAAAAGGGGCTGTGTATATGCTACTTTAGAAGTGAGGTGAGTGTAAAATACTTGTTGTGATGCTGATGTGCTGAAAGAAGGGAGAAGAGCACGAAGCAGGGGGAGCAAAAAAGAAAAAAAAAAAGGGCTGTGTATATACTACTTTGACAGTGACGTGTGAGTGCATATCGTGAATCGTGATGTTAAAGTGCTAAAGAAGGAGAAAAAGGGGACAACAAAAAAAAAAAAGGGGCTGTGTATATGCTACTTTAGAAGTGAGGTGGGTATAAAATACTTATTGTGATGCTGATGTGCTGAAAGAAGGGAAAAAGAGCAAGAAGCAGGGGGAAACAAAAAAAACAAAAAAAAAAAGGGCTGTGTATATACTACTTTGACAGTGACGTGTGAGTACATATCGTGAATCGTGATGTTAAAGTGCTAAAGAAGGAGAAAAAGGGGACAACAACAAAAAAAAAAAAAAAAAAAAAAAAAAGGGACTGTGTATATGCTACTTTAGAGTGAGGTGAGTGTAAAATACTTATTGTGATGCTGATGTGTTGAAAGAAGGGAAAAAGAGCACGAAGCAGGGGGAGAGAGAAAAAAAATAAATAAATAAAAAAAGGTGAAAACTAAGGATAAATAATATTTGAAATGAAACGTGAAATAGGTTATTGAGAAAATAAAAGAAAGGCAGGAAAAACACAAAAAAATGAGTAATATCTGTGGTGTGGTGTGTATGAAAAACATGAAGTGGAACGGGTATGTAAGAGATGACATAGAACAGTGTGGATGTGATATGTGTGACCTGTGTAGAGTGAAGCTGGTATTAAATGAAATAGAAATTTATGAGTGAGAAAAAAAAAAAAAAAAAAAATTAGTAAATAAATAGTTCTCTCTCCCTCTCACCCGCCCCCCCCCCCAGCCGGATAGATAAATTGAGGCCCTAACCTAGATCTTCTCCAGGTATCCCATACTGCGTGTAGAAAAACTACTTCATCTTAATCTTTATTGAATCCTTTGGAGTTCAGCCATATTTCTAGCTTCTCAGGTGTGTCAAATATTTCTCTGTAGCCCTCAAAGCTCAAGATGACCTTGCAGGGAAAACCCCAAGAATGTTTAATATTATTTGACCTTAAGATAGTGGTAAACCTCGAGAAATTTCTCCTAGCTTTCCTTGTATTAAATGATAGGTCTGGGAATATTTTTATGTCCTCATATGCAGTGTCCTTAACCGATTTTGAGTATATATTTCTCATAATTGCCGATCTTATGCGAAAGGTTTTACAGCATATGATCACATCTCTTGGGAGATGTTTCGGAACACTTTGAGCTTTAGGTACTCTGTGAAATCTTTCTAACGCCGCCTCTTTCCTTTCCCAATGTATATCAAGGAAGTTAAGAAAACCTTCCAGGAAATCTTCCAGTAAATTATTTGTGATATCTTCCAAAATTCCTCTAAGACGGAGGTTGTTCCTTCGAGATCTATCTTCTAAATCATTAATTTTGGATTCCAAATCTTGGGTTTTTCTTTCCAATTCCTTTGTTATATCTTGTTGTAAATTTAGTTGGAATAGAAGATCCTCTTCCCTCTGTTCAACCATTTTCATCCTCTCTCCCATATCAATAATGTCTTTTTTAATTTCTAGTGTAATATTTTGTGTTTTTTGGATTTCTTCTTTTATTTTTACAAATTGTTCCGCCAGACATGCTTTAAGGTATTCTGGGGAAATCGTTTGAGTTTCAGCCCCCAGGGAGTCACTATGGCTCTCAATATTATCTTCCCTTCCATTCTGGGGATCCTGAGCCTGATCTTGGCTAGTCAAATTGATCTTTCCCGGGTCGGTCCTATCTGCTAATGGAGAGAAGAAATTGGAGTACCGTTTGTCAATTTTATTCTCTTTCTCCTGTTTGCTCTCTGCTTTATCTGGTTTTCTCCTCCTATCCTTTTCAGACTTGTCTTGTCTCGTCTCCGTGTTTCTTTTTGAGGCCATTGTAATTGATAATTAGTTCTCTTGAGATGGCTTTTTGCTTCTTTGCTTGCTAAAGAAATCCTGAGTATTTAATTCTCTGTCCTATGCTCTCAGAAAACTCCCATCTCCTTTGTGGATAACCCAGTGTTTTCCATAGGACTTTTCTCTATTGAGTTGTTTAATACAAAGTTTTAAAATACTTGTATTATGTGTAGTTAAGCAGACAGATCCTTAGTTACGATATAGCTACAAAGTTCTTTAAGAATTCGACAATTAACTATTTCAACCCGGACTGGATCTATCTAGGTATATTCCATATATTGGAGTTATCCTTAGACAGCCGGAGATTGTTGGTAATATTTGTCTGTTACTACCCAATTAACGGTACAGGAACATATTCAATATCCCATCTATATCGCCCCTCCAGAATTATCTCATTAAAGTACCTGTATTGCTTAGTACTTTGAGTTCAACCTTAACAAATGAGGTAATATCGAAGATGAACCCTTAATAGTATTAATTCCGTAGCTAATCGCACAGGGGGTAAGTGAACGACATTTACAAACAGATACACTGTTATCCCTTCAATCTCAACAGCCTGTGACTAAGTGACAGTTTGTTTAGTGGTAGTCCTTGCTTTTAAACCTTATTATAGGACCTTAGGGTGAACCCTATTCAAGCATACAGAGCTCCCCATTGAAATAGTTATTGCAATATAAAAATAGAGATACTTAGCTTCGTCCTTCTGCTCTATATTCTCCCTGGCAAGGGTCACGCATCCGATGGCTTTGTGTGTTAGAAGACAGGTCTCCGGTTTGGCACTGTAGATTATCTGGAAGCTCTTCTGTCTGCAGCTCTCACCTTGTTTCTCCCAGCTTTTTCTTCCGTGGTTACCGGCTAGCGTCTATCTCCGTTCGCTATGTCCTCCCGCCCGGCCATATCTCGGCACCTGGCGCCTCTCCATTCGGCTCCGCCCACCTACATCATCACGCTCCATGTTGTTTGTTTCAAGGGTCTCATCCTCAAGTGCATCCTAACCACTGACATCATGCCCCTACATGAAGACTCACAATATCCATCCATGAAGTTCCCATTTCTCTCCCCCAACTTCCTTAGCCGTGGAGAGAAAAGGTTGGTTTAGTCTGTCTAAGTAAGTGCTCATACCATAGCCTAATTTTACCTTTCTCCAGTTTGTTTTTTAAAATCTAATTATATTATTCTTCCCCTTTTCCTTTGGTATATACAGATGGTTGTGCAAGCAGTGATACCATTTTGTAAGTGAATAGGAATCCTTAACTGTTCATGAGTTCTCAATTGGTTTATATCAAAAAGATCTTTCATTTTTAGGGACTCTATACCTCTCCATTTAGACAGTTGTAAGTTCTTCATGTCGCCCTCAAGGGTCTCCAAAGGAGGCACATATAACCTTTCTCCCCTCCATCGCTCATGCCTTCGCCACATCTTCAGATTGCAAAAGTGCCTAGTGAAATGCATTTTGAGAGATAGAAATAGGGCGACATGAGGGAGGAGAATCTGTCCAAAGTTGGTGTTCAAGATTACTTATCATTATCATTATTAACTTTACTGTATAGCCCCCTCTGTCTCTCTTTTCTATTAGTAAGGTTCTACACCTCAATAAATAAGGTGTCAGGGTTCTACCCTGACCTCCTGACTCATGCATTTAATAGTCCTAATGTTTGTGCTTATATACCTCCTTCCTCCTCGACAGGCCTTGCTACCTTTGTTTGCTTGTATTTCTTCCCCTATGTTGGTGTCAGGTGGGCTTGCTAACTTGTGCAGTTTATTGCAAACAGTGCTTTTGTTGGAAGTTGGATGCCTGACTTCTGAGAGCTGCTTCTTTTGCTAAATCTGATTTTGAATGTGTACCCTGTCCAAGGACTGGGAAACTGAACCTAGACGGCTCAACCAGCCAGTGGATGTTTTTCAGCATCTCCTGAGACCCTTTGGGTACAGCAGTATTACTTCAGCTAAGCTTCTCCCTTAAAGGGCCCACTCCTCTTTAGTCACCCTCCCAAGTAATCTTCTATAGGTTGTTCCTGGTTCAGTCACACTCACTAGGGTGCTCCTGCTTCAGTCACCCACTCTAGGGTGTTCCTGGTTTAGTCACCCTCGCTAGAGTGTTCCTGCTTCAGTCAACCTCTCTAGTGTGTTCCTGCTTCAGTCACCCTCTGTAGGGTGTTTCTCACACTTACCTAAAGCCTCACCCCTTGTTTAACTCTATCTACCCCATCCTATGCATTTTCTACAGTCCCTACTAAAGCTCTTTTTTTATACTGCAGCCCCTACTAAAACCATGTTCCTATAATGTAGTTCCTTGCTAAAGTCCCCTTTTGTCTCTGCTTCAGTCCGTATTCCAATCCTTATATTTTTGTTTCTATTTCTGTTCTCACCCTGCACAATGAATAACAACCTGCAACCAGGCACCTCCTATCTCCCTGCACTGGAACTACTACCTGACCTGGTAAAGGCCCTTACTACCTACCCATATTTTACATACTACCCTACTCCACTACCCAGCTTCTGCACACTCACCTGCCCAGGTTTTCAGTTTCAGACTAAGTAAAAAATACTGGATCTCTTACATCTTGCCCTGTTACTCTGAAATTCTGAAATCTGTAGGTAAAAGAGCAGTTGAATAGGACCATGTTAGGGCATTGCTCTGCTGTAGCATGTATTCTTAGCCCAACATTTAAAGTAACATGACAGCACTTTTGAAAAATGCATGAAAAATTGTTTATCTTATTTTGATTGGTTGTTTAGTTTTGGAATTGACCAAAAAAAATCCACTTGGGTGTCAATTTTTCAAAAACATAAACCCTTGTGTACTGTAACAAAGAGTAGAAACACATCTATTGCCCCAATCATATTCCTCACTTTCCCACCATGTGTCCTCAATGTAAAGCCTTAGTTACTCTTTTCATGCTACCTAGTTACATCCCTGCCCATCAGTGGAGCAAGTAGGCCCCAGAGTGTGCAAATACTTCACTTAAATCCATTTATCTTACATCCCGATTCTTTTTTGTCCATTGAAATCTCAAGATTGAACATGGCGCTGCAGCAGGTGCAGATCTTGGTGGTAGTAGCAAATATTCAAAGGAGAACTTTGAAGGCCAAAGTAGGGAAGGGTTCCATGTGAACAGCAGTTTAACATGGGTCAGTCTGTCCTAACAGATAGGGGAGCAATGTTCGGAAGGGAAAGCGATGGCCTCTGTTGCCCTCGGACGATCGCAAGGGAGTTGGGTTCCGATCCCCAAACCTGGAGCGTCCTGTGCAGCGATGCAGCCAATCCTGGAGAAGCCAACGGGAGCCCCGTGGAGAGTTTTTTTTTTTGTTTGTGAAGGTCAGGGTACCCTGGAATGGGTTTTCCCTGACAGAGGTGCTGGTGCCTTGGAAAGCGTTGTGGTTCCGGCTAATTCCGCTGAGCTCACTGGCTCTTGAAAATCTGGTGGAGATGTTTTAAATCTTGCACCTGGCAGTACCCATATCCGACACAGCAGGTCTCCACGGGGAAAAGCCTCTGGCATGTTAGAACAATGTAGGTAAGGGAAGTCGGCAAGTCAGATCCGTAACTCCGGCATAAGGATTGGCTCTAAGAGCTAGGTCAGTCAGGCTGGGGCAAGAAGTGTGGCTGGGTACATGCCATGGTTGGATGAGGCGTCACCCCTCCTCCCCCTCTCCCCTATCATCCCTGCGATCGGCAGTGGTGGGGTGGTGGCGGTGTGTGGGGTGGTGGTCTGGAGCGGGGATGGCAATGGCAACTCTGGACGCATGCCAGGCCCTTCCTTTAGATTGCTCCAGCTGAGGTGCACACCTCTCCCTCACCTCCCGCACCATCTGTCCCATAATCCCATAATCCCAGTAAGCGGCGGCAGCAGGCATTGACCGGGGGGGGCGGCACATGGGGTGCCTTGGCCGGCACCTAGCAGCTGATTTAGAACTGGTGGGAACCAGGGGAATCAGACTGTTTAATTAAAACAAAGCCTTGCGAAGGCCCGAGGTGGGTGTTGACATGATATTATTTCTGCCCTGTGCATTGTGAAGAAATTCAATGAAGCATGGGTAAATGGCAGGAGTAACTATGACTCTCTAAAGGTAGCCAAATGCCTCATCATCTAATTAGTGACGCGCATAAAGGGATGGATGAGATTCCCACTGTCCATTCCTACTATCTAGCGAAACCACAGCCAAGGGAACAGGCTTGGCAGAATCAGCGGGTATAGAAGACCATGTTAAGATTGTCTCTAGTCTGCAACTGTGAAGAGACATGAGAGGTGTAGGATAAGTGGGGGGGGGGGCTCCCGTTGAGGCAGGGGGGATGAGCGCCGAGTGGCTCTCTTTTCTGGCTCCAAGCACGCGGCGGCCACAACACACTTCAAAGACATTGGCAGGTGGGTAGTTTGACTGGGGTGAAACACCTGTAAAACCATAACAACGCAAGTGTCTAAGGCGAGCTCATGGAGGACATAAAACGTCTGTGGAGCAAAAGGTCAAAAGCTTGCTTGATCTTGATTTTCAGTTTATATACAGACCATGAAAGAGGGGCCTCATGATTGTTCTGACTTTTTTTGTGTGGCCAAGCGTTCATAGAAAAGTTGCTTTTTTTATCCATCGATGTCGGCTCTTCCTATCACTGTGAAGCAGAATTCACCAAGCGTTGGATTGTTCACCCACCAATAGGGATGTGAGCTGGGTTTATATCACCATGAGACCAGTTAGTTTTCTCCTACTGATGATGTGTTGTTGCAATAGTAATCCTGCTCAGTAAAAGAGGAACCATAGGTTCAGACATTTGGTGTATGTGCTTGGCTGAGGAGCCAATTGGGCGAAGCTACCATATATGGGATTATGACTGAACACCTCTAAGTCAGAATCCCCCCTAAACATGATGATACCACAGCACCACAGAGCCTTGGTTGGCCTTGGACCAGAGCGCAGACAAAAGGGGGCCACTGCTCTCCCACGGTGCACCGCATGATCATGGGGAACCGGGGGCTAAATCGTTCATAGATGACCTGATTCTGGGTCAAGATTTTGTGCATAGCAGAGAAGCTACCTCACTAAAATCTATTGAAAGTCATCCTTTGAGCCAAGCTTTTGTCTCTTGCTGTGGGCTTGTCTCTCTCGCTGGAGATGGCCCAGGTCCTTTAGCTAAGGAGGGAAGGTCCCACAGAAGCCCACGCGACCCGCCTCTTGGTCTTCCCTCCCTGAAACTCCCAGCACATTGAATAAATATTCAATATCCAAATATTGAATATTTATTCAATATTAACTTAACTTATTTTTGTTTAACATTTTGTAGGCCTGCCGTGGGCAGCTATGACAGCAAGGCATCTATCAAGTATGGACCTATTAAGATGGCCAATCAAGTCCATAGGCAGTTCGTTCTGCCACACCCATAACAAGGTGCCTTGGAGCTCTTGCTGGGTCCTTGGATTGTGGCCGTTTACTGCAAGTCCGACCATTCTTAAAAACATTCTCGATTGGGTTCAAATCAGGACTACTGGGGGACCAATCCGGCATGCAAATGCCGTTGTGCTCCCGAACTGTCTAACCTTCCAGCTCAGTGGCAGGGAGCCAAATCCTGCTGGAAGATGCAGTCTTTTGGTTGCCCAAACAACCTCCTGATGGTGGGCATCAGTGATCTGGATAAAATCCGTACGAATGACGTGGCATCAACTGTTCCATCTACCATGTGCAAGTCTCCTGTGCCCTTTTGTGATCATGCATCCCCCATATAATTTGTGACACAGCTGCATGGAGACTATATAGCTGGGTAGTAGATGTTCACCTCTGCATCTCCTGAGATAGGCCATCTGTCCCATGAATGTTGAACTTACTCTCATCTGAGAAGATGACCATCTCCCACATGTTCAGTGTCCAAGCTGTGTGGGCTCTTGCCCACCTTAGATGCTTGGCTCTAATGGTCTCTGTCATCAACTGTTTCTTGCGGGAGCACTGTGCGAAGAGCCCTGCCTGCCACAACCTTCTCCCTGCTGTTCTGTTGCTGTCCATTGGCTACTCTCCAATTCTGGTTCTTTTGCAATGACCTGAGCCAGCGATTGCACAGGCAGAGTCATAACAGCAACCTGTCTTGCGTAGTGGTCGTGCTCCTTTTCTGCGCTCGACTTTTCCTCTGCTACATATTGTCCAACTGACCATGCCAGCAACTCACCATGGACCGGTGTGTTTGAATCTGCCAGAGTCAGTTGCATCGGAATCTGACCGGGGGCTCCGTGATGAGCTGGAACAAAGAACAGGACACACGGGGCTTAGTGTTAGTCAACTGCCTACATACACAGACATACAAAACTGTTATCGTTAAAGAAATATATATATTTATATACATGTCCACATGCTTCTCAAGGACCATGCTTTTCATGACAAATATATTCATCCATATGCATTAAGAGGTTAAACAGTTTATAATAGACATTGCTGAATCTATCAGGGCCAGGAGTTTTATATGGCTACATTTAACATATATTAAGCACATGTAGAACTTAGAGAAAATAAACTACATAGTACTTCTATGGGTCACCATTGGTGATAATTCAGCATCAGGGATAGCCATTACTGATGGGGTTGGTGACCAAGGCATTAGTATGTGGCAAAAAAGGATTTCAGTCCTGAATAAGTCTGTAATAATCTTCACTCCATTTTACCTACATCGAGATAGGTAATGTGTTTTAGGTTTCTACTGACTGGGAGTCTTGCTACTTAGATACAGAATGTCTTCTTCTTGTCATTCCACAAAAATGTATATCCCTTTTTGTCTTGATCAAATTGTCTTGTGTTGGCCAATGAGTTGTGTGATTACCCTGATTGTTCTCATTTTCTTAATTTTTGTTATAGTTGGGGTTATTTCCACCATTAAGTGAACTCATCAGTTCTTTTCCTGCACAATGTATAGCTAAACTCCCCTGCTATTCACCTCAACGCACCTGCTATTCCCTTCAACTCATCTGCTACTCGACTCGTTCCATCCAAAGGTCGTTACCATAGTGTAAATATGATTTGTACTTTTTCTGCATTGTTGTAACCCCTTTATTCAACCATATTATATACAGCCTGATATGCTGTATATAGATTTCCTGCAGTTAACACTGAATTAATACTGTATATGTATTAACCACTGCCCGACGCTTGGAAGTGCTATGCCATGCTGAGTTTCAGTGCCTTTAAAACTCTAGGATGGCAAAGTACGTCCAGTGTTAAACAGTTCATCGCTGTACCCATGATAAACTGTGCTCGGATCCCACTGCAGGGACTTGCAGTGGGATTCCACCTGTCAGATGCGGCCCCTTTGAGTGCCCTCAGTCTGAAAGGGAAAATGTTGCAGGTGCTCAAAGGGAGCACTGGCTACATTTCAATAAATCATGCCATGGCAAATCTTCTGGGTTCGGGCATGCCTCCGGGATGTTACACGTGACGTCTGGAATTCTCATGATTTTTTGACAGGTACCCACAGGGTCTATTAAGACCCTGTTTTGGGTCTCTGCCATAGTGTTCCTGGCTACCGATCACCTTGTGATCTGTGGCCAGGAACAAACCATCACATTTCGGTGCTTGCATTTTAGTACTTGCATTGTCTCCTGTCTCATGGAATATATTACTCTCTCTAAAAAATTATACTTCTGTTTTCACTTTTCTTTTTACATTCCCACCACCCGTTTTTTCTGAAACTTACTCCAAGATCTCCCTACAGAAATGTTACCTCTTTTTTATTTCCCCTTCAGACTGTGTCTGGTCTGAACCCTTCTTAATCATCTTCATGACCTTTTGCATGACCTTCACCCTACCTTCCCATTTCATTGTTTTACAGTTCAGTCTTTTCTTCATTAGTCCTTTGTGTGTAGTCATGTGGTCATGTTAACTTTTTCCTTTATGATTTTTGCTTTCATTTCTGGTATTTTTATAATTTTCTATATATATCCAAATCTCCAATCCATAGCCATAAGTTTGCTTTCTATATATAACAACCCTCTCTTTTACACCATCTCTGTTCATTCAACTTTGCAATTAGGATTATTGTTTTTTTGTCTTTTTTTCCAGCCAAAATTCTCTCCATTATTATTTCCATTTCTTCTTTATCCCTTGCTGATATTTTATCTCCACTTCTGTGCACCATTCAAATTACACTTTTAAACAGACAGAACTGGTCTTCTAAAACCTGCTTATAATGAATATATGCATTTTGTGCCTATTATCCAAGCAAATGCTTTCCTGATATTTGTACCTTTTATTTAAACACTTCCCGCCAGATAGTAATTTAGTCCTTAGTGACCAAAGCACCAAACCGGCATCTTAGTGCTCCTGGCCCCAATCATGAGCAAGGTACATAGAAGTAGAGACCCGATTAGGAGGTCATGGAGGTGTGCCTATACCCAGAAGGTCAGGCTCATAGATATGCTGAAAATATAGCAGATGATCATGCCGTGGGATCCACAGTGCAGCGGAATCAGCACATAGCTCATCACGAGAGTCTGTGATGAGTTGTTAAATGCAGGACACTGCAACCTACTACCCTTTAGGCACTAAAAAGTATGACAGCATAGAACATCGTACAAGTGGGAAGTGGTTAAGGTAAAAAATACTTCTGTCCCTGCATAAGACTTTCACAAGACCATAACTTGACTTATCAGGGCCTTGGAAAATCATTTTTGGATACAGTATGCTTCAAAATATAGGACCTTCAAAAGGTTAAACATAGAGATGTCCCGAATAGTTCGCCGGCGAATAGTTCCCGGCGAACATATCGTGTTCGCAGCGGCGGGCGAACAATTGCGATGTTCGGTCCGCCCCCTATTCGTTATCATTGAGTAAACTTTGACCCTGTACCTCACAGTCAGCAGACACATTCCAGCCAATCAGCAGCAGACCCTCCCTCCCAGACCCTCCCACCTCCTGGACAGCATCCATTTTAGATTCATTCGGAAGCTGCATTCTTAGTGAGAGGAGGGACAGTGTAGCTGCTGCTGATTTAATAGGGAAATCGATAGCTAGGCTAGTGTATTCAGTGTCCACTACAGTCCTGAAGGACTCATCTGATCTCTGCTGTAAGGACAGCACCCCAAAAAGGCCTTTTTAGGGCTAGAACATCAGTCTGCTTTTTTTTTTTCCTGTGTAATCTAATTGCAGTTGCCTGCCTGCCAGCATGTATGTCAGGCTCACAGCGTATACTGTGCCCACTTGCCCAGTGCCACCACTCATATCTGGTGTCACAATAGCTTGCATTTAAAAAAAAAAAAACTTTTTTGACTGTGAAATAATAGCAGTCAGTTTCCTTCACACGTGTGCGTTTCAGGGCCTGCCAGGGCACAGTGTCACACCAGTGCAACTCATATCTGGTGTAACAGTAGTGTACATTTAAAAAAAAATACAATTTTGACTGTAATAGATTGAATAGCAGTTAGTTGTCTGCAAGCGTGTGTGTCAGGCCTACAGCGTCTACTCAAAAATGACAGGCAGAGGCAGGCCACCCCGCAGGGGCCGTCGTGGTCGTGGTGCTGTGATTCCCTTTGGCCCTAGAATAATGCCCAGTGTTCAGAGGCCACGTACCCTGAACTCGAAAAGTTCTGAGGACATAGTTGACTGGCTAACACAGGACACCCAATCTTCTACAGCTTCCGCTCGGAACCTTGACGCACCATCCTCCTCCAGCTTAGCTTCGGGCACCTCTCAAGTTACCACTCGCTCGCCTGCCGCCACCACCAACACTAGCACCACAGCCGCTTCACTTGATCTGTCAGAGGAGTTATTTACACATCAGTTGGAAGAAATGAGTGATGCTCAACCATTATTGCCAGAGGATGCAGATAACAGGGATATGTCTGTGTCAGGCAGCATTACACACATGGACATACGGTGTGATGATGGTGATGTTGCACCCGCTGCTGCTTCCTTTGCTGAGTTGTCAGATACAAGTGAAGCGGTTGATGATGACAATGCGTCCGTGGATGTCACGTGGGTGCCCGCTAGAAGAGAAGAAGAACAGGGGGAAAGTTCAGATGGGGAGACAGAGAGGAGGAGGAGACGAGTTGGAAGCAGGGGGAGGTCGTCGCAAAGAGCTAGTGGCACAGTCAGACAACATGCATCGGCACCCGGGGTCAGCCAGACAGCACGCCTATCAACGCATGCTGTTGCCACCACCAGAATGCCGTCATTGCAGAGCTCAGCAGTGTGGCATTTTTTTTGTGTGTCTGCCTCTGACAACAGCGATGCCATTTGCAAACTGCGCCAAAAGAAACTGAGTCGTGGGAAGTCCAACACCCACCTAGGTACAACTGCTTTGCCAAGGCACATGATCGCACATCACAAACGCCTATGGGATCAACACATGAGTACAAGCAGCACACAAACTCAAAGCCGCCATCCTCCTCCTTGTCCAGCATCTTCAGCCACGTCAACCTCTGCTGTCCTCCTTGCCCCCTCTCAACCATCCGCCACTCCGTCTCTCGCCTTGAGCAGTTCCTGCTCATCTGCCCACAGTCAGGTGTCTGTCAAGGACATGTTTGAGCATAAGAAGCCAATGTCACAAAGTCACCCCCTTGCCCGGCATCTGACAGCTGGCTTGTCTGAACTCTTAGCCCGCCAGCTTTTACCATACAAGCTGGTGGAGTCTGAGGCGTTCAAAAAATTTGTAGCTATTGGTACACAACAGTGGAAGGTACCCGGCCGAAATTTCTTTGCACAACAGGAAATCCCCAACCTGTACTCGATTCTGCAAAAGGAACTAATGGCATGTCTGGCACACAGTGTTGGGGCAAGGGTCCATCTGACCACTGATACCTGGTCGGCAAAGCATGGTCAGGGCAGGTATATCCCCTACACTGCGCATTGGGTCAACCTGCTGACGGCTGCCAAGCATGGAATGCGTGGCTCTGCAGAGGAGTTGGTGACACCACCACGACTTGCGGGCAGGCCTGCTGCCACCTCCTCTACTCCTCCTACTCCATCCTCTTCCATAACCTCCTCGGCTGAGTCCTCTTCTGCTGCTGCGTCTTGCTCCACATCAACGGCACCCCCCCAGCTCCCCAGTTACTATTCCACATCCCGGATACGGCAGTGTCACGCCGTCTTGGGGTTGACTTGCCTGAAAGCAGAGAGTCACACCGGACCAGCACTCCTGTCCGCCCTGAACGCACAGTTGGATCAGTGGCTGACTCCGCACCAACTGGAGATTGGCAAAGTGGTTTGTGACAACGGAAGAAATTTGTTGGCGCCATTGAATTTGTGCAAGTTGACACATGTGCCGTGCATGGCACGTGTGTAATCTGATCGTACAACGCTTTGTGCATAAGTACCCAGGCTTACGAAACAACATGTGCGAAACAACATGCCAGTGAGGCGCTTGATTTGCGACAGCCTGACACGTTGGAATTCAACACTCCTAATTTTCGACCGCCTGCTCCAACAAGAAAAAGCTGTTAACGACTATTTGTATGACCGGGGTGTTAGGACAGCCTCTGCCGAGCTGGGAATTTTTTTGCCACGTTACTGGACGCTCATGCGCAATGCCTGTTGGCTCATGCGTCCTTTTGAGGAGGTGACAAACCTAGTCAGTCGCACCAAAGGCACCATCAGCGACATCATACCATTTGTTTTCTTCCTGGAGCGTGCCCTGCGAAGAGTGCTGGATCAGGCCGTAGATGAGTGTGAAGAGGAAGAAGAAGAGTTGTGGTCACCAGCACCACCAGAAACAGCCTTATCAGCATTGTTTGCTGGACCTGCGGCAACGCTGGAAGAGGATTGTGAGGAAGAGGAATCAGAGGAGGAATGTGGCTTTGAGGAGGAGGAGGAAGACCAACCACAAAAGGCATCCCAGGGTGCTCGTTGTCACCTATCTGGTACCCGTGGTGTTGTACGTGGCTGGGGGGAAGAACATACCTTCAGTGAGATCACTGAGGACTAGGAACGGGACATGAGTAGCTCGGCATCCAACCTTGTGCAAATGGGGTCTTTCATGCTGTCGTGCCTGTTGAGGGACCCTCGTATAAAAAGGCTGAAGGAGAACGACTGTACTGGGTGTCCACGCTACTAGACCCCCGGTATAAGCAGAAAGTGCCTTAAATGTTACCGAATTACCGCAAGTCGGAAAGGATGCAGCAGTTCCAAAATAAATTAAAAAAGTATGCTTTACACAGCGTATAAGGGTGATGTCACAGCACAATGGGAATCTAACAGGGGAAGAGGTGAAAGTAATCCTCCTCCTCCTACGACCACGCCGGCAAGGACTGGACGCTTTACAGACGTGTTGTTGATGGAGGACATGCGGAGCTTTTTAAGTCCTACACATCGCCACAGCCCTTCGGGGTCCACCCTCAGAGCCATGAACCCCTTGACTACTGGGTGTGCAGTCTTGACCTGTGGCCTGAGCTATCCCAATTTGCGATAGAACTTCTGGCCTGCCCCGCTTCAAGTGTCCTGTCAGAAAGGACCTTCAGTGCAGCAGGAGGTATTGTCACTGAGAAGAGAAGTCGCCTAGGTCAAAAAAGTCTAGATTACCTCACCTTTATTAAGATGAATGAGGGATGGATCCCGAAGGGACTGACAGTGGGCGATACATTCGACTAAAAAAGGCCTGATGAGGGGGACGTAACAGGAATGAAACTGATAAGAATAGTGCTACTTAACACACCACTCCTATCTGGTGGCACATTAGATTACACGCGCAGTGCCCCAAATTTGAAGTAGGAGGACTGACCAAGCATCTTTTTCCATCTCCCGGTTCCTAAAATTGATGCCATATACACGTCCCCTGATAGGGGACGTAACAGGGATTAAACTGATAAGAATAGTACTACTTAACACACCTTATAATAACGCAGAGAGAGGCAACGCAGAGAGAGGAGTCTGAAGAAGAGGAGTCAGGGGAGGAAGGTGGCTTTGAGGAGGTGGAAGACCAAACACAGCAGGCATCCCTGTGGGCTTGTTGTCACCTTTCGGGGACCCTTGGTGTTGTACGTGGCTGGGTGGAGGAAGAGACCTTCAATGACATCAGTGAGGACAAGGAATGGGACATGGCTAGCTTGGTATCCAACCTTGTGCAAATGGGGAGTTTGCGGTTGTGCAAATGGACTGTTTGCGGTTGTTTGTGGTGCGTTAAACGGGGAGTTTGGTCTCTCACTGTGAAGCGGGCGTAACCCTTACACTACCTGATCGATACAACATCATACCTGATGTTTTAAAGCACGTTATTCCAAACAATTTAGGAATGTTAGGTGATTTATGCCCTTTATGGATTAAAACCAGACTCTGTATCAACTATGTAATTTTCCATTGGAGTTTTGCCATGGATCCCCCTCCGGCATGCCACAGTCCAGGTGTTAGTCCCCTTGAAACAACTTTTCCATCACTATTGTGGCCAGAAAGAGTCCCTGTGGGTTTTAAAATTCGCCTGCCTATTGAAGTCTATGGCGATTCGCGCGGTTCGCCCGTTCGCGAACATTTGCGGAAGTTGGCGTTCGCCGTTCGCGAACGGAAAATTTTATGTTTGCGACATCTCTAGTTAAACACATACCATGCACTACGAGCATACAGGTTAAAGGACAACTGCATATAAATTAATATAAATGTTATAATGAAAGAATACAAATAAACTATTTTATTCAGCCCTCTTTGCTACATAAACATTTACCTGGGGAGATGATGTTATTTAGAATACTGGATGAAGGCAAATCTGGTCCATCTGACCCACAATTCTAAACAACATCAGCCCCCTGGAAGAGATATACAGAGCAAAAGAACTTTATTTATATTTATTTAATTAAAACATGTATATTCAATCTGCCTACACTTGAAGCAATCTGTCATTGAAATGTGACTTCATTTTTTGCTGACAGTAGTATTTTATTATTATAAAGAATAATACTAATAATTTGAAAAGTCCACATAATGATGCCAATCAATAGATTACAGATGTATGTATCTCTATTTTATTTATTCTAGATACATTTCTAGCTTTCAAATAGATGCATTATTTAAACAATTTTGAGTTCTAATTTGAAATTACATTACTGAATTACTATATAATTTTAGAACAAAAACTCTATTCATTAATAGGAAAAACATTTATTCAATGCATTTTAAATTATGATTTCCTGCATTTCTTTTTTTTTTGTTGTTCGCTTCCTAACATTGAATCCCTGGAGTGTCACATTTGTATGTTCTAAGATTCTCATTTGATCTTTGCAAATACGTGTTTGAGATCATCCCAAATAATAAAAATTCCAATGACCTAAATTCACTTGATTGTTCCCTAGAGTAGAATAAATGAAAGCCTTTGTCCTAACATTCATATTTATATTAGTGACTCAAATCCAAATATTGTACACATCAATAAATTAACTCTTAAGAATAAAATGTGATTTAGACATCAATACAAAAATATGTCACAAATATTTTAGCTTTCTTTCAATTCTCAGGTTGTGATTCTATATATGCATTTGATGTATTTAAAAATAGTTTGTTTGTTTTTTAGTTGGGTTTAATTACTAAATATCTATTAAGGAATACTGACAAACACAAAGAGGAGGCTGCCATTTTGGAGTTGGTTTAAGACCAGGGATAGGGAAAGTGCCCTTACAAGGTCATCAGCCTCTGTGGCAAGATCTGTGAAGGTTCCATAGAACATCATGAAATTGACCATCACAAACTACAGTAAATGACCACCAGAAACAATACTGATGAAAACTCCTATTAAGAGACCAATCCTTTATGCTGTCTATATTTATATTTTTAATATTTGGTTCATTTAACCTCTTAACTTCCTGGCCACTCAGAGTGGTTTCATTGTATGGACACCATGCCTAGGATTGGATTTGTACATTGACAACTAAGTTGCAAAAGTTCAGGCAACAAAAAAATCCAGCAGTCTTCAAATAGGCTTTTTCATATTTCATTTGTTTTGTTAACCCCTTAAGGACAGAGCCTTTGAAACATTTTTGTCCATTCTGGACAATGGCTATTTTAACATTTCTGTGCTGTTTGTGTTTAGTTGCAATTTTCTTCTTTGTCATTTGCTGTACTCAAACATATTATATATGGTTTTTATCAGGACAAGAAGGGCTTTCTTTGGATGCCATCTTTTTGGTCATATCTTATAATATTATAAAAAAAATAATAAAATATGGTAAAAAAAAAAAATACACACATTTCCTGAATTTTATTTGAAACATCTTCTCTTCATCGACAAAAGCAAATCAAAAAACCTGCTAAATAGATTCTACTATTTCTCCTGAGTACATGGATACTACCCATGCATAGGTTTGTTGGGGTGTTTGGGGGCTAAAATGCCAAATTTGTGAGGTGCAGCTTTTTGTTTTCCAACTTGCAATTTTTACATGCAGACAGTCTGCACCCATGTCGCATTTGGGACATATTTGAAGCCAGCTAGTGTATTTTACCCCATCAACCCATATATTTTTTTAAAGTAGACACCCTAGGCTATCTCAAATGGTGGTATTTTAACACTTTCCATGCACTAATTCTACCACCAGCCTTTGTCAAAGTTTGTGGTAGTACATTTTTTGTGTTTTTTTTTTCACAAACCTTGTATTTCAGACATGAATTCACATATTTTGGTATGTGTCACTGCCAAATAACACCCCAATAAGTGTTCAGCAACATCTCTTGAGTACAGGGATACCACCCATGCATAGGTTTGTTGGGTTGTTTGGGGGGTAAAAGGCCAAATTTGGGAGGTGCAGTTTTTGGTTTTCCTACTTGAAATTTTGACATGCAGACAGCCTGCACCCATTTCCCATTTGGGACATATTTGAAAACAGCCAGTGTATTTTACCCCATAAACCCATATATTTTTTAAAAGTAGACACTCTACGCTATCTCAAATGGTGGTATTTTAACACTTTCCATGCACTAATTGTACCACCAGCCTTTGTCAAAGTTTGTGGTAGTCATTTTATTGTGTATTTTTTCCCACATACATTGTACTTTAGACACAAATTCACATATTTCGGTATGTGTCACTGACAAACAATACCACAATATGTGTTCAGCAACATCTCCCGAGCACAGAGATACCACCCATGCATAGCTTTGTCAGCTTTGTTGGGGGTTGAAAGGCTACATTTGAGAGGTGCACTTTTTGATTTTCCAACTTGGAATTTTGACATGTATAGCAAGGAAGGGGTTAATAGCTCTTATAAGAGCCTTTGTAGTACTGTACAAAAAAATTAACCCCTAAACATTTACACAGACAAGAAAAAATGTTCTGCTGTGCAGTGATCAGTGGCAGGGAAGGGGTTAATACACAGGCTACACTATACAAAGGGTATGGCTTTTATAAAAGCCCTTGGGACTCACAATTTTTTAACATTTTATTTAATTTATTACAATTAAAAAATTATATTATACAGATCTGTCTCTTTCCCTCACTAAAACTCAAGTGAGAAGAGGGAGGCAGATCCATATGGGTCAGAACAATATTTACCAATATTGATCTAACCAGACGAATGGTGATGCTCATCTGAGAAATCACCAAACCACCAAAAATGCTGATAGCAAAAAAAAATCCTTCTGCGACCAGATTGCTCCATATGCGCTGCTTAGGCAGTGACCATATGCACTGCTTAGGAAGTGATATACGGTAAGGAAGGGCTTAATAGCTCTTAAAAGAGCCTTTGATATACTGTAATAAATCACAGTAAAAAAAAATAACCCCTAAAAAAATGCACAGACAGCAAAAAATGTGCTGCTGTGTAAGATCACTGCGTACACAGCGATCATTTGCAGGGAAGGGGTTAAATACTGGAAACGGCTTTTATAAAAGCCTTTGGGTCTCAATTTTATTAAATATATTATTATTAAAAACTTACATTATACAGCTCTGTCTGTCTCCCTCACTAAAACTCAAGTGAGAGGGAGGCAGATCTACAGGGGTCAAATCAAATATTTACAAATATTGATCTAACCAGGCTAATGGTGATGCTTATCTGCGCAAACGCCAACCCACCTTTGCCACTGATCAGCTGTTACTGATCGCTATATATGCGCTCAGACAGCATACATTTTTTTTTTTTTACGTTAAACGTAATCCCCTAGCGGGTATAATTAACCCGTGACGGGTGTAATAAAAAAGTTTTTAAAAAAAGTAAAAATGCTTCTGTAGCAAGATTGCTGCATTTGCGTTAGATCGCTGCTTAGGCAGTGATCTACAGCAAGCAAGGGGTTAATCGCTCTTAATAAATTACAGTAAAAAAAAAATTAACCCCTAAAAAATGCACAGACAGCAAAAAATGTGCGTACACAGCGATTAATGGCAGGGAAGGGTTTAAATGGCTTTTATAAAAGCCCTTGGTTACTAAAATTGTATTAAATATTTTTTATTTTATTATTTTATTTTTTACTTTATCTGATCTGTCTCTCTCCCTTACTAAAACTAGTAAGGTGAGGGAGGCAGATCAATACTTGTCAAAGGCAATATTTGCTAATATTGTCTTTGACTGTATGGTAAGTGCTCATCAGAGCACTTACCATACATGCCTGCACACAGATCACACAGATCTGCTGTGCCGGCATTGATTGGCTCCCCCTAGAGCATCGGAAGTGAAATACATTCACTTCCGATGCTCTTGCCATTAGAAGGGAAGCGCTGCCTGTACAGGCAGCGTTACCTTCTACTGAGTCGATGGGGTCGCTCAGGGGAGCGATCACCATCGGTTCTGGGGGAGCATCATGGTGTTGTTAAGTGCCTCGCTAGCGAGGCACTTTAGCAGCACCGGAGGTGCTTAGGAAGCGAACAATCAATTTTTAAATGGCTGCTACGATCACTCCGGGGAGTAATCGTAGCACGCCCCTGCACTTTTTGGGGGTGTTGCACAATGCCTCTACCTGGTCGCTTTCTTTACTCTGTTAAGTGCATGACGTGCCAGGCACGTCACCTGTCGCCAAGTCCTTGATTTGCCATGACGTGCCTGGCACGTCATCTGTCCTTAAGGGGATTAATGTACTCCTATCACCATTTGTTAAACAAACTGTGCAGCTTATTAAATGATACATACATACATACATGTATTTATTTATTTATAATAGTTACAATCAGGTCTTAAATCAGGGTTTTAAAGCTGAATTGTGGAGAAAATCATGAACATTAACTCAAATTAATTTGTTTGGGAAAGTCAAAAAAGCCATGAGAAAAAAACTTGCCATTTCTGCCTAGTACCTATAACAAGAGCATTCCATGTCATAGATGTAATTATGCATTATGCAGGGCCAACGAAGAGCAGAGGTAAAAGCAGTGAATGAGCTCACGATGTATTTAACATTGCTGCAAAACCTCAATTACACCATGAAACTATTATGAAAAAGATAAGTAATATATATATATATAAAAAATAATGAAAAATCTTGCAGATTATTGATGGTGTCAGACTTGTAGGCTCAGTGTGTTTTCGCAGAGGACAACACACCAGAAAGCCAGAGTGCAAGGTATTGTTGATCTGGAATTTTGAAGCAGGTGTGGAGTATAAGAAAGATTCTTGAAAAAGTAAACATAGAGGGAAATAGAGCAGGGTTAGATACAAGTGTCTTTTTAATTGGTAATATAATATCAACTAACATTTAGGGATCAATTGTAGCGAGAATGTGTGAGAGAAATAGTGAAACACTATCCTTGCCTCAGTACCAGTGCTTTAACACATCTATTTTTGTGGTCACCATTTTCATTGAATTGGACGTTATTGCACCAGGAATAACGTGCAATAAAAAAAAAGAAAAGCAAAGGACAGTATTGAATTTAGGCCTGTGTGGGTGGAATAAAAAACACAAACAGAAATGACTACCAAACATTTTGTCAAAGGCTGGTGGTAGAATAAGTGCATTAAAAGGGTTAAAATTTTATGGGGTTAAAATACAGTGGCTGGGTTAAAAAGTGTCCCAAATGGAGCATGGGCGCAGGCTGAGTGCATGTCAAAATTCTAAGTTGGAAAACTGAACATGCACCTCCCAAATGTGGCCTTTTAACCCCCAAACAACCTATGCATAAGTGGGATCCCTGTACTCAGGAGATGTTGATGAACACATACTGGGGTGTTGCCTGGCAGTAAATCTGCACATGCTTAGTAAATGTGTACTTGAATTGCAGACTTTGTGAATAAAATCCCTGAACAATTTTTGCATCAGCAAACTTGTTGAATGCCCTGGATTTGATTTATGGTAAAATGGGTGTAGGCAAATTGTCAAAATACCTCAAGTTGAATGTCCTGGGTTGTCTATTTTTTAAAAGATGTACATGTGGGGGGTGATTTAGGAATTCATGACAGATATCAATATTAATATTACTTCTTGCATTATTAATTCCAAGAAAAAAGCAAAAAATATCCTAGTCAAAACTTATAAAGATTGTCCTACATATTATTAAACATATTAATAGCTAATAGCCTGATTAACAATTAATATATTGTTCCCCTTCTGCCTGGTTCTCTTCCTTCATCTTAATAATCCTTAACACATCTCTTTTATTTACTAACTGATCTTAAGGGAATTCCTCAGGTCCTATCACAAGACATATCTTTCTTTATTATAACAATATTCTGTTACATCTTTGTAATTATAGTGTATAAACTTTATGGGTAGCCGGTAGTGTTGAGTGAACCCTAACCGCACTGTTCGGGTTCACACTGGACATTACGGTGTCCGTGCCATGAACCCGAACCCGGACATTTCACTGTATGTCCGTGTTGGAGTTCGAGGTTCGGCTATAAACCGAATGTCTTTCGGTTTATAGACTTTCGGTTTATGGAATACATGTAATCCTATTGCTATTCTATAAACCGAAATAGAGTCCTCATTCATAAGAATAGGTCAATTGACCTATTCTTATGAATGGGGACTCTATTTCGGTTTATAGAATAGCTATAGCATTCAATGTATTACATCTGAGAGTCAAATAGAACCGTCAAATACTGTGCTTACAGCGCACTTTGAAAAATTCTATTAGTTTTGGGTGGTAAATAGTACATTTGTGTCTTGCGGTGCACTTCATATCTGAGAGTCAAATAGAACCGTCAAATACTGTGCTTACAGCGTACTTTGAAAAATTTGAATAGTTTTGGGTGCTAAATAGTACAATATTTTTAATTTGTATGTATTTTATGTTTTTTGAAGTTATTTCCCTATCCGTATTTGTTTGCAGGGCACTTGTCCTACTCTTACCCACATTGTAATTCCTTTTGCAGCCCTCTAGCCTTTTCCAGGACTTTTGTAGAGGCATTTTAGTGGCCAAAAGTTTGTGTCCCCATTGACTTCAATGGGGTTCGGGGTCAAGTTCGGGGTCAAGTTTGAGCACGGATCCAGACTTTTTTCCGAAGTTCGGTCGAACCTCTGGAACCCGAACATCCAGGTGTCCGCTCAACTCTAGTAGCCGGTATTGTCTGTTTTGTATATAGTGAGAACTCACCCCAACATACCACATCTCTGCATTTCTCTTCTCTTGTGGCCTTTAGGAGGAGCTGGTTGAGGGCTATAGCAACTTTATCACTGTAAAGTGTATTGTATGTTTGTTCCCTCTACCTGCCTTCATCTTTTCTGTCCCTTCGATGATGCAGACTTAGATAAATTACCACAAAGTTGAGATATAAACCTGAGGTAAAGTGGAACTATGCGGTTCTACTCAATGCTTCCATCAGGTTGAAACAATGAAAGTAAATGATAATGAGTTTGCACCCACCCTCGCTCATCCTTGATCCAAAATTTGATCCGGACCACAGAGACTACTGTGACTGTTCATGCCAGTTTATGCTCATGTAAGGACCATTGCACATTTCACCTATGGTTCGACATTAGAAGCTTAAGTGAAAAATAAAGTTTACATTTCAAATACTTTTTTTACTTCATATTTAAATCACTGTAATGCAAGTCATAAAAATGTTTTTAATTGTTTATTTAAAAAAAAAACATTTACATTTCTTTACATTGGTACTTCATAGTTTATTGTATTGTCTATTTTTTTCTAGTGGGAAATATGGTACAGTATGAATAATTAAAATGTTTTTGGAAACTTTGAAACATCTTCAAGGAGTCTTGTCATTACAAAGCTCTCCTGAATTGTCCACAGTGTCCCTGAAGACATTTCAGGATATATAATATAGTATCTGTCTTCAGTCTGTGGTCTCAGACACATGTGTAAGAGAAGGCTGCATATTTTCAGATGAGGAAAAAATTATCACAGACACTAAAAAAACACTAAAATAAGAAGGTCTAGAAAACATTCAGAGATTTATTTTACTTCTAAAAGTAACTGGAAAGTTCTGCATGTAAGCTGTGTTTCAAAATTGTGTTTGTAGGGAACACATTTTTGTTGTTGTAGCTTTTTTAAAGGACAACTACTGGCAAACAAATAACTTATGTTTAACTGAAAGATTGCCACAACTCCAGGCTTTCAAAATAGAAATGCTTTAATGAAAGAAAACAACATACTATTATTGAGTCCCCTTTGCTCTGCATTGATTTATAAGGGGACAGAAATGTTTTTTAGAATCTTTGGTCAAAGGAAGATCTGACCCATTCTGACTCAGTATGACTACGGCTGGAGAAAGCTATATAAGTAAAGAGGGTGCAATCAGGTACTATTTGTATAATTTCATTGAAGCATTAACATGTCAACACTTGAAGCAAGCTTTCATTTAAACTGAACTTAATTTCTTGACGACAGTTGTCCTTTAATGTTTTGGTATCTGGCACTGATTGAGTGTCTTTAACACAGTCAAGTTCTGAATCCAAATTCATTATGGGTACTATGATTCTTGTTGAATTTAAGGTTGAGTAGTGAGTTGTGATCTTAATCCTACAGCCATTAATTCCTACTTATCTCAGGCCATTGACCATTTTCTAGCCTCCTATGTTGATTTTCCAGGATGCAATATTTCAAGCAGTTGTTTTTACAATTAGGAGGATATATCTATATCTCACTATTGTACTACAGCTATAGTAAGTTTATCTTTCAGAACATGTGATAAAAACATTTGTCTTGCCAGATGATTTAGAATAAAAGGCTTGTTAGGAGTTGGCTGTAGAGATCCACATAGAAGGATAATGCTGCCCTTCTAAGAATTACCTTTGTGCTCTGTGTGCTTTATAATCAGAGAAGAAGAAGCAATAAGCATAGACAGACGTTCTTTAAAAATCATTGTCCAACCTGTGTTTGTTTTTTGACAATTTTTACCATAGGGATGATTAGTTTGAAATTCATTAAAGGTTTTCAGCAGCATTGGTGACATTACTTTCACAAATGTTTTATAAAAAGCTACAAAAAAGCCATCTGGGCCAGGCTACTTATAATATTTTATTGTTTTTATTATAATTTTAATTTCAGCTAAAGTTCAAAATTGCTAGCTTTCTTTGTCTACTTTTTGGATTACATTTTAGATTACATTTTTCAAGTATTTTTTACATTTTTTTCTGTCTCATATTTGGCTTCATCCTTCAAATTATAGAAAGAAGACAAATAATCTCTGAATGCAATTTGAATAGGGTTATTTTTTTATAATTTCATTTTTTTTTATTTTAGTTTATTTAGAAAGTATTTTATCTACTATAGTGTTACTGCTGAACCACTTTTGCTTTTAATGCTTTATTTGTCTGTTCCTGAAGTTAACATTTTGTTGTTTTTGAAGTTAAGGAATGGTTTATATTTGGAGATAATATATTTTCTCTCTCCAGTTTTTCTAGCTATATGTAACAATTCTTTTATTTCTCATATTGTATAAAAAAGACAATACAAACATTTACATACATTTCAATTTCCAAACAAAGAAAAAAACACTTTGTGAGACGAGAATACAAATAAGGAAAAAGCGTCCATAATAAGTGCAAATCAACTCACCTTTGTGCGACTTAAGTATTCATGGATATCTCAAATATTTTTAAGCATAGGGTTAACCTGGATTATACATGGGAAATATGCATGGTGTCTAGTCCTATGTAACTAATGCGCCACAGTACACTTTTGTTGCACATATACAATTGGTTACATCTCTGCAGTCGACAAAACACTTTACATTTAAACAATGTCCAATTTAGAAAGTGTCTACGTTTTTTGTATTATCAGTGCCTTTACGTATATTCCACTTCTGAAAGAGAGAAAAATAATTATATTTAACCCTTTCCTTTCCCCTCTCTTCTCTCACCCTTACATTCTCCTCCTCTTTCATAAAAAAAAAAAAACCCTTCATCTGTATCTCTGTTCAGGAGGCTAAAACGTTACTGCTGTGGTATCTTACAGCCATTTCTCCTTAACCTTTTCTTTTCTCTGTTCCTCTTCTTCCCTAAGGATATTCTCTATTTCACCTCGTATCTATAGACATATAGAATATAAATATAAATGTCACAAACGTAAGACAATAATACAAACATGTTTATCCCTCCTCTCATGTATTGTATATTTTCATGCCTGCTTGTAGGACGTTCTATGCTGTCCTAATTTACACAGGAATCACAGGAAACACAAAAAATGCACTTGGAAGCAAGAAAAAAATTAAATATCAAATAGGCTACTGAGACTAACTGCTAAAATACTCTGCACTGAGAAAAAAAGGGGCTGGCTAATAGCAACCAGGTGAGTAACCATGGTAACAGTAGCTAAAAGGGGCTGGTTGTTAATAACAGCTGGTCAACTCACTGAAGGAAGGGTTTCTGATTAAAATAGCAGAGAAATCCTTCTATTTTGTAAATTTGATAAAAACATATTTTTTCCCCACTTTTCCTCCCTTTTTCATTTATAAAATACAAAATTCATACATACAAATAGTGAAGATCCAGACAATCGATAATACATAAGTATTGAAAAGTATTCACATAAATACAAGCTAATATAGTAACAATTCCTCTGAATAAAATATATACTCAGTTTTCCTTTTTTTTTTCCCTCATAGTAAAGAATCATTAAGATATGACGAAGGTAAAGTGCAGACAATATTAATGTGAGCTTCCCTCCGCATCTACACCTGGTAATCAATAATTCAAGAGAAGTAAACAATCATACACATACAAACAGTCACATGCTCATAGGTAAAGGTGGAAATGCAGGTCAGTCTACGGTCTGGCAAGAGGTGGGGGGAGGGGACTCCCCTAAGAGGAATCATAGATCCATAACTTCTGAAGAAGACCAGTTTTCTTGAGACCCATCATCTATATTGAAGATGGATCTTTCCATTTGATTTTGATAGGTAAATTGAGCGACAATTTCTTGCAAGGTGGGAGGATCAGGGCTTCTTCAATGTCTAGCTAAACAGATTTTGGATGCAGAGAAAATATGGGCCAGAAGATATTGCTGGGATTTGCTGATAAAAACATCTTATTAGAGATTGATTTAGACATTAACCAAACTGTAAATGAGTTACCATATTAATTAAACAAACAAAAAATGTTAGATAGATAAAGTTTTAAGATATATGTTATGGAATACCTCTATTTTGAGGAGTATTTAGGCTGTCAAATGATGTGACATCAGTAAATTTGCCACCATCTACAGTCCCTGTTGCCATCCCACCCACAATACCAATACCTTGGATTCCAAGTTATATTTTCCAAAAAACATATTATACACCAAAAATGTACATAACAATAACATACAAATCATTAATATTTTATCAAGAATACAATATTTGTCTGATCTGTGTCCATCACAGGTCTCATTCAGTGAGGGCATGAACTAGAAATGATACAAAGCTTCCTTTTTATGTCTTATACCATGCTCCAAAAATGCTTCACTCATCCTTTTCCATGCTCTTTTTTTTAAAATATACACTTTATGGCAATTGATTAAACATTTGATTTAATTGCCATATGGTAAATATCTGTTCTTAATACAGAAACTAATGGCAAGTCACATTTTATGTTCAAAATAAATACTGTATAACTGAATTGGAAATTCTAAAAAAACTTAAAATAAAATTAATTTTCCCAACAACTGAGATTTTTCTTTATGCTCTTTCTTCAGATGGCTCTAAAACAAAATCACTCATCTATTCCAGATTTCTTTCTCCTGGGATTCCAAGTACAGCACAGCTCCAAGATTGTTGTCTTCTTCATCCTCCTTGTGGTCTACATGATAACCTTGACCGGAAACCTTCTCATCATAGGGCTAGTTGCTGCAACTCGTCATCTCCATTCACCAATGTACTTGTTCCTCAGCCAGTTATCCTTTTCTGATATCATGCTCACTACCACTATTATCCCACACTTGCTAAATATTACTCTAAAACATGGTATCCACATAACAGTTGCTGGCTGCATGACACAATTATTCTTCTTATCTTTATTCTTGGCTACAGAATGTCTTATTCTCACCATTATGTCCTATGATCGATATGTGGCCGTCTGCAAACCACTACATTATTCAACAATAATGAATATCCATTGTTGTCTTAGTCTGATTGTATTATGTTGGGCACTCAGCTGTATGCTAACACTCATTGTTAACATTATGTTATGTCTTTTAGAGTTTTGTGATGCCAATATCATTGACCACTTCTTCTGTGATTATACTCTGGTTCTTCAACTGTCTTGTTCTGATACAACAGCTGTACAAACTGTAGTATTATTGCTGGGTACTCCAGAGATGATTACTGAAACTCTTTTCATCATGTCAAGTTACATCTGTATCTTTATCGCTATTCATCAAATATCGACAAACACCGGGAGGCAGAAAGCCTTCTCCACTTGCAGTTCCCACCTGATAGTCGTCTGTACTTACTACGGAACTCTCACTGCTCTCTATGTGGTGCCATCCAGAGGTCGGTACAGTAATTTAAATAAGATTTTGTCCCTTCTGTACACTGTTGTAACCCCTTTATTGAACCCTATTATATATAGCCTGAGGAACCAAGAAATGAAGACAGCCATAAATAAGATAATTGTCCGACATTTGTAGAGATTTTAAAAATATAAGTTAATTATAACATGAATTTCTGATGATGTGTTAAAGAATAGAGATGTGCTACTGTTAACACTGTATTAATACTGTATATTTATTAATTTATTAACATTTTTAAATTTTCCTCAAGTGATTTTATGTTGATTCTCCTGTTTCATGGAATATATTTCTCCCTCTAACCATCCTACTTCTTACTTCACTTTTCTCTCTAATTTGCCACCACCGGTTCTAGCCTATATCTTCCTACAAGACTTTCCTTCAACCTTAGCACTTTTTTTACTCATCAATTAATCTTTCCATTATTCTTCCCCTGTCATCATCTTCTTCTTTACACACTGTGGCCATTTTATCCCCTTTTTATAACCCCTCAAGACTGTGTCTGGTCTGAACCCTTCTTTATCACTTTTTTTAAGTGTGTATCTAATTTGAAGAAGCTGTGCGCATAGAATTTAAATGTGCTCCAAATCATGAAGTCCATAACTTCTCCATTATTGTTGTCTATGAAAAAAACATTCAGCTTGTTTATCAAGTTCCTCAACTCATGTTTTATGATAAAGCACTAAGCATTACGCCACAATTGTATTCTTGTATTATATTCACTTTTATATTTGAGCATTAAAAATGTGGCATGTTAATTAGAACCATATATATTTGCACTGTTGCAAAATGACCTATTTTTGTTAATGTTAATATGGATTCTTAATAAAAATAATGATGACCAGTAGATATATAATTCCTTTCTACCAGCAGGGCTCAATATGATTTTCAGTACATGCTCTTGGATTTAACCAAATTGACAGCTGTATAATTGATGTCATTTTGATTTTATATTTTTAGTGTCACATATAAAATTTCCCAAATAAAAAGAAGAGATCACTGTACATTGTTAATCCATTATAAATGAAATAAGATGCAAGAATATAATAAATACAAATCCCATCTAAAACACTTGTTTCTAATCTGTAGTATTGAGCTTCGTATCAAGTAATGTTAATCTTCAGGGAAAACCTTAAAAAATGTAAAGATGTAAAGTGCCAAAAAGGTGATCTTCCTACCATATGAGCTCACATACACAACACATTTATTTTGAATGTAGTTCTCACTGGTCGAAAATGAAATTAAAGTTTCAAGTCAATGTCGCTCAGGTCCGAGGAGGATGAGGATTCCCATGGGGAATAACCATATTAGTCAATTATCAGTGACAAAACACAGTTCTAAGGATATGCCAAAGGGACCACTTTTCATGCTATTTTACAT
The DNA here is from genome assembly GCA_036172795.1 of Pelodytes ibericus. NCBI lineage: Eukaryota > Metazoa > Chordata > Amphibia > Anura > Pelodytidae > Pelodytes > Pelodytes ibericus. The sequence goes on along the minus strand of CM069858.1, from coordinate 221,768,424 downwards.
GTTTAAAAAGAGACCTTTCCATTTGGCTCTGGTAAGTAATTTGGGCAATTACCTCATGCCACCCAGGGGTCTCAACTCTCCTCCAATATCGAGCCAACCAGAGGAATTGATGCCACTGCCTTTAAAGATATACTCATTCTCATGCTAGATCTATCTGTATCCATTTAATTAAATACATCCCTTATCTATATCATTATGAAATATGGTGGGAATGCTCTCACTCTCAAATTCTCAGATTCTGTCAGGCTCAGAAAACATGTATCTTTATTCTTCATAGCAAAAAAACCCACCTTGAGATCTCAAGAACATAAGCACATGTAGACAAAACAATAAAACAAGCATACAGGGGGTTAATCACTAAGAGATGGGTTGCAGGAGAGTTGAGGTGAGATTAACATGTCATGTGACTTATTCAGCTATACATTGTGCAGGGACAAACCTGATTAGTTTCCCCCACCAAGCAAACACAGCAGGATTGTCCTTGCACAATGTCTAGCTAAACTGGTCACATGAAATGTTCATCTAAACTCACCTTAACTCACCTTCTTTGAATAGCCCCCATAGTGTGACGCTGTATAACAAAGTGCAATGTGCAATGAGAGAGTGATATGATTGCTCTCACAGGTCCATCAGTATAAATATTTAATCTTTTGGTTCTAAAAAAGTATACTTTGAATATATTTTTAACTCATTATATGATATAATGTATGTCTGTGGTTTTCTGTGTTCCTTGTGCAGAGGAGACTATCCATACATTTTGGGTCTGGACTGCCATTATGGGTGGAATTGTGGAAAATTGTGTTGCCCTCCTGAGTAGGTACCATCCTATAGGACAGGCTATTGTAATGCTGCCCGTTCTCGGTGAGTTTGTGCTCCCACCCCCTTTCTTCTCACCATAAGTAACCGGGTATACCCACAGCCAAGGGTCCCTGACTTGCTGCACATAGAGGATCATCATGAATACCACACTGACATGGCCAATGTCTAGCCATGCATTTCAGCTCTGGACTGCCCTTATGGGTGGGACTAGCCTGAAATGCTAATGGAGTGGTTTCCCCTGTAATGGTGTAAGCAAGTAAAAAATGGTGATGCCCTCCCAAGTAGATACCACCCTACAGGGCAATCTAATAAAGGGCTGTCCTTTCCTGGGTGAGTTTGTGCTCCCACCCTTTTTATTCTCACCATAAGTAACAGGCTAGGCCGGCAGCCATGGGTCTCTGGCTTGATGAACCTATAGGATCACCAGACATGCCACACTGATGAGGTCAATGTAGGCCAAAACGTACATATGTGGTTTGCTGTGTTCCTTGTGCAGAGGAGACTAGCCATACATTTTGGGTCTGGGTTGCACTTATAGGTGGGATTAGCCTGATATGCTAATGGAGTGGTTTCCTTTGTATTGGTGTAAGCAACCATAAATTGCGATGCCCTCCGAGTAGGTACCATCCTATAGGACAGTCTATTATAAGGCTGTTCATTCTTGGGTAAGTTTGTGCTCCCACCCCCTTTCTTCTCACCAAAGTAACAGGGTAGGCCCACACCTATGTGTCTCTGTATTGCTGAACCTAGAGGATCATCATCTATGTCACACTGATGAGGTCAATGTAGGCCAAAACCTTACATCTGTGGTTTGCTGTGTTCCTTGTGCAGGGGAGACTAGCCACACATTTTGGGTCTGGACTGCCCTTATAGGTGGGATTAGCCTGATATGCTAATGGAGTGGTTTCCTCTGTAATGGTATAAGCAAGCAAAAAATTGTGATACCCTCCTGAGTAGGTACCATCCTATAGGACAGGCTATTGTAGTGCTGTCCATTCTCTGTGAGTTTGTGCTTTCACCCCCTTTTCTTCTCACTCATATAGTTCATGCCAGTTTAACATACTAAACATTTCACCAGTGCTTCTATGTTGTAAGTGTTGCCACCAGGCGCGGATGCTCAGTTTTTTCTAGGTGTGCACCACACACACCGAGCACGACACTGCACTGTATATTTCCGGGGTTTGTGTGCTCTGAACAGACAGCACACAAACCACAGAAATACACAAAATACATCCGAGAATCTGACAACAGCAGCTAATTATGCACCTTGCATAATTGCAAGATTATGCACCTTGGGTGTAAAAACCAAAAGCAGAATATAGAATATTTGGTCCACTCCTAGCCTCAACATCTGAGGAAAGGGATTTAGGAGTAATAATTTCAGAGGACTTGAAGGTAGGTAGGCAATGCAATAGAGCAGCAGGAAATGCTAGCAGAATGCTTGGTTGCATAGGGAGAGGTATTAGCAGTAGGAAGAGGGAAGTGCTCATGCCATTGTACAGGGCATTGGTGAGATCTCACTTGGACTATTGTACACAGTTACATAGTAGCTTAAGTTGAAAAAAAGACTTGCATCCATTAAGTTCAACCCTTTTCCTATCCCATGTTTACTGCTGTTCATCCAAAAGAAGGCAAATAAAAACCCCTTCAGAAATTTTGTATTCTGTGTTCAGTGGGGGAAAACAAATCCTTCTTGAGTCCAAATGGCAGATTTCTCCTTGGATCAACAAGCACAATATGAACTATATGAATATTAATGCCTATACTAACATGCATAGCTGTGCATAGCTGTGGCAAACCTAGCCACTTTAGGTCATATTGCAGAACATTTAAAGGTTGTCTGAAATAGCTGTGTTAACCTGGTGTAAAAATGTAGTCCACTACTATATAGCCCCTGGAAGGGGATTAAGGAAACCCCGTATGGAGGGATAATCCACTTAACAGGATAGTCTAGTGGGAGTGCCCCTCCTGTACAGCAGTGCATGGTGGTATAAATGTCCTGTGTTTTCAGTTTCCCATGTAGTCCACTACTGTATAGCCCCTGTAAGGAGATTAAGGAAACCCCTTGCATGGGGAATTGCATAAATGCTGGAGCCGTGAATAAACTAATCAGTTGACTCCCAGCCAGTACCCCTGGAAATCCTGACAGTACTTATGGTGGATGTGCAGGAGTATGTGATGGCACACAGACCACAGGATGCCCCTCCCAGAGCAGAGTCTATTACTGCTTCAGTCGTCAGCCAGGTAAAGCCTAAGATCCCATACCATGCGTTTAAAATGTTCTGTGAAGAGAAAGACGAGATTGATGGGTATCTACAAGACTTTGAGAGGCTATGTGACTTGAATGATCTGTACTAGCGGACAAACTGTCAGGTCGGGCAGCAGAAGCCTATCGGTCTGTACCCAGGGAGGACAGCAAAGATTATGCCCGGGTGAAACAGGCCATACTGGAAATATACGCCATTACCCCAGAGGCATACCGGCGCAAGTTTCGAGGGTTGCGCAAACCAGAGAAAGATTCCCAGAGTGGGCCCACAAACTGGACCAAGTCTCCCAGGGGTGGATACAAGCCAGTCAAGCAACCACCATGGAGGAGTTACGGCAATTGCTGCTGTAAGAACAGTTTTTCAATGGCCTGTCCCCAGAGGCACAGGAATGGGTGAGAGATAGAAAACCCCTCACCCTAACAGAAGCTGCATGACTAGCCGACCAGCACTATGATGCCTGGAGGCATCACGGTAACCTCAACCGAAGGTACCCTCGACCCACCGCTCAACCTCACACAGCTACCCCTACTGCACCTACAGCGACCCCATTCCGGTCAACCCCGGGGGGGCACACTCCACCATCCAGATATAATGGCAGAGCGAATATCCAGTGCCATACGTGCAAACAATGGGGCCACATAGCAAGAGGGTGTACCCAGAACTGGAGCCGCCAAGCATGGAGCCAGGTACGGCAGAACCCAGCACCAAGAGCAGCCACCCACCACTACAGACAACAGGCAACACCATCGCCAGCTAGTAATCCTGGAAGGGAAAGATCTGCCGCCCACCACTACCAAGTGGAGCCAGCAACCCAGGAGATACTTCTTAATCAGACCGAAGAGCCCCTGGGGATACTACACAATGTGATGTTGGTACAAGCCACAGACAACAGGCAACACCATCGCCAGCTAGTAACCCTGGAAGGGAAAGAGGTCCAAGGGCTCCGGGATTCGGGAACCACTCTGACTCTGGTAGCCCCTCATTTGGTTCCAGGCTCCGCACACACCGGCGGATCGGTAGTAGTGCGAGTAGCAGGGGGAGCGGTATACAGATTACCCACCGCCAAAGTACATTTTAATTGGGGTGTTTGGGAGGGCATGGCAGAGGTGGGCCTGATGCAGAAACTGCCAGCGGATGTCGTATTGGGGAATGACCTGGGTCGAATGACTTCCGCCTTTATTCCTCAAGCTCCACTCCAAGAGGCCCACCCAGTAACCACAAGGCAACAGGCTCGCACCACGGCTCCAGCAACACACTCTGAGGCTCAGACGCTTCAATGTTTGGATTGGGAGCAGTGCTGAGCCAAGTTGGAGCAGATGGCGGAGAACATCCCGTAGCTTACTTAAGCCGAAAATTACTACCCCATGAAGTGAGCTACGCCGCCATTGACAAAGAATGCCTGGCCATAGTGTGGGCCCTGAAAAAGTTGCAGCCTTTTTTATATGGACAACCTTTTTCCCTACTCACAGATCGCAACCCGTTGGTGTGGCTGAACCGTGTGGCAGGGGACAATTCCAGGCTGCTGCGCTGGAGTTTTGCGCTGCAGCCTTTTGACTTTACTATTCATTACTGCCCAGGAAAGCAAAACGGTAACGCCGATGGGTTACCTAGACAGACTGACCTTGAGAAGTGATCTGTGAGTACTCCTCCGGACATCCCCAAGCCAATCCTTTGGGATCAGACTGTGTATGCCGGCTTTGTTCTGGGGGAGCATTGTGGCAAACCTAGCCACTTTAGGTCATATTGCAGAACATTTAAAGGTTGTCTGAAATAGCTGTGTTAACCTGATGTAAAAATGTAGTCCACTACTATATAGCCCCTGGAAGGGAATTAAGGAAACCCCGCACGAAGGGCTAATCCACTTAACAGGATAGTCTAGTGGGAGTGCCCCTCCCGTACAGCAGTGCATGGTGGGATAAATGTCCTGTGTTTTCAGTTTCCCATGTAGTCCACTACTGTATAGCCCCTGTAAGGGGATTAAGGAATTGCATGGGGAATTGCATAAAATGCTGGAGCCGTGAATAAACTAACCAGTTGACTCCCAGAACTGTGTTTCGTCCAGTTACTGGGGGATTTGGGATATTGCCTTACTTTCCAGCGCTTTACTTGGATTACTTTATTTTACCAGCGGAGATATTGGGATTTAATATTGCAGCTCCGCTACAATAGCCTTCTATGCTCTGGCTCATTAAAAAAAAAGTATCCAGGAAACTTTTACAGGCATCTAACATATTTGCTTGAAAAAATACAGCAAGATTAAAAGTGCAGAGAGTATGGGCACATGATAAAGTGCAAAACAAGTGAAAAAAGTGACTCAAACTATATGTGAAATAAATTAGATTAGACACATTTATGATGAAAAAAACAGAGCTCCCATAAATTCAGGAGCATGACATGTAGCATGTATAAGGGATAGTTTTCCCCAGGACACTTGATGGGAGAAAATACATCTGCACTGCGAAAATCCACTGTATAATGCTTTTAATTCACATTCAAGTCTTAAAAAACAGTTTTTTAACAAACACATTACACCTTGTAAACACTGCTGGTCCCAAAATTGGCATAGAAATAGAAAAAAGAAGGAATATACTGGGTACAGGGGCAAGAGAGACTACCATTATTCCCCTCATAGGAGAAATCAAAATGGTCCTGATGAGTATAGACCTAGAAACAATAGTTATAGAAGAAATGACAGATGGGGTAGCCCAATTAAGAGAAAAATAGTGAATAGGCAGGGAGGATTCTCAGAAACAACAGATAATAATTTTTTTGGAACTTGCCGAAGACGTCAAAGGTTACTATTATGTCGGGAAAGAAAACCTCCCATAGGTTTTGAAAGAGGGTCACCATGAGATCCAAGAGGGGTCAGAGACTTCGAAAAAAAGAAAAAGTTTGGATCTAGGACAAGGAGAGGGAGAAGAGGAAATATATATTACTGAAAGGGTCAAGGATATAACCATTTCAGGCATTTTTAATGAATTCTGATGCTGAATTCCCTGCTGCCATCGGCCTCTAGGATGTATTTCATGCAAGTGTGCTCCCAGTCCAGCACACACTTGTCACTCAGGGGCAGGAGACTGGCTGTCATTAGCTTAGCATTTTCCTGGCAGGCACTAGCATTTTCCTGGCAGGCACTAGCAATGGTGGAAAAGGTGGCAACCCTAAGCACAAGTGAAAAAAAAAAGTTTATAACTTAAATACTTTTTGGTAGATGGGATCATTGAATTACTGAGTTGTAAGCCAGGGAAATATTTTCATTCTTTTTAAATATCATTATAAAGCCAGCTCCCAGCGATACTTCATAGTGAATTTTATGGCCTATTTTGTCTTGTGGGAAACACAGAACAGTATGGGAAATTAAAAGTTTTGGGAAGTCTTCAAGGAGTCTTGTCATCACAAAGCTCTTCTGAATTATTCAGAGTGTCCCTGAAGACATTCCAGGATGTATAATACTTTCTGTCGATACATGGTCTGTGGCTTTCCAGAGATACACATAAAAGATGGCTGTTTTATCTCAGACAAGGAAACACAGTCACTGTGCTGTGCTATCATTTTGTTATTGACTCTCTCTATAAACAACACAAGATCCAACAATAAGAAGCATCTCTACAGAAATTTCATTTTTTTTTTTTTCATTTTCTCCAACAAGCAATTCGAAAGGTATGCAGGTAAGCTGTGTTTGTTTCCAGATTGGGGTGGAAGAAAAAACAAATGCTTACACTTTTTATCTCTAGGTTATTAAAGCTCAACTGTCAGTAAAAAAAAATAATAGATTGGCTAATTAAGTAGCATGGCAGATCTTTTCAAAGTACAGATATTTTCTACAGGTTCTGAGAGATTATGGAGATTAATTTGTTTTTTTCAACTGTCTGAGAGCCTTCTTCTTTACTGTTACAGTTAAAGGGACTGTTTGTTGGCAACAAGCTAGTGGCAATAAGACTGGCTAATTCGGTATTTTGGCAGCACCTTCTAAAGTTCAGCTATTTTATTAGTGTTCCTTGAGATATTCTGGTGATACTCTGGAGGTAGTCTAAGGTTATACAAGAGGTGGAAAACCGCTTGTATTTAAATCTTTATATTGGCAGACTTGGTTCAGTGTAATAGTTTTTTGTTTTTTTTTGCATTACACTTCTTTGAGGTTTGGATGCTGTCTAATTTGTAGAAAGTTATTTTTATTTCAGCAAGAGATTACATTTTTGAAAGCTGAGATTTGTAAATGATCCATTAAACAAACAGATATCCAGGCTGGAACTGTTGCAAAGAGACTGCCCCGCAAAAGCAGGACAACATGTGCCTGTGGCAATTGTGTTTAAAATGATTAGCATCGAGTCACAGTTTAGAGAATAAAATCTGTGAATTTGTGGAAATAATGGCAACTGAGATTTAGTGAGACATTGGGTAATGTTATAATGATTTGAAATCAGTTGTGACTTTTCTGGCCAAATCCCAGGAATAGAGAAAGCATGTTTTAAACATAAGATACTATTGAAAGACACAAATGTATCCAGAATTTGAATCATTACTTTTTGTTCGTAGGGATGCCAGATATATTTTTAATTCCTTTGCAATTCATGCAATTGGTGTTTACTCTTATGACAACTGCCATATAAATTGGTACTAAAACTACTTTTTTCCCCAATGTATTTTGTGCTTCAATTTAAGTAGCAAAAGAAAACTTAATCTGTCAAATTGTCTCTTTAGTGTATAACTATTGGTGTTTTTGATGTGATATTTTGTTCAACTGTGTGTTGTAGTTTATGTTCATATTTTTAATGTGTTGGCTACTAAAATAAATCTGCTCTTATTACAAAAATGAATTATAATTCAAGTTTTATGTTCAAATGTAAAATTGTATTTTATATTCAATTGAAATGTTAAACCAACGTAAAAAAAAAAAAAGTAAACTGTATTAACTCTATTTAGATTGGATATGTGTACTATAAGTACAAACTAAGGTTTTAATTCTTACTATTCCTTCAGATGGTTCTAACACAAAATCACTCATCTATCCCAGATTTCTTTCTTCTGGGATTCCAAGTCCACCACACCTCCAAGATTGTTGTCTTCTTTGTCCTCCTTGTGGTCTACATGATAACCTTGACCGGAAACCTTCTCATCATATTGCTTGTTGCAACCACTCATCATCTTCATTCTCCTATGTACTTCTTCCTCAGTCAGTTATCCTTTTCTGATGTCATGCTCACTACCAGTATTATCCCAAACTTGCTAAATGTTACACTAAAACATGGTCAAACCATGACAATTGCAGGGTGCATGACACAATTGAGTTTCTTCAGTTTTTCCTCAATTACAGAATGTCTTCTTCTCACCATTATGTCCTACGACCGTTACGTGGCCATATGCAAACCACTACATTATTCCACAATAATGAGTTTCCCCTTTTGTTTTGGCCTTATTGGCTTATGTTGGGCACTAAGCTGTGTACTAACGCTCATCGTTACCATTTTGGTAGGTCTTTTGCAGTTTTGTGACTCCAATATCATTGACCATTTTTTCTGTGATTATACACCACTTGTTCAACTGTCTTGTTCTGACACAACAATTGTACAAACTGTTGTGTTGTTGTTAGTTACGCCAGAGACCATTATTGAAACTCTGTTTATCGTGTCAAGTTATGTTTGTATCTTTTTTGCAATTCATCGAATATCGACGAACACAGGGCGGCAGAAAGTTTTCTCCACTTGCAGTTCCCACCTGACCATCGTCTGCACTTATTATGGAACTCTCATTGCCATCTATGTAGTTCCATCCAAAGGTCGTTCATTTAGTACAAATAAGATTGTATCCCTTCTGTACACTGTTGTAACCCCTTTATTAAACCCTATTGTATATAGTTTAAGGAACCAAGAAATTAAGATGGCGGTAAAGATTATGGTTGGCAAGCATTTAAAGAGATTTTAGAAACAGGATAAGGGGATTCTAATTGGATGCATTATTATGAGGCCCTATTAAATTACATAATGTGTATTTATATTTATGCAGCCAGTTATTTTTTCAGTATTGAGTATAGAACTTATATTTATAGCCATATTGTATGGGCTTCTTCTCTGGACTTCTGATGGATATAGTCTATTTTACAGTTGGATTCCTCTCTGCAAAAAGTTATGGACATACATCTACTTATAGAGAATGTGGTGGGACATTCGATGCCTCTTTGCAGAGTGTGATTGACAGTTTGATCTCTCTCTGCAGTCTGTGGTGGACAGTTGGATCCCTCTCTGCAGAGTGTAGTGGACAGTTGGATCCCACTCTGCAGAGTGGGGTGGACAGTTAGATCCCTCACTGCAGAGTATGATAGACAGATGGATAAATCTCTACCGAGTGTGATGGATAGTTGGATACATCTCTACGGAGTGTGGTGGGTCCTAACACAAAATACTTGTACTCAAATGGAGCTTAATCTCTTACTTACCAGAGATAGGAGGCCTTCCCATAGTATAACAATCCTGTAATTTATGGGTTTCTCTGGACACCTGTGATAGACAGGGGTCAGACTCCCTGTCCAGAGAAACCCATAAGTTACAGGAGTAAATATATATATAAATATAATTAATATATATATATTTTATGTAGAGCAGGCCAAGAAAAGCCATTAAGATTGTGTCTGTGTCAGGGCTTTTACCAGGTCGGGTAGTAGTTCCAGTGCAGGGATAGAGTAGGAGTCTGGTTGCATGCTGTTATTCATTGTGCAAGGTGAGAACAGAAATAGAAACAATGAGATAAGGATTGGAATATGGACTGAAGTAGAGACAAAAGGGGATTTTAGCAAGGGACTGCAGAATAGGAAAAGGGTTTGAGTAGGAACTGCAGTATAAATAAATAGCTTTAGAAGGGACTATAGACATAGCAGAGGTAGGGGTAGAGAGACAGTTAAACAAGGGGTGAGACCTTATGTAAGGGTGAGGCCTGAGAAGGTTGACTGAAGCAGGAACAGCCTAGATAGGGTGACTGAAACAGGAACACCCTAGAGAGGGTGACTGAAGAAGGAACAACCTTCAGAGGGTGACTGAAGCAGAAACACTCTAAAGAGGGTGACTAAAGCAGGAACACCCTAAAAAGGGTAACAAAAAGGGAGTTGACCCTTTAGGGAGCAAATTAGCTAACGTAATATTGCTGAAGCCAAAGGGTCTCAGGAGATGCTGAATAACATCCCCTGGCTGGTTGACCCTACCAGATTCCCAGTTCCTGGACATGGTAGAAATTCAAAATTAGATTTATCCGATGTTTAGGAACAGAAGAAGCAGCTCTCAGAATTCAGGACTCCAACTTCAATGCAAAAGCACGGTTTGCAATAAACTGCAGGTATTTAACATAGGTGTGTTAAAAAAAAGGTTAACAAGCCTCGACACCAACAGAGGGATATTAATACAAGCAAACAAAGGTAGGGAGTAGAGTTGAGCGGACACCTGGATGTTCGGGTTCGAGAGGTTCAACCGAACTTTGGAAAAAAGTCCGGGTCCGTGCTCGAACTTGACCCCGAACTTGACCCCGAACCCCATTGAAGTCAATGGGGCAAGAACTTTTGGCCACTAAAATGCCTCTAAAAAAGTCATGGAAAGGGCTAGAAGGCTGCAAAAGAAAGTAAAATGTGGGTAAGAGTAGGACAAGTGCCCTGCAAGCAAATGTGGATAGGGAAATAACTTAAAAAAACATAAAATACTTACAAATTAAAAATACAGCTGAGCCATAAAATAGCACTAGATGGAATCTTTGATTTTAGCTTTGGAGGAACATACATCTAAATCTAAAGCATGGCTGCCAGGAGGATCAAAAGAATTATCCATTTGAGAGAGGGTTGGAGTGCAGCTTATTCCCTTTCAGTTTATACTAAGTGACCCATAGGTTGAGGAGGCGGTGACCGTGGCAGTGTAGGTGGAAGCGGCGCTGGAGGAGGAGGAGGTAGCCAGAATTTTCCAAAGTGCGTTGTAAGCACAGAATTTGACGGTTCTATTTGACTCTCAGATATGAAGTGCACCGCAAGATGCAAATGTACTATTTAGCACCCAAAACTATTAGAATTTTTCAAAGTGCACTGTAAGCACAGTATTTGACGGTTCAATTTGACTCTCAGATATGAAGTGCACCGCAAGACGCAAATGTACTATTTAGCAGCCCAAAATATTAGAATTTTTCAAAGTTCGCTGTAAGCACAGTATTTGACGTTTCTATTTGACTCTCAGATGTAATACATGTAATGCTATTGCTATTCTATAAACCGAAATAGAGTCCCCATTCATAAGAATAGGTCAATTGACCTATTCTTATGAATGGGGACTCTATTTCGGTTTATAGAATAGCAATAGCATTACATGTATTCCATAAAGTCTATAAACTGAAAGACATTCGGTTTATAGACTTTCGTTTTATAGAATACATGTAATGCTATTCCTATTCTATAAAAATAAAGTCTGTAAACCGAATGTCGTGCGGTTTATAGACTTTCGGTTTATAGAATAGCTAATAGCATTACATGTATTCTATAAACCGAAAGTCTCTATTTCGGTTTATAGAATAGCAATAGCATTACATGTATTCCATAAACCGAAAGTCTATAAACTGAAAGACATTCGGTTTATAGACTTTCGGCTTATAGAATACATGTAATGCTATTGGCTATTCTATAAACCGAAAGTCTATAAACCAAATGACTTTTGGTTTAAAGACTTTCGGTTTATAGCCGAACCTCGAACTCCAAGCAGAACATACAGTGAAATGTCCGGGTTCGGTTTCGTGGCACGGACACCCTAATGTTCGGTACGAACCCGAACAGTGCAACACTAGTAGGGAGGCTTCTAGTGGAGCAAGGAGGTATAGAAGTATAAAAATTAGGACATTTAAATACATGAGTCAGGAGGTCAGGTCTGATTACTTGCAGTAAACAGTAATCTTACTACCACATTCTTTTTGAAGACACATTGAAGGAATGTGTCACTCACTATAGGCATAGCCATATTGAAATGTGGTTTGATCACTATGCAGGGTGAAATATGCAAAGTGAGATTGTGCTTTTGTTTTTCATGCTTCTTCTTTATAATTTTTTTTAAAAATTACATTTATGTTATTGTAAAAACTATTTTACAATAGTTTCGATTTTGCGTATACTTAAATAAGAGCAGAAAAAAATGCTATTTATCTGAAAGGAACAGGAGAATACTGAGCCAGGCAAATTCGGGTAGCATTACATATGGGTATCCATGGCCTCATTACATGTGGGTATCCATGGTAGTATTACATATGGCTATCCATGGCAGCATTATATATGGCTATCCATGGCAGCATTACATATGGCTATCCATGGCAGCATTACATATGGGTAGCTCCTCTGTCTCAGCTGATAGGACAGTAAACAAACCCCTAATCACCTCAACCATCAGTCTTTTTTCCTGTCCTCTCAGACTAACAGGAGGAACTCCTTTTGTTAAGGTTCTATTTTTCATTTTGGTTTACCTGGACCCTCTTGACTTCTGCCTGGGGAAGTTCAGCCTCTCTTCCCTGAAAGCTCTCAGCACACAGCTATTGCAGTGAGTCTTCCTGGGAGTCCCCCATTTAGTGACCAGGGGGTGAGTCATCTTCATATGCCTTAAGGTAAGAAGGCTCTGTTCATTAGTGTTTGCTGGCTTTATATTCTCCTGATTACAAGTGCCTCTCTTTAGGCAGCCAGTGGTAACATCCATACCCTTCTTTCAGTATAAGCAGTGTTTAGGTACTGAGGCACGGTATCAGCTATGTTCAGGTGACCACATTTAGCTATGCGCCAGGATTTAACCCCTCAATATGCCAGGATTTAACCCCTCAATGTGCCAGGATTTAACCCCTCAACATGCCAGGATCTAACCCCTCAATAAGCCAGGACTTAACCCCTCAGTATGCCAGGATTAAACCCCTCAATATGCCAGGATTTTCCCCTCAATATGCCAGGATTTAACCCTTCAATATGCTAGGATTTTGCCCCAAAATATGTTAGGATTTAGCCAATCAAGATGCTAGGATTTAGCCATTCAATATGCCAGGGTGTAGCCCCTCAATATGCCAGGATTTAACCCCTCAATATGCCAGAATTTATCCATTTAATGTGCCAGGATTTTCCCCCTCAATATGCCAGGATTTAACCCTTCAATATGCTAGGATTTTGCCCCAAAATATGTTAGGATTTAGCCATTCAATATGCCAGGATTTAGCCATTCAACATGCCAGGATTTAGCCACTCATTATACCAGAATTTAACCCCTCAATTTGCCAGAATTTATCCATTTAATGTGCCAGGATTTTCCCCCTCAATATGCCAGGATTTAGCCACTCAATATGCTAGGATTTAACCGCTCAATATGGCATGATTTAGCCCCACAATATGCCAGGATTTAACCCCTCAATATTCCAGGATTTAGCCACTCAATATGCCAGGATTTAGGCCCTCAGTATGCCAGGATTTTGCCCCTCAATATGCCACTATTTTTGCCCCTCAATATGCCATTCTTTTAACCAATTAATATGCCATTCTTTTGCCATCAATATGCCAGGATTTAGCCACTCAAATGCCAACATTTAGCCACTCAATATGCCAGGATTAAGCCATTCAATATGCCAGAATTTTTGCTCGTGCTTCCCCTACCTGAAAGGAACAGGTGAATACTGAGCCAGGTGAATTCAGGTGAGCAGCTTCTAAAGTGACCAAGCTTCTCAAGTGTTTGAGTTAGAAGCAATTGAGTTAAAAGGCAAGAAGGAGGGTAAAGTATAAATCCTTGTTTATTCTATTTATATTGTGTGGTTTACATTAGAGAGCATGTTGGGTAATTCCACTAAGTGTATGTCTTGCAGCATGTATGCACTTTTGGATCAAGTTCCCCAGGGTCCATACCGCTGCTGCAGGTGTGAGCAGGTTGCTGCTTTGAAGAATATAATACTAGATCTAAAGATGCAACTGGCAACCCTGAGGGACATAAACAACATGGAGCAGAGTTTACTGCTCATGAAGCAGACGTTGACTGGGGTCAGTGTAGAGGAGCGTGATGATGGAGGAGATGAGTTTTCTAGGGCAGAAACCTGGGTTTTCTATGTAAGGGTTAGTAGAGGTCAGAGAGTTTGTTCTGGGCTAGTTCACCCCAACATGTTTACCAGCTTGTATAAAGATGCTGGGGAGATTAGCTCAGAAGAGGAATTTCTGGGGAAGGCTCACTCTACTAGTAGCCAGGTAAGACGCCTCAAACAGCACAGTTGGGTGCCAGGACACTAGGAAGGTTAGACAGGCACTGGTGGTAAGGGATTATATTATTAGGAAGGTATATTGGGTAATCTGTTGCCTGGACCCTGAATGTCAAACTGTATATTGCCTCCCGGGTGCTCAGGTTTGGCATTTTGTGGACCTGGTAGGCAGATTTTGTGAGGAGCTGGGGATGATCCAGTGGTCTTAGTACACATTGGTACTAATGGCAATGTTAATGGTAGGTGGGGTACTTAAAAATGATTTTAGGGAACTAGTAAATAAGCTTAAGGAAAACACCTCAAAGGTAATATTCTCTGAAATATTACCAGTATCACGCGCTACATCAGTGAGACACGGGAGCCTAGGGAGAATAAAGCAGTGGTGGGGTTAACTTAGATCATAGGGAGGTACATACAATTAAACATGCAGGAATTAAGGATTTGTCAACTAAACAGAAAATGGGTAGTCATCTTAAATGTATTTTACAATGCAAGAAGCTTGACAAACAAAATGGGTGAGCTGGAGACACTGGTAAGTGCTGAACAGTATGATTTAACTGGAATCACAGAAACGTGGTGGGATGAGAGCAATGACTGGTCAGTTCATTTACAAGGCAACTCACTTTTTTTTTTAGAAAGTACAGAGTAAATAGAAAAGGGGGAGGGATTTGTCAATATGTAAATCCTAAACTAAAGCCCAGTATTAAGGAAGGTGTGCATGACGTAACTGGAACTGATGTGGAGACACTGTGGGTGGAGATTAGCATAGACACTAAAAAGAATCGCACATTACTTGTAGGTGTATGCTACAAACCACCAAATATTAGCATTGATGGAGAAGATCAGCTTTTATTACAAATTGAAAAGGCTGCAAATCTGAATGAAATTTTAATCATGGGAGATTTTAATTACCAGATATAGATTGTAATTGTGGCAAAACTAGTTCCGCTAAGGGCAGCAAGTTTCTGAACCTGCTTAATAACACATTTATGGCACAATTAGTAGACACCCCAACTAGAATGGATGCCTGTCTGGATTTAGTAATAACAAACAATGAGCAGTTTATCTCAAACATCCAAGTAAGAGAACACTTGGGGAATAGTTACCATAACATGGTTTCATTTGAGATTAATGCAAAAAAGCAAATAGGTAAGTATGCCAACAAAACACTTAATTTTAGAAGGGCCAACTTTGATGGACTAAGGGCATCGGTTGAACATGTAGACTGGTAAGGATTGTTTTCTGGACAAAATACAGAAGACAATTGGAATGCCTTTAAGCACACATTAAAAAATTACACATCCCAACATATACAAAAGACACAAATCAAAACCAATGTGGCTTACCAGCAGGGCCGGACTGACCTACCGGGATACCTGGAAAAATCCCGGTAGTCCGCCATCCCTGGGGTCTTTACCTGGGGCCGCAAAGGCAGTAAGAATTTGGCTGCTGCAGCTGCTTTAAGAATTGAGCCGCCACGACTGCTTTAAGAATTTGGCCGCGGCGGCTGCTTTAAGACTGCATGCTCCACCCCCAGCTTCCCCGAGACTGACTGATTGCTGGATGTTAGGCAACATCCAGTGCTCGGAAGAAACTGATTGATGGTGTGCTGCCTCTGCAGGGATCAGAGGCAGGCACCATCGATCCAACAAACAATTATTTTTTAAAGATATCTTAGTGTGTCTGTGTGACAGTGTGCATGCGTTACTTTGTGTGACTGTGCAAGTGTAACTGCGTGTTTGCATGTGTACTTGTAACTGTGTGTCTGTAAGTGTGCCTGTATAACTGTAACTGTGTATCTGTAAGCGTGCCTGTGTAAGTGTATGTATTTCTGTAAGTGTGCTTGTGTAAGTGTAACTGTGTATATGTAAGCATGCCTGTGTAAGTGTATGTATTTCGGTATACTGTATGTGTACACCATCTGGTCTGAACCATCCACCTCCCTACAAACAGTATTTAAAAAATAAAACAAATACATCTGTGTGTGTATATATGTGTCTGTGTGTGTGACAGTGGGCATTTGTTACTATGTGTAAGTAAAACTGTGTGTCTGTAAGTGTAACTGTGTGTAAGTGTGCCTGTGTAAGTATGTGTATTTCTGTATGTGTGTGAGGATGTGTATGTATGTGTGTATTTCTGTCTGTGTGTGGTGGTGTATGTATGTGTGACTGTGTGTTTTTGTGTGTGTGTGTAAGGGTTTACGTCTGTGTATCACATATAAAACAAGAAGCAGTGCAGTGATCTTTAAGAATTCGGCTGCGGAAAGATGCAATGTTGCCTCCTTTTTCCTCCTGTGCTGGGGCAAGACCTGTGAGTGCAATTGAATAGCAGGGGTAAGTCCTGGGTGCTGAGGTTAGTACTTTGTGTGCAATCTAAGTACTGGGTAAAGTCCTTGGTTCTGGGGCAAGTTCTGTGAGGGCATTCTAAGTGACGGGGTAAGTCCTGAGTGCTAGAGCATGTCATGTGAGTGCAATCTGCATGCTGGGGTAAGTGTTGGGACAGGTTCTGTGAGTGCAATCCATGTGCTTTGGCAAGTACTGTGAGTGCGATCTGTGAGCAAATGGGCCTATGAAAATCCATCCCAGGCAAACTCACACTAGGGTGTGATTTATTTGTTGGTAATTGTATCATTCTGTACTCCAGTCCCAAAACCAGACACTGTTGCCTCAACCAACCCTGAGAGGGGGGGGGGGTCCCAGGATACATTTGGCTCAGAGAGCTGAAGCCCACATCGTTCTAGAAATTGCGGTATCTGAATGTATCTGGATACATGTTGGGATGAGGTTAATCATCATATATATTATATATATATATTTGAAACCAGCATGGTCCATGATTTTGAGGGACACCAAACAGTACTAGGAGCGAGATATGAAAATATGGCATTTGGGCTAGGTGCATACATGTCATGTGTTATCTTAAACTGACCGGCTGGAACAGGGTATTAAGATGAGCCTGGTGTCATAATTATGCCAAGCGCAGGGAACCTTCTATTACATATTTTGTGTTGTAAGGCAAAACATGAGCAGTTATGACCCCACCTTCAGGATGTCATAATCCTCTGAGCCACTTTTGCCCATCCTCTTTTCAGGTGACAAAGCTGGTCTGTCTTAGCTAGAGATAGAGGAGGATAAAGTGGTGAGTTAAGGAAGGAGAGTTTTTTTTTTACCATCAAAAGCCACAACAACGCTAGACTCCAGGAACCACCTACAGTCTGTTAATTTCTGTTTTGTCCTTTTTATTTTAAACTGTTTTATGTACTTGCATTTATGTCTATGTCTTTTTATATAGTTTTTTTGTGTAACAGCACTGTGACTTATTTTACTCAGATTAAATACTTTTAATCAGTTCTGCCTCTTGTTCTCACATCAAATTCAGCCTAGAGATATCCTTTTTATATCACGTTACTATGTCCAATATTGATCCCCCTATGCTCCATGTAGCTCTATCAGGGGGCAGAATATTGGGTCAGATCCTCGTGGTAAATAATAATAAGGTAGTTTATTTTTATTTTAAAGAAACATAACAACTATTTGCCAATATGTATCCTTCAATAATAGGTTATCCTTTGAAGATTTCAATTATTTTAAATCTCTTGGTGATAAGTAGCTGATTGGTTTTTATTACAATTTGGGAATCTCTTGACGACTGCAATTTTCTGCCTCAAGAATATAAAAGACACCCTGTCTCCAATTAGATAATGTATTCTGGCAAAGACTGAATGGACACAACTTGAAGATTTACATAATACCAAGACTTACAATAAAATCCTAAAACAAGGTAGAATATCAACTGTTGCTGAATTCCACCGATGTAAGACGTCAGAGAGATGGTACCATTGAATTTATATTTATTTTTAAAGATATAACACACTTAGAACATATAATATAATTATCTTGTGTGTTATGTGTATGTCAGTTTTTTTTATTGAGAAAAGGAAAAGAACATGTTTTGATAATGGAGATATATGTTTAAAATAATATTTGCTATTCAGAGAAAAGTTGAAAAATATTATTAGTTCTGTTATTTAGTATTCTACTTTAATAACTATTATTAGTTATTTCTGTTGATATTTTACTAGACTAGTAGCAGGTAACGGGTCTTGTTCACCGTTAAGGGAACTGTGGTAATCAGACAAGTGAACTGCAAAAATAAGACATTACTAGTTGAATTGGAAAAATTATCTAACTTGTCTCAGCTGTTAATGTCTGTTTATTGCAGTTCTGTTGTCAGCTCACCACAGTTCACGGTCTAGCCAACAGACACCAGTGGGGTGAGATATATAAAAAGATTTTTAACTGGATCAGTTTTAGTTTTTTTCTTGTCTTTATAAATGCATCAGAATAAACTTTATACAAGTCATGCTTTTTAAAAATTGGTTTTCCATCATTAGTGTGTTTGTTGTGATTATACAATTAAATATTTGTGTGTGTATGTGTATGTGTGTGAATATGTGTGTGTGTGTGTGTGTGTGTATATATATATATATATATATATATATATATATATATAGTAATCCATTTTATTTCATTTTTGAACACAGCGTGGTAGTAGTTATCATAAAATAAATCTGTTTGGTTAAGTAATATATAAAAAATACTAATATAACAATAGTAATGTTGTATTAATAATTAAAAAAGACCTTAGTAAAACACATATATAAAATGATAGGATATTCATCAACTACATACATAAATGTTTCTTCCACATGATTATTCACAAATGTGAATAGATAAGTGTGTGGGGGGACACTCTAATGCAGTCACAAGCTGCTGCAAACAGATCATACACTGTTATACAACGGTGGTGCCACATTAAAATATAGACCACGCCCTGTTGTATAAGTCATTTTTTTTAAATGACGGGGGGAAAAAAGTATTGGGCAGTTTCCTTATACGAGTTTCATTTGTGACACTATTTTCACAAATTTAACATAGTGAAATTGGTACCAATTTTGAGGTATCCTCTCTCTAGGTGGGATTGCCTAAAACACTGTTAACCTTTGACACACTAGTCCTTCATGTTCTAGAATGTGGTCACTTCAGTAGTTATAACTCACACATTCGCTATACCACAATAACTGTTATACCGCTTCTTTAACTGTAACTGCAAAGATCCATGTTGGAATCAAATGAGAGAGGTGGCAATAGTACACCTGCCTGCTCTGACACAGTTTAAATGACTAATCTGGTAAAACAAATGTTTTATGTTTTCTATACATGAAATCAGGAGCAGCCTATTAATAAAACTTTAATCAAGGAATTCTGGATTCTGGGGTTTGAGAACATTCACTATACTAAGGTTTTACTCTATTTTCCTTTCCTGACAAGTTACACAGCAAGATTGTGTGTGAATGGCATGATTATCTTGATGGTGACCACGTCCCAGTACATCTACTCTCCCATGTACTTCTTCCTCAGCCACTTGTCCTTGAATGACATCGTCCTCACCACCACCATCATGCCTCAACTGCTCTGCATTATCTTAAGAGAAGGAACTTCTCTTTACTGAGAGGGTAGTAGATGTATGGAATAGCCTGCCAGCAGAAGTGGTAGAGGTAAACACAGTCAAGGATTTTAAGCATGCGTGGGATAGACACAAGGCTATCCTTGCTATAAGACCGGGAACGGGGGACTAATAAAAGTACTTAAAAAAAAAATCGGGCAGACTAGATGGACCGAATGGTTCTTATCTGCCGACACATTCTATGTTTCTATGTTTCTATGTTTCAACTGCTTCACCCAGTTTTACTTTATGTCTCTATCTTCTGGTAATGAGTGTTTGCTTCTCACCATAATGTCCTGTGACCGATACTTGGCTATCTGTAACCCATTGCGTTATTCCTCAATCATGGACCTCAGATGTTGTTCTCATCTAGCAATTTTATCATGGGCTTTAGAAATACTACTGGGGTTGCCACATAATGTCATCTTCAGTCAAATGAAATTTTGCGGGTCAAATATCATTAATCATTTCTACTGCGACATTCTTCCCATTCTCAATGTTTCGTGCTCAGGTAGATTTGCGAATGAAATTACATTTTTTATATTGTTTTTTCCCTTCACACTTTTACAGTGTAGTAGCCCATCTATAAACTCTCTCCAAAGTATCAATATCCTTCTGGAGATACGGTCTCCAGTACTGCGTACAATACTCCAAGTGAGGTCTCACCAGTGCTCTGTACAATGGCATGAGCACTTCCCTCTTCCTACTGCTAATACCTCTCCCTATGCAACCAAGCATTCTGCTAGCATTTCCTGCTGCTCTATTGCATTGCCTACCTACCTTCAAGTCCTCTGAAATTATTACTCCTAAATCCCTTTCCTCAGATGTTGAGGTTAGGACTGTACCAAATAGTCTATATTCTGCTTTTGGGTTTTTTCGCCCAAGGTGCATAATCTTGCACTTGTCCACATTAAATGTCAGTTGCCACTGCTCTGACCATTTTTCTAATTTAGCTAAATCATTTGCCATTTGGCTTATCCCTCCATGAATATCAACCCTGCTGCAAATCTTTGTATCATCAGCAAAAAGACATACTTTGCAAACAAGACCTTCTGCAATATCGATAATAAAAACATTAAAGAGAATGGGTCCAAGAACAGATCCCTGAGGTACCCCACTAGTAACAAGACCTTGCATCGAATATACCCCATTGACTACAACCCTCTGTTGCCTGTCCCTCAGCCATTGTCTAATCCATTCAACAATATTGAAATCCAAACTCAAAGATTTCAGTTTATTGATAAGCCTTCTATGTGCGACAGTGTCAAAAGCCTTACTGAAATCTAGGTAAGCAATGTCTACTGCACCACCCTGATCTATTATTTTAGTTACCCAATCAAAAAAATCAATAAGATTAGTTTGGCATGATCTCCCTGAAGTAAACCCATGCTGTCTCTGATCTTGAAATCCAAGCGACTTTAGATGTTCAACAATCCTATTCTTTGACAAGGTTTCCATTATTTTCCCCACTACTGAAGTAAGACTTACTGGTCTATAGTCGCCCGCCTCCTCCCTACTACCTTTCTTGTGAACGGGCAAAACATTAGCTAATTTCCAATCTTCTGGAACTACTCCCGTTAACAATGATTGGTTAAATAAATCTGTTAACGGTTTTGCTAGTACACCACCAAGTTCTTTTAATAACTTTGGATGTATCCCATCAGGTCCCATCGACTTATTTGTCTTTACTTTAGACAGCTGAAGTAAAACCTCTTCCTCTGTAAACTTACATGCATCAAAAGACTCATTAGTCTTTTTCCCTAAATGAGGTCCCTTACCCTCATTTTCATTTGTAAAAACTGAACAAAAATATTCATTAAGGCAGTCTGCTAAGCCGTTATCCTCTTCTACATAGCATCCTTCTTTTGTTTTTAATTTAACGAATCCTTGTTTTACTTTCCTTTTCTCATTTATGTATCTAAAAAATGTTGTATCCCCCTTTTTCACTGACTGGGCTATAGTCTCTTCTGTGTGTGCTTTGGAAGCTCTTATAGCTTGCTTTGCCTCTTTCTGCCTACTCTTATAGATCTTTCTATCTTCCTCACTCTGAGTATTTTTATAATTACTGAATGCTAGCTTTTTATTTTTTACTATTTTAGCCACCTCTGCAGAGTACCACAGTGGTTTCTTCAATTTTTTGCTCTTACTGACAAGCCTTATGCAATTTTCTGTTGCCTTCAGTAGTGCAACTTTTAGATAATCCCATTTCTCCTGGACTCCATTTAAATTGCTCCAGTCTGATAATGACTTCTTTACACCTAATCTAATTTTAGAAAAGTCTGTTTTTCTAAAATCTAAAACTTTTGTTTTTGTGTGGTGTGACTGCGTCACTGTTCTTATATTAAACCACACTGTCTGGTGATCACTAGATCCTAAACTTTCACCTACAGTAATAACTGATAACAAATCTCGATTTGTGAACACTAAGTCTAGTATGGCCTGCTTTCGAGTTGGCTCCTCCACTACTTGTTTCAGAGATAATCCCAGTAGGGAGTTTAGGATTTGCGTACTCCTGGCGCAATTAGCTATTTTGTATTTCCAGTTCACATCAGGAAGATTAAAGTCACCCATGATGATCACTTCTCCCTTCATTGTCATTTTAGCTATTTCCTCAACTAGTAGATTATCTAACTCCTCTATTTGTCCAGGGGGCCTATAAATCACACCTACCCGAGTTACCATATGATTACCAAATTCTAATGTAACCCAAACTGACTCTATGTTCGCCTCACTAACTTGTATTACGTTACATTTTAAGCTATCCCTCACATACAGGGCCACCCCTACCCCTTTTTTACCTTCTCTGTCTTTTCTATATAAAGAGTACCCTGGTATTGATATGTCTCAGTGATGTTTTTCATTATACCATGTCTCAGTAACAGCCACTAAATCTACATTCTCAGTGGCCAATATTGCCACAAGTTCATGGATCTTATTCCCTAAACTGCGAACATTTGTAGACATGACCCTAAGCTTATCATTTTTCAGCACACTGACTACAGGTAACTTCTGTACCTTTTTGGGGGGACAATTGGATTGATGTTTTATCGCCATTTTGCCCCCCTCTTTTAGTTTAAAAACCTCCTGGCAAAACCTCTGAACTGCTCACTGAGAACATTCGTTCCCTTTTGAGAAAGATGCAAACCTTCTTTTTTGCACAGTTCCTTTCTATCCCATAGTGAACTTGGCAACTATCTCACCTGAATGAAATTAAACATTCTTCCATAATAGCGCTTGTGCAGGGTATGTGGAAGTCCATAAATGTCTTTAAACTTAACTCAAAAGTTAGATGCAGGAGTAGTCAAAAAGAAATAACTGCAGAGGTCTAGAGATGGTGGCTCGTGGCGACGCATTCGGAGGAGACCTATCAATGCTAGGTTTCTGCATTTAATTTATCTTTTCTAAACAGTTCACTGTTTGGTGAGGAAACGCCACTGTCAAATCCAAGAGGAATAATAATGAAGCTGTGGTGTTGCCTCAGGCACTAGTGAGGATAACATGGGGTTCGGAAATACAGGGGCTTTATGCAATATAACTAGACTAATGACCTCCATGCAAGGGTGACCTGCTTTGGATTTTGAACTATGTGTACAGAAATTTAGATTAATTCAGTACCATTGTTTGATTTTTATAGAAACAGGAATCTGCGAGCACTTGCGCCTGGACAACTAAATACTGATAAACATTTCTCCTACCATTAATATTTAATTATTGCCATTCACTGGTTATATAAACTAGCCAGGCAGTGGTATACTTATTTAGACAGTGACAGTTGTATATCATAGATCCCATAAGTATATAGCTAGTTACACTTTGAGAGTGGCATAACATAGTTTTCATCAGAATGTATGTAGAAACATAGAATGCGTCGGCAGATAAGAACCATTCGGCCCATCAAGTCTGCCCAATTTTTCTAAATACTTTTATTAGTCCCCAGTTACCGGTAGCTAGCCATATATGCCAGTATCTGGCTAAATATATATTGAAAATCACTTCTCTTATCATTAATATTTAATTATTGGCATTCTGCCAGTGACAACTTAAATTCTGCTGCAAATATATAATAGACACATTGTTAGTAATAATAAGAAGGTGTATTCTGGCAAAAGACTTTCAGCACACAACGTGATCATTTAAATACCACCAATAAAAAATCCTAATAGATGGCAGTCTTTCAAATATTTTATAATGCCACCAATGTGTCAAAGAGATGGTAACATTTATGTTCTGTTATTATTATTATTATTTTTTTAATTTCACTTAACAAACCTAAAATAGCATTCTATAATTATATTGAGTAGTAATTTGTTTTGTTCTTATTTTTTTTTATTTTTGGGAACAGGGAAAGAAATAGAACATGTGGATAATGGAGATATAAATTTAAAATATACATTGTAAAAAACGGGTTAGGTGACAGATTCCCTTTAACACCTTTTAAACGATACATAAATGTGTCTGAAGGTGTGTTCTTTTGAAGAACTATATATATAAAATTATGTATATTTTTATACAAGCTTTTTTCATAAATCATTGCTTTTAATATGAAATTGCATAAATGCCTTTTCATATACATAAAGTGACAAAATTGCTAAAGTGCGCTTAAACAAACTGTAAGGTGAAAAAACAGTAAGGTGAAAAAACAATGTGAATACATATATATACACCTTATTAGGTGAGGAATAATTTCCGTGAAAAATTCTGTGCAAAAAAAAATGTTAAAATAAAAATGCAGTGGAAAAATATATTGTGTGATCGAGGGGGATTCTATCTCCCCTCTATTATCTCACTCACAGACTTCCAGAAAATGAGTTGCACTTTAAAAGCCTGTATTCATCAGTAGGGGACGTGGTGTAAACCTCCTCTGTAGGTTGCAGCTCAAGAAAGGTACAACGGAAGGCAGTAGATTAGTATATGAATATACAGATATTTAATAAGAAAATAAGTAGCAGCTTACACTTAGAGTTATCCTTATCCCGTATGATGGGTGCCTCAAACAATATCGGATTTGATGTCCTCTGAAGGTGCAGCTGAATATAAAATGTACATAAAAGTGTACAAAAATGTACAGAAAAGCTTAAAAGTAAAACAGGTCCAATAGACAAAATGATATATATAAGGCAGGTGAGTCCAGTCCGCTACGCGTTTCGCCTATGGGCTTCAACTTGGCGTCTGAAAAAATACTACGTTTTTCATTTGCCTTTTCATATACATTTGATATATGTACAGTATTTAGAAAAATGGCTAGTTGGAACTGCCCTGGCTGCTCTGACACAGTCTAAGTTAAAAAATATGTTTTCTATAGATGAAATCAGGAGCACACTAAAAATACAACTTCAATAAAGGAATTCTGGCTGTTGGTGTTTGAGAACATCCACAAAGATTCTACTCTTTCTTCATTTTCTGACAAGTTATCCAACAACATTATGTGCAAATCTTGTTGGTGACCACATCCCATCACATGTACTCTCCCATGTACTTCTTCCTCCGCCACCTGTCCTTGAATGATGTTGTCTCAAGAATAGTGGTATACCCTTTACTAGGGGATTTCCTCTGAGCATTACTGGTCACAAAGGCTCTACCAGAATTGTGTTACACACATCAAAACACCTCCCTGCATTCTGTGCTTCTCTGAGTATTCTGATTCCTGACCTGAAGATCCAGTGGAGTGAAAAGCTGGTGAATTGGAGGATACTTCCATTCCACACCTCCGTAATCAACCATGGGCTGCACATAACCAAAGGAAAAGGGGACCGAGGCGATGTTCCAGGAAGGTCATACCTTCTCAGAGGCCCCAAACACTTCACCTTTGCCTGAAACATTGTGGAGAGGATCATTGCAGCCAGGACTAGCTAAACCTTTAAAGCCTAGGCTTTAACCTATATTGCCTACCGAGTGTGGTACACCTCAGCCTCTCTCCCATTAAAGTTCCTCAAACCTGTGGAATGGAGGATGATATTTCTCTGGCCTCAACTAGCATTTGTTTGATTCCCCTTTCTACCTTAATAAAATGTATATAGCTTGATTTCTATTATAATGACCCACTCTGTTACTGTATTAGACCCTGGGAAGTATATGATTGTACATGTGTTCTTTTTATTAGTCAGGTTGAAGCATGTCTGTATGTAACATGCCCTCATTTACATTACTGGCATACTCACCCACTCTACCCAGACCCCCCATTGTCTTAATATATGAACATATTTGATCTCTGCCCTCCTATGCTTCTTATTAGCATAACTCCTTAAGGTGGTTTTGGGGCCCAGATAACACTTCAGCCTATTTCACTTTGGAATTTCATGTAACCCATGGAGTGGGGGATGATATGATGCTGACTTTACCTATTATTTTTATTTCTTCCTACCTTAATTAACTGTATGTAGTCTGATTCTTATTGTAATGCCCCCTCTGTCACCTTATTTGCCCTTTGAAAATGTATACATATTCAAAAGATCTTTTTACTTAATCGGGTTAGTATGTATGTCTTTATGAAACGGTCACTCATTTCAGTTGATGTTGAATTCACCCCCTCTATCCTGACCATCCACACCCTCAATCTATGTATATATTTGATCTCTACCCTCCCGTACGTCTTCTCCACATTAAGGGGGTTTTGGGGATCAGACATGGGGGTACAAGTTCACATGAACACATAGAGTGTTTATTGATGGTAAACTCCTCAAGTAGGACTATAAAGCTGAAACACAAAGTACAGTCCAGAAAGAGGTGTCAATAGGAGAAAATCGGAGGCATCAACAGTTACATTTCAGACATCCAAATTAGACTTGACTAATGTAAATGTCTGAAATGTAACTGTTGATGCCTCTCTGCTTATTATTTTCTACCTCTTGAGCATTTACCAGGACCCTGAGTACCAAAAATTCAGACCATCAATGTTTATATATTATTTATCTTTTTGTTACCCTTGTAAGTTACCATCTATGCCCCATTGACTGTTGCAGGCTCAATAGAGAGGGCCATATGGGACTCAAAATTTATATTCTCTTAACCTGATTTTTTGTTTCAATCTGGTTTTCTTTTTAACTTGGCTACTCAAGGGGTCCGGGTGACATGTATATTAGGTCTTAATTCATGTTTGTGATTGACTCGCAATATATTTTTGTTGTGTTATTTAACACAGCACCTTTGTGCTACTGGACATGCTAATGGTCTCCTATCCCCACCCCTACTTCCGGACACCAGTGGGTTTGAGAATGATGGGTGTGACAATATGGAACCCTACAGGGAGTGCAGAATTATTAGGCAAATGAGTATTTTGACCACATCATCCTCTTTATGCATGTTGTCTTACTCCAAGCTGTATAGGCTCGAAAGCCTACTACCAATTAAGCATATTAGGTGATGTGCATCTCTGTAATGAGAAGGGGTGTGGTCTAATGACATCAACACCCTATATCAGGTGTGCATAATTATTAGGCAACTTCCTTTCCTTTGGCAAAATGGGTCAAAAGAAGGACTTGACAGGCTCAGAAAAGTCAAAAATAGTGAGATATCTTGCAGAGGGATGCAGCACTCTTAAAATTGCCAAGCTTCTGAAGCGTGATCATCGAACAATCAAACGTTTCATTCAAAATAGTCAACAGGGTCACAAGAAGCGTGTGGAAAAACCAAGGCGCAAAATAACTGCCCATGAACTGAGAAAAGTCAAGCGTGCAGCTGCCACGATGCCACTTGCCACCAGTTTGGCCATATTTCAGAGCTGCAACATCACTGGAGTGCCCAAAGGCACAAGGTGTGCAATACTCAGAGACATGGCCAAGGTAAGAAAGGCTGAAAGATGACCACCACTGAACAAGACACACAAGCTGAAACGTCAAGACTGGGCCAAGAAATATCTCAAGACTGATTTTTCTAAGGTTTTATGGACTGATGAAATGAGAGTGAGTCTTGATGGTCCAGATGGATGGGCCCGTGGCTGGATTGGTAAAGGGCAGAGAGCTCCAGTCCGACTCAGACGCCAGAAAGGTGGAGGTGGAGTACTGGTTTGGGCTGGTATCATCAAAGATGAGCTTGTGGGGCCTTTTCGGGTTGAGGATGGAGTCATGCTCAACTCCCAGTCCTACTGCCAGTTCCTGGAAGACACCTTCTTCAAGCAGTGGTACAGGAAGAAGTCTGCATCCTTCAAGAAAAACATGCAGGACAATGCTCCATCACACGCGTCCAAGTACTCCACAGCGTGGCTGGCAAGAAAGGGTATAAAAGAAGAAAATCTAATGACATGGCCTCCTTGTTCACCTGATCTGAACCCCATTGAGAACCTGTGGTCCATCATCAAATGTGAGATTTACAAGGAGGGAAAACAGCACACCTCTCTGAACAGTGTCTGGGAGGCTGTGGTTGCTGCTGCACGCAATGTTGATGGTGAACAGATCAAAACACTGACAGAATCCATGGATGGCAGGCTTTTGAGTGTCCTTGCAAAGAAAGGTGGCTATATTGGTCACTGATTTGTTTTTGTTTTGTTTTTGAATGTCAGAAATGTATATTTGTGAATGTTGAGATGTTATATTGGTTTCACTGGTAAAAATAAATAATTGAAATGGGTATATATTTTTTTTTTGTTAAGTTGCCTAATAATTATGCACAGTAATAGTCACCTGCAGACACAGATATCCCCCTAAAATAGCTAAAACTAAAAACAAACTAAAAACTACTTCCAAAAATATTCAGCTTTGATATTAATGAGTTTTTTGGGTTCATTGAGAACATGGTTGTTGTTCAATAATAAAATTAATCCTCAAAAATACAACTTGCCTAATAATTCTGCACTCCCTGTAGAGCAGAATCTCCCCTAGTTGCATCGTCCTGAAGGGGAATGTTGCTGAGACCGGGGTCAAGTCAGTGACTATATCTCCCCGAGGATGCTGATCTCAGTAGTGGGACTTTACAAAGTGAGGCTGAAAGGGTAGTATATGGTAGCCAGGCCAATCACAGAGTCCTTTATCCAAAAACTAATATAATATCTTAATACGTGGCAGAATTGCAAAATGTTGCAGAATTCCACCAATGTAAGTGTGTCAGAGAGATGGTAACATACACTTTTTATAATTACTATTTTTTAATTAAAATTAACTAACCTAAAAAAAGTATTCTATAATTATATTGTGTGTGTGTGTGTATGTCAGTGGTAATTGGTTTTGTTTTCATTTCATGTATTTTTTTGGGAAAGGGGGAAAGAAAAAAAATGTGTGTGGAAAATGGTGATATATATTTAAAATATATACATTATATAAGGAGACAGAGACCCTTTTACATATCTTAAACACTGCATAAATGTGTCTTCAGGTGTGTTTTTTTAACTATATGTATTTTATTTTTATGAGCTATATATAATTTTATTTTGTATTTTTTATATGAACTTGTTTAATAAACCTATGCTTTTAATATTAATTTATGTTGATGCCTTTACACAAACATTAAACACATGTTCAATATATAGAACATTAGCAAGTTAGAAAAAAAAAAACATTGTCCTGCTAATAGTAGATCTAGCTGTTCTGACACAGTTTAAGTGAAATTAAATTTAACAAAAAATTCTTGAAATCAGGAGCATCTTAAAAATAAAATTGCAATCAAAGAACTGTGGATTTTTGGGTTTGAGAATATCCACCGCAGTAAGCTTGTACGCTTTCTTCTCTTCCTGACAAGTTACACAGCATCATTATGTGCAAATTTCATGATTATCTTGTTGGTGACCATGTCCCAGTGCATCTACTCTCCCATGTACTTCTTCCTCAGCCACCTGTCTTTTAGTGACATTGTCCTCACCACCAACGTTATGCCTCAACTGCTCCACATTTTCTTAAGAGAAGGATCTGCCATGTCTTTTATGAGCTGCTTCACCCAGTTCTATGTTACATCTCTATCAGCTGTTAACGAGTGTTTGCTTCTCACTGTAATGTCTTACGACAGATACTTGGCTATCTGTAACCCATTGCATTATTCCTCCATCATGAAACTCAAACACTGTACCCTTCCAGCAATTTTATCTTTGGCATTTGCAATACTATTGGGGTTGCCATATATTATCATCTTAAACCAAATGCAATTTTGCTGGTCAAATATCATTAACCATTTCTTCTGTGATATTCTTCCCCTTCTCAATGTTTCGTGTTCGGTTAGACTAGGTTAGACTAGGCTTATGAAATTACAGTTTTTATTATGTCTATTGCCTTCTTGTTTTTCCCCATTGTTTATATCACTATGACTTATATCAGAATATTGTTTGCAATTTTTTCGGATCTCCACCACCACCTGGAGACAGAAAGCCTTCTCCACCTACAGCTCTCATCTGACTGTTGTATGTCTGTATTATGGGACATTGTTTTTTAATTATGTTATTCCATCCAGAGGAAATTATTTGGGCTTACAAAAAATGTTTTCTGTGCTTTACACCATGGTCACCCCATTATTAAACCCAATTATATACAGCCTGAATAACAAAGAGATTAGATGAACACTAATAAGATTTATCTTGAAAAGAAAAATAAGAAATTAATAATTTGATTTGAATATGCTGTAGCTTACCGTTACTGCCTAACTTAATAGTTTCATGTTAATTTCACATTTTAGTAAAACACATTGATAATATTACAAATAATTATATCATGAAGGTCACCATTTTGCTAATTTAGTAAGATGTTTTCTCAACTAGAAATATATGTTTACAAAATGCCTGCTGTATAATCCTTGGCATTCAAATCATATCTGTTTCCTAAGTCTATGACTTTTATTTGAGGAACCATAGTTGGTGTGAGAAGTGGGATCCAAACTTCCAGAGAAGAGATTGGACCCTTTGGACAGTGACTCTTCACAAAACCCGAAAAGTACATACCATAAAAGTTAAACCACTTTTATTTTTCATAAATGTCTATTTTGTGGTTTGCCGGTTGAGACCACCACAAAAAGAATGCAATAAATCTGGTGAAAGGTTTTTGAAAAGGTACATTTGATCATTATTATTTTAGTATAACAAATAAGAAACTGACTGCAATAGCTGATGAAATCCTACTTAATATGTGTTTCAGGCACTGTTGAATGTGCATGCATGAGGTCATAATGTGGTTATCATGCTCACAGCATTATGCAGACTGTATAATGGTAATGCAAAGATGACAACCTTTGAGGGTCTGGTTCACGTAAGGCATGTTATAAGCTGTCAAGATCTGGCAGACAGTAGATATCACCCAGTGTTTGAGGCACTGGAAACCTTTCTCCCCAGAAAAATGTAAGGTATATACATGTATTTGGGGAAATATTTTGAAACATTGAGTGTATAATTGTGAACAGTTGCATGAGACCAAATATGAGTTGGTTGTTAGCTGCATGGCAGCAGGTGTTATGCGTTATTTTTTGTTTTTTTTTTACATTTATTGTGGTATTTTTTTATGGAAATTGGGATATCATGGCCCAACTTACCTTTTTTCATCAATACCTAATTTTCTATTTTTGTACTTAATGTAGCATATCCATTCTTTGAATGATGTCTGAAAAGACCCACTCTTGGATTGGGGGCTGCCATTTTACAACTTTGAGACTCTTATCATATTAACCTAGCACTATTTAGTGCTCTGCTGTCTAAAAATGTTATCAACATTGGATAATATTGGCCTTTAAGATTATTATTATCACACCAACAAGACCATCCTTGTCTTATTTCATGTAATGTAGGCAGCAGCCGTTTCTCAAAATGCTCCCAGAAACATAATAATCAAACTCCGATCTTGGGTGGACAAGATAACTCTTCTGTGATTTGCCCACAAAGATTAGCTCTGCATTCAGTTCTACAAAGATCTCCCAGCCTCAGTATTGATATAGACACAAACTATGGTCTCTCTAACATTTCATCTCAGAGCACTAAGTGTTAAATATCGCTGGGCCCATCCTTAATCCATTACAGTTCAAATTTGAGATAAACAGATGACCATCACAGACTTAGAAACATAGAAACATTGAAACATAGAATGTGTCGGCAGATAAGAACCATTCAGTCCATCTAGTTTGCCCAATTTTTTTGGGAGTTCTTTTATTAGTCCCCTGTTCCCGGTCTTATAGCTAGAATAGCCTTGTGTCTATCCCACGCATGCTTAAAATCCTTGACTGTGTTTACCTCTACCACTTCTGCTGGCAGGCTATTCCATACATCCACTACCCTCTCACTAAAGTAATACTTCCTGATATTACTTTTAAATCGTTGCCCCTCTAATTTAAGACTATGTCCTCTAGTTGTGGTAGTTTTTCTTATTTTAAATATACTCTCTTCCTTTACTGCGTTGATTCCCTTTATGTATTTAAATGTTTCTATCATATCCCCCCTGTTACGTCTTTCCTCCAAGCTATACATGTTAAGATGCTTTAACCTTTCCTGGTAAGTTTTATCCTTCAACCCATGGACCAGTTTAGTAGCCCTTCTCTGAACTCTCTCCAAAGTATCAATATCCTTCTGGAGATAAGGTCTCCAGTACTGCGCACAATACTCCAAGTGAGGTCTCACCAGTGCTCTGTACAATGGCATGAGCACTTCCCTCTTCCTACTGCTTATACCTCTCCCTATGCAACCAAGCATTCTGCTAGCATTTCCTGCTGCTCTATTGCATTGCCTACCTATCTTCAAGTCCTCTGAAATTATTACTCCTAAATCCCTTTCCTCAGATGTTGAGGTTAGGACTGTACCAAATAGTCTATATTCTGCTTTTGGGTTTTTACGTCCAAGGCACTTGTCCACATTAAATGTCAGTTGCCACTGCTCTGACCATTTTTCTAGTTTAGCTAAATCATTTGCCAGTTAGCTTATCCCTCCATGAATATCAACCCTGCTGCAAATCTTTGTATATCAGCAAAAATACATACTTTGCCAACAAGACCTTCTGCAATATCGCTAATAAAAATATTAAAGATAATTGGTCCAAGTACAGATCACTGAGGTACCCCACTAGTAACAAGACCTTGCATCGAATATACCCCATTGACTACAACCCTCTGTTGCCTGTCACTCAGCCATTGTCTAATCCATTCAACAATATTGAAATCCAAACTCAAAGATTTCAGTTTATTGATAAGCCTTCTATGTGCGACAGTGTCAAAAGCCTTACTGAAATCTAGGTAAGCAATGTCTACTGCACCACCCTGATCTATTATTTTAGTTACCCAATCAAAAAAATCAATAAGATTAGTTTGGCATGATCTCCCTGAAGTAAACCCATGCTGTCTCTGATCTTGAAATCCAAGCAACTTTAGATGTTCGACAATCCTATTCTTTAACAAGGTTTCCATTATTTTCCCCACTACTGAAGTAAGACTTACTGGTCTATAGTTGCCCGCCTCCTCCCTACTACCTTTCTTGTGAATGGGCACAACATTAGCCAATTTCCAATCTTCTGGAACTACTCCCGTTAACAATGATTGGTTAAATAAATCTGTTAACGGTTTTGCTAGTACACCACTAAGTTCTTTTAATAACTTTGGATGTATCCCATCAGGTCCCATCGACTTATTTGTCTTTACTTTAGACAGCTGAAGTAAAACCTCTTCCTCTGTAAACTTGGTAAATATGCCTGCATTTCTGCAGGTTTTGAACATTTCTAAGTATTAGAACTGGTATTAATGTGGCAGGCATGGTAAACATGAATCAAATGTATTGTTCATTTAACTGGCAATCTATATTTTTTCCACACTGTTGATTATATTGAAGTATACTTTTTGTATAACAAATAAAGCCACTGGATAAGTACAATTGATTCAATCTGTTATCATGACAAATTGGACAAATGGAAGATGAGAGCAGAAGTTGCATCAGGTAAATCCAAATTGTAACTTTCTCACGGTTCCAAAGTTGACACATTATGAAAAAGCTAGGTGATTAATTAAAACAGGACCATCTTGTGAAGCCTAGAACAGAGCTGGAGTTTTTTAATCGACTAGAGTATAACTCACTTATATTACTAATAAAAGTACCAACATGTTTCCTTCATTATCAATCAGAACATTTTGTCTTCTACCAGAGACAACAAATGGTGAACAATTATGCCATGTGCACCAATCCAAACTTCTGGATCCTCCTACCATTCTGTGTCACCTCTAGCTCCATGGCTACTCTTTCTGCCAAGGTGGCAGTAGACAATATTGCTCTTGATGATACAGAAAGTGCATAAAATAAAAATAAGGTGTGCTGTGTTCACAAATACATAGCAACAAAATGTGAAAAAATTAAATCACATATGAAACAGACAATATACTTATGTTGTTCTTCAGATAGTATGAACTCTTGGACATAAAAACAAACAACATAAATCTTTTTTTATAGTGTGGTATATTAGATACATTTACAGATGAACACCATGGTGGTGATTGGAATTGCACGCACATGTGGCAGAGCAAAAATACTTGCTCATGTAAAAGAGGCTCCTTCCTTGTATATGAAACCCACAAGGAATGACAAAAAAAGGTCTCTTCAAGAGAAATATACTGGGAACAGATTGAGAAAGAAAAAATACCATCATCAGATATCCAAAATAACAATTTTAATGGATAAGTAGATTCTTACACTGTAAAAGGATGTGGTGATCAAGATGTTAAAACAAAGTCCAATACAGCAGATAAAAAATGAAGTTGATTGAACGTCCAATATAAAATCACAGGACAGATACACTCAACTCATTTCACTAATACGTAGCCTCCTCGGGTGTCATGACCACTTCTGCACAGTTCCTTATTTGTAACAGCGGAAATCACAATGTAGACTCCACAGACACATTGTTCTCTTAATTCAGGAATTTGTTTGCAGTTTTGATAATCTAATGTATAGATCACTTTCAGTCATTTATTGTTCTCTTCACTAGCAGTATCATAGTTTTTGGAGAAATCACAAGTTTTATAAAACTGAAACTCAATGAATATTCATTACAAAGTACTTTAGTTTAGATCTAGTTCTCTGGTCAAAAACAATCATTCTAATGTGCTTGCTGTAAACTATGGTCTTATCAGCAAAATCTAAGTTTAAGATAAATTGAAGGAATGTGTCACTGAACATAGGCCTGGATATTTTGAAATGTGGTTTAACCAGCTGAGGACATGAGGATGCTCCATGTCGTCAAGACGTGTTTGTCCCTGATGCACGAAACGTCCTTAAAGTAGCCTTTTTGTTCCTTACTTTTTTCTCCTAAAGTGACCTTTTGACCACAACCCTAGTACTAACCCTAATCTAGCGCTAACCTTAACCTAGCACAAGCCCTACGCTAGCACTAACCCTAATCTAGAGATCTATAGAGCAAATCACATGGGACAGAGTAGCCACACAAGTTATATTTCAGTGGAAAATGGAAAAACGGATTAATTGTCAAAACTGGATAGAAAAATTTGGGTAAGGAGTCTAGATGGACGTAGAAAGTGTCACATAATACTAAAAGGACCATAACATAGTTAACTAGACCACACCTGCAGTTTGGGGGTAACGCTGCATGAATTAATTGTGTGTTAGTCATGTTTGTCTTTCTTCTTTTATGAACTTTTTAAAGAGTGTAATATTATTGGGAATATATTCTTTATATTTTTGTACTTTAAAAAAAAAAAAAGAAATCTGTGAATAAAAGAAAAAAAAAAGACAAACTTTAACCTAGCACCAATTTTAGGTTGTATCCTTTTTTTTTTTCTTGACAATTGCAATTTTTTTTCTGCAACAATATAAAGGACACAGTGTCCCAATATAGAGGATACATTCTGACAAACATTGAAAGGACACAACTGAGGATTTAAATAATACCCAGACAAAGGCAAGAATTTCAAATGTGGCAAAATTCCACTGATGAAAGAGCATCAGAATTATGGTAACATTTACTTTTTATTTATTGTATTTTTTTTTTTATTTTTTTATTGAACAAACTTAGAATAGTATATCATTCTAATGTGTATGTGTCACTGGTGTTTTATCTGCTTTTTTTGGAATTGGGAAAGGAAAAGAACGGGTGTATAACCATAACATAGTTAACTAGACCACACCTGCAGTTTGGGGGTAACGCTGCATGAATTAATTGTGTGTTAGTCATGTTTGTCTTTCTTCTTTTATGAACTTTTTAAAGAGTGTAATATTATTGGGAATATATTCTTTATATTTTTGTACTTTAAAAAAAAAAAAAAATCTGTGAATAAAAGAAAAAAAAAGACAAACTTTAACCAAGGACCAATTTTAGGTTGTATCCTTTTTTTTTTTCTCAGTGTAATGTTACCTCTTTAGTCAGTCTAGCAACAGCACCATATTATAATATCATGTTGCCATTCCGAGATGGTGTCCCTGATATCTCCTTGGAGTAAACATTACATGTTTTTATAAAATGCAACATTTGTTTTATTGTAAAATCTAATTTAATAATTTAGACCTTTCTTAAATTTCAACTGGATGTAAAAAGTAACTTTTCATAACTTGATTAAAACACACAATAAATAAATAAAAAAAAACAGTCAATTATAAGGCACAATCCAAGCCATAATGAAGTAAACAGTAGAAAATAATATAAATCCTACATAAGTATAAATCTTAACACATATATAAAGTACAAGCATATAAATAATGAGATACTTACAAAGTAGCTGAGACCAGGGTAATGTATACCAAAATAGTCCCTGCCCCCAAAGTTTGGCTCAGAGCCGTCTACAGGAAGAGCTAGCTTATGTAGGATTTTTTCTAATTTCTACTTTTTACTTCATTATGGCTTGGATTGTGCCTTATACTTGAATGTTTTTTTTATTTTTTATTTATGTGTTTTGGTGGTTTGGTACTGCCTTTGGTTTGCACCCAAGTACATTGCTGTTTTTTATGTAGCTGTTTTGCTCCATCTCCAGCTTTCCTGCCTCATTCTGTGTTTTAAACTTAAACTGGTGCAGAAAATAGAGTTGGGTCTTGTTTGATCTATAAAGTTAGTGGAACACATCACTGAATTCAGGTTTATTGGATCATATACTGCTTGGACATATATTTGCTCTACTGAATTCTCTCTAGAAGATATGGTCCACTTTCATAGTCTAGAAGATCAGACCCAGGCATATCAAAGTTAACATCATTACCTTTAATTGTACAATCTACAACTATCCATACTAAATTGCCAATTTGATTAAAAAACGTTTGATGACAGTTGGTCCTTCAATAATTATTTATCCTTTGAAGAATACAATTCATTGAAAATCCCTTGGAGAGAAGAAGCTGATTGGTCCTCTTAGAACAATTTCTCGTGCAATTTGGTAATCTCTTGACAATTACAATTTTTTTTCTGCAACAATATAAAGGACACAGTGTCCCAATATAGAGGATTCATTCTGACAAACATTGAAAGGACACAACTGGAGGATTTAAATAATACCCAGACTTAAATTTAAATCATAAAACAAGGCAGAATTTCAAATGTGGCAAAATTCCACTGATGAAAGAGCATCAGAATTGTGGTAACATTTACTTTTTATTTATTGTATTTTTTTTTTTTATTTTAATTGAACAAACTTAGAATAGTATATCATTCTAATGTGTATGTGTCACTGGTGTTTTATCTGCTTTTTTTGGAATTGGGGAAAGGAAAAGAACAGGTGTATATAATGGAGATATATATATATATATATATATATATATATATATATATATATAAAATATATGTTTTTTTCTGATAAAAAATGGAATAATATTATTAGTTCTATTATATAGCATTCTACATTTATTTTTATTTTTTGGTTATTTCGGTTGATAATCTACTAGACTTTCAGGTGGAAACATTCTCTTACTTTTCTCAGCTATTAATGTTTAGCCAATAGACTCCAGTGTGGTGAGATGTATAACAAGTGGCACATTAATGAAGGGATATTCTTTTTTTATTTCTAGTTTGCATTTATACTCCTGTATAAACTCGGAATTGGAATAATCTTTCTACAAGTCGTGAATGTGTTTTATTATATCGGTTTTGCGTAAAAAAAACTTGCAAATTTCCCATTATTTTCCCATTCTTTACATGCAATGCTATTATCAGTAAATAAATATATTTTGCTTACAAATATATCAAAACTACTACAATAGTAATGTTGCAATTAAACCATGAAAACAAAACCTTGTTAAAAACATATTTTTAAAATGATATGTTATCCATTAATTACATAAATAAATGATTCTTCTATATGAATAATCACAAGTGAGAATAAATGCAAATTTAAAAAAAAAAAAAAAAAAAATAGATGTTGCTTTATACAATACTCATTAACGAAACTATCAATGCGTGTCCCAGTGCTCAGATCACCTCTGCTTCACCTGCAAGGCAGAGATGAATATACATCAAACTGTATCTGCAAAGTTGGAATCAAATGTGAGAGGTGCCATTAGTAAGTCCTCCTGCTCTGACACAGTTTAAATGATTATTTTCTTTAAAAAGTTTTCTGTTTTCTATACATGAAATTAGGAGAATTTCAATTAAAGAATTCTGGATTCTGGGGTTTGAGAACATCCACCACAGTAAGATTGTACTCTTTCTACTATTCCTGACAAGTTACACAGCAACATTATGTACAAATGTCATGATTATCTTGTTGGTGACCACGTCCCAGCATATCTACTCTCCCATGTACTTCTTCCTCAGCCACCTGTCTTTGAATGACATTGTCCTCACCACCACCATCGTGCCTCAACTGTTCCACATTATCTTAAGAGAAGGAACTGCTGTGTCTTTTACAAGATGCTTCACCCAGTTTTATTTTATGTCTCTATCATCTGCTAATGAGTGTCTGCTTCTCACCATAATGTCCTATGACCGATACTTAGCTATCTGTAACCCATTGCGTTATTCATCCATCATGGACCTCAGATGTTCTGCACTTCTAGCAATTTTATCTTGGACATTTGGTATACTGCTGGGGTTGCCACAAATTATCTTATTAAGCCAAAATAAATTCTGTGGGTCAAATATCATTAACCATTTCTACTGTGACATTCTTCCCCTTCTCAATGTTTCGTGCTCGGGTAGACTCGCTAATGAAATTACAGTTTATATAATGTCAATTCCCCTCACACTTTTCCCCATCATTTTTATCACTATGACTTATATTCGTATCTTGCTTGTCATTTTTGCTATCTCCACCACCAATGGGAGACAGAAAGCCTTCTCCACCTGCAGTTCTCATCTGATTGTCGTATGTCTGTATTATTGCACGTTGGCTTTGAATTATGTGATTCCATCAAGAGGAAATTATTTAGGCTTGCAAAAACTGATTTCTATGCTTTATACCATGGTGACCCCATTATTGAACCCCATTATATACTGCCTGAAGAACGAAGAGATTAGAGGAACACTAATGAGATTTATCTTGAAGAGAAAAATAAGAAATTAATACATTGATTTATGTCATGACTCTGCATTTCTGACTAACTTAATAGTTTCACATTTTATTTCACTTGTAAGTAAAATGCATTGATAAGGTTGCAAATAATATTAATTATTATAATTAACAACATTTGGATACTTGTCCAACAATGTGAAGGTACGATCTTTATTTCTATTAATTCAAGACATAGACCCTATTTACTCAAACTACTGTCTTACCTGATGCCAACCACTGCCATTGGATATCACCTGCTGGCAGACATTTATCATGTCTGTAAGGCTCAAAGAAACACTCAAGATTCCCCACCCGATGTGGTAATTACAATACACTGTTTGGCAAATAAACCGGCATTCCTGTCATGCATCAGTAACCAACCCCAGATCTCTATGGATGGCGACCAGCTAAAGATCTTTGATGATTTGCCAACTCACTTGCTGACTTGGAGAAGGTCTATGGCACCATTAACAGTACACATCTGCGAATGGAATATTACATATAGATGGGGGTTACCCCATTCTATTACAATCACACATGACAACAAGTCCCTTTCCCACTTGGTAAAGGTAGTGGTAGGCGAGTAGGTAGAGATTAGATAGTATTTATTTATTTTATATATTTACAGTGTTGGGGCATTTGGCCAGACATGGGAACAAGGAGAGAGGGCAATGAGAAAAGATTTATTGATTTAATTTTAATATGGCGGACATCTGAAGACCAGGGGTCAATTTTTTAAATTGTATACTGGCTTGGGGCATCACACCAGCCAAAGGGCAGGCATTATTTAATAATATTAAGTGCCCAAAATATTCACTGGCCTGTGGCCCTCCGAACTACATATTATTTCATTTTTTAGTGACGATGTGCATGCCGCTGGCATTAGAGGTCAATTTATTTTTAGTTCATGGGGCCAACCCTGGGAGGGCCAATGCTTTAAACTTTTTTGGGGATGAGGTATGGGATACTGGGGAAGCTCAGATCTCCCCAATAATTTTTTTACAGGTTAACTCTTTGAGGCCCATGAAATCAAAGCTGGAAAATAAAAATAAAAATCTGTATAAAAAGTTATCTTTAATGGCCTAATAAATAATTAATTTTAAACTATAAAATATTTTTTATTCATTTTCTGTTTATTTAAATTTAAGTTACATATACATTAATACAAAGATTGTAGATGGTACATTAAAACAACAATATAAACTTTGAACTGGTTCATTCATAATAAATAATTTAATATAACTTTATGGTGTTTTAGTTCTCATATAAAACATATTACATTTTAATTTTACACATCTTCCATCCTTTGTTTTTCCACCCCCTCCACAAAAGAAAAAAAAAAAAACAAGAAAAAAAGACAAACACATATCTCTACCTCTATTCTCCTCCCCCTGAATTGTTCAAAGTTGCACCCCAAAGTTCTCTTTAGATTTGGAATGTATGAATTGGTTTTAAATAATTTATATGACAATATACCCAATTCAGTTGCCTGTTAAATATTCCTCGCAATCCTCACTCTCCCCCAAAAAGGGAGTGCTCCATCTACTGATACAATCCCTACTTCTTCCTTGGCTGTTCCATATTATATCCTCCATATTTCTTATCTCTTCCACTGTTATCAGCCATTTTGAATATTTTGGGATAGTTGTTTGTTTCCAGTATCTGGATATTAATATCTTTGCTGAGTTGATTAATCTAATAGAGATTGACTTTTTACAATATTTTATTGAGTGTCTTGTACTATGGATAAGAAGAGTCAGATCTCCAACCAGCTTAATTGTGTTTATTACTTATTCACAAAAAGGGTATTCCCAACATCTTTGGGCTAAAGCCCAACTGAACCCTTTAACTTTGCCCGGTAGATCAAATTCATTATTCCTGTTGTTCCATTCCTAGCCTCCCTTTTTCGGTTTGAACCCCACCTGGTCACTTTTTACCAGATCTGGTAGGACTTTATTCTGTCACTTAAGATTTTTGTGAAAATTTTCATTCAAGAGTGATATCAGTCTATAGCTGGTGCACCTTTTCCTTTCTTTCAGTATAATGGTTATTTGTGTCTCTTGGGACTGAGCTGGTAATACCACTCCATATGCTATAGCGTTATACAGTTTAACAAATTCAGGAGTTAGTTCCTTTATAAAAGTTTAATGGCATTAATTATTGCATCTACTGAAATTGGTCTATCTAGTTTTTGAGCGGCACTGTCTTTTAATTTAACATATAAATATTTTTTTTACAACAAAACAACATTCTGTTTTGGGAGGTCCTGTTTTTCACCTAGGATATTATATAACTTCCCATAGTATGATCTAAAGGCAAACATGAAAGTTGAGAGATGGATGGATCTACATAGTAAACCTCCGAGGACTCCTCCTCTCACATCGTGAGAGGAGGAGTGATCCCACTCTCACTGCAGCTGTTTGTTGTGGCGTCTTCTATTTATTAAAGTGCTTCATACAACATCTACCTGGTTTCCAGCCATTTCATTCATTCATCTCCAGAGGACAACCCTCTACCCTCCTTGCTCCTTTTACTTATGATCTAAAGGCCTCTACTATGTCATCTGTTAA
Source organism: Pelodytes ibericus (assembly GCA_036172795.1). Taxonomy (NCBI): domain Eukaryota; kingdom Metazoa; phylum Chordata; class Amphibia; order Anura; family Pelodytidae; genus Pelodytes; species Pelodytes ibericus. The sequence continues at coordinate 221,726,687 of CM069858.1, read as the reverse complement.
ATCAAATGGTTTACTTCCTTCTTTTATTTTAGGTATATAACTTGTTGTGTATTTATTGCTCAATGCATTTGCCAATTGTTTTCCTATTTTGTCTACATGTTCCTAATATTTACTCGTTGTCAAAATAAAGTTTCTCTGCATTTTATTATTCAATATCAATGATAACTCAGTTCTTAATTTCATAATTTAAAAAAAAAAAAATTGGGGGATCTTTTAAGTTTATGTGTTATTTCCTTTATAAGTCCTATATATCTATCTTTATATTTCTTCTTGAGGTGAAACCCTAGACTGATAAATTTGCACTTAATAACAGTTTTATGGGCTTCCCATATCGTAGATGTTTTCAAATCTATTACTCTTTATTGTTTAATTTTAGATTACTGTAGCATTGAAGATCCTGTTGAGGTGTCTATAATAGTGAATTAGGAATGGGGACTCTAGTTCAGTTTATAGAAAGCCAATAGTATTACATGCATTCCATAAACCGAAAGTCATTATGTCGGTTTATGGAATGCATGTAATGCTATTGGTATTCTATAAACCGACTCTATTTCGGTTTATAGAATGCCAATAGCATGAATGGACGAAGAATTTTGGTTTATTAACCCTTCGTTCATTTGTCTTTCGTTAGTTTAGCATTTTCGTTATTCATTTTTCGGACGAATGGACAAAAATGCTATGAAAACGAATGCACATGTCTATTGGATACTAAGAGGAAACCATCAGCTGAATGGGATATCTTCCTTTCTAAATAAATCCCTAAGAGGTCTTACGTCCTCCTGTCCTGTTGAGTGGTCCAGGAGAGATCTGTTAAAAGATGGACTTTCGCGCTTATTATATCCTGCTTCATTCTTGTTTACTTTCCCCCTGATATTAATTCAGGTAACTGCATCAATATAGAATTAGGCCAATAAAAACTTGCTTTTCTTTTGATATATATTTAAGGTCAGAGCTTGTACCCATCATATCACCACAGTGATATAACCTTCTGCCTCATATGTTTATTAAAAAAGTTCCAGATAGTGTTTCGGCAAGAGATATTAGTCCGTCAAAAAAATAAAAGAAAAAGAAAAACAACCCCTTAGAGGGGACAGACCTTATATCCACCTGCAGCCTCTTTGCAATATTCTGGCTTCCCTTCAGTCTTACACCAATTCGCTATCCGTCTCAGGTTGCTATTATGATAGTCCTCTGATTTTTTTAAAACTTCCTTTGCAGCCGTCGTTTACTGTTCCCATGCTCGACACTGTGACAAATTTAGTGGATCATAGCCACAATACTTCTTCCGTCGTCCAAGTTTATCAAGAGGGTGACTCCTTCCAGTGGTGTAAGCTTCATACTGGTCGCTACCGCTCCCAATCGGCATGCTATATCACTTCAGGTTATGCCCACCCTTACTCCATTTTTAATCTATAAAATATTTTTAACATTGTTTCATAATGAAATTCAATGGAAAACAATTCTGCGTCACATGTGAGCAAACTAAAATGGTGTACAGACTTTAAAAAAACACACTATAGCTACAACTGATATTACATTCTAACACTAGAGAACTGAATCCAATCAGTTTCTAAATAAAATTGGCTGAGGCTAATGTGATATTTCTATAGTTTTAAATAACGCAGAAATAAGTAGCTTTATAAAGAGTTAATTATTGTAAGTGCCATAGCAAATGGTAAAAAAAAAAACTGAATAGATAACTAGGCATTGTACTTATAATACTATCAGATATATGCTGCAAGGCTCATTGATGTTCTCCAAAATGTTCAATGTGACTCAAAAAAGAAAGAATTTATTATAGTGCTTCGAGTAAACAAATGTATCAAAAATATCCAGAAAGTAATAATAAGTATTGCACTACAATTACCAATACACTGCTCTAATGTTTGTAATGCATTCCACCTAAACGGCTTATTCAAGTACACCTCAGGAACCCTATTTATCCTATACAGGTGTTTATATTGTGGACATTACCACCTGGAGAGCTACTCACTCAACTCACTCTATTTCAGCGGTCTGGTTGCTGATCCATGCTGCAACATTATTCCGCTCGATTGCTGTTCTGTATGTCCTTTCATAAGACTAAAGAATAGAGACTAGGCCAGATTATACTTTGCCAAAAAATATCCAACACAGGTCTGGAAAAGCATTATTTGTACAGATGAAACTAAGATCAACCTAAACCAGAATTATGGGAAGAAAAAAGTATGGAGAAAGTTTGGAACGGCTTGTGAACCAAAGCATACAGCATTTGTAAAACATGGTAAAGGCAGTCTGATAGCATGGGTATGCATGGCTTCCAATGGCACTGGTTCACTAGTGTTTGTTGATAATGTGAACGATAGCAGAAGCAGCCATATGAATTATGAAGTGTATAGGGATATATTGGGGTAGATGCAATGCAGCCCAGTTAAAGAAAAACTGTCATTAGCCGGAAAATTTATGGATATTAAGGATCCAATTCCTGCCACTAACACTGTTACCATGTGTGGTAATGTCATTAATGCTCCTGTTAAAAAGCATTGACACACCTGCTAAAAACATGCATACTGTCAAGGACAGTAGACCATGTGAGACTGAACCCAGGGCACCCATTGTTTATGCAGCCCCCGGAGACGCCTAGGTGCAGGAGGGCCTTGACAGCTTGTGCTGTAGCAAGGCTGCACACATGGGTGGTAAGGTTTTAGGGGAGGAGTTGGGGAGGGGATCAGAGGATATTTAAGGCTGAACAATAGTGAAAATCTCCATAACTTTTTGGCCTACCCGAATTTCTGCTTGCTTCTGTCTCCCTGCTTTCTCCCTTCTTCTGTTTCAGGATGGATTCTTCGCTGGAAAGGCTCCTGGCTGGGATCTGCGAGGATGCAAGGAAGAAAGGACCTGGATGGGAGAGATAACAACTTGGACATCTGGTTCCAGTACCTGATCTTGCTGCACGCCCGGTGAGGATGACTCCTCCACCCCAGAGACTCAGCCCTGGATCCCCTGCGCGAGGAAGGATGGCTGCGGATGATGGGACCTCGGGAGGAGCACCACGTGGCCGACTGGTGGACCGGGAGAAGGCCTCCGGAAGCGGGACAGAAGCAGCGGCCCGACGGCGAGGAAAGGGTCCCAGCACAGCATCGGAGGCCGCAGGGGACCAAGCCCCAGGCCTGAAGAGGACCGGAGATCCGTTGGTGGCATCCGGAGGATCGAGGCTTACCGGAAGTTGAAGGAGCGTCGCGGTGGATCAACGGAGGCCGGCGTGCCTCGATCAGGTGACTAGGGCCCGGTCAGGTGGTAGAGTGGACCACGTGGAGGGACAGGGAGGCCCTACAGAGGTAGCGGTGGATGACGGGGAGCAGGTAAGGACGCGGCCACGTTGGGCAAGGATGCAGACCGAGGTAGGCCCAGAGTGGGAAGCGGGATAGGCCCCGACGGCAGGAAGGATAGTTTGTGGCCCAGGGGGAAGAGGATGGTGCCGGGGAGATGCAGCAGTATGTGCCAGGAGAGGGGATTTCGCAGACGGGCCCAGGAGGGTGCAGACGGGACGGCCGTGAGGGATGCTGGGTATAGGCCTTCTGGATTTGTGGCTTGCTAATGGATGGGGATGTTACATGAATGCAGGATGGCGCTGGAGAAGGTCCTGGCCTCAGGGGACCAAGCCCCGGGCAGAAGACTGGATGGAGGTCTGTCGGACGCAGGCTGGAGCAGTGACGGGGCCAAGGCTGCTGATGCTGGCCAGGAGGCTAGGAGGGAAGGCGAGATGGGGCCCACCGTACGGGCGGTGAGGTTGAGGATGCCAGACTGGAAGGTTCCGCAGGAGCACGGGCGTCTGCAGCAAGTCCAGGTCAGGACCGTGGGCGTACGGCTCCAGGATCCAGGAGTACCGGGATGTCGGGAATGGGAACCAAAAGGCAAGTGACTATGGACACCACCCCGACCCAGAGGAGCATGGGGGTTTCACCAGGGGTCAGGGCGCAGAGGTGCCATAACGGAAATTCACCGAGACAGGAGTCGAGCGTAAGGAGCAGCAGACGGGAAGGGGATACGGGCAGGTCTCCCAGGGGCAGCACTAGTTATTCAAGCAGGATTAGCCTTGGTAGGGTTAGTTGGCGCGGTAGCAGCGCAGAGAGGGGCAGGTCTCCGGCCAGGTTCGCAAGAGGCCATGGCAGCGGGCATTCACATCGCAGTAGGATCCCCCATTCTCACAGCATCAGTCCTTCAGGCTCATCCTCCAGGAGCGCAACAGGAGATATAGGGCCCCTCATTCTTCTTCGGCCGCCCATCGAGTAATTTTAGATCCTGTTCCAGGGATAGGCATACCAGGAGTGGAACTGCTAGGGGCCACCAAGGGGAGCGTTCAAGGGGAGCGTTCAAGGCAGCAAGGCAAGGAAAGGGATAGAGTGACAAATTCTGCAGCAGCACTCCCCAAAGTTGTTTCCCATTCCAGGAGAATCAGAGAGGATGACAGGTATCAAGCTGCCCAAGGATCGAGCGGGGCTACAGCCGGTGGAGCGGTTCCCGAAAAGGATGCATCGGGGAGTTCGGATCCGAAGTCTGGGGGGGCCATGGGGGATGGGAGCTTGATGGCAGGGTTACAGGCCTTTTTAAATTCTTGGTCAGAAGGTAAGAAAAGAGCAGAGCCACTGTCGGCTGCAGCAGCGTGGGTTGCATCTAGTGCAGGGAGTGGAAAAGGCGTGATGGAAAAAGGTGACATGGGGGAGGTCGCGAGAACAACAGAGGTGGTTGAGGAGACATCAAAGGACGGTGGTGAGGAATTGCGTGAAGGGATACCAGATGCGGTATCTGTCATACTCGGGCCCCTTCGCATTTAGAAATAGAGACGAAAGAAAAAATTTGGAAGGGGGAATATTTGGAGTTGTTTTCTTTGCTTCCTCTGGAGGAGTCGGTCGACTTGAACGAGGATGTGAAAAAAGAGGTCAGGGCAAAGAAGGAAGAGGAAGAGAGAAAAAAGAGATACAGGAAGCTTCCCAAGACCTTTGGGAATTGGTTGAGGGCCTTCTGTATACTAGGTAGCGTGGTGGGTCAGAGGGCGCTGGAGAAGTGTTCGGCGCTGTTCTCATACTTGGACAGGATTTGGGATGCATACAGGGTGTATGGAGGACTGGCGTGGTGGCGGTATGACGAACAGTTTCGTCAGCGCCTGGCTGCCAATCCCACGATGAGGTGGGATCAAATGGACATCACACTATGGCTTAAACTTACGTTGGCCAAAAATCGGCTCCCTTTCAGGGAGGGGCCGGTGCGGGAACATCAAGTTCTTTACCGGCCTCTGGAAAAAAGGGTTGCTGCTGGCTGTTTAACGACAGTCAGTGCAAATGGGGCACCGGATGTGGAGGTAGTCATAGCTGCTCAAAGCGTTTCAAGAAAGGAAAGTCTGGAGGAGCAACCGGGGCATTGGGGGCAAAAGGGGAACTCTCCAGTGAGCTGAAGCGCGATGCTGCCGTTGCTAAAATGCTACGGTAAGCAAGAAGACGCATGGGTTCCTGGATGAGGGGTTTGACAAAGGGTTTCGTATTCCTTTCGTGCCCAAAGGTGCGGTAGTGTCAAGACGAAATCTTAATTCGGTACAATCCTTTCCAGAGGTTGTAGGGGAAAAGTTGATGAAAGAGGTGAACTTATGGAGGATTGCGGGCCCTTTCGTGGACCCTCCGCTGCCTAATTTGCGTGTCTCCCCATTGGGGGTGGTTCCCAAGAAGGAGACAGGTAAATTTTGGTTGATACATCACCTGTCATACCCGAAAGTCTTGTCGGTGAATGATGACATAGACCGTGAACTGTGTTCGGTATCCTATACGTCATCCGATAGGGCAATTGACGTGGTTAGATCTGCGGGCCCTGGGGCTCTGTTAGCCAAGGTGGACATAGAGGCGGCATTCCGGCTTTTGCCAGTGCACTCTGAATGCCATCATTTGCTACCAATGGGTTGCTCTATCTCCTGCGCCTACTTCGAGAAGTTCAGCACTTTTCTTGAGTGGGGAGTTAAGCAGGAATGGGGAGTTGGAACATTAGTACACTACTTAGACGACTTCCTATGCGTGGGGCCGGAGGCTACGTCAGATTGCACCCATCTACTGAGGACTATGCAAACTCCCATGGAACTGGATGTATAAAAGACAAGGAAAAACAAATAATGGTATTAGCATAGACCAATTTATAACCCTTAAACTTAGGCTTACTTTGTTAACAGCAAGACATCTCACAAAAAGCACATGTATAAAAACACCCCCCCTTGACACACGGACGTTCATCACCTTTGGTTTGAAGCAGTCAGCTGTTGTTTCTCTGCAATACGCCATACAGTTTAAAAGCGCAGTCCAAGGGAGAGATCATGGAAGGTGATGGTGATGAATCTTGCCTGTTCTACTGCTTGTGAAGTAAGCCTCAGTTGTAAGTGTTATAAATACAAACTCCATTGATCTATGCTATTGGCCTTCATTGTTTTCCCTGTCTTTTATAAATCTGAGTGCTGTGGGATCCTATACAGACCAGACAACATGTTCAGTATATAGAAAATTAGCAAGTTGGAACTTACCTTTAAAAAAAAATTAGTAGGTCTGGCTGCTTTGACAAAGTTTGTAGTATTTTTTTTAAAAAGTTTTTCTTTACATGAAATCAGGAGCATCCTAACAATAAAACAGCACTCAAGGAATTGTGCATTATTTAGTTTGAGAGGATCCACCTCAGTAAGTTTGTACTTTTTTTCTGTTCCTGACAAGTTACACAGCAATATTATGTGTGAATGTCATGATCATTGTGTTGGTGTCTTCATCCCAGTTCATCTACTCTCCTATGTACTTCTTCCTAAGTCACCTCTCTTTGAATGGCATTGTCCTCACCACCACCATTATGCCCAGAATATACTCCTCCTTTACTATGTTGATTCCTTTCTGTATATGTTTCTGTATATGTTTCTATCACGTCTCTCTCTCTCTCTCTCTCTCTCTCTCTCTCTCTCTCTCTCTCTCTCTCTCTCTTGTTTGTATTCCTTTCCTCTGCATCCACATTGAACCTAAAGGACTTAAAACAGCACCATACAGCACCAACAGCACTTGCAATGCACCTGTATTGCACTTATGATTTGGCATGCGACAGTGTAAATGCCCCACAGAACATACCACAGTGTCACTTTGCACCACCAAACCAAACAGTGTCACTTTCCCCATAGTACATATTATTTTTCCCCCAGACCATGCCACAGCATCGCTTTGCCAATTAAAATAAACCAGTTTTCCCATTAATATGCCAGAGTTTGCCCAGAAATATGGAACAGCCAATTTGCCCAATAATATGCCAGTAGTATTTTGTTATTCATAAACCACAATTTGCCCAATAATATGCCAGTATTATTTTGTCATTCATAAACCACAATTTGCCCAATAATATGCCAGTATTATTTTGTCATTAATAAGCCACAGCCAATTTGCCCAATAATATGCCAGTATTAGTTTGTCATTAACAAGCATTAGCCAATTTGCCCAATAATATGCTAGTATTATTCTGCCATTTAATATATGCCAGTATTTTGTCATTCAATATGCCAGTATTTTGCCATTCTTTTGCCATTCAGTATGTCAGTATTATTTTGCCATTCTGTATGCCATTAAATATGCCATTATTTTTCCATTAAATATGCCAGTATTTTGCCATTTAACATGCCAGTATTTTGCCACTCAATATGCCAGTATTTTGTCACTCAGTATGCCAGTATTTTGTCACTCAGTATGCCAGTATTTTGCGGATTATATGCACACTTTAATGTGCCAAATAATATCTGCTTACATTTGAGATCAGTAACTGTTTAAGCCGAAATAATATTTCTTTGCGGAGGGTCCCATTAATTTTGTGTGTATTCAGTGTTAAGCTCTGCCCTCTCTGTTGCGTAGTGACGTTGGTTCGTTTTGGCTAATTCCGACTTCCTAGAGTCCCCCACCTCCATAAGGAAATACTGGAGAGACAGGAACATGACTGGTCAAGGCTGGTGGAGATCAGTCAGGGTCAAAATCAATTTGAAGTAAAAAAATTAAAGATCAGATATACAATAGTAAAATGAAAAAGAATAGTTAGGTTCACACACAGAGGTCAAGACTGGAAGCAATCCAAAACAGAGTAAAAAAAAATCAGGAGTCAAAATGGAATAGTTATTGGAAAGGCTCTGGAGCACTATCATAGGCAATTTGTAAGGTCAGCTGCTGCAGTTTAAATATCCGTCCATACCACAGAACCACACCTTTGACCAAATAGGAGAACATTTTTTATATGGCCCCTTTGACTGGCATGCATATTAATGAATATGTCCATCACCACATGAGTGGGTGGATGCTCTGAGAGCAACCTTAGAAGAAGCCTGCTCCTGCCGTTGGGAGGTAACAGTGTGAAAGTGTATGATAAGGGTTACTTATGGAATTGCATTTTTTTGGTATCATGAAAACATATTAGGATGAGACAATATTCATAGTTTTTTGATCCAAGGACAAATTTGATTGCCTTTTTGAATTCAGAAAGGAATGTTCCCCCAATGTGGCAACATTCAAAATTACTTAATTAGGAGTTGTTACCTTTTTTGGATCAAAGGCACGCCAGATAGGTAGAAGGGTTGAACTTGATGAACTTAGGACTTTTTCAGTGCAAATTACTAGCGGGGTAGATCATAGATGCAATCTGTTTCTCTCATTAGTGCTATTCATTTTGGGTTAGAGATGGGGCTCCCACATCTGAAATAACCTGCTCTATGGCCAAAACATATATATGTGGTTGCTGTGTTCTTTACGCAGAAGAGGTTAGCCATGCATTTTAGGTCATTTCCCTGATGCATCGGACCAGTCTAATATGTTATTGGAGAGGTTTTCTCTGTAATGGTGATGGTGTGCAAAACATTGTTATGCCCCTCCCAAGTAGGTACCATCCAATAAGTAATGTTATTTCAGTGATGTCCATTCACAGTTTGAAATGTTGTTCCCACGTATTTTGTACGCATATATACTGTTGAAAGCTATCCTATACCACTGCCAGTGTATGCTTAGCTGTATATTGATGGGAACAATGCTATACCCCTGCCAATGTTTGGCTAACTATATATTTATAAACATTTCTCTTACCATTAATATTTTATCATCAGCATTCACTGGCTAGCTACATAAATTCTTAAGGAAACTAAGCTATACCACTATCAATGTCTAGCTAAATATACTAGTGCCTAACCAGTTGTATACTGACAGGAACTGTTAATTATTAATCACTAAAATTCCTGTTTTCAATTTTCTGCAAATAATTGTTACAAAGTTAAATTGAAAGGTGAAAATGCTTTTTTAATTTTGCTTTGGGCATGGAAAGAATTAGACATGGCATTGAATCCATCCCATGTTAGTAGGGTTATGGGATTCATAAACAAGGCCGATGAACGCCAACAAAAAATATTGCAGGATATTTATTTGTTATACGTATTCTTTTATATTTATCAGTAAATAAACATGTTCAGTTGGGTTCATTCTACGTTGATCTACAATTGTGTCAACAGCTGTAAAATTAACCAGTGTTAATGTAATGGTTAATTATTCCTTGAAGAAATAAATGCATTGAAAATCCCAGCTGATTAAGTCTGTCGGAACCATTTCTCCTACATGCGGAGAACCCCTGACAATTGCAATGTTCTGCTGCAAACATATAAAAGACATAATGTTAACAATAAGATGATGTATTCGGGCAAATACAGAAAGAACACAACTTGATCATTTTAATAATACAAAGACTTACCCTTTACATCCTAAAAGAAGACAGAATTTCAAATGACACAGAATTTCACCGATATAAGGGCATCAGATCAATGGTAATATTTATTTTTTTATTTAACAAACCTAAAATAGTGTGCTCGAATTATATTGTGGATATATCAATGGTCATTTTTCAATGTTATTGTTTTATTTTAATGTTGGAAAGATGGAAAGAAAAATAATGTGTTTAGATAATGAAGTTAAACAATATAGAAATGTGTCTGCGTTTTTTTTTTTATGAACTAATTTTATTTTTGTGAACTTCTAAATTAATTTAAAAAATTACATTTTAATTTACAATGTTGTCTTTTTTATAATGATAAAAAAAAGTTCAAAATATAGAGAATATGCTGGGTGAAACTGTCCCTAAACATATTTTCCTGTCAAGTAGTGGGTCTTCCTTCTCTGACACAGTGTAAGTAATATTTAAAAAAAATGTTTTCTATACATGAAATCAGGAGCATATTAACAATACAACTGAAATCAAGGAATTCTGGATTCTTGGGTTTGAGAATATCCAAAGAACTAAGATTTTTGTATTTTTTATTTTCTTGACAAGCTACACAGCAACATTATGTGTGAATGTCATGATTATCTTGTTGGTGACCACGTCCCAGTACATCTACTCTCCCATGTACTTCTTCCTCAGCCACCTGTCTTTGAATGACATTGTCCTCACCACTACCATTGTGCCTCAAATGCTCTACATTATCTTAAGAGAAGGAACTGCTATGTCTTTTACTAGCTGCTTCACCCAGTTCTACTTTATTTCTCTGGCAGTTGCTAATGAGTGTTTGCTTCTTACCGCAATGTCCTACGACCGATACTTGGCTATCTGTAGCCCATTGCGTTATTCCTCCATCATGGATCTCAGATGCTGTGCTCTTATAGCAAGTTTATCTTGGGTAAATGGAATACTGCTGGGGTTGCCACATGTTTTCATCTTGAGCAAAATGAAATTTTGTGGGTCAAATATCATGAACCATTTCTACTGTGACATTCTTCCTCTTCTTAATGTCACATGTTCAAGTAGATTAGCTAATGAAATAGCAGCTTTTGTGTTGTCTATCCCCCTCACTCTTTTACCTATTGTTTTTATTACTATGACTTATATCAGTATCTTGCTCGTCATTCTTCGAATCTCCACCACCACTGGAAGACAGAAAGCCTTCTCCACCTGCAGCTCCCACTTGACTGTCGTATGTCTGTATTATGGAACATTGTTTTTTAATTATGTTATTCCATCCAGAGGTGATTACTTGCCCTTACAAAAAATTATCTCTGTGCTTTACACCATAGTGACACCATTATTGAACCCAATTGTATACAGTCTAAATAATGTAGAAATTAGAGGAACATTAATGAGATTTATCTTGAAGAGAAAAATAATACGCAAATTGAACTGAATATGATTTTTAGTATTTGTCGAACTTAATTGTTCTTTAGTAAAACAGATTGATACAATTATTTATTCTATTAAAAGATTATGTCCTTATATTTTAAACAATGCACAAAAATGATCCTAATTTCTGCTTATGTGTGACAGAATAAAGAAACATATAATTTGTCACCAAATAAGAACCATTTGGTCCATCTAGTCTGCACATATTTCTAACGGAACTGTTGTAATATCTTCTGCACTTATTTGGTCTTTGGTCTTATTTTATGTTCAATGCTTATCCCATACATGCTTATACTTCTTAACTGGACCAATCTTATGCTGGAATGTGATCCACCACTTGCATATCTGATAGTATTTTGTTATGAAACACCCATTGTTATACTGTGGGTTCCATTAACTAACAGGTAACAAAAAATAGCTCCTTGGAATTTAAAGACTTTGGAAAAATTTCTTCTGTTGATGATGTCTTCTTGGAAGTCTTTAAGCTGAAAATGATGGAAATTTTGGCAAAGTGGCAATGGTTATTGAGTTTACCACCTGGAATTTCAGATTGGGTGTAAACTGGGAAGTGGGCATTGATCATTTGAGTGTTGAAATAAAAAAAAAAATCAGATTCTGCTATATTCCAAAAAGATTCCCCATATTATTCTTAAAAAAAGTGGTGTGGAACTTAAAAGTTTAGAAGAATGACACGTTCTCAAAAAAACCTGTAATGCTATTCAGCTTGCATAGACTTTTAGAGAAATTTCAAGTGCTGCCTATAATGTTCACCCACAAAGATCTCAGATATTTGTACTTGCATAGAAATTATTGGTGAGCTTATGGAACAATGAACCTTTAATATTACAGTCTTCTTATATACCTATGTATGATATGCCTAATCCACGCACTCCACCGCCTAACCAGAGTCTATGCCCCAGTGCTTGCTTAGGCCAATGGTGCAGATAGTTTATTGGGCAGCATTCAAATTATTTGTTTACAGCAGGGGTCCTCAAACTTTTTAAACAGGGGGCCAGTTCACTGTCCCTCAGACCGTTGGAGGGCCGGACTATAGTAAAAACAAAAACTATGAACAAATTCCTATGCACACTGCATATATCTTATTTTGAAGTGAAGAAACAAAACGGGAACAAATACAATATTTAAAATGAAGTTAAATCAACAAACTTACCAGTATTTCAATGGGAATAGTGTGCCAGTCAGATGCCCAGGGATATTATGCCAGTCAGAGTCCAGTAATATTATGCCATTCAGAGCCCAGTAATATTATGCCAGTCAGAGCCCAGTAATATTCTGCCAGTCAGATGCCCAGGAATCTTATGCCAGTCAGAGCCCAGGAATATTATGCCAGTCAGATGCCCAGGAATATTATGCCAGTCAGATGCCCAGGAATATTATGCCATTCAGATGCCCAGGAATATTATGCCATTCAGATTCCCAGGAATAGTGTGCCAGTCAGATGCCCAGGAATATTATGCCATTCAGATGCCCAGGAATATTATGCCATTCAGATGCCCAGGAATAGAGTGCCAGTAAGAGCCCAGGAATATTATGCCAGTCAGATGCCCAGGAATATTATGCCAGTCAGAGCCCAAGAAAATTATGCCAGTCAGAGCCCAAGAAAATTATGCCAGTCAGATGCCCAGGAATAGTGTGCCAGTCAGATGCCCAGGAATAGTGTGCCAGTCAGATGCCTAGGAATATTATGCCATTCAGATGCCCAGGAATAGTGTGCCAGTCAGAGCCCAGGAATAGTGTGCCAGTCAGATGCCCAGGAATATTATGCCAGTCAGATGCTCAGGAATAGTGTGCCTGTCAGATGCCCAGGAATATTATGCCATTCAGATGCCCAGGAATATTATGCCATTCAGATGCCCAGGAATAGTGTGCCTGTCAGATGCCCAGGAATATTATGCCATTCAGATGCCCAGGAATATTATGCCATTCAGATGCCCAGGAATAGTGTGCCAGTCAGATGCCCAAGAATAGTGTGCCAGTCAGATGCCCAGGAATATTGTGCCAGTCAGATGCCCAGGAATAGTGTGCCTGTCAGATGCCCAGGAATATTATGCCATTCAGATGCCCAGGTATAGTGTGCCAGTCAGATGCCAAGGAATATTATGCCATTCAGATGCCCAGGAATAGTGTGCCAGTCAGAGGCCAGGAATATTATGCCATTCAGATGCCCAGGAATAGAGTCCCAGTAAGAGCCCAGGAATATTATGCCAGTCAGATGCCCAGGAATAGTGTGCCTGTCAGATGCCCAGGAATATTATGCCATTCATATGTCCAGGAATATTATGCCATTCAGATGCCCAGGAATAGTGTGCCAGTCAGATGACCAGGAATATTATGCCAGTAAGAGCCCAGGAATATTATGCCATTCAGATGCCCAGGAATAGAGTGCCAGTAAGAGCCCAGTAATATTATGCCAGTCAGATGCCCAGGATTATTATGCCAGTCACAGCCCAAGAAAATTATGCCAGTCAGATGCCCAGGAATAGTAGAGTGCTCGTTATACCTCCCTCCTCCCCCTCCTTCCCCATCACTTACCTCCAGCTGCTGTGTCCCCGGGCCGGACGTCTCGCGCAGTGTTCCCTCCTGCCTGCACGGAGGAGGGAAACAGTTACCGGGTCCGGATGTGACGAAACGTCACATCCGGTCGCAGTGATTTTTTTTTTTTTCCGTTTTCCTGCAGCCGCATCTTCTGCGGCTGCAAGGAAAAAAAAAGGTAAACAGCGTGGAGCGGGGGGTGCCGGCAGCGGGCCGTAGTTTGAGGACCCCTGGTTTACAGTAATGGGAGGGAGTAATGAGGAAGAGACCACCATGCCTCCTGACCAGCACTAATTAACAGCAGAGAAAGAAGTACTTACCATCCTCCGAGAGGATAATAATGTTCTTATTCTAGATTGAATTGAGTCTTGTAGATTTTTATATGCACCCTATTGTTTAGATATTGCTTTTACCGCCACATATGGTGGGCATGTGCAAAAATTCAGAATATATTTTAGAAATAATATCTGACCTATATGAGATTAAAATCCTTCCACAACCCCAGAAGGCGCTACAACATTTACATTTAGAAACCAATCATAGGTACCTAGCAACACAATGTCTCATTGCTATGAAAAAAGTAAAACAAAGGAACTGAAAACAAAATAGAGAGACTGGATGGATGGAAGTGATAATTCAAATGAACTACCAATATTTAATTGAAAAGGCGTTCTTCATAACAAACCAGAAAATGGAAGTGTTTAATAAATTATGGGATACATGGTTAAAAAAAGCTCCTAGAAGAAAAAGGTGGCATAATTGAAACTGAAAGACACACCGAAAAATAGGCATATCAAGAAAAATAGTAATAAGAGAAGATTGCTGAAAAGGTTCAACACAGTATTTGTTATTGTTTTGTATTTGTATATGTACTTATCTATATGTGTTGATTTGTACTGGTTCGTGCACTTAATATCAGCAGATGTACTTGAACAAGATATATGGGGGGAAATAATTGTGAATGGATCTGGCTTAATATTTTGTGTATGACTTATAAAAATAAGATATTGTACGTTTTAATGATTTTGAAAATGTAAAAAGGAAAAGAAAAAAAAGTCCCCGAAACCCCAACTATTTGATTTATTAAATCTGGTGAATAAATAGCTAGCCCCAGAAAGCTGTACTACTTCACAGATAATTGAGACCCTGGTGATGGATACGTTATTGTGAGCTTTACCTTTTCTAAATTCTAAAATTAAAATACATAACAATGAGGCAAGGGGACGGCATTGTCTAGTTCCATAGTATTTTAATTAAAACCAATATGCAGAGATGCCATGATTCACAGTCTTAGCCACTGGGCCTGAGTACAAAGCCATTATCGGATCAACAATTAACAACTTACCAAGGTTCTGACTCATGTATCCCCAATTGATCCTGTCAAAAGCCTTCTTGGCATCCATTAATAGGGCCAACTGGGAAGTATTTTTTACTCTAGCATATCCAATCAGGTCGATCATTCTGCGTGTACCACTACTCGTGGACTTTCCCATGATGAATCCTATCTGATCCTGGTGTTTCAAAGAAGGGATCACAAGCTTCAACCAATTTGCTATTACAGCTTTGTACATGTTTATGTCTGAATTGATTAATGAAATGTGTTTATAATTTGCAGGCTTTGTACTATGGTTGCACATTTTTAATATAGGAGAAACGGTAGCCTTCAAAAGTCCCTGCAGCAAAGTACCAATTCCCCTATTTTTAGAAAATGTGTGTGCCAGATGTAGTGCTAGTTGTATTTAGAATATTTTGTAAAACATATTGGATTAGCCATCAAAACTAGAGCCTTTTTAGCCTTTAAGTGGTTAATTATATCCAGGATCTCATCTTTGGTAAAAAGTAAATTCAATTCTGCAGACTGTATCTGAGTGACCCTCTGGGAGGTTATACAACTCATAACAGAAGTTATTGAATGCCTCTCCAATAGCTTTCAGACTTGTATTGTTACAACCATTCATTATGATGTTTACCACTCTAGCCTTTGCCTTGCAATATTGTATTCTGTTAGATAGCCTTGTATCCACCATTTTTCTTGTATGGTACCATCTCTGCTTTTGTTTTAATAGAACACGATGTGCTCTAGCAATTAGTAGTGTATTGATCTTTTTTTTTTTTTTTTAAATTTATAATTCTTTATTAGGTATATTGTATCAAAAAAAACCACACCATTCACATATATACAGAAAAAAGGAAGAATAGTCGTATACATATACATTTAACGTACACACATATATATGCATTCCTCTCAGTGTTTGATCGTATATAACACAGAAGACAAATACACAACATAAGAGCCAAACATACAAATCTTCAAGTATCCCCTTCCCGTCTCTCCCCCCCAGCTCCCATCCACCATACTGCCATAGCAGCTATCGTCACTCTCTCTCCCCCCACCCGTCCACATCGAAGAGGCGGAAGAGGAGAGAGCGAGGAGGTAGAGGAGAGGTCAAGGAGTGGGAGAAAGGGGAAGTCTCTCCCTTGCGGTGCAGGCGGTAGTGGAGGGGGAAGGCTCTCTCTCAGGTACAACGCCCAAGGGTCCCCCACTAATCTTTGGCAGGTTAGTCCATACTCTCTGATACGCTTCGCTGTTTATGCCATATAGAGCTTTCTCTGACCCAGCTTGAAATACTAGCTGGGTCACAACCTCTGCCCATACTGGTGGCGTTGAGTTTTTCCATGCTCTGGCTATGCATAGTTTCGCAGCAAGAAAAATGTTTATCAAAAAATATTTCTTATACTTTTCTACCTTGGGGAATCCAGTGTGGAATAAAAATAGCTGAGGTGTCAAAGTAATGTTAGGGTCTATTACTTCTTGTAAGGTTTTTAATATTTTATTTTTAATTAATGATAAAGATGTACAATGCCACCAGATATGCGATTGAGATCCCACCTCCAGGTGACAGCACCAACAGATGTCACTCATGTCTGCCCTATATTTTGCGACTCGGGCCGGTACCAGGTACCACCTATATATCAATTTATAATATTGTTCCTGTAGTTTAATGCAGTGTACTGCCTTCCTGGTAGTCTGCCACGCTAGGTACCATTCTTGATTGGATATTTGGAATTGCATTTCCTGTTCCCATAACATTATTGGATTTGGTTTTTCAAAGTTAGAGTGAGTGATAACAAGTTTTCTGATTTTAGAATATATATTTTTGGAGATTACAGTACTTATGAAATTATCCCAGTGATCAGGTTCAGAGGGGGGATGTCCACGGAGGAAGTGTCTAATTCTTATAAATGTAAACATCTCCCTATCTGGAAGGTTGTACATTCTGTGGAGTTCCGAAAAAGGCCTCATAGTTCCCTCCATGTACATGTCTCCTACTTTTTCGATACCGTTATCCTCCACATGGACAGGTCTATGTTGTTAATATAATATAAGATAACATCTATTGGGGATGCCATTGATATAGAGATCCGAATATGGAATCTTTTCTTCAGTGTATGTAGAGATGAAACAAGATTATTAACTATCGTACCTGGGTAACCTATATTTCGAGCATACATAGGAGTCACCCATATAAGGAGAGAGGGGTCTAGTTGTTTATTTTTATAATGCTCAATACTTAGCCATGGGGGGTTCTTTGTTCTATTAATATTCCAAGCCAGTACATGAGCCAGCTGTGCGGTCTCATATAACTGGAATAGGTCGGGGTCTCCCAATCCACCTTTCTCTAACGGTCTCATCAATATCCGCCTAGATATTCTGGATCTTCCCTCCGCCCACACATAGGAGGCGAAGAGAAGATCCAGATCTTTCAAATGCCAGGGAGGAACCTGCATTGGCAAGGCTCTAAGGATATACAGGAGCTTGGGAACCACATAGGATTTTAGTATAGCTATTCGGCCCATCCAAGATGGTTCAATACCCTTCCAGCGGGAGAGCATAGTTTTCAGTTGTTTTTTTAACTTAGTATAGTTTATATCTATAATTTGATCTAGCTTTGGGCAGAATGTAATCCCCAGATAATCAATCCTTTCAGGGCTGTTTTCATTGTAACCCATGCTATCTAGTATATTTAATTGGATCTCATTCAAATAAAGAGGTATAATCTGGGTTTTAGATATATTGATTTTATAATTTGAGTAATGACCATATTGTTGAATTTCTTTCATCAAGGCCGGAATTGACATCGGAGGGACAGATAGAGACAAAAGCACATCGTCTGCATATAAAGTTATACTGTGGTCTTGCTTCCCGATCTCAATTCCTCTAATCAGTGGATTCTTCCTAACAGATACCGCAAAGGGTTCCATCACCAATGCATATAGTAGGGGGGCAAGGGGACAACCCTGACGTGTACCATTATGTATTAGGAAGAGCTCCGATGTCAAGGCCGGGCCCTTGATTTTGGCAGAAGGAGATATATAAAGTGCCCTAGTGAATTGCAGGAAGGGTCCAGAGAGGCCAAAAGCCCGCAGGGTCCCAAATAGGAAGTGCCAATTCACTCTGTCAAACGCCTTCTCGGCATCTAGCGCGAGAAGGGCTGACGGAGTCTCATGTAGATGGATAGTTTCGAGAATATTGAGCACCCTGCGGGTATTGGCCTCCGTGGACCCCCCCGGCATAAAACCCATCTGATCCTGATGGATCAGGTCCCGAACCACAAGCTTCAACCTCTGGGCTAAGATCTTTGAGTATATCTTTATGTCGAGATTAATTAAGGAGATCGGCCTGTAGTTCGGGACCTGAGTCGGGTCCTTACCAACCTTGGGAATCGGTACAATATTTGCCACCATCATTTCTCCAGGGAAATTTTCATCTGCTGAAATTCTATTATACATCCTTTGCAGGATAGGGGTTGTTATGGATTTTAACGTTTTATAAAATATAGCTGGAAAACCATCAGGTCCAGGGGCCTTACCCTCCCTCAGGTCGACTATCGCACCCGCCACCTCAGCGCCTGAAAAGGGTTGATTAAGGGTAATCAATTTCTCGGTGAAATCTGAGGAAGATCGAGGTTGTCTCAGGAACTCCATCGTTTCTTGTATTGTAGCTCTTGGTTCTTCAAGATCATATAATTTAGCATAGTAATCTCTAAATGCTGATCCGATCTGAGGGGGGGTAATGCATGTTTCCCCTTTTGAATTTATTATTTTTTTTATCCTAGAGGATTGGGTTAAGAACTTCAATTTTCTGGACATCTCCTTTCCTACTCTGCTGTTACTGTAATACCAGCGTTGTTTCAACCTCAAGATCATCGCATCTGTTTTCTGTTTGAGTTTTACTTTGATGGAGTTCCTGACGACCTTGACCTCCGTCAGAGTCGCCTCAGTTGGAATTGTTTTATGTCTCTTCTCTGCTTGAGCAAGTGAAACATAAAGGTCTGGGAGATCCCTTCCCATTGCTTTTTTTTTCCAAGCGCCCCGCTTTATAAGATAACCTCTGAGATAGCACTTTAGGGCACACCAAAGTGTAAAATCAGAGACCTCCCCATTGTCATTATTCTCCAGGAACAGTCTAGTCTGTTCGATCAGATCCAATTTATCGACCTCAGAAGACAGTAGGGACACATTTAATCTCCATTCGCCTCTAATTTTATATAGCGGGGCGTCCTTTAGGGTCATAAAGAGCGGAGCGTGATCCGACCAAGAGATGTTGCCCATCCTCGAGTTGGAACACCTCTCAAGGAAGGGCCCCATCATCAGGAAGTAATCTATACGGGAATACGATGCATGGGGGTTCGAGTAGAAGGAATAATCCAGCTCGTCGGGGTGCATAATTCTCCACACATTATAAAATCCGTTCCTGTGTAGGGTATCTGAAAAACGCTCCGCTCTTATCTCCAGTCGCTTGTCCACCTTCGTGGTGGGCTTGCTGGTCTTCCTATCCCTAGAGACATCCGCTATACAGTTCAAGTCACCCCCCATAACACATATCCCCTTCTTCATTGTCTCCAGGACTTCCATCTTATTATTAAGAAATTTATCTGACTTATCTGATGGGGCGTATAGGTTACAGAGGGTGTATTCTGTGTCATTTATGCGACATATCAAAATTAAAGATCTCCCTTCCTGGTCCGTTAAGTGATGTATATATTCAAATTTAAGATGGGTAGAGATGATGATTGCTACCCCCCGTT
The DNA here is from genome assembly GCA_036172795.1 of Pelodytes ibericus. Classification (NCBI taxonomy): domain Eukaryota; kingdom Metazoa; phylum Chordata; class Amphibia; order Anura; family Pelodytidae; genus Pelodytes; species Pelodytes ibericus. The sequence goes on along the minus strand of CM069858.1, from coordinate 221,706,873 downwards.
TTTTTTCCCCCGGCATAGAGGAGGTGTATACATGAGGAAATTTACCAAACCGCCAAAGAATTGTTTGATCTGCTTTCCAGTGTGTTTCCTGGATAAATGCTATATCAATTGATTCAGATTTCAACGTATCATATAGATAGGACCTTTTATATGGGGAGTTTAGACCCTGGGCGTTGAGGGTAACAAATTTAAGGGACATGAAAAATCCGCATCCCCCCCCCATTCCAAAAATCCCACCTCCACACCGCCTACATCGCCACCAAGCTCTTGACATACAAATTCACACACACACAAAAAACATACACCGCGCCTTCTGTCTCGGCAGACCTGCCAATACAAAATTGACATACTCCGAGCGAAGACAATACCCCAAACCATCAGGGCACAGAGAGTGGTTTTAGGGCGAATCCGGGACTTAGCCCCATACAGAAGAGAAGAGAAGAGGGGGGGAGAGAGAGAGGAAAAAAAAAAATCACAATAGTGTACGTAGGATTTCAATTAACCTACTTTCCCAGCATGACATGTCAAGGTTAAGTACAGCTAAAATGCTTAATAATATCTCTACCACACTGGCCTGCTTTACCAGCATATCATGTCTAAATTCAATATAGTTAAGGTGCTTCAAAATACCTCTACGGTACTAGGTTACTGGGCTTTAAAGTAGTAGTATTTCTTGCGCTAGTTACGTATGTTGCTTGGTTTTATAGTTAGAGATATAAAGGAAAAATTTTCTTCATTTTAAAGTGCTTAGTAGTGCTTATGTGATAAACATTTTTTAATAGTGATGCGTCGTTATCATTCCAATAGATCTATAATAGATCATTCAGGTCATCGGGATTACATAGGGGTCATCTTTGACACTCACAATCTGTTATATGTCTTAGTCTGGGCCCCTATTACAACCCTGAGCCCAGTGACCCTTTCAAAACTTAAGGTATTAATTGTGTTTATTTCAATCAACAAATATTTAAAGTGTCTAATAAAGGTAGATAGATCTATCAAAGATCTGTCATCCTTAGAACCATTACAGGACAACCACATATAGACATATAATACAGTGCAAAATAGTGCTTTTATCACTTAGTAGAGTGCTTTATCTAGATCAAAGTGAGTGATATCATTTGTATATATTTACATATAGTTGAGTTTTATAACCATACTCATAGTGTTTAATTGTGATACATTCTATGAAAATTATACTTATTGTTACTACCGGTTTATTGATACCAAGAATCTATATTATATGGATGTCAATTATCGCCTTTAGATCAGCTAGGCATGTCTGGGTTTAAACCTTAATTAAAACTGTATAGCGCACCATACCTTCATAACCCAGGGAAGAAAGAGTGAAAGTAGGGGAAGGAAGAGAGGGAAGAGAAAGAGAAAAAAAACAAAACAAAAAAAAAAAAAAGCGCAGTATTTGTCACGCTAATAGCCACAAATTATGTGTATAAACATTATGAGGTATACAGTAAATAGTCCAGAGAATGTAAATATTTAGGGGGGGGGAAGAAAAAAAAAAAAAAAAAAGGTCATCAGCTCTTCTGTAGGGCAGTATCCGAGGAGATCTTAGTAAGCAGAAAGTCGGTCTTAAGTAGATGGCTGTTCATTCCAAAGTTTCCATTGTATTAGTTTGTCCTTGGTTTGTTGAGGATCGAGACATACGTGGGTCTTGTCATTAAATTGGATTCGCAGTTTCGTAGGGAAGCCCCACGTATAGCTGATTTTTTGTTCCCGCAACAGAGTGGTATATGGAGCATACTTCCTCCTGTTTATCCTTGTTGCTTGGGACAGATCGGCAAAGATGTTTATTGGTGAAAATCTTGGATCTTTGGGAAGGTTTTTAACAAACCCTCTGGAGAGCATGTCTTTTATTCGTGAGCTATGTAGACAAACTATTACATCTCTTGGGACATTTGACTGATTTAGATTAGGCGGCTTTGGCAATCTGTGTATCCGTTCCACAGGGACTGGGCCCAGTAACTTGTGGTCTACATATAGGGACAGGAGGTCCAGCATATATTGATCCAAGTCCGTGATCTCTTCCGGAACTCCTCGTAGTCTAATATTCCGTCGCCTCGACCTATCTTCCAGATCGGCCACTTTGTTCTCCAGTTTTACAATGGAATCAGAAAGTGTAGCATTCTGGAGTTTCAAAGTTTCAGCTTTTTGGAGTGCTAGTGCAATGTCTTGTGCTTGGGACTGAATGGTTAGCCTCAATTGAGACAGTTCTTCCTTAAAGGCTAGTAGGTTGCTGTCTAAGTCCGTTTTTATCTCCAGATATAAAGAATCTAGAGACTTTTCCAGGGTGTCTAGCGTAAGATGGGAGTCTGGTTCCACTACTGAGAGTTCGCTTAGTTGATCCGAGGAGGATTTATCTGAGATGATAGAGAGATTAGGTTGAACTTTAGGGGAGTAGTATGCACTTATTGGATGATCCTTAACAGCCTTATTAGGCCCTTTTATTCTCTCCGTTTTCTCCATTTTAGCTCTATCACCTTTGGGACCCATTCTGATAGACTATTAATTAAACCCAATTCTATATATTTAGGAACAGTAATGACTGCTGTACCCAATTTAGGGAGTGCCCAAGATAACACACTCTGGTATTGCGTTCAAGAAACTGAAATCCGGATAATAGTTTCAATTGTACCCAATTTAAGGATACACTGAAGGCAGGGAGAGAGGTCTCTTTGTGCACAAACTAAGTGTGTGCTGAAATTAGAGAGGTGACATATCACGTTTAGACAGATTCACTCTAGCCAGTTAATACTGGCGTGTTCGGTTTAGAGATGTGCTGGAGGTAAGGAAAAAAAGCCCATTGTACACCACAAACTAGATCTATACAGGTAGTCAGATTTAAGCAGATTTAGAGTAGTTTTCCACCACGTGACTTGCGGTATATGGGCAGAATTCTAGTTATGTTTAATTTCAGGTGACCTTCATTAATTCAAAACAGTCAATCAGACAGTTTTACACAGTCTGGTTATAGAGCGATTTTTCACCATATAACTTGCGGAATATAGACACACTTCCACACGAGGGATTCAGCAGGTGTATCACAGAGACTTCCACACACTTAGTAATATATCCTTAGGTAGATGAGTTTCAGTGTGTTCTGTAGTGGTTAAGTGGTTAAATTTAGCCAGTAGCAACTCACTCACTTTGCATTTGGTTTTCCCCTCTTGGCTTGAGGTATAAAGGCTTGCTACCATTTATCAAGCTTGAAAGGGATATCAGAAGGAGGGCGAGACTGAGTGTCTTAAATGAGCCAATTCAGCTAATCAATTCTGTTATATATGATTTCAGGTAACCTTCATTAAATCAGTCCATGCAGTCATTGGTTTTGCACAGTTCAGCTGCAGAAAGAGTTTCAACCACACCACCACAATGAGCTTGCCTCCAATTATCAGTCTTTGAAGAAATCTCACATAGAAAATAACGTGTATTTAAGTAATTAATCCAGATACTTGATCCTACTATACTTAGTTTCAGATAGCCTTCAATAGTTCAAACCAATTAGTCAGACCAATTGCACGGTTCCATTTCAGAGTAGGTCTTTCTGCACATGGCTTGCAATATATGAGCACACTCCCTGTTACAGCATTCAGTAATGGTGGCCGAGTAATAATATGCCCCTAAATAAATGAGTTTTCAACGTGTTCCTTAATCATTGAGTGGTTAGATTCAGACAACAACTACCCCTTGATCTCTTATTTTAAGTTTAGATAGATATCAGGCAGGGTGTCCTAGTATGTAAGATCAATCACTTTTATCAAGCAGACCCTGCTATTAAACTCCTTAACGAATATCAATCTCAGTTTGCAACAAGTAGAGTTACTTATCTGTCCTACTGGGGTCGCATAGTGTTTTACACACGTCAGTAGTTCCTTGTCTTTTTCCCTTGCAGCAGGGGAGTGAGTTGCCACTGACAGTTCCGGAGTTCACTGATGCTGAGAGTCTCACAGATATGGTGTTCGCGGGAGTCGACAAGCGCCTGTCTCTGTCTCTATTATTTATTCCCAAGATTTTTTTGACATATATTTTCCCATGCCTGTTTTTTTTTTGTCCTTTATGTTCCATATATCTGCTTTTAAATCTGCCAACTCAAGTGCCTCTGCTTCCAGACTGTACCAACCCTCATTAATCACAGAATCCAATTGGTTTCTGTAAATTTGCATCAGTATATTAGCCAGATAGCGTTGTATAATCCTAGGGTAGCTAAGCTTGTGAGTTTCCATGCAAATGTGGAGATACTGGTTTGTAACATTGCTAACCAATGTCTGGGTATGCTTAGAGGGATCATCTGGAACAGATAGTTCCACTTAGGATATACAGTGGATATAAAAAGTCTACACACCCCTGTTAAAATGTCAGGTTTCTGTGCTTTAAAAAAATGAGACAAAGATAAATCATTTCAGGACTTTTTCCACCTTTAATGTGACCTATAAACTGTACAACTCAACTGAAAAACAAACTGAAATCTTTTAGGTAGAGGGAAGAAAAAATATAAAAATAAAATAATGTGGTTGCATAAGTGTGCACACCCTTAAACTAATACTTTGTTGAAGCACCTTTTGATTTTATTACAGTTCCTTGTCTTTTTCCCTTGCAGCAGGGGAGTGAGTTGCCACTGACTGTTCCGGAGTTCACTGATGCTGAGAGTCTCACAGATATGGTGTTCGCGGGAGTCGACAAGCGCCTGTCTCTGTCTCTCTGGAGCTCAGTTCAGCACGGCTTCCTGCTTTCCTCGGCGCTGCCCGTTATTCGTCCACGCCCATCCCCCACACATACGTCCTCACGTCATCACTTCCTTTTGAGTAGTGTATTGATCTTATCAGTTATCTGTGATATCTGTAGAGCACAATCTTTAGAGGGGAATGTTTTGTTTTCTGTACTTAACTTATACAATTTGAGATATAATTGGTTAAGAGTTAACACCTTTTTAATTTTATTTTCAGCTCCAAATGTATCCAATTCCCTTGGGGACCACTTTTAAACTTTTCTTGTTGACTTTAAGATATATCAACTCATTTCTCTTTCCATCTGGAGCTGTAATATAATCTGCTTTCTAATAGCTTCTCATGATAAACTGGTAAATTGTTTCCAATATTGCACCACTGGGATCTTAAAAGACACAAAGCAGTGGGTAATGAGGCTTTCGAACCTCCAATTCATCCTGGGCCTTTTTAAGTGTAATAGAAACACCCCTGGTGCTTTCTCCAATTATAAGTTGGTAATTATCTGTATAAAATCAATTTAATGTTTCTCTGATCTTCTTACAAGCCCACCAAATTTGTAGGTATTTTCCCTCTTTGTGTTCATATCTCCAGCAGGAAGAAGAAATTCCTGGGTACATTCTAGTTAATCTTTGTGGGACGAAGTGCCACCTGCTAAGAACCTTAAAGTAGGTTTCTATCACTGATACACAGTGAACCTGCCTACATACCTTCTTAAAATATCTAGACCACTCTGCTTCATCTATTGTGACACCCAGCTCTTTTTCCCTCTAGATAATATATTGGACAGATGTGGGGGCCTTTGCAACTCTCAGCAACTCAGAGGACTTCATCAAGACCCTAATAAATCTCTATGATGCGAAAATGGCACACAGTTTACAATACCATTCTTGTTTTTGTTGTGCTAGATATTTTTGCAGGAAATTCTCTGTTAGGTAGATTAAATAGTTGTGATATGTTCCAAATTTTCCTCTACTTACAATTTTGTCAATAAAGTGAATTTTGAGACCACATTTTAATGATAAGTCTTGCATATTCCACTCAGTTGCCAAGAGTCACCAAAGACCTGGGAGTTTATTATTTATTCCCAAGATTTTTTTGACATATATTTTCCCATGCCTGTTTTTTTTTTGTCCTTTATGTTCCATATATCTGCTTTTAAATCTGCCAACTCAAGTGCCTCTGCTTCCAGACTGTACCAACCCTCATTAATCACAGAATCCAATTGGTTTCTGTAAATTTGCATCAGTATATTAGCCAGATAGCGTTGTATAATCCTAGGGTAGCTAAGCTTGTGAGTTTCCATGGAAATGTGGAGATACTGGTTTGTAACATTGCTAACCAATGTCTGGGTATGCTTAGAGGGATCATCTGGAACAGATAGTTCCACTTAGGATATACAGTGGATATAAAAAGTCTACACACCCCTGTTAAAATGTCAGGTTTCTGTGCTTTAAAAAAATGAGACAAAGATAAATCATTTCAGGACTTTTTCCACCTTTAATGTGACCTATAAACTGTACAACTCAACTGAAAAACAAACTGAAATCTTTTAGGTAGAGGGAAGAAAAAATATAAAAATAAAATAATGTGGTTGCATAAGTGTGCACACCCTTAAACTAATACTTTGTTGAAGCACCTTTTGATTTTATTACAGTTCCTTGTCTTTTTCCCTTGCAGCAGGGGAGTGAGTTGCCACTGACTGTTCCGGAGTTCACTGATGCTGAGAGTCTCACAGATATGGTGTTCGCGGGAGTCGACAAGCGCCTGTCTCTGTCTCTCTGGAGCTCAGTTCAGCACGGCTTCCTGCTTTCCTCGGCGCTGCCCGTTATTCGTCCACGCCCATCCCCCACACATACGTCCTCACGTCATCACTTCCTTTTGAGTAGTGTATTGATCTTATCAGTTATCTGTGATATCTGTAGAGCACAATCTTTAGAGGGGAATGTTTTGTTTTCTGTACTTAACTTATACAATTTGAGATATAATTGGTTAAGAGTTAACACCTTTTTAATTTTATTTTCAGCTCCAAATGTATCCAATTCCCTTGGGGACCACTTTTAAACTTTTCTTGTTGACTTTAAGATATATCAACTCATTTCTCTTTCCATCTGGAGCTGTAATATAATCTGCTTTCTAATAGCTTCTCATGATAAACTGGTAAATTGTTTCCAATATTGCACCACTGGGATCTTAAAAGACACAAAGCAGTGGGTAATGAGGCTTTCGAACCTCCAATTCATCCTGGGCCTTTTTAAGTGTAATAGAAACACCCCTGGTGCTTTCTCCAATTATAAGTTGGTAATTATCTGTATAAAATCAATTTAATGTTTCTCTGATCTTCTTACAAGCCCACCAAATTTGTAGGTATTTTCCCTCTTTGTGTTCATATCTCCAGCAGGAAGAAGAAATTCCTGGGTACATTCTAGTTAATCTTTGTGGGACGAAGTGCCACCTGCTAAGAACCTTAAAGTAGGTTTCTATCACTGATACACAGTGAACCTGCCTACATACCTTCTTAAAATATCTAGACCACTCTGCTTCATCTATTGTGACACCCAGCTCTTTTTCCCTCTAGATAATATATTGGACAGATGTGGGGGCCTTTGCAACTCTCAGCAACTCAGAGGACTTCATCAAGACCCTAATAAATCTCTATGATGCGAAAATGGCACACAGTTTACAATACCATTCTTGTTTTTGTTGTGCTAGATATTTTTGCAGGAAATTCTCTGTTAGGTAGATTAAATAGTTGTGATATGTTCCAAATTTTCCTCTACTTACAATTTTGTCAATAAAGTGAATTTTGAGACCACATTTTAATGATAAGTCTTGCATATTCCACTCAGTTGCCAAGAGTCACCAAAGACCTGGGAGTTTATTATTTATTCCCAAGATTTTTTTGACATATATTTTCCCATGCCTGTTTTTTTTTTGTCCTTTATGTTCCATATATCTGCTTTTAAATCTGCCAACTCAAGTGCCTCTGCTTCCAGACTGTACCAACCCTCATTAATCACAGAATCCAATTGGTTTCTGTAAATTTGCATCAGTATATTAGCCAGATAGCGTTGTATAATCCTAGGGTAGCTAAGCTTGTGAGTTTCCATGCAAATGTGGAGATACTGGTTTGTAACATTGCTAACCAATGTCTGGGTATGCTTAGAGGGATCATCTGGAACAGATAGTTCCACTTAGGATATACAGTGGATATAAAAAGTCTACACACCCCTGTTAAAATGTCAGGTTTCTGTGCTTTAAAAAAATGAGACAAAGATAAATCATTTCAGGACTTTTTCCACCTTTAATGTGACCTATAAACTGTACAACTCAACTGAAAAACAAACTGAAATCTTTTAGGTAGAGGGAAGAAAAAATATAAAAATAAAATAATGTGGTTGCATAAGTGTGCACACCCTTAAACTAATACTTTGTTGAAGCACCTTTTGATTTTATTACAGCACTCAGTCTTTTTGGGTATGAGTCTATCAGCATGGCACATTTTGACTTGGCAAGATTTGCCCACTCTTCTTTGCAAAAACACTCCAAATCTGTCAGATTGCGAGGGCATCTCCTGTGCACAGCCCACAGATTTTCAATCAGATTCAGGTCTGGCCTCTGGCTGGGCCATTTCAAAACTGTAATCTTCTTCTGGTGAAGCCATTCCTTTGTTTATTTGGATGTATGTTTTGGGTCGTTGTCATGCTGAAAGATGAAGTTCCTCTTCATGTTCAGCTTTCTAGCAGAAGCCTGAAGGTTTTGTGCCAATATTGACTGGTATTTGGAACTATTCATAATTCCCTCTATCTTAATTAAGGCCCCAGTTCCAGTTGAAGAAAAACAGCCCCAAAGCATGATGCTGCCACCACCATGCTTCACTGTGGGTATGGTGTTCTTTTGGTGATGTGCAGTGTTGTTTTTGCGCCAAACATATCTTTTGGAATTATGCCCAAAAGTTCAACCTTGGTTTCATCAGACCATAACACCTTTTCCCACATGCTTTTGGGAGATTTCAGATGTGTTTTTGCAAAATGTAGCCTGGCTTGGATGTTTTTCTTCATAAGAAAAGGCTTTCGTCTTGCCACTCTACCCCATAGCCCAGACATAAGAAGAATACGGGAGATTGTTGTCACATGTACCACACAGCCAGTACTTGCCAGATATTCCTGCAGCTCCTTTAATGTTGCTGTAGGCTCTTGGTAGCCTCCCAGACCAGTTTTCTTCTTGTCTTTTCATCAATTTTGGAGGGAGCTCCAGTTCTTGGTAATGTCACTGTTGTGCCATTTCTCCACTTGATGAAGACTGTCTTCACTGTGTTCCATGGTATATCTAATGCCTTGGAAATTCTTTTGACTGATACCTTTTAACAATGAGATCCCTCTGATGTTTTGGAAGCTCTCTGTGGACCATGGCTTTTGCTGTGGGATGCGACTAAGAAAATTTCAGGAAAGACCAACTAGAGCAGCTGAACTTTATTTGGGGTTAATCAGAGGCACTTTAAATGATGGCAGGTGTATGCTGACTCCTATTTAACATGATTTGGAATGTGATTGCTTAATTCTGAACACAGCTACATCCCCAGTTATAAGAGGGTATGCACACTTATGCAACCACATTATTTTATTTTTAGATTTTTTCTTCTCTCTATCTAAAAGATTTCAGTTTGTTTTTCAATTGAGTTGTACAGTTTATAGGTCACATTAAAGTGGAAAAAGTTCTGAAAGGATTTATCTTTGTCTCATTTTTTTACAGCACAGAAACCTGACATTTTAACAGGGGTGTGTAGACTTTTTATATCCACTGTATATATGAGTTAACCATGTGAATCCTACCCCAGCTTGAAACTTCCTTCAACAGCTGATTTGTTTCTCTTAGGAGAAAATAATTTAAGTAATTAATCTCCATCACATCTCTAGGTTTCTTAGTAACTATTACACCAAAGTAATGCTTGTTTTGACCCAAAGTAAGTCATGGCTATTCCTGATTTGATCTTTCATTTCTACTGTCAGATGGGCCCCCATTAAAACAGTCTTGTCAATGTTCATCTGGTAATTGGAAACTTTACTATATTATTTAACCCCTTAAAAACATTTTGGCCATTCTGGACAATGGCTATTTTAACATGTCTGTGCTGTTTGTGTTTAGCTGTAATTTTCTTCTTTGTCATTTGCTGTACCCACACAAATTATATATTGCTTGTATCAGGAAGAGAAGGGCTTTCTTTGGATGCCATCATTGTGATCATATCCCATAATATAATAAAAAATAAAATATAATGAAAAACCCCAAACAAATGTCCTGAATTTTATTTGAAACATCTTCTCCTCATCTACAAAAGCGAAAGAAAAAACCTGCTAAATAGATTCTACTATTTCTCCTGAGTACATGGATACCACCCATGCATAGTTTTGTTGGGTTGTTTAGAAACATACAAACATAGAATGTGTCGGCAGATAAGAACCAATCGGTCCATCTAGTCTGCCCAATTTTTTTTGAGTACTTTTATTAATTCCCCGTTCCCGGTCTTATAGCTAGGATAGCCTTGTGTCTATCCCACGCATGCTTAAAATCCTTGACTGTGTTTACCTCTACCACTTCTGCTGGAAGTCTATTCCATACATCCACTACCCTCTCAGTAAAGTAATACTTCCTGATATTACTTTTAAATCGTTGCCCCTCTAATTTAAGACTATGTCCTCTAGTTGTGGTAGTTTTTCTTCTTTTAAATGTTTGTGGGCTAAAAGGCCATATTTGGGAGGTGCAGTTTTTGGTTTTACAACTTAAAATTTTGACATGCAGACAACCTGCGTCCATGTCCCATTTGGAAGAAATTTGAAGCCAGCCAGTGTACTTTACCCCATCAACCTATATATTTTTTAAAAGTAGACACCCTAGGTTATTTCAAATGGTGTTATTTAAACACTTTCCATGCACAAATTCTACCACCAGCCTTTGTCAAAGTTTGTGGTAGTCATTTTTTGTGTTTTTTCCCCCCACATACATTGTAATTCAGACATGAATTTACAGATTTTGATATGTGTCACTGCCAAATAACAGACCAATATGTGTACAGGGATACCACCCATGCACAGGTTAGTTGGGTTACTTGGGGCCTAAAATGCCAAATTTGGAAGGTGTACAGTCCAACTTTGGAATATTCACATGTAGTCAGCCTGCGCCCATGTTTCATTTGGGACTTTTTTGAAGCTGGATAGTGTATTTCACCAACCCCAAAATTATATTTTGTAAAAGTAGACACCGTAGGCTACTTTAAATCTTGGTATTTTAACACTTTCAATGCACCAATTCTACCAAGAGGCTTTGTCAAAGTGTGTGGTAGTAATTTTACTGTTTTTTTTTCCCACATACATTGTACTTTAGACATGAATGGTATGCGTTACCAAACAACATGCCAATATGTGTTCAGCAACATCTCCCAAGCACAGGGATACCACCCATGCATAGGTTTGTCAACTTGGGGGTTTAAAAGCCACATTTGAGAGGTGTGCTTCTTGATTTTATTATCTCTGAATTTTGACATGTAGAGTAAGGAAGGGGTTAATAGCTTCCCCCTGCGGTACCCCTGCCACCCCCCCCCCCCCCCCCCTTGGTTGTCTGTGGAAAAATTGCTGCTAGTGACTCTGGGCACTAGGCTGGCCCAGTGAGAGCACAATAAAGTGGAGGAAAATAAACTCGGATTTCTACCACCATCCGGAATACAAACCTTCTTCACCTACTGCTCCACCTGACAGTAGTATGTCTGTATTAAAAAAAGTTGTTTTTTATATATGTAATTGCTTCCAGAGATGATTACTTGTCCTTAATTTGTTTAACTTAATTGTTTGTTAGTAAAACAGGTTGATACTATTATTATTTATTTATTTAAAACATATTTTCTTATATATCCAGCAATATACAATAATTCAACTAATCTCTACTTAGGTGTAGAGTTGAGCGGACACCTGGATGTTTGGGTTCGGCAGGTTCGGCCGATCTTTGGAAAAAAGTCCGGGTTCGGGCTTGAACTTGACCCCGAACTTGACCCCGAACCGGAACCCCATTGAAGTCAATGGGGACACAAACTTTTGGTCACTAAACTGCCTCTAAAAAAGTCCTGGAAAGGGCAAGAGGGCTGCAAAAGGAATTAAAATGTGGGTAAGAGTAGGACAAGTGCCCTGAAAACAAATGTGGATAGGGAAATAACTTCAAAAAACATAAAATACATACAAATTAAAAATACAGCTGAGCCATAAAATAGCACTAGATGGAATCTTTGATTTTAGCTTTGTAAGAAAATAAATCTAAATCTAAAGCATGGCTGTCAGGAGGATCAACATAATTATCCATTTGAGAGAGGGTTGGAGTGCAGGGTATTCTCTTTCAGTTTATACTAAGTGACCCATAGGTTGAGGAGGCGGTGACCATGGCGGTGAAGGTGAAGCGGCGCTGGAGGAGGAGGAGGTAGCCAGAATTTTTCAAAGTGCACTGTAAGCACAGTATTTGACGGTTCTATTTGACTCTCAGATATGAAGTGCACCGCAAAACGCAAATGTACTATTTACCACCCAAAACTATTAAAATTTTTCAAAGTGCGCTGTAAGCACAGTATTTGACGGTTCTATCTGACTCTCAGATATGAAGTGTACCGCAAGACGCAAATGAACTATTTACCACCCAAAACTATTAGAATTTTTCAAAGTGTGCTGTAAGCACAGTATTTGACGGTTCTATTTGACTCTCAGATGTAAAACATGTAATGCTATTGCTATTCTATAAACCAAAATAGAGGCCCCATTCATTAGAATAGGTCAATTGACCTATTCTTATTAATGGGGACTCTATTTCGGTTTATAGAATAGCAATAGCATTACATGTATTCCATAAACAAAAAGTCTTTAAACCGAAAGACATTCGGTTTATAGACTTTCGTTTTATAGAATACATTTAATGCTATTGCTATTCTATCAAAGGAAAGTCTATAAACAGAATGTCATTCTTTTTATAGTCTTTCGGCTTATGAAATACATGTAATACAATTGGCTTTCTATAAACCGAACTAGAGTCCCCATTCATAAGAAATTCTTATGAATGGGGACTCTAGTTCGATTTATAGAAAGCCAACAGTATTACATGAATTCCATAAGCCGAAAGTCTATAAACCGAACGACATTCGGTTTATAGACTTTCGTTTTATAGAATACATGTAATGCTATTGGCTATTCTATAAACTGAAAGTCTATAAACCGAACGTCGTTACATGCTGAACTTCTGTGCCAAAATTATTGGTTCGAAGTCCAGAATGATTAGGACCACTTCGGGGACAAATCAGGAGCTAATTTCAAGCTACAATATATGCCCAGATGTGACCCCCAAATAGACTTGCAAGTTGGACAACATAGCCAATTACATGCTGATACATTCTGAAACCAAATCCAGTCAGAAACATAACGATACAAAAAAAATCTCTATCATCCACATAAGAATTTTTTTTCTTCTTCATTAGCTTCAGTACTTGTTTATAGTATTAGTTTATATTGTTAGTGTATTAATGACACCAAACTACTTTAGTGCTTTGTAGTAGATTGCTTTGTATACTGATGTTTTTTTTATGTTATGTATTTTAATTTAGTCCTTTTCAGACATTGTAACTTTCATATTCTTCTCTTTTGGTCATAATTGCAAGTAATTGTAATTCAATGGGGCTTCCAATGTAATTGTACGTTGATTTGTTGGAATTGTTTTCCGAAATAAGATTGGTTTAAAGAGAAGTAGTGGGGTACACGTGGGGACTATTTAATTGCAATGAAGATCCGACAAAGGAGTTTCTGGCTTGACATGCCCAGGGGAGGGCTGGCAGCCTTAGGCCTGGGGGGCAAATCCAGTCAAGTGGCCCATTGCACCATCGAATCGCCTCCCCATCCACGGCCATCTTTTCCTTGTTTTATAACGAATATTGCCAGGATCTTCCCCCACAATATGCCAGGATTTGCCATTTAATATGCTAGAATTTTCCCTTACAAAATTCCAGGATTATGCCCCTCAATATGCCAGGATTATGCCCCTCAATATGCCAGGATTTAGACACCCAATATGCCAGGATTTTCCCCTCAATATGCCAAGATGATGCCCCCTCAATATGCCAGGATTATGCCCCTCAATATGCCAGTATTATGCCCCTCAATATGCCAGGATTTAGACACCCAATATGCCAGGATTTTCCCCTCAATATGCCAAGATGATTCCCCCTCACTATGCCAGGATTTTCCCCCACAATATGCCAGGATTATGCCCCCTCAATATGCCAGGATTTTGCCCCCCAATATGCCCGGATTTCCCCAATTTTGTAGCACTTCAGACACTTTAACTCCATTTGTTCATTCAATGGGTTTCCTCTCTAGTCTGAAAACTAGTACAACATACTTAGAACTCCAGTTTGTTGAGAAAATTCTTCTTTAATCCAGTGGAAATATTTTGTGTTGGTCTTTCTCACACTCTAAGTGACAAAGTAATGGCAAATACATCTTTTTCCGATAATACGCGTCAAAAAGAATACGAAAAAAAATAATAATATATATATATATATATATATATATATATATATATATATATAGAGAGAGAGAGAGAGAGAGAGAGAGAGAGAGAGAGAGAGAGAGAGAGAGAGAGAGAGAGAGAGAGAGAGAGATAATAATAAAATAATTATATATATATATAGAGAGAGAGAGAGAGAGAGAGAGAGAGAGAGAGAGAGAGAGAGAGAGAGAGAGAGAGAGAGAGAGAGAGAGAGAGAGAGAGAGAGAGAGATAATAATAAAATAATTATATATATATATAGAGAGAGAGAGAGAGAGAGAGAGAGAGAGAGAGAGAGAGAGAGAGAGAGAGAGAGAGAGAGACTTGTGGTTCCATGGGGAAATTATGGCTACCCCGAATCAAAAAGTCAGCACATGCCTCAAAGGACACGTCGAATTAAGAGACCACACCAAGCACCTGTGTCAGTGGAACAGGTACTGGGAGAAAGACTATTAAAGGGGGTATCTTGAATCCTCCCTCTTTTTTAAAGATGATATGAACATAAACATGTATGAGAGACAGAAAAATGGTCGTAGGAGGTCACATATCTTAGGCCCAAATAGATGAGTCTAAGCAATGAAAAGTCACTTTCTGTCTACAGATAATCATTCTGTTAAAAAGAGTCACTAAAATAATGTGATAATAGGTATATAGAATAATATGATGCACAATGTATGTAAATGGATATGAGAAAGGTATAGATAATGATATAAAGGTTATTAGTTAAGTGTCACTTGATACAGAAAAAGGTCACCAAGTTCCGGGATTGGTGACCTTTGGACCTATTGGATAGGTTTTTAGAATAACATGAATCACATTATTTATGAATTGACATGGTAAAGTTTAGATATGGATATTGAAAACAGCTACTAAAATACATGTGTATATAGGTGGTTATAGTGTGGTGACTCAATCTGTATAAAATCCAGGGTAAATGGTTAACAATGTACATTGTATAAATAGATGTGTCTCAGAGATGATAAGCCATTTTTTGGTTATAGAGATTTAATAAGTTAAAAAAGGGTAACTAAACTTATGGGATGATGGGTGTTTAGAATTATATGACTCACACTTCATTTATATGGATATGATAAAAATATAGACATGGACATAAAATGCTATGTGGATTATCTAACTGGCATTTGACAGAGAAAAAGTGCATGAAGGGTATGTGATAATAGGTGGTCAGAATCTTGCGAATCACATGGTATACAAATGGATATGATAAAGTTTAGATATCGATACTGTTAATGGTTACATGTGTACATATGGGGTCAGAGTGATTAGACCATTTCTATATAAAATCAGAGTCTCGGGTTATGTTGGTTAGGGTAAATATTTAGAAATGCATATAAGGATTCTTGGAGGATATATATTTGACACCCATTATATAAGAAGGTAGGTTTTTCAGGGTGAAGGATCACCCACGGCTTCTGTTATAGAGAACCGACTCTTTGAAAAGGGCAACTAAATAAATGCGAGTATTGAAGTTTAAAATATTTTTATTCACACTGTATACTAAGTGTTAGGGTAAATGTTTAGATATGGATAGAAATGGTTAGGGGTGGGGGGGGTGATATAATTAACACCTAAGTTATATCAAGACTGATGACGGGTTAAACATGGATTGTTTATAAATAATATAAAGGCTGAAAATGGGCATTAAATATATGTCTTACTAGATTTATTAGATGCATAAGAGGTTTTTTTTTTCTATGAAGCGTGGCAGGAGGGTATATTACATACATATCTTACAGTCATTGCACAAGAAGTTAGTCTCAGGCTCAGAAAAGGTCACTTATGTTTTTCTTTTGTATAAAGGATTTAAAGGGGATAGGGGCTAATAAGCATGAGTAACCAAATGATATTACGCCTTCTTGGAGAATACATGTAGAATGTACTTTCTGGGGGTAGGAAGAGGAAGAGTGAGGTATAGTTGAAGTATTTTGGGGGGGTGGAGTTCAGTAGAGGGTAAATATACTTATGTTTGGTTTTAAATATATATATATATATATATATATATATATATATATATATATATATATATATATATGTGTGTGTGTGTGTGTGTGTGTGTGTTTACACATGGAAGGCGATGCACATTGTTAATGTTTTTTTCTTTTTTCCTTTCTGCATCTGACAAATCACCAGAAGCAGAAGGGTGTCCTTATATATAGAGATCTCACCCTGGCCATAGTAGGTTGGTTTATGACGTTCTCTCAACATCACTGCAAAAGGTACTTAATAATACAAGATGGTAATACAATTCTGGGATTATAGTAAGATCTATGTGTTTTATGTTAAATGGTATCTGTTTGTTAATATGGTTGCATTTGTAATTGGAGGGCCAGTGAGTCCAGTAAAACGAAGGTGATTCCTGTTAGGAGGACTTAGCAAGGAAATAGGTATATGTGTTTTGAGGAATGGGTAAAACTTCAGTACTGACGGTTACGTCAATAAAGGCAAAGGGTCAAAATTCTCCCTTTAAGAGGACCAGACTTTTCTCAGAATTAAGAGCCATGGGTTCAGATATTTGTTTGATACAGGATATGGATTTTTATAGACATAAAGTACCAAGTTATTTTTCTCATTCCCCCTTTAATAAGTTTAAAGGAGTGGCAGTTTTTGTGCGTAAGTACATACATTTTTCCCTTAAATAAAGTTGGATAGATAATGAAGGGAGTTCCATATTTCTTAACGGGTCGGTGGGTCAGGAGATGCTGCCAATAGCAAATATATATGCCCCAAATAGAGACCAAGTCACGTTTGTTTGCTCTATGGTGGAGAAGGTGACTACATTTTCGGAGAGCATGACCATACCTAAAAAAGATAAAGATATGGAAAACTATGCAATCTTTAGACCAATATCACTACTAAATCTGGACACTAATCCTTTTTCAGAAATCATTAGTAATAGACTAAAACAAAGTGTGCGAGATTTGGTGGGGGAAAATCTTGTGGGATTTGTCCAGGAGAGGGAGGCAAGGGAGAACACCACTAGGGCGGTAGGCTTTATTCACCTTGCTAAGACGGTCAGCAACTCTGCCTTGTTGCTGGGAACAGACGATGGAAAGGTGTTCAATAGGGTGGACAGGCTGCATATGAAAACTCTCTTATGCCATATAGGCCTGGAAGGAAGACTATTGGAGTGGATGCATGCATTATACCATAAACCTACAGCAAGAATCAAAGTAAATGGGTGTCTCTCAAGGCCAGTCGCCCTGTCCAACAGGACGAAACAGGGATGCTCGCTGTCTCTTTTGTTTGTTTTGACCTTGAATCCCCTCTTAACCCAATTGGAGAAAATAACAGCATTCAGGGAATTGTGGCTGGGGAAGTTCATCTTAAGATAGCCGCTTTTGCGGACGATCTGTTGGTGATGGTCACCCAGCGAACAACATCACTGTGAAATATCATAAAGGAGATACAAATATATGGGAAACTCTCAAATTTTAAAATGAATAATTCCAAATCAGAGGTGTTAAATATTATCATACCAAAACCCATGACAGGGGACATAGAGAGATCATATGCTTTTAGGTGGTGCGGTAACTGGATTACGTACATGGGAGTTAAGATTGCCTCAGACCTGGAAGCATTATATCTACTCAATTATCATCACATGTTCTTTTATATAAAAAGGGATTTGAATAGATGGAAGACACACCAGCTCACATGGTTTGGGAGAACATATGGGGTAAAAACAAATGTCCTGCCAAAAGTTTTGGATATTGTTCAGACACTCACATAAGAGTCCCAAGTTCTTAACAGACACGAGAGGCATGATTATTTGATTTATTTGAGGGCAAAACCCCCTAGACTGGAATATCAATATCTAATAAGATAAAAGTCAAGGAGGGGTCTAGGGCTACCTAACCTCCAAACATATTATAATGCAACACAATTAGCAAGAGTAGTTTACTGGTAGATAACTACCAACAAATTATGGTGTAGATTGGAACAAGAGTTTTCGGATGTCCCATTATCTGTTTTATCATGGACAAATACAAGATCTTTACAGGAGAAATTAACTGATCATCCCATTATAGGTTTAACAATGTATTCTTGAAAGATAATTTGCATCCAAGAAACCAGGGTAGGTTAATTCCCCCTTTTTGTTGACATCCCTTTCTTATAACAAAGATTTTAGACCGGGATACCACCCGGGTTTATTTAGTAGAAATCAATAGACTCCAGGATTTCCTGGAAGAAGGTAGAATTAAAAGTCTGACCAGATAAGGGGAAATAGTCTTATGCAGGGAGGGGATTCCTTCCCGTATGGACAGCTGTTGCACCACCTGAGAGCTATGGGGGGACGGTCGGCTTATCCTGACCCACTGACCACTTTGAAACTTTATGTAGTGGAGAAGACTCAATGCCAAAACTGATATCATATATACATGACTTGCTGATGGGTCTAAAGTATGAGCAGAAACCAGTGGCGTCCCGAGGGGGGGGCGGGGGGGGCGGCCCGCCCCGGGTGCCACTGACTAGGGGGGTGCCACCGGTGCTGCCGGCACCCCCCGCGCTGCTTACCTTTTTTTTTTTTTTTTTTTCAGGCGGCCGAATCCTCTGGATGCGGCCGCCGGGTGAAAAAAAAAAAAAAAAAAAAAAATCACAGCGACCGGATGTGACAATACGTCACATCCGGCGACTGTGTTTCCCTCCTCCGTGCAGGAGGGAGAAGAGAAGACTGCACGGAGGAGTCGTCCGTCCGGGAGAAGCAGCGATTTGGTAAGTGATGGGGGGGGGGGGTGGATTGGCACTATATTACTGGGTTCTGACTGGCGCTATATTACTGGGTTCTGGCTGGCGCTATATTACTGGGCTCTGACTGACACAATATTACTGGGTTCTGGCTGGCACTATATTACTGGGTTCTGGCTGGCGCTATATTACTGGGTTCTGGCTGGCACTATATTACTGGGCTCTGGCTGGCACTATATTACTGGGCTCTGACTGGCACTATATTACTGGGTTCTGGCTGGCACTATATTACTGGGCTCTGGCTGGCACTATATTACTGGGTTCTGACTGGCACAATATTACTGGGCTCTGGCTGGCACTATATTACTGGGTTCTGACTGGCACAATATTACTGGGCTCTGGCTGGCGCTATATTACTGGGTTCTGGCTGGCACTATATTACTGGGCTCTGACTGGCACTATATTACTGGGTTCTGGCTGGCGCTATATTACTGGGTTCTGGCTGGCACTATATTACTGGGCTCTGGCTGGCACTATATTACTGGGCTCTGACTGGCACTATATTACTGGGTTCTGGCTGGCACTATATTACTGGGCTCTGGCTGGCACTATATTACTGGGTTCTGGCTGGCACTATATTACTGGGTTCTGACTGGCACTATATTACTGGGCTCTGGCTGGCACTATATTACTGGGTTCTGGCTGGCACTATATTACTGGGCTCTGGCTGGCACTATATTACTGGGCTCTGACTGGCATAATATTACTGGGCTCTGGCTGGCACTATATTACTGGGTTCTGGCTGGCACTATATTACTGGGTTCTGACTGGCACTATATTACTGGGTTCTGACTGGCACTATATTACTGGGTTCTGGCTGGCGCTATATTACTGGGTTCTGGCTGGCGCTATATTACTGGGTTCTGACTGGCACAATATTACTGGGCTCTGGCTGGCGCTATATTACTGGGCTCTGGCTGGCACTATATTACTGGGTTCTGGCTGGCACTATATTACTGGGTTCTGACTGGCACTATATTACTGGGCTCTGGCTGGCACTATATTACTGGGCTCTGGCTGGCACTATATTACTGGGTTCTGGCTGGCACTATATTACTGGGTTCTGACTGGCACTATATTACTGGGCTCTGGCTGGCACTATATTACTGGGTTCTGGCTGGCACTATATTACTGGGCTCTGGCTGGCACTATATTACTGGGCTCTGACTGGCATAATATTACTGGGCTCTGGCTGGCACTATATTACTGGGTTCTGGCTGGCACTATATTACTGGGTTCTGACTGGCACTATATTACTGGGTTCTGACTGGCACTATATTACTGGGTTCTGGCTGGCGCTATATTACTGGGTTCTGGCTGGCGCTATATTACTGGGTTCTGACTGGCACAATATTACTGGGCTCTGGCTGGCGCTATATTACTGGGCTCTGGCTGGCGCTATATTACTGGGCTCTGACTGGCACAATATTACTGGGCTCTGGCTGGCACTATATTACTGGGTTCTGGCTGGCGCTATATTACTGGGTTCTGGCTGGCGCTATATTACTGGGTTCTGACTGGCACAATATTACTGGGCTCTGGCTGGCGCTATATTACTGGGCTCTGGCTGGCGCTATATTACTGGGCTCTGACTGGCACAATATTACTGGGCTCTGGCTGGCACTATATTACTGGGTTCTGGCTGGCACTATATTACTGGGTTCTGACTGGCACTATATTACTGGGCTCTGGCTGGCACATTACTGGGTTCTGAGTGGCACTATATAACTGGGCTCTGACTGGCACGCTATTACTGGGCTCTGAGTGGCACACTATTACTGGGCTCTGACTGGCACTATATTACTGGGTTCTGAGTGGCACTATATTACTGGGTTCTGAGTGGCACACTATTACTGGGCTCTGACTGGCACACTTACTGGGCTCTGGCTGGCACTATATTACTGGGTTCTGGCTGGCACTATATTACTGGGCTCTGGCTGGCACATTACTGGGTTCTGAGTGGCACTATATAACTGGGCTCTGACTGGCACGCTATTACTGGGCTCTGAGTGGCACTATATTACTGGGCTCTGACTGTTACAATATTCCTGGTATCTGACTGGCACACTATTACTGGGCTCTTACTGGCACACTATTACTGGGCACTGACTGGCACAATATTCCTGGGCACTGACTGGCACAAAATTACTTGGCATCTGACTGGCATAATATTCATGGGCACTGATTGGCACAATCTTACTGGGCATCTGACTGGCACAATATTCCTGTGCTCTGAGTGGCACACTATTACTGGGCACTGACTGGCACACTATTACTGTGCACTGACTGGCACTATATTACTGGGCTCTGACTAGCACAAACAATAATACTGGCTCTGACTGGCACAATATTCCTGGTATCTGACTGGCACAATATTACTGGGTTCTGAGTGGCACTATATAACTGGGCTCTGACTGGCACGCTATTACTGGGCTCTGAGTGGCACACTATTACTGGGCTCTGACTGGCACTATATTACTGGGTTCTGAGTGGCACTATATTACTGGGCTCTGAGTGGCACACTACTACTGGGCTCTGACTGGCACACTTACTGGGCTCTGAGTGGCACACTATTACTGGGCTCTGACTGGCACAATATTACTGGTATCTGACTGGCACACTATTCCTGGTAACTATAATTGTACAATTTTCAAACATTGAAAAAATTGTGGGTGTTTTCTTGCATTTTTATTGTGGGGGGGGGGGGGGGGGGGGTGCAACACTCGGGGTCCGCCCCGGGTGCCAAATGCTCTAGGTACGCCCCTGGCAGAAACTATATTTTATCAGATTATGGGAGAATGACATGGCTTCTGAGTTGACTTTCCTGCAGTGTTTGAAGATGGCAGCATTAGCACATTCATGTTTTTCTGCAACTGGTAACCAAGAAAATGCTTATAAACTTTTGACACAATGGTATCGGGTCCCAGTTGCAATACATAGGATTTTTCCATCCATCTCAGACTACTGCTGGAGGTGCAGCAGAGGGACAGGATACTATCCCCACATTTGGTGGAGTTGCCCGGGGATACTGGATATTTGGGTATCAATCTTACATACCATCCCTTTGATCTCTGATAAGGATATTCCGACAGACCCACAAACAGTGCCCCTTGTATAATAATAGACATTAAATTAGGGCATGTAGGAATTATCTTGTAGTCCACGTATCCATCTATTAAATGCAGCTAAAGTATTGATACCTAGGCATTGGAAGTCTTTCAATGCTCCTACATTTAGAAAGTGGCTTTCTGAAGTGGAAAAAACACGTATATTTGAAGATCTTGTTTCAACCTCCCATGGCAGAGGTACCTACAATACGAATAAATGGAAGCCGTGGGTTATGTTTTTTGGGGGTAAGGAATGTGAAAATCTGATATCAAAAACACATAAAGGAGATTAAGACCTAAAGGACCCTCAGGAGTTTTTGGAGTATGTAGGGGTGATTCAGCATGGACCAACTGGTCCCTAATGCTGGTGCCACGTTTGTACGCTATCAGAGGAAAATATCTAAACTTTTTAACACTAAGATATGCATATGATACAATATGCCAATGTTTACTGAGGGCCTGAGAGATGCTCCTATTGTGGGCTCCATAATGTGACACAAAGAACAACCTATTCTGTGTCGGTTTGACATTTTTTTTCAATTGATCAGATACCATGCCTTTTATTCACTGTTTGGTAGGTATCTTGGAGTAGGCCATTTGGATAGCCCCTATATGAAAACTTATTACACATCTCTCTAAGGCACAAATCTTGTACCTCGCCATCAGGGTCTATTATTTTGACCTGCATTAGCTGGCTTTTGGGCAATGATATAATCAACCCTTGTGAATGTGCTGAATTATATCTCAGGATATTTTTTTCTATCAGTGGGCTTGAAATACATGTCTATGAGGACTACACTCCCCTGCCTATAAATAAATTTATCAAGAAAACTAATTTGAAGGCACTGATTAGAAAGCCTGCATATGTGGGGGCCACATTAGAGCCCATTGCAGTACCTCATATTTGGATATGCAATTCTCCATTAAAGTTTAAATAATTTTCATTCAGCACAATATGTAAAAGATCCAATAAAAATCTTAAAGGGGCCTCCTCATATCCCAGTTGTCTCCCTTCCGCCTCCATGGCCTGCATACCCTTAAGATGAGGGATGGACGTGTACAGTCTGACTATGTCACCAGTATGTAATTATCATCAATTGAACACCCCTCTACTTTGTTCAGTAAATCAGTGGTGTCATGTAAGTATGCTTTCACATTTCTGAAGTAGGGGCGGAAGACTTTATCCTAGAGAATTGATCTGTGGCTTGAGTCCACAACTGCTACTGTGGGGCATCCAGGTGTGTGCACCAAATATTTGTGGATTTTCAGGAGAGTATATATCACAAGTGTTACCAGCTATTAGACCCATATCTATTTAAATGAATCACAGTCAAGATATTACTGATATCATTATCCATTAACTTAATAAAAGTATCAACAGGTTCTTCACATAGAAGGGGGTAGAAAAAGTGCTCTTATTGCGTATTTCACATTTTTAATTCAAATGTGGCGTGGCTGACTGATGTAACCGGTTCTTTGATAAGTATCTTTCAGAAAAATTATTTCAATTTAATATTTCTAAAGAAACATTGTAAATCAACATTGACATCAACAAATGTTTTTTTATAATCTATATGTTTTCTCTTTTTGATTTTTTACTTGTACAGGAGCAGCTGCATGTGAATTAGGTACAAGCAAACATAAAGAGTTGATATACATTGTAACTTTGTGAAAATTATAATATTCATGTTACTGGTTTCCTAAGTAGGCTTGTGACTGTTTGCTCACCTTTTCTGATATATTCTATGATATAGTAATGATACTTTATCCCTTTAAAAATGTTTCAACCTGTTGATTTGTAAATTGTTTAATTGCTTTGACCTTTCACATTGAAGTATAAATACACCGTGATTTGCATTTCACTTACGGCTTGAGAAATACAGACATGTCAAAATGTTGCCACTACCGGGTACCTTTTTCCAATGTTATATCTCTTGATTCCCATTATTGAGATAATAGGGTAGTTTTAACCCTAAACCCTGGATTTCCCCCTCACATATATTCCACCTCCTCCTGTCCCCCTCTTTGGATTGAACGTTTGCACATTGGGACATTGGCTGGGCGGGGGCAGGGTATGTGTAGTATACATATCTGGGTAACCCTTCAGAAAAAAAATCAGCTTTATTTGATGTCATGGTAGATGCAATAAAACTGCTCTTTACTCCAATATTGTATATATCTTTTGGTAACCTCATTCCCCTTCCTTTTGATTTGTACTATAGAGCTGAATCATTTTCCAGCATTATTTCTAGAAGCTTTTGTATAAAATGCTGATATAACCATTTACCTACTTTAAATGATACATATTATCCGGCCCTCACTTATTTTTTTTTAACTTTCTAACTGATTTGCTAAACTTTGTAAATTGATACTTCCTCCAAGTATGCAGGGAGACTAAACAAACTGAATACCATTATATATCTTGAGGCCCCAAACTCAGATAGGAAGCACTGTTTTTTTGGAGACTCTTCTGGATAACAAGTTTATTAGAAACATTACATTTATTGATCTTTGGCACATAGTATCTTCCCTATAAAATGTATTTGTTGAGCTCAAAAACTCATACATGCATCTATAGATGGTAATGGGTCTCAATCATTGCTGTTGTTTGTAAGAGTTAATTTTGTACAGATAACATTTATTTTTGTTTTACTGTACCCGAGGCTGCAGGATGCTTGGTTTGTTATGAGAAATAGTTGTTTTTCTCGTGAACAATTTCATATCTTGATAATCTGTTTTTAGGGAAGGTTCAAGATCATGTGATGTGCTATGTACAACGAATTTGAACCAAAATAAGGTATGTAATGGAAATTTACAGAATATAGATACCGCCTAATGTTATGGGTATAAAAATGTGTGCTTGGAAATAAACCAGCCAAGCTGAAAGAATGAAACCTTGCTTGGTGCCTACATTTTCTGCATTCTAGCTCTCCAGATGTCTGATTAAACTTATACCCATAAAACAGAAGTACCTTAACCTGGTGTTTAAGCAGGCAGCAGAAGAGACGGGGCTGGGACCCAAGAGTCAGGGGGTCACAGAAAGGAGAGACTACTAGCTGTCCTGTGAATTGACTCCCTTTCATTCTATAGACTTTCGGCTTATAGAACAGCAATAGCATTGCATGTATTCTATAAACCGAACGTCGTTCGTTTTAAAGACTTTCGGCTTATAGAATACTATTGGCTTTCTATAAACCGAACTAGAGTCGAGTCCCCATTCATAAGAATTTCTTATGAATGGGGACTCGACTCTAGTTCGGTTTATAGAAAGCCAATAGTATTCTATAAGCCGAAAGTCTTTAAAACGAACGATGTTCGGTTTATAGAATACATGTAATGCTATTGCTGTTCTATAAGCCGAAAGTCTATAGACTTTCGGCTTATAGAACAGCAATAGCATTACATGTATTCTATAAACCGAACGTCGTTCGTTTTAAAGACTTTCGGCTTATAGAATACTATTGGCATTCTATAAACCTAACTAGAGTCGAGTTCCCATTCATAAGAATTTCTTATGAATGGGGACTCGACTCTAGTTCGGTTTATAGAAAGCCAATACTATTCTATAAGCCGAAAGTCTTTAAAACGAACGACGTTCGGTTTATAGAATACATGTAATGCTATTGCTGTTCTATAAGCCGAAAGTCTATAAACCGAACGACCTTCGGTTTATAGACTTTCGGTTTATAGAATAGCAATAGGATTACATGTAATCCATAAGCCGACAGCCTATAAACCGAACTTCGGTTTATAGACTTTCGGCATTTGTATTGTAATGATGAATCGTAGTACTACTATTGGCTTTCACTACACGGAGACAGAGTCTCCATTCATAAATTTATGAATGGAGACTCTGTCTCCGTGTAGTGAAAGCCAATAGTACTACAATTACATGCATTCTAAATGACGAAAGTCTATAAACCGAACGTTGTTCGGTTTATAGATTTTCGGTTTATGTTTAAGTCAAACTCAATTCATTTATTAGTAATAAATGAATTGAGTTTGACTTAAACATAAACCGAAAATCTATAAACCGAACAACGTTCGGTTTATAGGCTTTCGTCATTTAGAATGCATGTAATTGTAGTACTATTGGCTTTCACTACACGGAGACAGAGTCTCCATTCATAAATTTATGAATGGAGACTCTGTCTCCGTGTAGTGAAAGCCAATAGTAGTACTACGATTCATCATTACAATACAAATGCCGAAAGTCTATAAACCGAAGTTCGGTTTATAGGCTGTCGGCTTATGGAATACATGTAATCCTATTGCTATTCTATAAGTCGAAAGTCTATAAACCGACGGTCGTTCGGTTTATAGACTTTCGGCTTATAGAACAGTCAGCAATAGCATTACATGTATTCTATAAGCCGAACGTCGTCGGCTTATGCAGTACATGGAATACTATTGGCTTTGTAAACCGAACTAGAGTGCCCATTCATAAGAATTTCTTATGAATGGGGACTCTAGTTCGGTTTATACAAAGCCAATAGCATTACTCCATAAGCCGAAAGTCTATAAACCGAACGATCTTCGGTTTATAGACTTTCTGCTTATGGAGTAATGCTATTGGCTTTGTATAAACCGAACTAGAGTCCCCATTCATACGAATAGGTCAATTGACCTATTCGTATTAATGGGGAGTAGTTAAAACGAAACGAATGTAACGAAACGAAAATGTTAAACGAATTTCGTCCGAAACGAATGTAGTTATGAACGAAATTCGTTTTAGACGAAATAAATATAATTTTCGTCCGAATGAACGAAAACGAAACGAAATTTTTAGTTTTGCACATGTCTAATACTTAGTCCATGAAAAACAAATGACAGAAAGGTTGCAGTTCCTTAAGCAAATTAATGCATTTAATAGTACAAATTGAAAATAAAAACTTCAGCTCCCTCCATGCTAATTCCCGAACATGTATACTAGTGCAAAGTCCATGGAATAACTTAAATATAACATATAGCCACATGAAGAATGGATAATCCTAATTACAGCCGTAATAGGTTGTACAGCAGTGACTGTAAATGGTCACTGAGCAGAGCTTAGTGGGGTCATCTAAAAATGAAGGAAGTGATCAGCTACAAAGTAGGGTAAGCTTTAGATGTCGGTGTAGCTGGGGAGGGAAGAGGAAGAAGGCAGCCAGTCCTGAGTTTCTCCATCCAAACAAATTTTCTCACTTGAGTGAAGATGTTGTGGAGGGAGACCCATAAGTTTATTTTCTGGAGAGAACTGTTCTCCCTAACAGCTGGGATGACAGTTTCTCTAGCACAGAGGTGATCCAGAGCTAGTGAAGCCGAGGCAGGTTGTGATGGTAGGGGACTCTATTATTAAAAGAGTAGATAGGGTAACCTGTTGCTCTTATCACAGCTACTAATGTCAATAAAAAAAGGCTTCTAAAAGGGTCTAGTATCATTATGGGTGATTTGAATTACCCAGAAGTAGATTAGAAAAATGAAACCACTAATTCGGCTAAAAGCAGTGAGTATCTGAATTTGTTCGATTACACCTTTTTGTCTCAGCTAGTACAGACACTAATGAAAGGGGAAGCGTGCCTGGATCTGGTATTAACTAACACGGAGGAGCTCATCGCTAACATCCAAGTAAGGGAGCATTTAGGGCATTGTGGCCGTAACATGGTATCCTTTGAGATTAATTCAAAAAGGCAAATTGGTATGGGTGAAGGGTTAATTTGGATCTGTGAGGGTTAAAAGCCGACAGTGTGTCTAAGAAGCTGATGTCTGCAGCAGTTTCTGGAAGGCCAGATCACGCCAGTAGCGTAATTGTTATGAGAATGGTCTTGTCTTACTATTCCAAGGCCAGAACAGAGGTTTCTGGAAGATCAACATGTTGTCTCTGAAAGTTCTGTCATTTTCCATAAGAATGACTTTTGTAACACTATTTTACATATGACGTTTTAAGTGTATTTTCTTGTAAAACACGCCTTTCTACATATTAGAATAACCAATTATATTGTAGTAACTAATGCTTTTATCTTTGTTTATATACGCTTGTCTAAACAATTAAAATCAGAGTTAAGGAACACGAAGCATTGTCTAGTCTTTTCCTTCGTCGTCCTTTGCTCTCCAAAGCCTTGCCTGGTCTCATCATCAGCACGGTAGTTCACATCAATCTTACAGGTCTTACAGGTCTTAGAGGTGGCTGAACAGACTACCCCGCAGTCGGTCCCTTTCAATGGGTCCTACCATAACACTGAATTTTATAAAGGCCAACTTTAGTAAGTTTAATACATCCCTTGGAGACTGGGGTAGATTATTATTGATAACAAACACAGAAGGTAAGTGGAATACCTTCAAACTAACACTACCAAAATATACATACACCTTTATAACATTTGGTATAAAAGAAGCAAACTAAAACCAATGTGGCTAACCAGTAAGCTAATTAAGGAATTAAATAAAAAGGGAGTGGCATTTAAACATTATAAAGCTGAGGGATCAGCAGAGGCACTTGCAAAATGTAAAGAAGCCAACAAAGACTATACAAAGGCAATTAAATATGCACAATTCAAAAGTGAAAAAACAATTGGTAAGGAGAGCAAGAGGAATTCCAAAAAATATTTAAATATATAAATGACAAAAAATTAAAGGCAGAAAATGTTGTATCCTTGTTATCTGAAATGGGTGAGATAGTCAGTGGTAACAAAGAGAAAAGAGAACGCAGACATGTTTAATAATTTATTTTCTTCTGTTTTTACCATGGAAGAACCAGTGGACAAGCACCTGCAAGATACTTTTACAGAACAGTCATGTGATTGGTAGACACAAGAAAAAGTGTTAAAACAATTAAATGGTGATAAAGAGCTAAGCCAGGTCCTGGCCAGATCGTTATTTTTAATTTGCAGCAATTCTTTTATTTCATGCATGGTGCCCACCGATTGGCATAAAGCTGATGTGGTGCCTATATTTAAAAAAGGATCACAATCCCAGCTGGACAATTAGAGACCTGTTAGCTTGACATCAAGATTCCATACTGAACAGGAATCTCATTAGCAGGAGCCAACATGGCTTTGTGAAAGACAGATCGTGTCAAACTAACTTAATTACATTCTGTGTAGAGGTGGGTAAATATTTAGATATGAGTGCTGCAGTGGATGTTATATATTTAGACTTTGCTAAGTTATTTAATATAGTTCCACACAAATGGAACTGAAATAGGCTTAGGTCTAAAGGTTTGTTTGTGGATTGGCAATTGGTTGAAATAAAGAGTGCAAATGGTGGTGGTAAATGGGAAGTTCTCAAATTGGACAGATTTGATAAGTGGAGTACCTCAGGGTTCTGTCCTGGATCCTCTTCTTTTTAATATGTTTATTAATGGTCTCCCAGGGGGTATAGGGAGCCATGTCTCAGTGTTTGCTGATCACACAACATTAAGTAGGGTAATACTGTTTGAACGAGATGTATCTTTGCTGCAAGAGGACAAATTGGGTAATATGCATTCTGGGTACAATAATAAAAATACAAAATACAGCTTAAATGATGTTTCCTTAGGGAAATCTACTAATGAAAATGATTTGGGAGTAGTTGTAGTCAATAGCAGCTGCAAAGGCAAATAATATATTGTGGTGTATTAAAAGGGGTATTGACTCATGGGAAGAAGATTTTTTTCTGCATCTTTATAGGTCCATGGAATGAACCTTACCTTGAATTTGTGGTTCAATTCTGGGCACCTTTTTAAAAAAAGACATTATGGAACTAGAGAAAGTGTAGAGGAGGGTGTGGCAGAAGCAGCCACAAGAGACTTTTGCATTGATTATTGCCTGTATTTGAACTGTATGTTATTTGAGCATAGTGGATTTTATTAGACTGGTTCTGGCCCTTTAAATGCTCTGACAAAGGATCTGCAGTTTTCACTGTTTTATTCCCCTCCCTCCTAGACACCAGTTTAAAAACCCTTAATAACTGTCTTATTTCCAAACACTGTCTGTCTGTAACTGTCAGTTTGTTTTCCTCTGAGGAGGAGTTTTTTGGCTACCTGAGTGCTGTTGCTTTTGGGTGCTCATTAAAACAGACCTGCTTGACCCTTTCTTGAAGCCTTGGCTCATGCTTGGGGGATGGGATAAGTCTGCAGTGCTGATGGTGTCGGTTGGAGTGCTTGAAGTCCTCGGCAAGCACTAGGAGCATCGATTGGCGGAGGTACTCGGTCGGAGTGCCAGCGGGTCCGTCACAGAGGGCTACAAAATTTTTGGACATTTTGGACATTTTTAGTTATGAAGAAAGGCTAGAAAAGTTAAATTTGTACATGCTAGAGAAACGGCGACCTAGAGGGGATATGATAATGGTATATGATTAATATGTGCAGGGCCCACACAAAGGGCTCTCTATGCTGCACTGTAGGTGTCAGTGTATATGGAAACACTACTGGTGAAAATGGAACTTGATGGAAAATATGATGGAGATGTGAGAGTCACCAATATGATTAGCAAGCAGGAAACAAATGGAAGCTACCTTAGAAGTTAGCAGAATGATGGCTCTTAATTGGAATCTAGAATGAGAATACTTAGAAACAAATAACCAAAGTTTGAATCTTCCCGATTGAAAGTATTTTTTTTTATTCACACACTTTGGAGAGACAAAGCATGGACTCCAAAATTAGCCACAATACCAATAAGGATCACAAAAGGAGAGGAGGAGGGGAGAAGGAGAGTTACCTCATCAGAGAGGGTCCCATTTGGGTCCATACCGTACCTAAAAGAAATGGTAGAAACCGATAAGATTTATTTGTAGTTAATGAAGATGTAATAGTGGTGGTAAGAAATAGGCTATGTGCACCTAATATTCTCCTTGGGTATGCTATACATGCTTAATGGAACAAAAAAATGTAAAGTTATATAAATATGTACATATATTATTGATGTATGGGACACAACTGAAATCGAAGGCACAAGAAATAATAGATGTACATATTAGTTTTTTGACACAAGTATTGAGAAATGCACAAGAGGATCGTTTTTTTTTTGTTCTGGAAATGTAAAGGTTAACATTTACTTATAAATCAAAAAAAGCGATTATTTTAATAGCATTAGGTGATTGTAAAGCACAACAACAAGATCACATCAGAGATTCAAAATAAGTAAAGTAGGATCATTGGGCAAGTGTTTAATGGCCCTTATCCAAATTTGGAAACTTAGCAACTAGGTGAAAAAATTAGTTATTTATTAGACATGTGCATTCGTCCAAAAAACGAATAACGAAAATGCTAAGCTAACGAAAGCCGAATGAACGAATGGTTAATGAACGAAAATCATTCGTTCATTCGTCCATTCGTAGTACTATTGCATTCTATAAGCCGAAATAGTGTCGGTTTCTAGAATACAATAGCATAGTACACTTACATTCCATAAACCGACATAATGAACGACTTTCGGTTTATGGAATGCATGTAAGTCTATTGGCATTCTATAAACCGAACGTTCGGTTTATAGAATAGCAATAGGATTACATGTATTACATAAGCCGACAGCCTATAAACCGAAATGCCGACAGCCTATAAACCGAACGTTCGGTTTATAGGCTGTCGGCATTTCACTACACGGAGACAAAGTCTCCATTCATAACCGGATTACATGTAAACGTTCGGTTTATAGACTTTCGACTTATAGAAAACATGTAGTACTATTGCCTTTCTATGAACCGAACGAGAGCCCCATTCATAAGAATTTCTTATGAATGGGGCTCTCGTTCGGTTTATAGAAAGCCGATAGTATTACACGTATTCTATAAAATGAACGAATAAAAAGAAAAAAAATGAAAATAATGAACGAATTTCGTCTGAAATGAATGCAGTAATGAAAGAAATTCGTTTTAGACTAAATAAATAACATTTTCTTCCGAATGGACGAAAACTAAACGAAAATTTTAGTTTTGCACACGTCTATTATTTATAGCGGTATTTCTTTATCAATTGAGCACAAGGGAAAACTGTTTGATATAACACTGCATCATGGACAGTAAGAAGATGTGCAACGTGCTTTTTTCCCCCCGGAGAGGCAGAACATGGGCTGCAGGGATATCAATGAGGATTATAAAAGGAGAAGGAAGGAAAAGGCAAAGGAAAGGTAATAAATGGTTAATAACATAAATCAAGCTATAAGAAAACATTATTTCCTGATGTAGAGGAGAGAAAAGGAAAGGGGAAAGGAACAAAGAGAATCTTGGTTACCTTATCAGAGAGGTGTTTCTATTAGGTCCATGGTTCGTCTCAAGGATAGGGGAAGAAAATTAATGAAGATGTAATAGTGCTTGTTAATGTTAGATTATATACACTTATTTTTTACTTTGTGTATGCTATTGATGCTCAGTGGAACAAAGAAATGTAAAGTTATGTAAATATGTATAGTCACCACTGTTATATGGGTCATGACTGGAACTGAAGGAACTGAGAACAATTTGTTTTTTGTTGACATATTGTTTTTTTGCACTCTGAAATGTACAAAGAGATTTCACAGTTCTGGGAACTGTCACGTTAACACCTACTTGTTAAGCACAACGTTTATCTTAAGAGAATAAGGCAGTTGTAGTATAACTGACAAACAACTTTTGGTGCTTAAAGAGAAGTACAAATTCAATTGCTTGAAACAACATGCAATATTTATGTATCAAACTGTGTTTTAACATCAATGGGATAATATTCAATAACTATAAGGTTTTACTACAGGAAATGGGAACAATACTGAAAAAATGGAGACGGTTGTATATCTCCTGGCTCCATCGTATACAAAACTGTATATTAATAATGGAATTTTTGAGAAATGTTTGAAAATATTACTAACAGCTATAAAAAAAAACTAGGCAGTGGAAACACTTTCCTTTTGTCTTTGAAGACTCCCATAGAAGCGTTACCTCTATATTTAGAGGATTTAAATGGAGAAGGGAAAACATGAATTATATAGGTGATTGTTTCGAAAATTCACAGATGGAAACATGTCATAGCTTACAAGTAACCCAAGGACTTCCCCCTAGTGAATACTACACATATATGAGATTCAATAATTACTTAAGGAATAAGCAAATAAAAGAAGCAAGCGATATATAGAAGCAGTGCTCACACTACATGGGGAATTTGGGCTGATTTCAAAGCTCAATAAAATCCTTCATAGCCAGAATAAAAATGAATGCAGTAATACAATGGAAAACAGAAATGAATAGGGAACATACAGCAACCAACTGGATCCAGGTTTTTAATCTAACTAGAAAAGCGCTATATACAAAACTTTTCTGATAAACCTACACAGATGGTACCTGGTGCCTACCAGAGTAGCAAAGTTCCAACTCCCTACAAAAGCTGCTTGTTGGAGATGTGAGTCTGAGGTTGGCACACAGGCCCACATATGGTGGAACAGCATTCAATTCATCCAGTTATAAAAAAAAGCTGAATGAAATTATAAATAAACTAATGGGAAATGCCAGGGATTTAACTCCATCCCTATATCTATCCCACTTGGAATTTCCTGTAACAAGGAAGTCTGTGAAAATCTTGATTATCAATATTTTGATGGCAAGTAAATTATGCATAGCAAAGTATTGGAATTCAACTGAAATCCTCAGTTGAATATGAAAAAAAAAACTACACAAATCAACTGAGATTTGCCAGGATGGAAATCTCAAAATAACTCAAAGCGATTCAAATTTATTCCACACCCCCACACTTTCAACCTAGGGCATGTGTTTACTGTTTTGAATGATGATAGATGTAAGAATGTTGAAGTCATATGAATTGGAAACTTTTATCCAACGTTTCCTCCACTCAGAATCTATCTGTACCTTAAACTATTTATTACAACGGTGTATTTGTTTCTTATGTGAAGTATTCTGTATCATTCTGAAAAACGATAAAAGAACAAATATCAAAACAAAGAAAAAAAAGTAATGGGAGGCAAAATGAGTCAAACCCAGTACCAAATTTCACTTAGTCTCAAAATAAAAGTTGACCTCCAAAGTAAAATTTCAGTGAATAGACTCAGTAGAAATAAAGTCCTCTAGAAGATAACATCAGAAAGCTGTTTTAAGGGCACTGTTGTTCCAATCAGTTTCATAAGCTAATGTTCTGAACTTAATAACATTTTGTCCCAGCGCTTCCCTTTCTTAAATCATGAAGGGTAGCTTCACCTGATTTTTTTGTTACCAGGCACTTAAAAACAGATCTAAACACAGATAAATAGGTGGCATAGGAGAATTTTGTCCAAGGGAGATGCCTACGCCAGAGGTTGATAATAAAAGACACCATAGCTGAATACATCTGAAAATTTTACAGTTGGTTGCTGAAATGAAACAAACATTGATGAAGGAAACCTCTTCATTCTTCATTCTCTAACTTTTCAGTTATGGGTAGTTTAGATGGCTTACTTGGTGGTTTAATTGGCGTTAGAGCTCCAGACATGGAAATGAGAACTACGGGTTTACTGGTAATTGCTGATGTCGAAAGCAAGCAAATTAGTTCTGTCATGAATAGAGTTGAGCGAACCCGAACCGCAAAGTTCGGGTTCATACCGAACATTACGATTTTTCGACCCCGGACCAGAACACGAACATTCCACTGGAGTTCGGGGTTCGGCGATTCATATTGCCTTAAATTTAAAATTACTAGTGACTGGACAGCTATTGCTGCCCAGTCACTAGTAAAATAAGCCCCCCCCCGGTCCTGACACATTGCCCGAGGGTTGGGACCTTAATAATAATAATGAAGGGGGGCACCTAGTGCCCCCCCCCCGGTCCCCACCAATGAACGGCGGATGGGGACCCTAATAATAATAATGAGGGGGGGACCTAGTGTCCCCCCCCGGTCCCCTCCCATGAGAGGCGGGTGGGGACCACAAATAAAGTGACCAGGGGTGCCTAGCCGCTAGTTACTCATCCTCAATAAAAAAAAAAAATCCTATCTACCCCCCCTCACCCGAATAATAGTGAGGGGGTGGGCAATAAACTAACCTGTAAAAAAAAAACCAGTTTAATACTTACCATTTGAGGTCTTCTTTTCTCTTTAGCCCCCAAAAAGGCCAAATAAAAAACCATAATACTGACTTCTTCATGTACTGCATTGTTTGTTGAGGTCAATGTCATGTCTAAACTAAATTTAAATAGGAATCTGATTTCTATTATGGATGTGTTGGGACTAATACCAGGAAGTCTACTCCAATGCTGTTTTTATCTCTCTTTGTGTCACCTGTTTCACTGTTAATATAAATGATTGCTAGATCTGGAAAAAAAATGTTTTATTAAATTTTGGAATCTTCAAATTTGAGGTTTGTGGCTGATATACATGCTATCAAGGTCTTCTGCTTGTCCACAAAGTTAAGAAGACAGAATATCAACCTTCATTTTTTTTTTTTTAGAGTTGCTTTTGTCTTGATCAATTCCATGGGAATGTTCTATTTCTAATGGCCTATCCACTTTATAAGACAGGTGTAATGCCCCTTGGAGCTAATATTGGATGGACTTGGTAGACATTGAAGGCTGTACAGTGGGTCTCTTTTCCCAGAGGTATTTAAGTCAGTGTTTTGGACCAATATAGTGGAACGGGGCTGCAAGGAATGTTCTGGGGGGAGTGCACACTACACACCAGCTGGGAGGATAGCAGGCAATCCCCAAACCCCAGCAAGGCGGGGTGTCTGGTTGCCGGGAAGGTTACCCCCTTTGAAAGTGTTATAAAAAGGTAGTTATAAAAAGGTAGCTGGAGCGGAGCAAGCTGATCCAGTTACCATGTTGGCCAGTTACACCCTTTAAGTACCCCAAACAACTAATTCTTACTTAAATTATCTAGCTTACATCTATATTTAAACTATAAAACAGAACATTTCTTTGTCTGAAGCTCTAAAAACTCTAGATTGCTGAACTCTAGAATCATGAAATTTGCACAGATTATTATTGCTATAATTTCTAGGTTAAAGTGACTGTTTTAAGCTCTCAATGCTGTCCCTTTCCTAATTATGAAAGTTGATTATTTTTTGAGGTGAACTGTGTGGACATTAGGGATGGTAAACAGGAGATTATGACATATCACACTGGTGATGTAAAACAATGGAGTAGATTCCATGTTAGCTATTTAGACCTATTGATTTATTAGTGGGACTGCAGGCATTTGCATAGTGCAGGCCCATAGCCTGTGGGACATATATTTTAATTCAATGAAGCTATGGACATGGCAGCAGCACATTGCCCCCACCGGGGGGGGGGGGGGGGGGGAGCATTTTTTAAAGTATGTTAAAGACTGTGGGTATGGTGCCAGCCACAGTAACTAGGGGCCATTTTTTAATGACACTTTATTTGAAATGGGAGATTGCATAGAAGACAATGGGAGGACTATGGATGTAAGAAGTCTATTGGGAGTACCAGGGCAGGAGTCAGAATACAAGAAATAATGAATACTGAATCACCACACCACAAATAGGCACAAAGCACTATCACAGGCAAAGGTTCAATTCAGAATGAGCCTTTAAATATCCCTCCAAAGCATGTTTCCGACTCTGGGATGAAAACAAGGCTTGGAGGCAAAATAGGAAGTAGCCTTTAAAAATTAAGATGGTGCCACTGTATGGAAGAGACTTCCATTTGGCAATAGCTAAGGCATCGGCAGTGTGTAGTGTGGAGGAGTGTGCACTGTACTGCGTAAGCGCATGTGCACATTCTCTTAAACTGCAGTGGCGGATCCTTGCGGACAGGACCTCGAGGTAATTATTACATTATGTATATTTTCCCTTGCCCTATTTCCCTGAAGCACCTGATAATATTTGGTCCTCACTCCTTTTCCAATGTCCCAACTTGGTGCCTCTTTGGAAGTGTCTGCAGATCTTGGCTTCTTACTCCATCCCTTGTGTTCCTTAGCTCTTGCTCTGTCATACGTATGTTGTCCTGCGTTATATATGTACCTTTGTATGCCTCCTTAGTGCTGTAGTTATATCTTATGGTTTGCCCTACTCACATATGTTTTAGTTCTCCAGGACCCTGGAATGCAGCTACACCAACCTTGAGCCTGAAGCATCTGGGAGAGTGCAGTTACCCTGCACCAGTGCCTGTGTCTCCCCATCTCGCATGTTACATTCCTTCATCCTGGCGCTCAGGGTCTCATGGCATTCACTTGGACTCCAAATATCAATTCACTCAAGCATCTTTGGGATAGGCTGCAAGTCCGATCCAAGGAGGCCTCACAACTTACAGGACTTAAATGATGTGTTGATAACATCTTGGTGTCAGATACCACAGCACACCTTCAGAGGTCTAGTGGTTCATGATATTGCAATGAAGGTCTCCACTCCATTATTTTGCATTTAAATGGTCAAGTAAACAATTTGCTTGACAGGTAGAAATGGTGCTCAAAATAGCCCACTGGTTTGATGGGTGCATAATCCACAACAACATTCCTTCACTAGGTAAACAAAGTGTACTTTATTTCAATTAAAGTGAAGAACAGCTACATAATTTGGGGAAGCAGGAGTGGACTGACCCTAAGGGCATGGAGGCCATAAAAAAAATACTTTGTGCGGTAATCAGGCAGCTGAGTGTCTGTGAAGCAAGCTAAGACACTTCTCCAGGTGCAGGGGTAAGTCCTGGATGTGCAATGTGGGTAATGGGGAATGTCCTGGTGTTTAGAGGTAAATTCTGGATGTGCAATGTGATCAATAAGGTATGTCTTGTGGTGCAGGGGTAAGTCCTGGATGTGCAATGTGGGTGATTTTGGTGATGGGAACTGTCCTGTGGTGCTGGGGTAAGTCATGGATGTGAAATATGGGTGATGGGGCAGGTCTTGGGTGTGCAATATGTGTAATAATGGTAATGGGGCATTTTACTGGGGCAGGTACTAGGTGTGCAAAGGTGGTGCTGGGTAATTCAGAAGACACTTATTTTCAGGGATTTTAGACTAGTGAATGTTTCTGGGAGGCTTATTCCACATATGAGGCTCTTTGAAAGTGAATTTACTTGTTTTGGAACTAAGTAATCTAGGTGGAGAGTGAGCCTAGAGGCAATTTTGTATGTTTTACCAATGTCTTGCAAAATGTATGACTGGTTAGACAGCTATTTACTTATAGGAGCCACTAATTGGCAATATTCTTGTTATTTTTGTACCTGTTTTCATCTTCCTGAAAATAAATTTTATAAAACTAAATTGAGAGGTGGGCAAAATGTTTGCTTGAAGCATAGAGAGAACTAGCAGTATGGATTTAATTCATGGACAAGGCATAACTAATATCAGTGGTTATTATTTGTATTCTTTTATATCATTTTTCAGTAAATAAATATATTCCATTAAATGCATTTTACTTCGATCTACAAATAATAAATATTGTACAATTAAGCAACATTAAATTAATGGTTAGTTATTCATTGAAGAAAACAATTAATTGAACATCCCTTGATGATATGTAGCTGATTGAGACTGTTGGACCATTTCTCATACTCCTAGAGAACCCTTGACAATTACAATTTTCAGCTGAAAATAATATAAAAGACAAACTGTTAACAATACAAAGATACATTCTGGCAAAGACAGAAAGGGCACAACATGATGATTTATATAATCCCAAGATGTAAAAGTAAATCTTAATACAAGACAGAATTTCAAATGTCGCAAAATTTTACCAATGTAAAGGGTGTCAGAGAGATGGTAACATTTAATTTTTTTTTATATTTAATTTAACAAACCTTGTTTCTATTTTTATTTTTATATCTTGGGTAAAATAAAAAGAATGTTTTTAGATAATGGAGATATATATTTAAAATATATACACTGTCAAAATAATGCTTAGCTGACAGTCACCTTAACATGTGTTAAGTAATATATAAATATGTCTGAACATGAGTTTTTTTATGAACTAATCTTTTTATATGAGCTTGTTTAAGAAATCAATTTAATATTGATTTATGTTAGTGTCTAATCCTATATATTTAACACGTGTTAAATATATAGGAAATAAGCTTTGTGGAACTGCCACTAAAACAATATACTCCTGTAAATAGTAGGTCTGGATGCTGTGACTCAGTTTAAGTGATATTTAAAATAAAATTTGTTCTATACATGAAATCAGGAGAATCCTAACAATACAACTGCATTCCGTGAATTATGGATTCTGGGATTTGAGAACATCCACCACAGTAAGATTGTACTCTTTCTTCTATTCCTGACAAGCTACACAGCAACATTATGTGTGAATCTCATGATTATCATGTTGGTGACCATGTCCCAGTTCATCTACTCTCCCATGTACTTCTTCCTCAGCCACCTGTCTTTGAATGACATTGTCCTCACCACAACCATCGTGCCTCGACTGCTCCACATTATCTTAAGAGAAGGAACTACCATGTCTTTTATGAGCTGCTTCACCCAGTTATACTTTATGTCTCTATCAGTTGGTAATGAGTGTTTGCTCCTCACTGCAATGTCCTACGATCGATACTTGGCCATCTGTAACCCATTGCGTTATTCTTCCATCATGGACCTCCGATGTTGTGCTCTTCTAGCGATGTCATCTTGGGTGCTTGGAATATTACTGGCATCACCACATATTATCACATTAAGCCAAATGGAATTTTGTGGGTCAAATATCATTAACCATTTCTTCTGTGACAGTCTTCCCCTTCTCAATGTTTCGTGCTCAGGTACACTCACTTATGACATTATAGTTTTTGTAATGTCTATTCCCCTTACACTTTTCCCCATTTTATTTATAGCTATAACTTATATCAGGATTTTGCTCATAGTTTTCCAGCTCTCCACTATCACTGGTAGAGAGAAAGCCTTCTCCACTTGCAGCTCCCACCTTACTGTTGTATGTTTGTATTATGGGACATTGGTATTTAATTATGTTATTCCATCCAGAGGGAATTATTTGGGCTTACAAAAACTGACTTCTATGCTTTACACTATGGTGACCCCATTATTGAATCCCATTATATACAGTCTGAGGAACAAAGAGATTAGAGAAACACTGATTAAATACATCTTGAAGTTAAAAGTAAGAAAGGAATAAATTGATCTGAAAAAACCATATGAAGAAGGATTAATCCTAAATGCTGCTCACTATAACACACTATCTTACATGTTTCATAAATGACTATGTACGTCTTCACAGATGTCATAATGAAAGAGGTAAGTAATGGGGCTTCATTTGAAAAAGAATGTTTAAATAAAGGCTTTTGCCAAAGATCCAATCAACAGTAGAAAGAGAGTATTATAATTAGCCCATGTATGTTGCAACTCCTTCAATATGTTAACCTTTGGGCATATCAACTATTGATCTGGATGTATATAATCCAGTGGTGCATTTAGGTTTTGTGTTGCCCTAGCCCTGAATAAACCTATGCACCAACAACACTCCTTATTCAAATTGTTTCCTCTCCCGGTTGCACCCCCTTTCTCACCTCCAGGTTGCACCCCCTTTCTCACTTATCCTTTCTACTACCACAGATTGCCCCCACAACAATTTTAAGTGCACCGTATTGCACCCAGGTGATTTGCACGGCACACAATGGATGTCTGTGCAGGTAGCAAAAGGCATTGAGGGAGAATGTACCATAAACCCTGGTAGAGATGGTTCTGCTGCTGGCCCCAGTCTCCTGCCCTTGGTATAAGCATAAAAACAACGCTGAAATAATGTCTACTGCTCGCAAACTACAATTATGCCATATTATTATTAGCCTGCAAGGCAGGTATAAAGGGCAAGGTAGGCATACAAGGCAAGGCAGGAATAAGCATAACTAATAAGAAAGCAAAGCAATAAGGATACAGAAAAGCCTGGATGAGTCTGCACAAGGGTCAATTGTTACACATATTATACATTGGGTTTTTTTCAGGACTAGAATGGCTTTTGATGCTATGATTTTGTTCATAAGATTTATTTTATTATGAAAAAAAAAAGAAAAGATAAGGTGAAAAATGTATAAAAACAACACTTTTCCTGACTTTTATTTGTAAAATATTTTACTAAGCTACTAAAGCAAATGAAAAAAACTATAGGTCCTGAGTTTAGAAATACCCAATATTTTTTTGCTTTTTGTAATGTTAAAGTGTAATAAATATAAGTGGCACATAGCTGTTTCAAAACCTTTTTCCCAAAATTAGCTTAACTGACATTGTAACATCAATATCTGTCATGAATCGCTGTATCCCCCCACATAGTTTTATAAAGTGATTGGCTGTAATGGTGCCTCAGCTAACATGGCTGAAGTGTCTTAGTATTGAGACACTTAGCCATGTCTTTGGGAGGAGGACACAAGAAAAAAAACAGGGGATATTAAAAGTAATGAGTTATCTCATAATTAGTGTTCCATCCAAGATACAAAAAGCCTCCCTTTGGTAGAGATGCCAGTATACATTTCCTCCTCTGGGATCTCTTTTTACATTCTTGATAACCGTGACTGAGAAGTATTTTAAATTAGCCTCATTACTATAAAGAAAGTTTGTAATGAGGCTAATTTAAAATACTTCTCAGTCACGGTATCCATTATGTACCCATTATGTATTTGTTTCAGTTTAAGGCACTTCATGCATTTTATTTGGTTACATTGTTTACCCTTGCTCTAGAATTATCTCCCCCCCTCCCTTCCCACTTTATATTCACATCAAAAAGTACTCACATGCCCTTATTTGATATTTAATTTGATTAGTTTAGATGTGTTTAATGACTTTGTTTGTTCACTGTTTCTTTGCACTTATTATTAAGAGTCAGTAGACTCAAAACAAGTCAAGGGTTTCTGTCCCTGTATCTGTTATTTTGTTACTCACATTAAATATTTCATTCACTTTAGGAATCAGCTAAGGAGCGCAACACTACATGAAAACGGAGGACGTATATATACGTCCTCATGGTCCTCAAGGACCATGCTTTTCAGGACGTTTATATACGTCCAAATGCGTTAAGGGGTTAAAGAACAATTAGTTGGAAAATGTTATAATTCAGTAGTGTTGGATCTAGAGATAGCTAGACTATAGCACAAGAAAGAATGGATCTTCTGAAGTATAAAACAAACAAACAAAAAAACAAGTTACAAAACCCTCATTAACAATATTTATTTAATTATAACAAAAAGGCAAATAATATTAAGAAGGTATTTAAGCACTGGAATATTCTGTTAAATTAGTTTATTTTGATGCCCCTCTCACCACAAAAAAAACAATAGTTTTCAGAGGGACAGCAAATCTAAAACAGAAAATTACAAGAACGTATTCTTCCAAGTGAAACATTTGAATAAACACTTTATTTCACAGACACCAGATTGGTGTTTTGTACAGATAACACTTATTTTGTTTACTGTAGTTTGGCTTTGCTCCCAAAAATATTAGTATCCGAGGATAGCTAGACTTGTTATGAGAAATAGTTCTGCTTATTGTGAATGGCCTCATATCTAAATAAGGTATTCTAGGGCAAAACAAAATCTTGCGTTCTGTGT
The DNA here is from genome assembly GCA_036172795.1 of Pelodytes ibericus. Taxonomy (NCBI): domain Eukaryota; kingdom Metazoa; phylum Chordata; class Amphibia; order Anura; family Pelodytidae; genus Pelodytes; species Pelodytes ibericus. Next base: position 221,664,288 of record CM069858.1, on the reverse strand, counting down.
GGATTTTTGCTATACAGCTTACAGACTTCTGAATTAGACATATACCCATAAAACAAAAGTATCTTGACCTGGTGTGTGAGCAGGCAGCAGGAGACATGAGTCTGGGATTCAAGAGTAAGGCGGTCACAGACAGGAGATTCTAGCAGCTGACTTGGGACAAGACAGGAATGTACCGTATTTGCTCGATTATAAGACAACCCTGATTATAAGACGACCCCCCAAACTTTGGATATTCTTTTAGGAAAAAAAACTAAAAGCCTGAATATAAGACTACCCTATAGGAAAAAAGTTCAACTTGTATATATGCACATGTAAATAGCTTATTTAATAAAAAATTATGATATCAAAAAATGCATTTCTTGCTTTTATTTCCTTTTATGTGCCAATGCTGCCTCCCTCTTTCCCTTGCCCCCAGCTTTCTCTCCCCCCCCTTAGTGTTGTCTCTCTCTCCCCCTCCCTTTATCTTCCCCCTCGCTCCCCTTGTCTCTCCCCCCCTTGTTTCTCTCTTCCCCACCCTCCATCCCCTTGTCTCTTTTTCCCTTCCCTCCCTCCCCTTGTCTCTGTTTCCCCTCCCTCCTCTTGTTGCTCTGGTCCCCCCTCCCTCCCTCCTTCCTCCCTCCCCTTATTGCTCTGGTCCCCCCCTCCCCTTGTTGCTCTGGTTCCCCCCTCCCTCCCTCCACCCCTCTCCCTCCCCCTCACCTGTTTAATAATCCCTGGTGGCTGGTGTCGGGCAGCTTGGAGGATGTCTGCACGTATAGTGCAGACATCCCCCAGCTTCCCGATTCTCCCTGGTGGCTAACAGGGCAGCAGAGGATGTCTGCGTGATGAGCGCAGATCTCCCCTGTTGCCGCCCGGCACGACTGCCGGGACTTCTATGATGAAGCCGGAGGTACCCGGCTTCATCATAAAATGATTTAAAGTCTAGCAATGACATTGGATAAGAAATTAGGCTCGAGTCTAAATTAAAATTCAAGGAAAGTGGACGCCCATGACAAATAAGCAGCTTTCACAAAGTCTTCCAACATAAATCCCATAGTATATATGCCTGTTCTGACACAGTTTAAGAGATATTTTAAAATATAATATTTTCTATACATGAAATCGGGTGAATCCTAACAATAAAACTGCAATCAAGGAATTCTGGCTTCTTGGGTTTGAGAACATCCATAACACTAAGTTTCTACTCTTTCTTCTATTCTTGACAAGTTACACAGCAACATTATGTGCGAATGTCATGATTATCTTGTTGGTGACCACATCCCAGTTCATCTACTCTCCCATGTACTTCTTCATCAACCACCTGTCTTTGAATGACATTGTCCTCACCACCACCATCGTGCCTAGATTGCTCCACATTATCTTAGGAGAAGGGACTGCCATTTCTTGTATGAGCTGCTTCACCCAGTTGTACTTTATGTCTTTATCAGCTGGTAACAAGTGCTTCTCCTTGCGTTATTCCTCCATCATGGACCTCAGACTTTGTGCTTTTCTACCAATTCTATCTTGGGCACTTGCAATACTTCTGGGGTTGCCAAATATTGTCATCTTAAGCCAAATGAAATTTTGTGGGTCAAATATCATTAACCATTTCTACTGTGACATTCTTCCTCTTCTCAATATTTCGTGCTCAGGTAGACTTGCTTATGAAATTACAGTGTTCATATTTTCTGTTCCCCTCTTGTTCATCCCCATTGTTTATATCACTATGACTTATATCAGCATATTGCTTGTAATTGTTCGGATCTCTACCACCACCGGGAGACAGAAAGCCTTCTCCACCTGCAGCTCTCATCTGACCATTGTATGTCTGTATTTTGGGACATTGGTTTTTAATTATGTTATTCCATCCAGAGGAAGTTATTTGGGCTTACAAAAAATCATTTCTGTACTTTACAACATGGTGACCCCATTATTGAATCCCATCATATACAGCCTAAATAATGAAGAGATTAGAGGAACACTTACAAGATTTGTTTTGAAGAGAAAAATAAGAAATTAATCATTTAATTTGAATATGATGTGATTCTCTGTTACTGCGTAAATTAATAGTTTTACATTTGATTCAACAAGTTAGTAAAATCCATTGATTATCATGCTACAACCTATGTACAAGGTTATCCAGGCTGAATCCTGTTATTCCTTATTCCTTTCTTGTCTTGTTTTCTGGTGTTATGCTTTATGCTTGTTTTTGCCCTTCCATTGTTGTACTTTAATTCTTGCATTGTTCCATTCCTGGTTTTCCTTGTTTCCCATTTTTTTTTTATATATTTTATATTTTATATATTTGTGTTTGTTTGTTGTTTAAGTATAGTTTTAGTTTATTGTAGGCAAGGTTAGTTCAAGGAACCTGCCATATTCACAGGTATCTTGATGTGGTTGACAAGGTTATCATCTCATGGCTATTTGGTGTAACCAACCCTCACCATTACCATCTTAGAGTTCTATGTTAGTCCTATGCTTATGTTTGTGAGTTTGTTTGTCACCTTTAGTTCTGTTGCCAAGCCCTTTGTCTATTCCCTATATGTCTCTGCCCTGCATTCCTGTCATGTCTTGGTGACCTGTAGTATTGTATCCTAGTTTTGCCCCTGTTCTGTAATGCCTTAGTCCTGTCCCTATTTTGTCATTTTAGTCCAAAACTTTGTATCCTGTCTTTGTGTTCTGTCTTTTTTATTGCTCTTTTTGGCCCGGTCTGCCTCAGCCTGCAGAATTCAGCTTATTCTATCAACTAGGTTATGTTCCAGGGTAACTCATGGTCTTAGTTATATTTGGGATGTGAATGCACAAACCTGGAAGGGGGGGGGGGGTTCAAGCCCTCAGGGGAGTGCAGTTAAAGGCCCTGTGTCCCTGGATCTATAATGTGGCTCCTGAATACCATACTGGATGCTCTGGATCCTATGACACCATAGTGACAAAAGGCTTTAGGCAACAATCACAAATTTGTCAGCAGTATTTTTAGCTTGTCAGCTGTTCATGTCTGAAGTCTGCTTTTGCGTCACGCTGGTTCATGTGACTGAGCCCCTGCTTTTGATCAGATTTGCATTTTGACTAAGGATAATTTTAGAGATGTCCTCATATCTTGTTCCTGTTTTTGAGGATGTCAGTCTTTGATTTTTCTGCTGGTCGCTCCTGAATGTTGCTCGTGAAGAAGAGGGTTGTGTCACTGTTCTGCTTTGCTTGGAGCCTGCTTACTGAATTCATGTTCTGTGGTTGGTTCAAGTTCTGTGACTGAAACCCCCCCTGCACAGTAGGTCTCCATTCAGACCAGGGAATCTGTAAGATACTACTTCCTAGTCCTGGTTTGTCTAGTCTTATCAAATTTCTTGAGAAAGATAACTGTAAAGCAGTAGTGCTGGTCATTCATGGAACATGAATTTTTATTAAAGATGGGATGGTTAAAAGGTTTAAAAACATTTTTTTTAAATTAGATGCAAATAGCTACATGGGAAGCTATCAAACAAAATGATTTTACATGTGAGACACAATTAGACCCCTAAAGGAAACAATAGAGGAACATGTAAGACATATCAACAATTTAAATACACAGTATGCATCACCCCAGCATTTTACTTAATTGCCATAAAAATAACCCCAAAAATTAATAGTGTTCGGCTATAAAAAATAAACAGATTACATATATATATAGATTAAATGCACTACAGCCAAATGGGTTAAACACTTTTATTTATTTAATTTCATTTAATATAAGTCTATGTAGAAAAAAGGAAGACAGCGCTACAAAGTAATATTAATAAAAATAAATATAAATGATAAATGCGTATAAATACACCATAAAAAACACACAATTTGGAGGGTATAAAAATATATAAATTTAATAAATATAAAAATAAGTAAAATAGATACACACAGAACCACCTTAGTTGAGGTGGGAATACAGTATACAAATGAATTGAATTGTAATTAAGCAATAAGGATATGCTAGTAACAAATACAAGTAAATACTACAAGGACAAAACCAAATAAGAACAATAGTCACAACAGGTAGATAGTACACACCTTTGAAGAGAGACCGTTTGGGACAATGCTGGACTCAGAGCAGTGAATGAATCCGGTGCGAAGAAAGAAGCCTGGCCAGGTCTTTTCGCAAAGAGAACAGGACGCCAAAAAAGGGACGCGTTTCGAAAAAACTTCTTCAGCCTTTGGCGTCCAGCATGTCTCAAAACGGGTCTCTGACTGTTTAAATAGACCGCTTCTAATTGCAAGCAGCGGTGAAACCAGGAAGTATGACGTAATCGCGTAGTAACGCGACGACGTCATAACGTTGCGACGCCAACGTCATCTCCATAGCAACACATCGAGACCACACAGAGCCGGCATAGTGTGGTGTCGATCGGTGTACAGAGAGGGCGTTAGCGGCGGTACATATTAAAAACAGAAAAAACAGAAAAAACTTGATACATACAAAAATAAAAAGTTATATGCACAGTGTATACACGAACAGTGTTCCATAAAAACATATACAGGGATCTACTCCATACACAATGATCATCCACACTTCATGAAAAACATCCAAATATACATATATGGATGACATGCATAAAAATGCTTCAAAATGGATAGAAGTATACAAACATATATATATATATATATACATATAGCACAGAGACCAACAAAACAGTGATACATAAGTCTAATCCAGGAATGGCACTAGGTCAAAATTGTCGTTAAGACCCTTAGGGACCAGGGTATTTAAGGTGAGGATCCAAAAAGTCTCTCTTTTACAGAGAGTCTTGAGTCTGTCACCCTTGCGTGGACCTAATATAACATGCTCAATTGCCATTGCCTTTAGTTTTTTGTCATTTCGCTGGTGTACATCCAAAAAATGTTTAGACAGAATATGCTTTTCGAAACCTCTTCTGATATTATACCTATGTTCAGAAAGGCGTTTTTTAAAGGTTCTACTAGTCCTACCTATATATTGGAGGCCACATGGGCATTCCAACAGATAGATAACAAACTTTGTATTACAGGATATATGTCTCTTGATAGGATACTTTGTAGTTGTGGCATTGTCTATAAAGAAATTTGATTTTCTGGGACAGACTGCACAGTGATCACAAGTGCCGCATCTATACCACCCTTTTATGCCAGACAGAAAATTACACTTTTTAGATTTTTCTTTAAATTTATCTGATATGTCTGTCGGGGCTAGGATGTTCTTAATATTAGTATTACGTCTACAGATAATCCTTCCTCTATCTGGCAACATGGGGGCCAGGATAGGATCTCCCTTAAGAATGTGCCAGTGTCGGTTAAGGATTTCTTTTATCTTGCCAGTCTTGTCTGAAAAAGTGGTGACAAGACTGGAACCAAGAGTGTTTGGAAATGGGTTGTCACTGCTGTCGTTTTGACATGGCCTGCATTTATCCACAATGGGGCAGCCATTAAGAGATGCAATTTTGAACTTCTTGTTGTTCTTTTTAAGGTTCTGACTACCATTTAAAAATAGGGTTCTATCCTTCGATCTAATATCATTCAGAGTGTTGTCTACCAATTTTTCACTGTACCCCTTTGTAATTAGTCTATCCTTTATTTCCATTGCCTGCTGCTCGAAATCCTCCTGTTTAGAGCAGTTCTTTCTCATGCGAATTAGTTCACCCTTGGGTATGTTGTTAAGCCATCTCTTATCGTGATAGCTTTTAGAATTTAGGTAAGTATTTTTGTCCACTGTTTTAAAATATGTTTTTGTGACGAAACTATTTCTTTCGTCCGTTGATACCGTTAGGTCCAAAAAGTTTATACTAGTTGGACTGTGTTCATAGGAGAAAGTCAAACCAAAAGAATTTGTGTTGAGTTCTCCCATGAACACGTCCAACGCCTCTACAGTACCATTCCACAAGAAAAAAACATCGTCTATGTAACGTTTGTACAGCAAAAGGTTGGCACTGCGATGGGGTCCAAAAATAACCTCCTCCTCCCAACTACCCAGGAACAGGTTGGCGTAGCTGGGGGCGAAACGGGTCCCCATCGCAGTGCCACATATCTGCAAATAAAAATCACCATCGAATAGAAAATAATTGGATTCAAGAATAAACAGCATACATTTTTCCAAAAATTGTCTATGTTCGATGCTTAGGTATTCCCTTTGATTAAGCATCTTCATCACCCCCTCAATGCCATCCTGATGTTGTATTGTAGTGTATAATGCCTGTATGTCTGCTGTTACCATGTACATACCAGGCTGCCACTTTATGTCGGTTAGTACATTCATGAGGGCCAAACCGTCCTTTAAATAGGAAGGCATCGTGGGGACAAGGACCTGAAGAAAGAGGTCTACATACAATGATAGGTTAGAAGTTAAAGACCCCACCCCTGAGATGATGGGACGTCCAGGGGGATCTTGTAATTGCTTGTGAATCTTTGGCAGATGGTAAAACATAGGGACTCTAGGGGCTCGAACCATCAAACCCTGATATTCTGACTTAGAAATAATCCCGGCTTCTTTGGCCGAGCCTGTTGAAAGGTTTAAAATTTGCACCTTGCAGGAACCTTAGCAAGGTAGACTTAATTATTGATTTCAATAAGTTTATTAGAAAATTAACGGTCAAAAGGTTCTTTTTGACAAAAAATTCTTGTAAACATATGACGGAAAAAAGGAATTTAGATACACCAACAGCAAAAATATGGGACATCAATAGACCCATATGTGTAGAAGATCTTTTGAATATAGGCACACTTAACAGCTTGTTGGATGACAATAATATTGAGCCCCAAAAAATGTCTGTATATACAAATGTTCGTGCACCATCCAAATTCAATCCAGTGGGGAGTAGAGGTAACTATCTAGAGGTTTTTAAGACCCTAGTGGAAGGTGAACTATGGCAATTGGATACACACTGCCAAACTAGTAATCTGACAGTTCACGAAAAAGCAGCCCTGAAGATACTTAGTGACAATAATAACCTTGTAATTAGAGGGGCAGATAAGGGAGGAGGAGTAGTCCTCCAAGATACAGTAGACTATCGAAGAGAGGCTTTGAGGCTACTGTCTGATGAGAATTTCTATAAAAAGTTGTATACAGATCCCACAAGTACTTTTGTTCGTTCCCTAGGAATGCTTCTTGGCTCGGCCAAAGAAGCCGGGATTATTTCTAAGTCAGAATATCAGGGTTTGATGGTTCGAGCCCCTAGAGTCCCTATGTTTTACCATCTGCCAAAGATTCACAAGCAATTACAAGATCCCCCTGGACGTCCCATCATCTCAGGGGTGGGGTCTTTAACTTCTAACCTATCATTGTATGTAGACCTCTTTCTTCAGGTCCTTGTCCCCACGATGCCTTCCTATTTAAAGGACGGTTTGGCCCTCATGAATGTACTAACCGACATAAAGTGGCAGCCTGGTATGTACATGGTAACAGCAGACATACAGGCATTATACACTACAATACAACATCAGGATGGCATTGAGGGGGTGATGAAGATGCTTAATCAAAGGGAATACCTAAGCATCGAACATAGACAATTTTTGGAAAAATGTATGCTGTTTATTCTTGAATCCAATTATTTTCTATTCGATGGTGATTTTTATTTGCAGATATGTGGCACTGCGATGGGGACCCGTTTCGCCCCCAGCTACGCCAACCTGTTCCTGGGTAGTTGGGAGGAGGAGGTTATTTTTGGACCCCATCGCAGTGCCAACCTTTTGCTGTACAAACGTTACATAGACGATGTTTTTTTCTTGTGGAATGGTACTGTAGAGGCGTTGGACGTGTTCATGGGAGAACTCAACACAAATTCTTTTGGTTTGACTTTCTCCTATGAACACAGTCCAACTAGTATAAACTTTTTGGACCTAACGGTATCAACGGACGAAAGAAATAGTTTCGTCACAAAAACATATTTTAAAACAGTGGACAAAAATACTTACCTAAATTCTAAAAGCTATCACGATAAGAGATGGCTTAACAACATACCCAAGGGTGAACTAATTCGCATGAGAAAGAACTGCTCTAAACAGGAGGATTTCGAGCAGCAGGCAATGGAAATAAAGGATAGACTAATTACAAAGGGGTACAGTGAAAAATTGGTAGACAACACTCTGAATGATATTAGATCGAAGGATAGAACCCTATTTTTAAATGGTAGTCAGAACCTTAAAAAGAACAACAAGAAGTTCAAAATTGCATCTCTTAATGGCTGCCCCATTGTGGATAAATGCAGGCCATGTCAAAACGACAGCAGTGACAACCCATTTCCAAACACTCTTGGTTCCAGTCTTGTCACCACTTTTTCAGACAAGACTGGCAAGATAAAAGAAATCCTTAACCGACACTGGCACATTCTTAAGGGAGATCCTATCCTGGCCCCCATGTTGCCAGATAGAGGAAGGATTATCTGTAGACGTAATACTAATATTAAGAACATCCTAGCCCCGACAGACATATCAGATAAATTTAAAGAAAAATCTAAAAAGTGTAATTTTCTGTCTGGCATAAAAGGGTGGTATAGATGCGGCACTTGTGATCACTGTGCAGTCTGTCCCAGAAAATCAAATTTCTTTATAGACAATGCCACAACTACAAAGTATCCTATCAAGAGACATATATCCTGTAATACAAAGTTTGTTATCTATCTGTTGGAATGCCCATGTGGCCTCCAATATATAGGTAGGACTAGTAGAACCTTTAAAAAACGCCTTTCTGAACATAGGTATAATATCAGAAGAGGTTTCGAAAAGCATATTCTGTCTAAACATTTTTTGGATGTACACCAGCGAAATGACAAAAAACTAAAGGCAATGGCAATTGAGCATGTTATATTAGGTCCACGCAAGGGTGACAGACTCAAGACTCTCTGTAAAAGAGAGACTTTTTGGATCCTCACCTTAAATACCCTGGTCCCTAAGGGTCTTAACGACAATTTTGACCTAGTGCCATTCCTGGATTAGACTTATGTATCACTGTTTTGTTGGTCTCTGTGCTATATGTATATATATATATATATGTTTGTATACTTCTATCCATTTTGAAGCATTTTTATGCATGTCATCCATATATGTATATTTGGATGTTTTTCATGAAGTGTGGATGATCATTGTGTATGGAGTAGATCCCTGTATATGTTTTTATGGAACACTGTTCGTGTATACACTGTGCATATAACTTTTTATTTTTGTATGTATCAAGTTTTTTCTGTTTTTTCTGTTTTTAATATGTACCGCCGCTAACGCCCTCTCTGTACACCGATCGACACCACACTATGCCGGCTCTGTGTGGTCTCGATGTGTTGCTATGGAGATGACGTTGGCGTCGCAACGTTATGACGTCGTCGCGTTACTACGCGATTACGTCATACTTCCTGGTTTCACCGCTGCTTGCAATTAGAAGCGGTCTATTTAAACAGTCAGAGACCCGTTTTGAGACATGCTGGACGCCAAAGGCTGAAGAAGTTTTTTCGAAACGCGTCCCTTTTTTGGCGTCCTGTTCTCTTTGCGAAAAGACCTGGCCAGGCTTCTTTCTTCGCACCGGATTCATTCACTGCTCTGAGTCCAGCATTGTCCCAAACGGTCTCTCTTCAAAGGTGTGTACTATCTACCTGTTGTGACTATTGTTCTTATTTGGTTTTGTCCTTGTAGTATTTACTTGTATTTGTTACTAGCATATCCTTATTGCTTAATTACAATTCAATTCATTTGTATACTGTATTCCCACCTCAACTAAGGTGGTTCTGTGTGTATCTATTTTACTTATTTTTATATTTATTAAATTTATATATTTTTATACCCTCCAAATTGTGTGTTTTTTATGGTGTATTTATACGCATTTATCATTTATATTTATTTTTATTAATATTACTTTGTAGCGCTGTCTTCCTTTTTTCTACATCTTCCTGTCCCTTCACGGTGCCAACCCACTGTGATTTTTTCGGGACTGGCGGCTACCTAAATCATTTTTCCCATTGGTTCCAAAATTAGTCAATCTCTCGACACAAGCCAGAAGGGCCCTCTACAGATATCATCTACCCCCGTTTCAATACCTACCATCGGACGGGTTTGTATGTTTTACTACTTTTTTATTTAGTTCACTCACAGGCGCTCGGTATTTATACTTCCGTTAGGTTGTATATCACTCTTTTTTCACAAGTTCTCACATTTAACTGAGCTGCCTTTTTCACTATTTTTTTTTTTTATATTTATTTATTTTTATTTACTAGAGTTCTTTTACTAATTTCTTTGTGATATTTATAACACTTTTTCTTTTTCAGACACATTTCTGTCTTTCTTGCTTTTTTATAAGCACTTAGTCAATTTGACACTTTTTTACATCTGGTCCGCATTATTAATATGGATAATTATACACAAAGGAAAAATAATAGATCTGTCATAAGTGAAAAGATTTTTGACACTAATAATTTTGAAATACAATCCTCCTACGGTAGAGATAAAAACATCGATACATGGTTTTTTGAACTACAGAAACTATTGGAGGCAGAATTAAGACATTGGTGGGATATTGAAAGCATAGAACAATATTCCAAGGCACGTATTGTCCCAAGAGGTTTGAGGCTGAATAAAGATGTAGTATAGGTGCTACCAGTCCCGAAATCTTGGAGGAATGGAATAAGGAATTGGAGGAATGTTCTCTAAAACTAATGAAACTTATAATACAAGGCAGAAAGGAGTTGCTTAAAAAGACAGAGGATAAAATTAAAGATCAAATAAAAGCAGCAGATTGTTATAGACAATCACCTGAATTTAAAGACTTGGAAATAATTCTTGAGAAGAGACTAGAGAAATATGAAGATGATATAACTAAGTCTAAACAACTAAAATTTAGAAGGGACAAACAAGATTATGTCCAAGGCCGGTAATTTGACCCCAATCCCAAGAATAGGGACTCATCACAAAATAGAGATAGAAATTCAACATATCCAACCAAAGAGAAAAGTGTAGTCCCATCCAATATTTCAAGACGTAGAGAGGCACCTATACGTGGAAACGTGAGATTTAGGGATGAAGGTATGGGGAGACCTCTACCCAATAGGACCCCTGATAATAGACAAGATAGGGGAAACAGAATAAATAGGAATATTGGAATCAATAACCAATCCCGTGGACACACCTCTTCTTACAATTATTCAGTATCTAACCCATCCTCCTCTTCATCTTCTTCTTTTTTAGAACAGCGTTTCGGCAAGAGGAAAATGCCATCATATCCGACAAGAAAGAGGTCCGAAAGAGAATCTTTAGACCAGTGGTCCGACCTCGACACAGAGGTAGAAGAGGTGGAAGAAGAACCAACATCAAGAGATTTAACCAAAAGATCAAGAACTGTACAGTAAAAGACCTTGAATCATTGGGTATCTATAATTTGTCACAACATATTTTGACTGTCAGTCAAGTAACTTTGCTGTTGAAAGGTTTAAAATTTGCACCTTGCAGGAACCTTAGCAAGGTAGACTTAATTATTGATTTCAATAAGTTTATTAGAAAATTAACGGTCAAAAGGTTCTTTTTGACAAAAAATTCTTGTAAACATATGACGGAAAAAAGGAATTTAGATACACCAACAGCAAAAATATGGGACATCAATAGACCCATATGTGTAGAAGATCTTTTGAATATAGGCACACTTAACAGCTTGTTGGATGACAATAATATTGAGCCCCAAAAAATGTCTGTATATACAAATGTTCGTGCACCATCCAAATTCAATCCAGTGGGGAGTAGAGGTAACTATCTAGAGGTTTTTAAGACCCTAGTGGAAGGTGAACTATGGCAATTGGATACACACTGCCAAACTAGTAATCTGACAGTTCACGAAAAAGCAGCCCTGAAGATACTTAGTGACAATAATAACCTTGTAATTAGAGGGGCAGATAAGGGAGGAGGAGTAGTCCTCCAAGATACAGTAGACTATCGAAGAGAGGCTTTGAGGCTACTGTCTGATGAGAATTTCTATAAAAAGTTGTATACAGATCCCACAAGTACTTTTGTTCGTTCCCTAGGAATGCTTCTTGGCTCGGCCAAAGAAGCCGGGATTATTTCTAAGTCAGAATATCAGGGTTTGATGGTTCGAGCCCCTAGAGTCCCTATGTTTTACCATCTGCCAAAGATTCACAAGCAATTACAAGATCCCCCTGGACGTCCCATCATCTCAGGGGTGGGGTCTTTAACTTCTAACCTATCATTGTATGTAGACCTCTTTCTTCAGGTCCTTGTCCCCACGATGCCTTCCTATTTAAAGGACGGTTTGGCCCTCATGAATGTACTAACCGACATAAAGTGGCAGCCTGGTATGTACATGGTAACAGCAGACATACAGGCATTATACACTACAATACAACATCAGGATGGCATTGAGGGGGTGATGAAGATGCTTAATCAAAGGGAATACCTAAGCATCGAACATAGACAATTTTTGGAAAAATGTATGCTGTTTATTCTTGAATCCAATTATTTTCTATTCGATGGTGATTTTTATTTGCAGATATGTGGCACTGCGATGGGGACCCGTTTCGCCCCCAGCTACGCCAACCTGTTCCTGGGTAGTTGGGAGGAGGAGGTTATTTTTGGACCCCATCGCAGTGCCAACCTTTTGCTGTACAAACGTTACATAGACGATGTTTTTTTCTTGTGGAATGGTACTGTAGAGGCGTTGGACGTGTTCATGGGAGAACTCAACACAAATTCTTTTGGTTTGACTTTCTCCTATGAACACAGTCCAACTAGTATAAACTTTTTGGACCTAACGGTATCAACGGACGAAAGAAATAGTTTCGTCACAAAAACATATTTTAAAACAGTGGACAAAAATACTTACCTAAATTCTAAAAGCTATCACGATAAGAGATGGCTTAACAACATACCCAAGGGTGAACTAATTCGCATGAGAAAGAACTGCTCTAAACAGGAGGATTTCGAGCAGCAGGCAATGGAAATAAAGGATAGACTAATTACAAAGGGGTACAGTGAAAAATTGGTAGACAACACTCTGAATGATATTAGATCGAAGGATAGAACCCTATTTTTAAATGGTAGTCAGAACCTTAAAAAGAACAACAAGAAGTTCAAAATTGCATCTCTTAATGGCTGCCCCATTGTGGATAAATGCAGGCCATGTCAAAACGACAGCAGTGACAACCCATTTCCAAACACTCTTGGTTCCAGTCTTGTCACCACTTTTTCAGACAAGACTGGCAAGATAAAAGAAATCCTTAACCGACACTGGCACATTCTTAAGGGAGATCCTATCCTGGCCCCCATGTTGCCAGATAGAGGAAGGATTATCTGTAGACGTAATACTAATATTAAGAACATCCTAGCCCCGACAGACATATCAGATAAATTTAAAGAAAAATCTAAAAAGTGTAATTTTCTGTCTGGCATAAAAGGGTGGTATAGATGCGGCACTTGTGATCACTGTGCAGTCTGTCCCAGAAAATCAAATTTCTTTATAGACAATGCCACAACTACAAAGTATCCTATCAAGAGACATATATCCTGTAATACAAAGTTTGTTATCTATCTGTTGGAATGCCCATGTGGCCTCCAATATATAGGTAGGACTAGTAGAACCTTTAAAAAACGCCTTTCTGAACATAGGTATAATATCAGAAGAGGTTTCGAAAAGCATATTCTGTCTAAACATTTTTTGGATGTACACCAGCGAAATGACAAAAAACTAAAGGCAATGGCAATTGAGCATGTTATATTAGGTCCACGCAAGGGTGACAGACTCAAGACTCTCTGTAAAAGAGAGACTTTTTGGATCCTCACCTTAAATACCCTGGTCCCTAAGGGTCTTAACGACAATTTTGACCTAGTGCCATTCCTGGATTAGACTTATGTATCACTGTTTTGTTGGTCTCTGTGCTATATGTATATATATATATATATGTTTGTATACTTCTATCCATTTTGAAGCATTTTTATGCATGTCATCCATATATGTATATTTGGATGTTTTTCATGAAGTGTGGATGATCATTGTGTATGGAGTAGATCCCTGTATATGTTTTTATGGAACACTGTTCGTGTATACACTGTGCATATAACTTTTTATTTTTGTATGTATCAAGTTTTTTCTGTTTTTTCTGTTTTTAATATGTACCGCCGCTAACGCCCTCTCTGTACACCGATCGACACCACACTATGCCGGCTCTGTGTGGTCTCGATGTGTTGCTATGGAGATGACGTTGGCGTCGCAACGTTATGACGTCGTCGCGTTACTACGCGATTACGTCATACTTCCTGGTTTCACCGCTGCTTGCAATTAGAAGCGGTCTATTTAAACAGTCAGAGACCCGTTTTGAGACATGCTGGACGCCAAAGGCTGAAGAAGTTTTTTCGAAACGCGTCCCTTTTTTGGCGTCCTGTTCTCTTTGCGAAAAGACCTGGCCAGGCTTCTTTCTTCGCACCGGATTCATTCACTGCTCTGAGTCCAGCATTGTCCCAAACGGTCTCTCTTCAAAGGTGTGTACTATCTACCTGTTGTGACTATTGTTCTTATTTGGTTTTGTCCTTGTAGTATTTACTTGTATTTGTTACTAGCATATCCTTATTGCTTAATTACAATTCAATTCATTTGTATACTGTATTCCCACCTCAACTAAGGTGGTTCTGTGTGTATCTATTTTACTTATTTTTATATTTATTAAATTTATATATTTTTATACCCTCCAAATTGTGTGTTTTTTATGGTGTATTTATACGCATTTATCATTTATATTTATTTTTATTAATATTACTTTGTAGCGCTGTCTTCCTTTTTTCTACATCTTCCTGTCCCTTCACGGTGCCAACCCACTGTGATTTTTTCGGGACTGGCGGCTACCTAAATCATTTTTCCCATTGGTTCCAAAATTAGTCAATCTCTCGACACAAGCCAGAAGGGCCCTCTACAGATATCATCTACCCCCGTTTCAATACCTACCATCGGACGGGTTTGTATGTTTTACTACTTTTTTATTTAGTTCACTCACAGGCGCTCGGTATTTATACTTCCGTTAGGTTGTATATCACTCTTTTTTCACAAGTTCTCACATTTAACTGAGCTGCCTTTTTCACTATTTTTTTTTTTTATATTTATTTATTTTTATTTACTAGAGTTCTTTTACTAATTTCTTTGTGATATTTATAACACTTTTTCTTTTTCAGACACATTTCTGTCTTTCTTGCTTTTTTATAAGCACTTAGTCAATTTGACACTTTTTTACATCTGGTCCGCATTATTAATATGGATAATTATACACAAAGGAAAAATAATAGATCTGTCATAAGTGAAAAGATTTTTGACACTAATAATTTTGAAATACAATCCTCCTACGGTAGAGATAAAAACATCGATACATGGTTTTTTGAACTACAGAAACTATTGGAGGCAGAATTAAGACATTGGTGGGATATTGAAAGCATAGAACAATATTCCAAGGCACGTATTGTCCCAAGAGGTTTGAGGCTGAATAAAGATGTAGTATAGGTGCTACCAGTCCCGAAATCTTGGAGGAATGGAATAAGGAATTGGAGGAATGTTCTCTAAAACTAATGAAACTTATAATACAAGGCAGAAAGGAGTTGCTTAAAAAGACAGAGGATAAAATTAAAGATCAAATAAAAGCAGCAGATTGTTATAGACAATCACCTGAATTTAAAGACTTGGAAATAATTCTTGAGAAGAGACTAGAGAAATATGAAGATGATATAACTAAGTCTAAACAACTAAAATTTAGAAGGGACAAACAAGATTATGTCCAAGGCCGGTAATTTGACCCCAATCCCAAGAATAGGGACTCATCACAAAATAGAGATAGAAATTCAACATATCCAACCAAAGAGAAAAGTGTAGTCCCATCCAATATTTCAAGACGTAGAGAGGCACCTATACGTGGAAACGTGAGATTTAGGGATGAAGGTATGGGGAGACCTCTACCCAATAGGACCCCTGATAATAGACAAGATAGGGGAAACAGAATAAATAGGAATATTGGAATCAATAACCAATCCCGTGGACACACCTCTTCTTACAATTATTCAGTATCTAACCCATCCTCCTCTTCATCTTCTTCTTTTTTAGAACAGCGTTTCGGCAAGAGGAAAATGCCATCATATCCGACAAGAAAGAGGTCCGAAAGAGAATCTTTAGACCAGTGGTCCGACCTCGACACAGAGGTAGAAGAGGTGGAAGAAGAACCAACATCAAGAGATTTAACCAAAAGATCAAGAACTGTACAGTAAAAGACCTTGAATCATTGGGTATCTATAATTTGTCACAACATATTTTGACTGTCAGTCAAGTAACTTTGCTGTTGAAAGGTTTAAAATTTGCACCTTGCAGGAACCTTAGCAAGGTAGACTTAATTATTGATTTCAATAAGTTTATTAGAAAATTAACGGTCAAAAGGTTCTTTTTGACAAAAAATTCTTGTAAACATATGACGGAAAAAAGGAATTTAGATACACCAACAGCAAAAATATGGGACATCAATAGACCCATATGTGTAGAAGATCTTTTGAATATAGGCACACTTAACAGCTTGTTGGATGACAATAATATTGAGCCCCAAAAAATGTCTGTATATACAAATGTTCGTGCACCATCCAAATTCAATCCAGTGGGGAGTAGAGGTAACTATCTAGAGGTTTTTAAGACCCTAGTGGAAGGTGAACTATGGCAATTGGATACACACTGCCAAACTAGTAATCTGACAGTTCACGAAAAAGCAGCCCTGAAGATACTTAGTGACAATAATAACCTTGTAATTAGAGGGGCAGATAAGGGAGGAGGAGTAGTCCTCCAAGATACAGTAGACTATCGAAGAGAGGCTTTGAGGCTACTGTCTGATGAGAATTTCTATAAAAAGTTGTATACAGATCCCACAAGTACTTTTGTTCGTTCCCTAGGAATGCTTCTTGGCTCGGCCAAAGAAGCCGGGATTATTTCTAAGTCAGAATATCAGGGTTTGATGGTTCGAGCCCCTAGAGTCCCTATGTTTTACCATCTGCCAAAGATTCACAAGCAATTACAAGATCCCCCTGGACGTCCCATCATCTCAGGGGTGGGGTCTTTAACTTCTAACCTATCATTGTATGTAGACCTCTTTCTTCAGGTCCTTGTCCCCACGATGCCTTCCTATTTAAAGGACGGTTTGGCCCTCATGAATGTACTAACCGACATAAAGTGGCAGCCTGGTATGTACATGGTAACAGCAGACATACAGGCATTATACACTACAATACAACATCAGGATGGCATTGAGGGGGTGATGAAGATGCTTAATCAAAGGGAATACCTAAGCATCGAACATAGACAATTTTTGGAAAAATGTATGCTGTTTATTCTTGAATCCAATTATTTTCTATTCGATGGTGATTTTTATTTGCAGATATGTGGCACTGCGATGGGGACCCGTTTCGCCCCCAGCTACGCCAACCTGTTCCTGGGTAGTTGGGAGGAGGAGGTTATTTTTGGACCCCATCGCAGTGCCAACCTTTTGCTGTACAAACGTTACATAGACGATGTTTTTTTCTTGTGGAATGGTACTGTAGAGGCGTTGGACGTGTTCATGGGAGAACTCAACACAAATTCTTTTGGTTTGACTTTCTCCTATGAACACAGTCCAACTAGTATAAACTTTTTGGACCTAACGGTATCAACGGACGAAAGAAATAGTTTCGTCACAAAAACATATTTTAAAACAGTGGACAAAAATACTTACCTAAATTCTAAAAGCTATCACGATAAGAGATGGCTTAACAACATACCCAAGGGTGAACTAATTCGCATGAGAAAGAACTGCTCTAAACAGGAGGATTTCGAGCAGCAGGCAATGGAAATAAAGGATAGACTAATTACAAAGGGGTACAGTGAAAAATTGGTAGACAACACTCTGAATGATATTAGATCGAAGGATAGAACCCTATTTTTAAATGGTAGTCAGAACCTTAAAAAGAACAACAAGAAGTTCAAAATTGCATCTCTTAATGGCTGCCCCATTGTGGATAAATGCAGGCCATGTCAAAACGACAGCAGTGACAACCCATTTCCAAACACTCTTGGTTCCAGTCTTGTCACCACTTTTTCAGACAAGACTGGCAAGATAAAAGAAATCCTTAACCGACACTGGCACATTCTTAAGGGAGATCCTATCCTGGCCCCCATGTTGCCAGATAGAGGAAGGATTATCTGTAGACGTAATACTAATATTAAGAACATCCTAGCCCCGACAGACATATCAGATAAATTTAAAGAAAAATCTAAAAAGTGTAATTTTCTGTCTGGCATAAAAGGGTGGTATAGATGCGGCACTTGTGATCACTGTGCAGTCTGTCCCAGAAAATCAAATTTCTTTATAGACAATGCCACAACTACAAAGTATCCTATCAAGAGACATATATCCTGTAATACAAAGTTTGTTATCTATCTGTTGGAATGCCCATGTGGCCTCCAATATATAGGTAGGACTAGTAGAACCTTTAAAAAACGCCTTTCTGAACATAGGTATAATATCAGAAGAGGTTTCGAAAAGCATATTCTGTCTAAACATTTTTTGGATGTACACCAGCGAAATGACAAAAAACTAAAGGCAATGGCAATTGAGCATGTTATATTAGGTCCACGCAAGGGTGACAGACTCAAGACTCTCTGTAAAAGAGAGACTTTTTGGATCCTCACCTTAAATACCCTGGTCCCTAAGGGTCTTAACGACAATTTTGACCTAGTGCCATTCCTGGATTAGACTTATGTATCACTGTTTTGTTGGTCTCTGTGCTATATGTATATATATATATATATGTTTGTATACTTCTATCCATTTTGAAGCATTTTTATGCATGTCATCCATATATGTATATTTGGATGTTTTTCATGAAGTGTGGATGATCATTGTGTATGGAGTAGATCCCTGTATATGTTTTTATGGAACACTGTTCGTGTATACACTGTGCATATAACTTTTTATTTTTGTATGTATCAAGTTTTTTCTGTTTTTTCTGTTTTTAATATGTACCGCCGCTAACGCCCTCTCTGTACACCGATCGACACCACACTATGCCGGCTCTGTGTGGTCTCGATGTGTTGCTATGGAGATGACGTTGGCGTCGCAACGTTATGACGTCGTCGCGTTACTACGCGATTACGTCATACTTCCTGGTTTCACCGCTGCTTGCAATTAGAAGCGGTCTATTTAAACAGTCAGAGACCCGTTTTGAGACATGCTGGACGCCAAAGGCTGAAGAAGTTTTTTCGAAACGCGTCCCTTTTTTGGCGTCCTGTTCTCTTTGCGAAAAGACCTGGCCAGGCTTCTTTCTTCGCACCGGATTCATTCACTGCTCTGAGTCCAGCATTGTCCCAAACGGTCTCTCTTCAAAGGTGTGTACTATCTACCTGTTGTGACTATTGTTCTTATTTGGTTTTGTCCTTGTAGTATTTACTTGTATTTGTTACTAGCATATCCTTATTGCTTAATTACAATTCAATTCATTTGTATACTGTATTCCCACCTCAACTAAGGTGGTTCTGTGTGTATCTATTTTACTTATTTTTATATTTATTAAATTTATATATTTTTATACCCTCCAAATTGTGTGTTTTTTATGGTGTATTTATACGCATTTATCATTTATATTTATTTTTATTAATATTACTTTGTAGCGCTGTCTTCCTTTTTTCTACATCTTCCTGTCCCTTCACGGTGCCAACCCACTGTGATTTTTTCGGGACTGGCGGCTACCTAAATCATTTTTCCCATTGGTTCCAAAATTAGTCAATCTCTCGA
This sequence comes from Pelodytes ibericus, assembly GCA_036172795.1. Classification (NCBI taxonomy): domain Eukaryota; kingdom Metazoa; phylum Chordata; class Amphibia; order Anura; family Pelodytidae; genus Pelodytes; species Pelodytes ibericus. The sequence continues at coordinate 221,644,558 of CM069858.1, read as the reverse complement.
CACAAGCCAGAAGGGCCCTCTACAGATATCATCTACCCCCGTTTCAATACCTACCATCGGACGGGTTTGTATGTTTTACTACTTTTTTATTTAGTTCACTCACAGGCGCTCGGTATTTATACTTCCGTTAGGTTGTATATCACTCTTTTTTCACAAGTTCTCACATTTAACTGAGCTGCCTTTTTCACTATTTTTTTTTTTTATATTTATTTATTTTTATTTACTAGAGTTCTTTTACTAATTTCTTTGTGATATTTATAACACTTTTTCTTTTTCAGACACATTTCTGTCTTTCTTGCTTTTTTATAAGCACTTAGTCAATTTGACACTTTTTTACATCTGGTCCGCATTATTAATATGGATAATTATACACAAAGGAAAAATAATAGATCTGTCATAAGTGAAAAGATTTTTGACACTAATAATTTTGAAATACAATCCTCCTACGGTAGAGATAAAAACATCGATACATGGTTTTTTGAACTACAGAAACTATTGGAGGCAGAATTAAGACATTGGTGGGATATTGAAAGCATAGAACAATATTCCAAGGCACGTATTGTCCCAAGAGGTTTGAGGCTGAATAAAGATGTAGTATAGGTGCTACCAGTCCCGAAATCTTGGAGGAATGGAATAAGGAATTGGAGGAATGTTCTCTAAAACTAATGAAACTTATAATACAAGGCAGAAAGGAGTTGCTTAAAAAGACAGAGGATAAAATTAAAGATCAAATAAAAGCAGCAGATTGTTATAGACAATCACCTGAATTTAAAGACTTGGAAATAATTCTTGAGAAGAGACTAGAGAAATATGAAGATGATATAACTAAGTCTAAACAACTAAAATTTAGAAGGGACAAACAAGATTATGTCCAAGGCCGGTAATTTGACCCCAATCCCAAGAATAGGGACTCATCACAAAATAGAGATAGAAATTCAACATATCCAACCAAAGAGAAAAGTGTAGTCCCATCCAATATTTCAAGACGTAGAGAGGCACCTATACGTGGAAACGTGAGATTTAGGGATGAAGGTATGGGGAGACCTCTACCCAATAGGACCCCTGATAATAGACAAGATAGGGGAAACAGAATAAATAGGAATATTGGAATCAATAACCAATCCCGTGGACACACCTCTTCTTACAATTATTCAGTATCTAACCCATCCTCCTCTTCATCTTCTTCTTTTTTAGAACAGCGTTTCGGCAAGAGGAAAATGCCATCATATCCGACAAGAAAGAGGTCCGAAAGAGAATCTTTAGACCAGTGGTCCGACCTCGACACAGAGGTAGAAGAGGTGGAAGAAGAACCAACATCAAGAGATTTAACCAAAAGATCAAGAACTGTACAGTAAAAGACCTTGAATCATTGGGTATCTATAATTTGTCACAACATATTTTGACTGTCAGTCAAGTAACTTTGCTGTTGAAAGGTTTAAAATTTGCACCTTGCAGGAACCTTAGCAAGGTAGACTTAATTATTGATTTCAATAAGTTTATTAGAAAATTAACGGTCAAAAGGTTCTTTTTGACAAAAAATTCTTGTAAACATATGACGGAAAAAAGGAATTTAGATACACCAACAGCAAAAATATGGGACATCAATAGACCCATATGTGTAGAAGATCTTTTGAATATAGGCACACTTAACAGCTTGTTGGATGACAATAATATTGAGCCCCAAAAAATGTCTGTATATACAAATGTTCGTGCACCATCCAAATTCAATCCAGTGGGGAGTAGAGGTAACTATCTAGAGGTTTTTAAGACCCTAGTGGAAGGTGAACTATGGCAATTGGATACACACTGCCAAACTAGTAATCTGACAGTTCACGAAAAAGCAGCCCTGAAGATACTTAGTGACAATAATAACCTTGTAATTAGAGGGGCAGATAAGGGAGGAGGAGTAGTCCTCCAAGATACAGTAGACTATCGAAGAGAGGCTTTGAGGCTACTGTCTGATGAGAATTTCTATAAAAAGTTGTATACAGATCCCACAAGTACTTTTGTTCGTTCCCTAGGAATGCTTCTTGGCTCGGCCAAAGAAGCCGGGATTATTTCTAAGTCAGAATATCAGGGTTTGATGGTTCGAGCCCCTAGAGTCCCTATGTTTTACCATCTGCCAAAGATTCACAAGCAATTACAAGATCCCCCTGGACGTCCCATCATCTCAGGGGTGGGGTCTTTAACTTCTAACCTATCATTGTATGTAGACCTCTTTCTTCAGGTCCTTGTCCCCACGATGCCTTCCTATTTAAAGGACGGTTTGGCCCTCATGAATGTACTAACCGACATAAAGTGGCAGCCTGGTATGTACATGGTAACAGCAGACATACAGGCATTATACACTACAATACAACATCAGGATGGCATTGAGGGGGTGATGAAGATGCTTAATCAAAGGAAATACCTAAGCATCGAACATAGACAATTTTTGGAAAAATGTATGCTGTTTATTCTTGAATCCAATTATTTTCTATTCGATGGTGATTTTTATTTGCAGATATGTGGCACTGCGATGGGGACCCGTTTCGCCCCCAGCTACGCCAACCTGTTCCTGGGTAGTTGGGAGGAGGAGGTTATTTTTGGACCCCATCGCAGTGCCAACCTTTTGCTGTACAAACGTTACATAGACGATGTTTTTTTCTTGTGGAATGGTACTGTAGAGGCGTTGGACGTGTTCATGGGAGAACTCAACACAAATTCTTTTGGTTTGACTTTCTCCTATGAACACAGTCCAACTAGTATAAACTTTTTGGACCTAACGGTATCAACGGACGAAAGAAATAGTTTCGTCACAAAAACATATTTTAAAACAGTGGACAAAAATACTTACCTAAATTCTATAAGCTATCACGATAAGAGATGGCTTAACAACATACCCAAGGGTGAACTAATTCGCATGAGAAAGAACTGCTCTAAACAGGAGGATTTCGAGCAGCAGGCAATGGAAATAAAGGATAGACTAATTACAAAGGGGTACAGTGAAAAATTGGTAGACAACACTCTGAATGATATTAGATCGAAGGATAGAACCCTATTTTTAAATGGTAGTCAGAACCTTAAAAAGAACAACAAGAAGTTCAAAATTGCATCTCTTAATGGCTGCCCCATTGTGGATAAATGCAGGCCATGTCAAAACGACAGCAGTGACAACCCATTTCCAAACACTCTTGGTTCCAGTCTTGTCACCACTTTTTCAGACAAGACTGGCAAGATAAAAGAAATCCTTAACCGACACTGGCACATTCTTAAGGGAGATCCTATCCTGGCCCCCATGTTGCCAGATAGAGGAAGGATTATCTGTAGACGTAATACTAATATTAAGAACATCCTAGCCCCGACAGACATATCAGATAAATTTAAAGAAAAATCTAAAAAGTGTAATTTTCTGTCTGGCATAAAAGGGTGGTATAGATGCGGCACTTGTGATCACTGTGCAGTCTGTCCCAGAAAATCAAATTTCTTTATAGACAATGCCACAACTACAAAGTATCCTATCAAGAGACATATATCCTGTAATACAAAGTTTGTTATCTATCTGTTGGAATGCCCATGTGGCCTCCAATATATAGGTAGGACTAGTAGAACCTTTAAAAAACGCCTTTCTGAACATAGGTATAATATCAGAAGAGGTTTCGAAAAGCATATTCTGTCTAAACATTTTTTGGATGTACACCAGCGAAATGACAAAAAACTAAAGGCAATGGCAATTGAGCATGTTATATTAGGTCCACGCAAGGGTGACAGACTCAAGACTCTCTGTAAAAGAGAGACTTTTTGGATCCTCACCTTAAATACCCTGGTCCCTAAGGGTCTTAACGACAATTTTGACCTAGTGCCATTCCTGGATTAGACTTATGTATCACTGTTTTGTTGGTCTCTGTGCTATATGTATATATATATATATATATGTTTGTATACTTCTATCCATTTTGAAGCATTTTTATGCATGTCATCCATATATGTATATTTGGATGTTTTTCATGAAGTGTGGATGATCATTGTGTATGGAGTAGATCCCTGTATATGTTTTTATGGAACACTGTTCGTGTATACACTGTGCATATAACTTTTTATTTTTGTATGTATCAAGTTTTTTCTGTTTTTTCTGTTTTTAATATGTACCGCCGCTAACGCCCTCTCTGTACACCGATCGACACCACACTATGCCGGCTCTGTGTGGTCTCGATGTGTTGCTATGGAGATGACGTTGGCGTCGCAACGTTATGACGTCGTCGCGTTACTACGCGATTACGTCATACTTCCTGGTTTCACCGCTGCTTGCAATTAGAAGCGGTCTATTTAAACAGTCAGAGACCCGTTTTGAGACATGCTGGACGCCAAAGGCTGAAGAAGTTTTTTCGAAACGCGTCCCTTTTTTGGCGTCCTGTTCTCTTTGCGAAAAGACCTGGCCAGGCTTCTTTCTTCGCACCGGATTCATTCACTGCTCTGAGTCCAGCATTGTCCCAAACGGTCTCTCTTCAAAGGTGTGTACTATCTACCTGTTGTGACTATTGTTCTTATTTGGTTTTGTCCTTGTAGTATTTACTTGTATTTGTTACTAGCATATCCTTATTGCTTAATTACAATTCAATTCATTTGTATACTGTATTCCCACCTCAACTAAGGTGGTTCTGTGTGTATCTATTTTACTTATTTTTATATTTATTAAATTTATATATTTTTATACCCTCCAAATTGTGTGTTTTTTATGGTGTATTTATACGCATTTATCATTTATATTTATTTTTATTAATATTACTTTGTAGCGCTGTCTTCCTTTTTTCTACATCTTCCTGTCCCTTCACGGTGCCAACCCACTGTGATTTTTTCTGGACTGGCGGCTACCTAAATCATTTTTCCCATTGGTTCCAAAATTAGTCAATCTCTCGACACAAGCCAGAAGGGCCCTCTACAGATATCATCTACCCCCGTTTCAATACCTACCATCGGACGGGTTTGTATGTTTTACTACTTTTTTATTTAGTTCACTCACAGGCGCTCGGTATTTATACTTCCGTTAGGTTGTATATCACTCTTTTTTCATAATATAAGTCTATATTGTTTCTACCCACTACCCAGGGGTTATAAAAATTATATTAAAAAGTTTATATTAAACTAATGTTTTAACATTTTATGAATATTTTAGCTTTGTATTTTCATATTGATATATTTGTAAAAGTAAGTTATAGGTATCCTTCTTGGTTAAATAAAATATTATTATTTTAATAATAATAATAATAATAATAATAATAATAATAATAATAATAATATAATTTTAATAATAATAATAATAATAATAATAATAATAATAATAATAATAATATGTGTATAATAATATATTGCAATATCAATTATAGCTCTGTTACATAATTTATTATCTCTAAGTTTCAGGCGATACATATGCGTGCACTTCACACTTTAAGACAATATTACTGCTGAAATATGAAGAACTCAAACCGGAAGTGACTATATGGAGCAACGGGAAGTTGCTATTCCATGAAGGCTGCATGTGAATTAATGTCACCTTCTGGGAGACCAAGATCAAACAAAATGATAACCGGAAGTGTGTCATCAACTATATAGGAATTTACTTGTAACCAAGAAGAATGAAGGATCCTATTATACAGCTTGTTGATTGCACTGTGTCTATATCTTGTTGTACATCTCAGTGTGCTTTACATTCTGCTAGAAGGAAGCATGCTAGACTGTCGAAACACATCCAGAATTGAAGCAAACTGCTATTCCCATTTACTCCTGTTCAGATTTTGCTGCCATGTATGGATTGGAAATATATCTCTGAGACTAAATTCATCACTACTGACCTACACATACGATATTTTTTGCATTAAAATATAATACTTTTGGTAGAATAAATATCTAAATACACCAAAGGCTTGAAATCTGTCAAATCTCCAGGACCGGATGGGTTCATTCATCTTTATTATAGACTGTTCTAAGACGACCTGGCCCATGACTTGGCTTTAATGTATAACCAATTTGCAGAGGAAGTTCCTATCCTCAAACCAGGTAAAGTGCCAAAAAGGTCACAAGCTATAGACCAATTTCCCTTTTAAACACTGATGCAAAGATCTATGCTGGTATAATAGCTGAATGGATGAAGGATTTGATGCAGGACCTGATACATTCAGATCTGGCTGGATTTGTAACAGGACGACATTCAACAAACCATATTTTTGTTTGCTCTTCTTGGTCTGGTCTGTGTCAGCCTGTGGCATCCTGCTTATTCTATCGGTGGTGTTATGTTCCATACTTACTGCAGGGTGTCTACAGGTAAACTCATGTTCCTATTTACTGGATGCAGCAGCTACTATCTCAGGGTTCTGTATGTTGCTGCTTCAACCTCGAGGGAGGGGTGTCAAGCTCTCAGGGAAGAGCAGTTACACTGCAACAGGCCCTTTGTCTCTGTATCTGCAGTTTGACTCCTGAATACCATCTCAGATGTTCTGGATCCTCGGATGAACTGGACCCCATTGTGACAAATGCCTGAGGGCGACAGTCAGAAATTTGCAGAGTGGATTCTAGTCAGCAGCACTTCAGCCTGTCAGCTGTTATTATCTGGAGTCTAATTTTGTGTCATGCTGTTTCCTGTGACTGAGCCCCTGCTTGGGATCAGATCTTCATCCTGACTGGGGGTTTTGTTAGAGATATCCTCCTATCTTGTTCTTGTTCTTGAGTAGGTTCGTCATGCAGAGGAGCAATTTGGGTCTGGACTGCCCTTATGGGTGGTATTAATTTGATTTTCTAATGGAGTGGTTTCCTCTGTAATGGTGTAAGCAAGTAAAAAATGGAGTTGCCCTAGTGCTGTCCGGTCTCAGTGAGTTTGTGCACCAACCCCCATTTTTTGCTCACCATAGGTAACAGGGTATGCCCATGGCCATGGATCCCTGGCTAGCTATCCCTGGATAGGATCATCAGCCATACCACACTGACGAGGCCATTTTAGGCTGAAACGTACGTCTGTGGTTTGCTGTGTTTCATATTTAATCCTATTAATATGTATTTTATTTCTGATGAAAAACAAAAGCATACTTCTTTTATGACTTTCACCCTGCATAGGTACACATGTCTGTGACTATGTTGGGTTACACATTCATTCAGTGTATCTTCAAAGAGATTTTGATGATAAGACTATTTTTAACAGGAAGTAGTCAGATGAAATTGAATGGCTTTTATTTTTATTTTTTCATATATACATTTTTTATTCGATTTTTTTAAATAATAGCATGCAAAAAACATGCAGTCTTGACAGGAGATGGAAAATTGGTTGTATAAGTACAATATATTATCTAATATAAAATAGTCATCCCCATAATATCAAAAAGATGACAAACTTTAAGAATCAAACACACAATTCTACACGTACATTAACAGGCTTCTAGGAAGGAACTAAGGGTGACCTATGGTCGAGGGATCCCAATCGGGGTTCAATATTTCATTTTTTTATTTAAAGGGCTCAGTTTTGGTATATTGATTTCCAGGTTGACCAGGTTATATCCCTACAATCATCCAGTTGTCCATTTGCTACAAAGAACACTTTTTCCCACATTGCATTGGTACCTAATTTGATTTATCAATTATTGTCACATTTTGTGACCCTTATTCCACCAATTCCTTGTTTTAAAAAGTTTCACAGATAGCATAACATGTATAGTAAACTTTCATTGGCCTTGGTAATGGTCAGCAAATTGAAAAATGTAAAATAAATGATTGAGGTAATACATTCAAGCCTGGGCTTATAATCCATTGCAAGCAGTTTGTCAAGTCTTCTTTGAGTGTATCTAAAGACTTACAGTCCCACATATCTGGACCCAACCCCCCTACAGCATCTCCAGCAGATGTTTGAGGGGGAGTTTTCCATCTTGTGAAGTCTCAAAGGAATCATGTACCACCTGTACAATATTTTGAAATGCAACTCTAATAAGTTTATTTAATTTGTGTTTTTTCACAAGATTAGTTCATTTCTGCCTCACAATGTTTGTGTTAGTGATTCTTTAATTTCTAAGGATGTGTCTCTCAGGAGTCTGGAGATTCTAGAGAGGACTTTCTTTTTGAATTTACTATGTATACATTTTTCTAGAGCTGCAGATTTGGAGATCTGTGACTTTAACACAATGTTTTTAACTCATAAGTATGTAAATCTTTCTTTTTGAGGAATCCCATAACTGTTTATAATTCTGTAAAAGATCTAATCTTCTTATTGGTCACCAGGTCTTGTATATGAGAGTTTCCTCTATCCATCCATCCTTTCAAATCATTATCTCCAATAAAATTTGTAATGCTATAATGTGGTTATTTACTAATAGTTTGTTCTCAATCTCAAATCTTTTCTTTAGCAAGGACTGTTTTAATTATGGGATTAGTTAATTTTAATTAATTAAAGGGGTCATGATATATATATATCTATCTATCTATATATATATATATTTTTTTTTTATATATATATATATATATTTATATATATATATAGAGAGAGAGAGAGAGAGAGAGAGAGAGAGAGAGAGAGAGAGAGAGAGAGAGAGAGAGAGAGAGAGAGAGAGATAGATAGATAGATACAATTGTAAATTGTAATCCGCAATATAAAATGTTAGAGGCCATATATATATATATATATATATATATATATATATATATATATATATATATATATATATATAGAGTGTCAGAGGGACACCAAATCTGAAACAGAAAATTACAAGAAATTATTCTTCCACGTCTAAAAAAACTTCTTCCAAGTGAAACATTTTAATACACACTTTATTTCACAGATAACATTTATTTTGTTTCCTGTAGTTTGGCCATGCTCCAATAAATATTAGTATCAGAGGGTAGCTAGACATGTTATGAGAAATAGTTTTGCTTATTGTGAATGGCCTCATATCTAGAAAAGGTGTTCTAGGGCAGGTTCAAGATCATACAATGTGCTACATACAATAATTTATTTTAAGCATGCGTGGGATAGACACAAGGCTATCCTAGCTATAAGACCGGGAATGGGGGACTAATAAAAGTACTCAAAAAAAAATTGGGCAGACTAGATGGACCAAATCGTTCTTATCTGCCGACACATTCTATGTTTCTAATAAGTTTGCTGTGCAATATGAGTATATAATGGAAATTTAAAGACTATAGATACCACCCTATTCTCTGGGTACAAGAATTTGTACTTGACAAATCATTTGAACTGAAAGAACAAAATATTGCGTACTGTGTGGATTTTTGCTATACAGCTCCCAGACATCTGAATTAGACATATACCCATACAACAGAAGTACCTTGACCTGATGTGTGGACAGGCAGCAGGAGAGATGGGTCTGGTACACATGAGTAAGGTGGTCACAGAAAGGAGAGTATAGCAGCAGTCTTGAGACGAGACAGGCATTTACTCCCTTTCAGTTATTCCTGCAAAACCTGTATTGGTTGTCATACAGCCGACCACACAATTAACCCTGCATGAATTTCAGAGCTACGGCTACAAGGGAAGATACAAAAATCAATATTTTTCTTACATGCAAGACAAAAAATGTAATATTCATAGTGAAGTGCCCATGCATCTTCAATACATTGGACACACTAAACAAAATAATAGAGGAGTATGTAAGAAATACCAAAAATGGAAATACACAGATCTCACAACCTATATTATTTTACTAAATGCTACAAAAATAATACCAAACAATTTGAAAATGTAGGGCTCTATACAACTTGATAAAATATTGTCAAGGAGAGCAAAAATAAATGGAGTGGTTATACAGATGAAATGCACTACAGCCAAATGGGTTAAACTCAATTTACGGTTAATATTGTTTTATTTAATAGAAGTGTATATTGTTTTTACCCACTGTTTTGATTTTTTTAACCAAACAACAAGGATATAATATTTTTTTTTAGCTTTGTATATGTATACACAGGCCCGGACTGGCCATCGGGCACACCGGGCAAATGCCCGGTGGGCCGCGGTGGCCATGGGCCGAGGCCGGCAGGGGAGGTCCCAGCAGTGGCCTCTGGGTCCCAGGATCTCCCCTGCCGGTCTATGCAGGGCCGGCACTATCCGAGCGCCGGCCCCGCTGTTTGACATGAAGGGCCGGTGAGGACATCAAAGATCTCCCTCACCAGCCCACATGCTGACAAATCCAGCCGCCGGCGGGGAGAGAGGGAGGGAGACTGGAAAGAGGACCCGGGTTCCTCTCGCGTGATCCGGAGCATTGCCATGGCAACGACCGGATCTCGCGAGAGTGAACTCTAGCCTGCAGGCTAGAGTTCACTCACCACGAGGACCACCAGGGAACACCGCCTCCCAGTCCCAGGCTAAAGGTAAGAAGGGAGTGATGTGTGTGAGTGCTGTGTGTGATAGTGCTGTGTGTGATGGGTGTGAGAGTGCTGTATAAATGTTAGAATGGATTGTGTGTGTGTGTGTGTGGGGGGGGGGGTAAATAAACAAATAAAATAACAGGCATTATGTCCCCCCCGGACATAATGCCTGTTATTTTATTTGTTTATTTACCCCCCCCAGACACACACACACACACACACAATCCATTCTAACATGTATACAGCACTCTCACACCCATCACACACAGCACTATCACACACAGCACTCACACACAGCACTCTCACACCCATCACACACAGCACTCTCACACACACAACACTCTCACCCATCACACACAGCATTCTCACACAGAGCACTCACACCCATCACACACAGCACTCTCACACACACAGCACTCTCACCCATCACACATAGCATTCTCACACAGAGCACTCTCACACCCATCACACACAGCACTCTCACACACTGCACTCTCACACACACAGCACTCTCACCCATCACACACAGAATTCTCACACAGAGCACTCACACCCATCACACACAGCACTCTCACACACACAGCACTCTCAAACACACACAAACACAACACAACTAAAACCGACCTTATTACACAATACCACACCACAATCAGCTTACTCTACACACACGCAATCCCACAAGCAGGCTCCAAACACATGCTCAATACTCTTTCCTGGCATTTTTGTCTCCTGGTATCCATTTATAGAGACACCAGAGACAAGTTGCAAGGAAACACAGTGAAAGCATGTTATTTCATTTGCTTGCACTGTGCAGAACAAATACAGGGCTTTTTTCTCATGCTAGAGCTCTTCAGCAGAGCTTTGCGCATTGTCTGCCCTGGAAGAGCATTGAACCAATATGCTCACTTTGAGAGGGAGCGTGTTTGTCATTGGTGATGACAAAACACACCTCCTCTGCCCCGCCCCCTTCTTAGTGGGCCGCTGTGATCAAAAAATGCCCGAGCCGAATTTTTCTCCCAGTCCGGCCCTGTGTATACATATGCATATTAAGCAAGTTGTAGGTTAAATAAAATATGTTATGTGTATAATAATGTATCACAATATTAATTATAGCTCGGTTACATAAATTATTATCTTATCCATATGTTTTTGAGGAAATTTGAAGCTAAGATGCAGGAGAGACATGCAAGCACTTGTCACTTTAAGATAATGAATAAATATGAAAATCTGGGACCTGAAAGTGACAAAATGGAACAACCCGAAGCTACCATTACAAGATGGCCACACGTGTATTAATGTCACCGTCTGGGACACCAATATCCAACAAAATGTAAACTGGAAGTGCATCATCAACTATAGGAAATGAGTTGTAACCAGGAAGAATGAAGGATCCTATCACTGCATTGATAGCTCGTTGATGGTACTTTGTATATATGTTGTTGTACATCTCAGTGTGCTTTTACATTCTACATCACAAAACCGATTTTCTTCTGTGCATATTTTGTTGCTATGTATGGACTGAAAATGTACCTCTGAGACTACATTCATCACTACTGACATTAAAATGTTATACTTTTGCTGTTTAATACACATATATTTATTCAGTCAAAATTCCAACATTTCACCAGCAAGGAGACGTGGGACCTTGCAGCTTCAACTTGCATTGCCAGTTTAGTATTATGAGGGAAGGATGGATAAAACACTGTAGTAATGAATATTTTAGTGTGTATGGAAATAGAAAATGAGACACCAGTAGGAGTAAAGGACCTTGCAAAAATGTCCAAAGCTCCAACCTCAGACACCATTTTAAAAGAAAGTAAGCAGCACAAAGTTGTAAGTTTGGTTGTGAAATGTGGGTGATGGGGCATGTATTGGGCGGCTGGAGTAATTCCTAGATGTGCAATGTGGTGGGGGGTATGTCCTGGTGAGTGCAAATCCGGTGATGGGGCATGGGTAAGGCCTGAATGTGCATTTCAGATGATGGGGCATGTCCTGATGGCAAGGGTAAGTCTTTAATGTACCCTCTATCTTGAAATGTTGGTAAGCTACAAATGTGTTAAGGGGCCTTACATTTATTACCAGGTGGCCTGCCAAACTTTCTTCAATATACAGAGCAGGTTGCTGAGAAAACCCTGAGATGGGTCTGTCTTTTCCTTAGAGATTGGATATCTCCCGTGATATAAGTAACCTGTCTGTGGCAGAGAACTGTATTGATCGAGGAAGATTGGGGCATATAAGGATAGCCAAGAGCTCCATGTGATAACCCAAAAATGTATGAAGTACCCATTGGTCTGATGTTATGGAAAACAAGGAGTCTTGAAAATGTCTGAGCCTGCCGCTTACGCATAAATGGGAAGAAAGGTGTATTAAATTGGAACTTACCAGGATGTCTTCATTGATAGGACCCATGGGTCCCACTGTTCTTCCATGGATGGTCTCTCTCAGGGAAAAATCCAGTGGTTCACTCTATCTTAATTAATATGGTTTTCAATCATCAATGCTGTGTTGGCATTGCCAATAAGGCAAATGCATTGGACCCAACCTTTCATGGTATTAAAGTCCAGGTAGGAGTCACATGTCAGAGCCGACTCCACCATCTTGAAGAGTTTAATGTTCAGTCCCAATATATCCAGAGCCATGTCTTGACATGTACAAAGGGCAAGGTCTATACCCTTTTTAGTGTTTTAGCCTGATTTTCCCTAAGAATTGGAAAATATTGGGATCTTTATCAGAGTGGGAACAGACCAGGTCAGGCATGGTAGGCCTAGGGCATTCTGCCATTAATTTGTTTATGGTGGCCTTATCTAGGGGTTTACAAACTGTGAGGGTAAGGTATTTGTTAATATGGTCAGAAGGGAACCATTCTGTGGAGTGGTGGTGCAATAGTTTGTCAGGATCGAACATTGGTTCACACTCCAAGTCCAGCAGAATGGTAGTATTTATATTTCATTTTTAATCGAAGTGTACCTATTAAAAATGTTGGTTTTGTATTTGAGTGTTTAGATATGCCTCTATATAGTATGTTTACACAGCTATGCTATTTTCACTTTTAATAATCCATAAATACATTTATGTCCTGCAAGCTATTCCCATTAGCTGCTGTTAATTATTTTGAATCTGATTAGTGGCCACACCTATCATCTGGTATCAGATAGCCGGATATATTTTCTGCCATCTTTATTATTTGGTTTTATATATTGTATATTTGATTGTCCTGTATATGTGTTTTTTAAATGCACATCCATTTTTATATTTACATTTGTTTGTGTAATCTATTGTTGGCTTATTTACATTTTTCTACCATATTCTTCATTTTGGTGCACTTCTTTTTGCTCATGAGTGCACTTTGGAATGGTTTTCTTCATATTTATTATTTTAATCCCAATCCATGAGCACCCATTTAAATTGTATAAGGTTGAGCATATACCATTTTTTAAGTATACCAAGTTAGGTCCACCTATACCTTCATTTTAGAAGTTCTTTTCAGTCTATTTTTGTATTTCTTTTACGGGACCATGACCTCTCGAATACATTAACGCCTCCATATCCTCGTGGCAAGTAGGTTCTATGCTCAGACTATCTACATATAACAAAGGTGAGGGGTTTGGTTTTTGTCACTGGTTGACATAGCCTGTAAATGTGTTGCAATTCTTGTCTTACTTTGTGAAGATATTTTGGCAGAAAAAAAAGTAAAGTGAAGAGTGAAGTGTGAAGTGTGAGGATCTTAGGTAATCTTCAAATCACGTCAACCAATCATGGGTGATTTTAAATACACAGTGTTACTTCTACATTTATTAAACCTAAAGTGGAGTATTTCTATTATGTACTATATTATTATTTGGATACACTTTCTCTGTGATAGACAGATGCTGTGTATTATTTTTAAATCTATACACTGGATTATCAGGACAGTATAAAATCCCCTTTAATATGTCAATGCAGCCATTATCTTAAGTATATAATTCATTTGTTTGTATTTTTTATGTTTTTCATTTTTCTAATTTCATTTTATTTTACATTTCTTTGCTCTGTGTGTGGGTTAACTAGAGCTATAACAAATTATTGTCAGAACCATCATTAGAGTTATTCCTTGAAGAAAACAATTCATAAAATATCCCTTGGAGATATGTAGCTGGTTGAGTCTCTTGGAACCATTTCTCATACACTTGGAGAACCCTTGACAATTAAAATGTTCTACTGCAAACATATAAAAGACATAATGTTAACAATAAGAAGATATATGCTGACAAACACTGAAAGGACACAACGTGATAATTTTAAATCCTAATAGAAGCCAGGATTTCACAGATACCAGGGCATTGAAAAGATGGTAATATTTACTTTGTATTTATTTTATGAAATTTAATTTAACAAATCTAAAATACTAAGTTATGATTATATTGTATGCATTCTGTGTAAATGTTTTCTATCCTGATTTTTTTGAGGGAGGGGGAACGAAAAGAACATTGGTGGAAAATTTAAAATACATTTTTAAAATATATCCACTATATATCACACATGTGAGTCCCCTTAAGATATGTTAATCACTATATAAATGTGTCTGAAGGTGGGTTTATTTATGAACTAGAGATATCTTTATATGCATTTAAAAAAAAAAAAAACTACTTTTGAATGCAAAATATATGTTTAGAAAATATTGTTAAGTGGAAGTGGCAATTAAAAAAAAATCTTGTCAATAATCCATCTACCTGCTCTGACACAGTATAAGGAATATTTAAAAAACATGTTTTCTGTACATGAAATCAGGAGCATCCTAACAATACAACTGCAATCAAGGAATTCTGGCTTCTGGGGTTTGAGGACATCCACCACATTAAGTTTGTACTCTTTCCTCTGTTCCTGACAAGTTACACAGCAACATTATGTGCCAATCTCATGATTATCTTGTTGGTCACCACGTCCCAGTTCATCTACTCTCCCATGTACTTCTTCCTCAGCCACCTGTCTTTGAATGACATTGTCCTCACCACCACAATTGTGCCTCAACTGCTCCACATTATCTTAAGAGAAGGATCTTCCATGTCTTTTGTGAGATGCCTTACCCAGTTTTACTTTATGTCTCTATCAGCTGCTAATGAGTGTTTGCTTCTCACCATAATGTCCTACGATCGATACTTGGCCATCTGCAACCCATTGCATTATTCCTCCAACATGGACCTCAGACGTTGTTCTTTTCTTGCATTTCTATCTTGGGCATTTGGAATACTGTTGGGGTTGCCAAATGTTATCATCTTAAGCCAAAGGAGATTTTGTGGGTCAAATATCCTGAACCATTTCTACTGTGACATTCTTCCTCTTCTCAATGTTTCATGCTCGGGTAGGCTCGCTAATGAAATTACAGTTTTTGTATTGTCATTTCCAGTCACGATTTTCCCCATCATTTTTATCACTATGACTTATATCAGCATCTTGCGCGTAATTTTTAAGCTTACCACCACCACCGGGAGACAGAAAGCCTTCTCCACCTGCAGTTCCCATCTAACTGTTGTGTGTCTCTATTATGGGACATTGGTTTTTAATTATGTTATTCCATCCAAAGGAAATTATTTGGGCTTACAAAAAATTATTTCTGTACTTTACACCATGGTGACCCCATTATTGAACCCCATCATATACAGCCTAAACAATGAAGAGATTAGAGGAACACTAATGAGATTTATCATGAAGAGGAAAATAAAAAAATTAATAATATAATTTGAATATTCTTTGATTCTCCGTTATTGTCTAAATTAATAGTTTTACATTGTATTCAATGTTTAGTAAAAATGCATCAATTGTCATGCTACAACCTGTGTGCAGGCTCATCCAGGCTGTATCCAGTTATTCCTGGTTCTTTTATTGTTTTGTTTTCTTGTGTTATGCTTTATGTTTGCTTTCATCCTTTCCTTGTTGTGCTATATATCTTGTATTGTTCCATTCTTGGTTTTCCATGTTTCTCCGGCCTTGATTATAGATTTACCCTATCCATTTGTTGTGTGTTCTTCATTCCCCAGTCTATCCTGCTACAGGTAAGTCTTGGTGTGTGTTTGTTTTTTACAGATAGTTTTAATTTTATGTATGCAGGGTTAGTGCTAGGAACATGCCATATTGTCAGGTATCTTTATGTGTTTGACAAGGTTATCATCTAATGGCCATTTGTTGTATCCAGCCTTCACCATTAATATCTTTGTATGTCACCTTTAGTTCTGTTGTCATGTCCTTTGTCTGTTCTTTTTCTGTAGTGACCTGTAGCATATAACTTTTGCTCCTGTTCTGTGATGTCTGTATTCTGTCTTTGTGTTGTCTTTTTCTTTGCTGTTCTTTGCCTCAGCCTGCAGCATCCTACTTATTCCGTCAGTGGTGTTATGTTCCATACTTACTGCAGCGTGTCTGCAGGGTAACTCATGTTACTAGTTATTTACTGGATACAGCAGCTACTACCTGAGGTATCTTGGGTATCTGTATATGGTTTTCAAGCTTATCATATCATGGCTGCTTGGTATAAACAACCCTCACCATTACCACTTCTAGGCTAGTCCTGTGTTCATGACTGTTGTTTTGTTTTGTATGTCTCCTTTTGTTCTGTTGCTATGCCCTGTCTGTTTCTACCATGTATTCCTGTATCTTAACCCTGTGTCCTGTATTCCTTATTCTTTTTTACTCTTGTCCTGCAATGTCTTAGTCCTGTCCCTTTTTTTTTCCTGTAATTCAAACCCCGTATTCTGTATTTGCTAACCCTGTCCATGTCCCGTGCCTGATGCAGGGTGTCTGCATTGTATCTCCAGATCATGTCGTGTCATATACTGGTTACATATACTGGTATGTGGTCACACCAACTCTCTGAGGAGTGCAATTACCTTGCACCAGACCCTCTATCTCCATATCTTCAATGTGACTCCTGAATACCATCAAAAGCGCTCAGGTTCCCATTTCACATGGACCCCCACTTTGACATCAATAGTATTACAAATAATGCTATTGTAATGTCTATTACTAGTGAGCTTCAGTTATATATATATATATATACACACTTCTTTTCCCATTAATCTTTCATGATCGTCAAACCTCTGAAAAATCCCAAAAAGGAGGAGAGTTGCTTCAGATTGAAGTCACCAAGGAGTGTTGCTGAAAGGACTTTGATTCCCTATTCATCCACTTCATCGTTACTGAACTAATGTACACAGTAAGGGGTGTAATGCTTTGATATTGTGATTCCTCTCCTTTTTTTGCGCTTGTGCATCTCCCATCCTGCTACTTTAACCACGTCGGGCTCATGTCAAGAATCAGAGTGAATTCTGATCAGCATCAAGACCTTCGTCAATATCCCTTATATCACTGAGCCTGGATTCATTAGACTCGGTCACATGTGAGTTCTATCCTTTGGGGGGGGGGGGGGGGGGGACTACACTATAAGTTCCTTCATATTTATTTTCCCTTTGAGGTTTTTCTTCAGAACACATCTAATAGACCAGAAGATAATTTTTTACATGTTCTTTTACTTCTTTATAGTTCTGATCCAAGATATATTGCTGAAAGAGCACCTTTAGCAAACTTTCAATGAAATAAAATGACCTACTATAGATGTCAAGCTCACTGGCCTGTAATTGCCCTACTGAAATTGGGATGTATTTTTAAATATAGGCACCACAACTGCCTAGCACCAATCTAATTGCTCTGGCCCACCATATGTGTTAGGGTATATGGGAGACTTTTGGGGATGCCCTGGGACCTTTTATTGACAGGGAGTTTATTTATTTAGTTTTTTACTTTTTTTAATGCAACAAAGTCCAACTCACCTCCCAATTTGAACTCCCTTCACATTTTAGCTATAATCCTGAGAGCCTCATTTTTATATCTGTTGCATTACCTTCTCCATCACTGTGGTCATGTTATTGTTTAAATTGTGTTACACTGTGGGTTTTTCTTATTTATACTAAAGTTCAACTTGTTCCTACAACTTCCCAATCCACCCTTTTTTACCTGGATTTTAACTATGCCCTGGATCCATCCCTAGATAAAAAAAAAAAAAAAAACATGGTTGGGAATGTCAAGTGATGTGGGTTAACAGGCTTAATGTTTGTGTTCCTGTACCTCCTTCCTCCTCTAGAGACCTCCCTACCTTTGTCTGCTTGCATTTCGTCCCCTCTGTTAGTGTCAGGTGGGCTTGTTAACATTTGCAACACACCCATGTTACATTCCTGATCTCCTCTGACCTCATCTTGACCTTGAAAACAATGTTAGTGAATACAGTTTTGAGAGTCATATTGAAGCATTTGAGCTAACGGTTAGTTTGTTATGTTAGTGCCAATCTCGAACTTGGACTTTAGTGAATACACCCATACAAGACTAATCCACAGTGGTTCAAGGCTTCAGGCAGGGGAACAGTTCCTGACCAATGGTATCCTCTCTGATAGCATAGACTGCCCTCCCTAATATTTGTACCCTTGTTAAAGAGGAAAAAAGAAGGCTGTGGAAATTTTTCCCTATAGTTTAACTTTTTTAATCTTTCCTTCAAAAAATACACTAAAATATCTTGGATATCAAACAACTGCAAACACAACACAGGATTATAAAAAAAAGTGTTACATATATGTGTGGCACAACTATTTGTCACCCTTTTGAATTCATATGAAAAAAAATATATATTTAAAATACATTCCCATTGATTTCTTAAACTTTTTAGTACATTTGGGTAACTAGGAACAGGGTATTTTTCAGTCATGACTTTCTCTTTCACCTTTGTCATTTATCACAATGGGTGAAGCAATATGGCTATGATGTCAAGTGAAGGTTGTTGAGCTTCATAAAATGAGAAGTGAATGTAAGAAAATAGCAAATGCAATACAAATGCCCATTAAAGTATACCTTCTCAACATATCACCCCTCAACTCAATGAAAGGTAACCATGCAGGGAGGGGGACAAACACAAATAAAATCGGTGGGTATGTATGTTTGTAAGCATGTAAGTGTAAGTCTGACTGTGTGTGTGTGTGTGTGTAAGTCTGACTGTATGTATGTATGTATGTATGGAAGTGTAAGTCTGACTGCATGTATGTATGTAAGTGTAAGTCTGACTGTGTGTGTATGTAAGTGTAAGTCTGACTATATTTCTGTAAGTATAAGTCTGACTGTGTATGTATGTAAGTGTAAGTCTGACTCTGTGTATGAATGTAAGTGTACGTCTGACTGTGTATGTATGTAAGTGTAAGTCTGACTGTGTGTATGAATGTAAGTGTACGTCTGACTGTGTATGTATGTAAGTGTAAGTTTGACTCTGTATATATGTAAGTGTAAGTGTAAGTGTAAGTCGGACTGTATGTATGTAAGTGTAAGTCTGACTGTGTATGTATGTAAGTGTAAGTCTGACTGTGTATATATATGTAAGTGTAAGTCTGACTGTGTGAGTATGTATGTAACTGTAAGTCTGACGGTGTGTATGTGTGTAAGTGTAAGTCTGATTGTGTGTGTGTGTGTGTGTCTGTGTGACTGTATGTATAAGTATGGCTGTGTGTGTGGTTGTCTGTGTAAGTCTGAGTGTGTGCAAGGGTACAGCCCTCCCACCATACATACAGCTCCCCCCCAGCCATACATATTTTTAGAGTATATAAATATTAAATAAACTTGAGTTATATAATCATATGGCTGGTTTATATAATATTTATTTAATATATATGGCTGTTTTTATAATATGTAGATAACAAATACATATGTTCTATACATATAAAACCAGCCATGAATTTTTAAATATTAAAAAAAATATGTAAACCTGAGTTTGAGCTTGTTTTATATAATATGTGTTGTATAAATATAAAACCAGCCATATATATTATATAAACCTTGGCACCTGAGTAAAATATTATAAATATCTATCATATGGTTAGTTTCTATTATATATATATATATATATATATATATATATATATATATATATATATATATATATATATATTTTGCTCACCATAGGTAACAGGGATTGCCCATGGCCATGGATCCCTGACTTGCTTTCACCTATAGGATCATCAGCCATACCACACTGACGAGGCCATTTTAGGCTGAAACGTACGTCTGTGGTTTGCTGTGTTTCATATTTAATCCTATTAATATGTATTTTATTTCTGATGAAAAACAAAAGCATACTTTTTTTATGACTTTCACCCTGCATAGGTACACATGTCTATGACTATGTTGGGTTACACATTCATTCAGTGTATCTTCAAAGAGATTTTGATGATAAGACTATTTTTAACAGCAAGTAGTCAGATGAAATTGAATGGCTTTTATTTTTATTTTTTCATATATACATTCTTTATTCGATTTTTTTAAATAATAGCATGCAAAAACATGCAGTCTTGACAGGAGATGGAAAATTGGTTGTATAAGTACAATATATTATCTAATATAAAATAGTCATCCCCATAATATCAAAAAGATGACAAACTTTAAGAATCAAACACACAATTCTACACGTACATTAACAGGCTTCTAGGAAGGAACTAAGGGTGACCTATGGTCGAGGGATCCCAACCGGGGTTCAATATTTCATTTTTTTATTTAAAGGGCTCAGTTTTGGTATATTGATTTCCAGGTTGACCAGGTTATATCCCTACAATCATCCAGTTGTCCATTTGCTACAAAGAACACTTTTTCCCATATTGCATTGGTACCTAATTTGATTTATCAATTATTGTCACATTTTGTGACCCTTATTCCACCAATTCCTTGTTTTAAAAAGTTTCACAGATAGCATAACATGTATAGT
Source organism: Pelodytes ibericus (assembly GCA_036172795.1). Lineage (NCBI taxonomy): Eukaryota > Metazoa > Chordata > Amphibia > Anura > Pelodytidae > Pelodytes > Pelodytes ibericus. The sequence continues at coordinate 221,623,464 of CM069858.1, read as the reverse complement.
AAACTTTCATTGGCCTTGGTAATGGTCAGCAAATTGAAAAATGTAAAATAAATGATTGAGGTAATACATTCAAGCCTGGGCTTATAATCCATTGCAAGCAGTTTGTCAAGTCTTCTTTGAGTGTATCTAAAGACTTACAGTCCCACATATCTGGACCCAACCCCCCTACAGCATCTCCAGCAGATGTTTGAGGGGGAGTTTTCCATCTTGTGAAGTCTCAAAGGAATCATGTACCACCTGTACAATATTTTGAAATGCAACTCTAATAAGTTTATTTAATTTGTGTTTTTTCACAAGATTAGTTCATTTCTGCCTCACAATGTTTGTGTTAGTGATTCTTTAATTTCTAAGGATGTGTCTCTCAGGAGTCTGGAGATTCTAGAGAGGACTTTCTTTTTGAATTTACTATGTATACATTTTTCTAGAGCTGCAGATTTGGAGATCTGTGACTTTAACACAATGTTTTTAACTCATAAGTATGTAAATCTTTCTTTTTGAGGAATCCCATAACTGTTTATAATTCTGTAAAAGATCTAATCTTCTTATTGGTCACCAGGTCTTGTATATGAGAGTTTCCTCTATCCATCCATCCTTTCAAATCATTATCTCCAATAAAATTTGTAATGCTATAATGTGGTTATTTACTAATAGTTTGTTCTCAATCTCAAATCTTTTCTTTAGCAAGGACTGTTTTAATTATGGGATTAGTTAATTTTAATTAATTAAAGGGGTCATGATATATATATATCTATCTATCTATATATATATATATATTTTTTTTTTATATATATATATATATATATTTATATAGAGAGAGAGAGAGAGAGAGAGAGAGAGAGAGAGAGAGAGAGAGAGAGAGAGAGAGAGAGAGAGAGAGAGAGAGAGAGAGATAGATAGATAGATACAATTGTAAATTGTAATCCGCAATATAAAATGTTAGAGGCCATATATATATATATATATATATATATATATATATATATATATATATATAGAGTGTCAGAGGGACACCAAATCTGAAACAGAAAATTACAAGAAATTATTCTTCCACGTCTAAAAAAACTTCTTCCAAGTGAAACATTTTAATACACACTTTATTTCACAGATAACATTTATTTTGTTTCCTGTAGTTTGGCCATGCTCCAATAAATATTAGTATCAGAGGGTAGCTAGACATGTTATGAGAAATAGTTTTGCTTATTGTGAATGGCCTCATATCTAGAAAAGGTGTTCTAGGGCAGGTTCAAGATCATACAATGTGCTACATACAATAATTTATTTTAAGCATGCGTGGGATAGACACAAGGCTATCCTAGCTATAAGACCGGGAATGGGGGACTAATAAAAGTACTCAAAAAAAAATTGGGCAGACTAGATGGACCAAATCGTTCTTATCTGCCGACACATTCTATGTTTCTAATAAGTTTGCTGTGCAATATGAGTATATAATGGAAATTTAAAGACTATAGATACCACCCTATTCTCTGGGTACAAGAATTTGTACTTGACAAATCATTTGAACTGAAAGAACAAAATATTGCGTACTGTGTGGATTTTTGCTATACAGCTCCCAGACATCTGAATTAGACATATACCCATACAACAGAAGTACCTTGACCTGATGTGTGGACAGGCAGCAGGAGAGATGGGTCTGGTACACATGAGTAAGGTGGTCACAGAAAGGAGAGTATAGCAGCAGTCTTGAGACGAGACAGGCATTTACTCCCTTTCAGTTATTCCTGCAAAACCTGTATTGGTTGTCATACAGCCGACCACACAATTAACCCTGCATGAATTTCAGAGCTACGGCTACAAGGGAAGATACAAAAATCAATATTTTTCTTACATGCAAGACAAAAAATGTAATATTCATAGTGAAGTGCCCATGCATCTTCAATACATTGGACACACTAAACAAAATAATAGAGGAGTATGTAAGAAATACCAAAAATGGAAATACACAGATCTCACAACCTATATTATTTTACTAAATGCTACAAAAATAATACCAAACAATTTGAAAATGTAGGGCTCTATACAACTTGATAAAATATTGTCAAGGAGAGCAAAAATAAATGGAGTGGTTATACAGATGAAATGCACTACAGCCAAATGGGTTAAACTCAATTTACGGTTAATATTGTTTTATTTAATAGAAGTGTATATTGTTTTTACCCACTGTTTTGATTTTTTTAACCAAACAACAAGGATATAATATTTTTTTTTAGCTTTGTATATGTATACACAGGCCCGGACTGGCCATCGGGCACACCGGGCAAATGCCCGGTGGGCCGCGGTGGCCATGGGCCGAGGCCGGCAGGGGAGGTCCCAGCAGTGGCCTCTGGGTCCCAGGATCTCCCCTGCCGGTCTATGCAGGGCCGGCACTATCCGAGCGCCGGCCCCGCTGTTTGACATGAAGGGCCGGTGAGGACATCAAAGATCTCCCTCACCAGCCCACATGCTGACAAATCCAGCCGCCGGCGGGGAGAGAGGGAGGGAGACTGGAAAGAGGACCCGGGTTCCTCTCGCGTGATCCGGAGCATTGCCATGGCAACGACCGGATCTCGCGAGAGTGAACTCTAGCCTGCAGGCTAGAGTTCACTCACCACGAGGACCACCAGGGAACACCGCCTCCCAGTCCCAGGCTAAAGGTAAGAAGGGAGTGATGTGTGTGAGTGCTGTGTGTGATAGTGCTGTGTGTGATGGGTGTGAGAGTGCTGTATAAATGTTAGAATGGATTGTGTGTGTGTGTGTGTGGGGGGGGGGGGGTAAATAAACAAATAAAATAACAGGCATTATGTCCCCCCCGGACATAATGCCTGTTATTTTATTTGTTTATTTACCCCCCCCAGACACACACACACACACACACAATCCATTCTAACATGTATACAGCACTCTCACACCCATCACACACAGCACTATCACACACAGCACTCACACACAGCACTCTCACACCCATCACACACAGCACTCTCACACACACAACACTCTCACCCATCACACACAGCATTCTCACACAGAGCACTCACACCCATCACACACAGCACTCTCACACACACAGCACTCTCACCCATCACACATAGCATTCTCACACAGAGCACTCTCACACCCATCACACACAGCACTCTCACACACTGCACTCTCACACACACAGCACTCTCACCCATCACACACAGAATTCTCACACAGAGCACTCACACCCATCACACACAGCACTCTCACACACACAGCACTCTCAAACACACACAAACACAACACAACTAAAACCGACCTTATTACACAATACCACACCACAATCAGCTTACTCTACACACACGCAATCCCACAAGCAGGCTCCAAACACATGCTCAATACTCTTTCCTGGCATTTTTGTCTCCTGGTATCCATTTATAGAGACACCAGAGACAAGTTGCAAGGAAACACAGTGAAAGCATGTTATTTCATTTGCTTGCACTGTGCAGAACAAATACAGGGCTTTTTTCTCATGCTAGAGCTCTTCAGCAGAGCTTTGCGCATTGTCTGCCCTGGAAGAGCATTGAACCAATATGCTCACTTTGAGATTGAGCGTGTTTGTCATTGGTGATGACAAAACACACCTCCTCTGCCCCGCCCCCTTCTTAGTGGGCCGCTGTGATCAAAAAATGCCCGAGCCGAATTTTTCTCCCAGTCCGGCCCTGTGTATACATATGCATATTAAGCAAGTTGTAGGTTAAATAAAATATGTTATGTGTATAATAATGTATCACAATATTAATTATAGCTCGGTTACATAAATTATTATCTTATCCATATGTTTTTGAGGAAATTTGAAGCTAAGATGCAGGAGAGACATGCAAGCACTTGTCACTTTAAGATAATGAATAAATATGAAAATCTGGGACCTGAAAGTGACAAAATGGAACAACCCGAAGCTACCATTACAAGATGGCCACACGTGTATTAATGTCACCGTCTGGGACACCAATATCCAACAAAATGTAAACTGGAAGTGCATCATCAACAATAGGAAATGAGTTGTAACCAGGAAGAATGAAGGATCCTATCACTGCATTGATAGCTCGTTGATGGTACTTTGTATATATGTTGTTGTACATCTCAGTGTGCTTTTACATTCTACATCACAAAACCGATTTTCTTCTGTGCATATTTTGTTGCTATGTATGGACTGAAAATGTACCTCTGAGACTACATTCATCACTACTGACATTAAAATGTTATACTTTTGCTGTTTAATACACATATATTTATTCAGTCAAAATTCCAACATTTCACCAGCAAGGAGACGTGGGACCTTGCAGCTTCAACTTGCATTGCCAGTTTAGTATTATGAGGGAAGGATGGATAAAACACTGTAGTAATGAATATTTTAGTGTGTATGGAAATAGAAAATGAGACCCCAGTAGGAGTAAAGGACCTTGCAAAAATGTCCAAAGCTCCAACCTCAGACACCATTTTAAAAGAAAGTAAGCAGCACAAAGTTGTAAGTTTGGTTGTGAAATGTGGGTGATGGGGCATGTATTGGGCGGCTGGAGTAATTCCTAGATGTGCAATGTGGTGGGGGGTATGTCCTGGTGAGTGCAAATCCGGTGATGGGGCATGGGTAAGGCCTGAATGTGCATTTCAGATGATGGGGCATGTCCTGATGGCAAGGGTAAGTCTTTAATGTACCCTCTATCTTGAAATGTTGGTAAGCTACAAATGTGTTAAGGGGCCTTACATTTATTACCAGGTGGCCTGCCAAACTTTCTTCAATATACAGAGCAGGTTGCTGAGAAAACCCTGAGATGGGTCTGTCTTTTCCTTAGAGATTGGATATCTCCCGTGATATAAGTAACCTGTCTGTGGCAGAGAACTGTATTGATCGAGGAAGATTGGGGCATATAAGGATAGCCAAGAGCTCCATGTGATAACCCAAAAATGTATGAAGTACCCATTGGTCTGATGTTATGGAAAACAAGGAGTCTTGAAAATGTCTGAGCCTGCCGCTTACGCATAAATGGGAAGAAAGGTGTATTAAATTGGAACTTACCAGGATGTCTTCATTGATAGGACCCATGGGTCCCACTGTTCTTCCATGGATGGTCTCTCTCAGGGAAAAATCCAGTGGTTCACTCTATCTTAATTAATATGGTTTTCAATCATCAATGCTGTGTTGGCATTGCCAATAAGGCAAATGCATTGGACCCAACCTTTCATGGTATTAAAGTCCAGGTAGGAGTCACATGTCAGAGCCGACTCCACCATCTTGAAGAGTTTAATGTTCAGTCCCAATATATCCAGAGCCATGTCTTGACATGTACAAAGGGCAAGGTCTATACCCTTTTTAGTGTTTTAGCCTGATTTTCCCTAAGAATTGGAAAATATTGGGATCTTTATCAGAGTGGGAACAGACCAGGTCAGGCATGGTAGGCCTAGGGCATTCTGCCATTAATTTGTTTATGGTGGCCTTATCTAGGGGTTTACAAACTGTGAGGGTAAGGTATTTGTTAATATGGTCAGAAGGGAACCATTCTGTGGAGTGGTGGTGCAATAGTTTGTCAGGATCGAACATTGGTTCACACTCCAAGTCCAGCAGAATGGTAGTATTTATATTTCATTTTTAATCGAAGTGTACCTATTAAAAATGTTGGTTTTGTATTTGAGTGTTTAGATATGCCTCTATATAGTATGTTTACACAGCTATGCTATTTTCACTTTTAATAATCCATAAATACATTTATGTCCTGCAAGCTATTCCCATTAGCTGCTGTTAATTATTTTGAATCTGATTAGTGGCCACACCTATCATCTGGTATCAGATAGCCGGATATATTTTCTGCCATCTTTATTATTTGGTTTTATATATTGTATATTTGATTGTCCTGTATATGTGTTTTTTAAATGCACATCCATTTTTATATTTACATTTGTTTGTGTAATCTATTGTTGGCTTATTTACATTTTTCTACCATATTCTTCATTTTGGTGCACTTCTTTTTGCTCATGAGTGCACTTTGGAATGGTTTTCTTCATATTTATTATTTTAATCCCAATCCATGAGCACCCATTTAAATTGTATAAGGTTGAGCATATACCATTTTTTAAGTATACCAAGTTAGGTCCACCTATACCTTCATTTTAGAAGTTCTTTTCAGTCTATTTTTGTATTTCTTTTACGGGACCATGACCTCTCGAATACATTAACGCCTCCATATCCTCGTGGCAAGTAGGTTCTATGCTCAGACTATCTACATATAACAAAGGTGAGGGGTTTGGTTTTTGTCACTGGTTGACATAGCCTGTAAATGTGTTGCAATTCTTGTCTTACTTTGTGAAGATATTTTGGCAGAAAAAAAAGTAAAGTGAAGAGTGAAGTGTGAAGTGTGAGGATCTTAGGTAATCTTCAAATCACGTCAACCAATCATGGGTGATTTTAAATACACAGTGTTACTTCTACATTTATTAAACCTAAAGTGGAGTATTTCTATTATGTACTATATTATTATTTGGATACACTTTCTCTGTGATAGACAGATGCTGTGTATTATTTTTAAATCTATACACTGGATTATCAGGACAGTATAAAATCCCCTTTAATATGTCAATGCAGCCATTATCTTAAGTATATAATTCATTTGTTTGTATTTTTTATGTTTTTCATTTTTCTAATTTCATTTTATTTTACATTTCTTTGCTCTGTGTGTGGGTTAACTAGAGCTATAACAAATTATTGTCAGAACCATCATTAGAGTTATTCCTTGAAGAAAACAATTCATAAAATATCCCTTGGAGATATGTAGCTGGTTGAGTCTCTTGGAACCATTTCTCATACACTTGGAGAACCCTTGACAATTAAAATGTTCTACTGCAAACATATAAAAGACATAATGTTAACAATAAGAAGATATATGCTGACAAACACTGAAAGGACACAACATGATAATTTTAAATCCTAATAGAAGCCAGGATTTCACAGATACCAGGGCATTGAAAAGATGGTAATATTTACTTTGTATTTATTTTATGAAATTTAATTTAACAAATCTAAAATACTAAGTTATGATTATATTGTATGCATTCTGTGTAAATGTTTTCTATCCTGATTTTTTTGAGGGAGGGGGAACGAAAAGAACATTGGTGGAAAATTTAAAATACATTTTTAAAATATATCCACTATATATCACACATGTGAGTCCCCTTAAGATATGTTAATCACTATATAAATGTGTCTGAAGGTGGGTTTATTTATGAACTAGAGATATCTTTATATGCATTTAAAAAAAAAAAAAACTACTTTTGAATGCAAAATATATGTTTAGAAAATATTGTTAAGTGGAAGTGGCAATTAAAAAAAAATCTTGTCAATAATCCATCTACCTGCTCTGACACAGTATAAGGAATATTTAAAAAACATGTTTTCTGTACATGAAATCAGGAGCATCCTAACAATACAACTGCAATCAAGGAATTCTGGCTTCTGGGGTTTGAGGACATCCACCACATTAAGTTTGTACTCTTTCCTCTGTTCCTGACAAGTTACACAGCAACATTATGTGCCAATCTCATGATTATCTTGTTGGTCACCACGTCCCAGTTCATCTACTCTCCCATGTACTTCTTCCTCAGCCACCTGTCTTTGAATGACATTGTCCTCACCACCACAATTGTGCCTCAACTGCTCCACATTATCTTAAGAGAAGGATCTTCCATGTCTTTTGTGAGATGCCTTACCCAGTTTTACTTTATGTCTCTATCAGCTGCTAATGAGTGTTTGCTTCTCACCATAATGTCCTACGATCGATACTTGGCCATCTGCAACCCATTGCATTATTCCTCCAACATGGACCTCAGACGTTGTTCTTTTCTTGCATTTCTATCTTGGGCATTTGGAATACTGTTGGGGTTGCCAAATGTTATCATCTTAAGCCAAAGGAGATTTTGTGGGTCAAATATCCTGAACCATTTCTACTGTGACATTCTTCCTCTTCTCAATGTTTCATGCTCGGGTAGGCTCGCTAATGAAATTACAGTTTTTGTATTGTCATTTCCAGTCACGATTTTCCCCATCATTTTTATCACTATGACTTATATCAGCATCTTGCGCGTAATTTTTAAGCTTACCACCACCACCGGGAGACAGAAAGCCTTCTCCACCTGCAGTTCCCATCTAACTGTTGTGTGTCTCTATTATGGGACATTGGTTTTTAATTATGTTATTCCATCCAAAGGAAATTATTTGGGCTTACAAAAAATTATTTCTGTACTTTACACCATGGTGACCCCATTATTGAACCCCATCATATACAGCCTAAACAATGAAGAGATTAGAGGAACACTAATGAGATTTATCATGAAGAGGAAAATAAAAAAATTAATAATATAATTTGAATATTCTTTGATTCTCCGTTATTGTCTAAATTAATAGTTTTACATTGTATTCAATGTTTAGTAAAAATGCATCAATTGTCATGCTACAACCTGTGTGCAGGCTCATCCAGGCTGTATCCAGTTATTCCTGGTTCTTTTATTGTTTTGTTTTCTTGTGTTATGCTTTATGTTTGCTTTCATCCTTTCCTTGTTGTGCTATATATCTTGTATTGTTCCATTCTTGGTTTTCCATGTTTCTCCGGCCTTGATTATAGATTTACCCTATCCATTTGTTGTGTGTTCTTCATTCCCCAGTCTATCCTGCTACAGGTAAGTCTTGGTGTGTGTTTGTTTTTTACAGATAGTTTTAATTTTATGTATGCAGGGTTAGTGCTAGGAACATGCCATATTGTCAGGTATCTTTATGTGTTTGACAAGGTTATCATCTAATGGCCATTTGTTGTATCCAGCCTTCACCATTAATATCTTTGTATGTCACCTTTAGTTCTGTTGTCATGTCCTTTGTCTGTTCTTTTTCTGTAGTGACCTGTAGCATATAACTTTTGCTCCTGTTCTGTGATGTCTGTATTCTGTCTTTGTGTTGTCTTTTTCTTTGCTGTTCTTTGCCTCAGCCTGCAGCATCCTACTTATTCCGTCAGTGGTGTTATGTTCCATACTTACTGCAGCGTGTCTGCAGGGTAACTCATGTTACTAGTTATTTACTGGATACAGCAGCTACTACCTGAGGTATCTTGGGTATCTGTATATGGTTTTCAAGCTTATCATATCATGGCTGCTTGGTATAAACAACCCTCACCATTACCACTTCTAGGCTAGTCCTGTGTTCATGACTGTTGTTTTGTTTTGTATGTCTCCTTTTGTTCTGTTGCTATGCCCTGTCTGTTTCTACCATGTATTCCTGTATCTTAACCCTGTGTCCTGTATTCCTTATTCTTTTTTACTCTTGTCCTGCAATGTCTTAGTCCTGTCCCTTTTTTTTTCCTGTAATTCAAACCCCGTATTCTGTATTTGCTAACCCTGTCCATGTCCCGTGCCTGATGCAGGGTGTCTGCATTGTATCTCCAGATCATGTCCTGTCATATACTGGTTACATATACTGGTATGTGGTCACACCAACTCTCTGAGGAGTGCAAATACCTTGCACCAGACCCTCTATCTCCATATCTTCAATGTGACTCCTGAATACCATCAAAAGCGCTCAGGTTCCCATTTCACATGGACCCCCACTTTGACATCAATAGTATTACAAATAATGCTATTGTAATGTCTATTACTAGTGAGCTTCAGTTATATATATATATATATACACACTTCTTTTCCCACTAATCTTTCATGATCGTCAAACCTATGAAAAATCCCAAAAAGGAGGAGAGTTGCTTCAGATTGAAGTCACCAAGGAGGGTTGCTGAAAGGACTTTGATTCCCTATTCATCCACTTCATCGTTACTGAACTAATGTACACAGTAAGGGGTGTAATGCTTTGATATTGTGATTCCTCTCCTTTTTTTGCGCTTGTGCATCTCCCATCCTGCTACTTTAACCACGTCGGGCTCATGTCAAGAATCAGAGTGAATTTTGATCAGCATCAAGACCTTCGTCAATATCCCTTATATCACTGAGCCTGGATTCATTAGACTCGGTCACATGTGAGTTCTATCCTTTGGGGGGGGGGGGGGGGGAACTACACTATAAGTTCCTTTATATTTATTTTCCCTTTGAGATTATTCTTCAGAACACATCTAATAGAACAGAAGATAATTTTTTACATGTTCTTTTACTTCTTTATAGTTCTGATCCAAGATATATTGCTGAAAGAGCACCTTTAGCAAACTTTCAATGAAATAAAATGACCTACTATAGATGTCAAGCTCACTGGCCTGTAATTGCCCTACTGAAATTAGGATGTATTTTTAAATATAGGCACCACAACTGCCTAGCACCAATCTAATTGCTCTGGCCCACCATATGTGTTAGGGTATATGGGAGACTTTTGGGGATGCCCTGGGACCTTTTATTGACAGGGAGTTTATTTATTTAGTTTTTTACTTTTTTTAATGCAACAAAGTCCAACTCACCTCCCAATTTGAACTACCTTCACATTTTAGCTATAATCCTGAGAGCCTCATTTTTATATCTGTTGCATTACCTTCTCCATCACTGTGGTCATGTTATTGTTTAAATTGTGTTACACTGTGGGTTTTTCTTATTTATACTAAAGTTCAACTTGTTCCTACAACTTCCCAATCCACCCTTTTTTACCTGGATTTTAACTATGCCCTGGATCCATCCCTAGATAAAAAATAAAAAAAACATGGTTGGGAATGTCAAGTGATGTGGGTTAACAGGCTTAATGTTTGTGTTCCTGTACCTCCTTCCTCCTCTAGAGACCTCCCTACCTTTGTCTGCTTGCATTTCGTCCCCTCTGTTAGTGTCAGGTGGGCTTGTTAACATTTGCAACACACCCATGTTACATTCCTGATCTCCTCTGACCTCATCTTGACCTTGAAAACAATGTTAGTGAATACAGTTTTGAGAGTCATATTGAAGCATTTGAGCTAACGGTTAGTTTGTTATGTTAGTGCCAATCTCGAACTTGGACTTTAGTGAATACACCCATACAAGACTAATCCACAGTGGTTCAAGGCTTCAGGCAGGGGAACAGTTCCTGACCAATGGTATCCTCTCTGATAGCATAGACTGCCCTCACAAATATTTGTACCCTTGGTAAAGAGGAAAAAAGAAGGCTGTGGAAATTTTTCGCTATAGTTTAACTTTTTTAATCTTTCCTTCAAAAAATACACTAAAATATCTTGGATATCAAACAACTGCAAACACAACACAGGATTATAAAAAAAAAGTGTTACATATATGTGTGGCACAACTATTTGTCACCCTTTTGAATTCATATGAAAAAAAAATATATTTAAAATACATTCCCATTGATTTCTTAAACTTTTTAGTACATTTGGGTAACTAGGAACAGGGTATTTTTCAGTCATGACTTTCTCTTTCACCTTAGTCATTCATCACAATGGGTGAAGCAATATGTCTATGATAAAACCAGCCAACAGTAGGAAGAGGATGTGTGTCTATATTGTCTCAAAGTACTGTGAAGAAGATGTTTCATGTGGGCAAAAATATCCAAGGATCACAGATAGAGAACTGCAGTAGACAGTCTTGTGCCAGAAAATCTCCAAAATTACAGTCCAAGCTCACTTACATCACCACAAGTTGTTTTGAAAATAATTATCTACTCTCATCCAAAAGCAAACTCTGCCATTTTTATTTTACCAGAAACAACCAAACTTCAATTGGGATTGGGTTCTATGGCCAGATGAAACCAAAATAGAGCATTTTGGCAACCAATGACAATAGTTCCATTCTTGCACGATATTATTGTGCTGCCGCTTTACAATATAACATTACAATTTAGCATGATCTATTTATTCACAATTATATACAGCTGTTATGGTCTAAAGTACATCCATCGCCTTATACTTATTGTTTTAACATTACAAACACTTTCTGTTGTGCATATTTTCTGTTAGAATTAAAATCCTATTGTCAGGTCCATGCTGCGGTCTATTGTCAGCCACTCCGGAGCTCTGTTGCCAATACTGCCAGTCAGGTCCCATGATCACGGTCGGTGAATGCCCTTGTCCCCCTGCCGTCGAGTCTCTCTTTCAGCATGTGCTCAACACTTGGTACTCGTGCACGTGCCACTACTCACTTGCTTATCTGACCCCAGCATTGCTATGGAAACGAGCATTGTGGCGCACATCTCACATGTCACATGTCACGGTGGGGGAGCTATAGACCTTTAAATCAGCAGCATGCCTAATTAAATTTGCTTGGTTATTTTGCATGCTTGTTCCAGTGTTTTTGATAACAGTTCCTCCATTTGGTCCTTTAGTATTCTTTATCTCTGGCAAGGGCTGTCCACTTCTGTGATTGGGGTTCTTCATCTGATCTACGTCCACCTTCCCATTTTACACCTGTGCTTAAAGGGACCGAATGTGGGGTAGTCTGTTCAGCAACCTCTAAGACCTTTACCAACAGAATGGTAGTGTGGCAGGACATGCGCTTGGAGAGGCAAAAAACAAGACAGTGCTTTGTGTTCCTTAACTCTAATTTTTATTGTTTAGACAAACGTATATATAAGAAGATAAAACCATTAGTTACCACAATCTAACTGGTTATTCTCATACGCAGAAAGGCCTAATATGTAAGATAAAGTTACACAAATATAATGTGCCATAATGGAAATAATATAATATATAAATGTAATAAAAAGAAGAATGCTACTTAAAATCCCTTTATAATGTGCTTTGTCTAGTCATTGATTATGGCTTAAACATGTGATATTAGCATGTGTATATATTATGTAGTTTTTAAATGTATATTTTAAAGTACTGAATATATATTAAAGTGCTAATACTATATTCAAGTGAACCAAATGTTTTTATTTGTTTATATACAGCTGTGTATATTTTCAGCATAATTGATAAAGTAAACTGCAAAAATATTACAAGTTATCCTACTAATGTGCCTTAATAAAGTGATATATATCAATACATTGTCTTATATGTGATAATATAGTATAGTATAATGTGTAACTATTACATATTGTATTAACTTAATAACTGTGACTTGTTTAAAGTGCTAGTAATATATTAAAGTGCTAGGATTCATTACTAGTTACATGTGTGTATTTATTTCTATACATCAGTGGATATGCTCAAAATAATTAATTAAATAAACCATTATGATAAACGCAGCTCACATATAGATATCAGCAAATAATGGTGCTTCCAGCATGTGTCTCTATGTATAAAGGAGACTTCCAACAAATATCTGCGCTGCTTCCACCAGTTCCTTACATTTTGATTATGCCAGCACTCATAGCGCAGTCACAGCCAATTTATAAAAAAGCATGTGTTGAAAAGCACCTGATTAGTGCATGTTTGTGTGTGGCTAGAGACAACATTTTCCAACAACTGTTAAAGGTTTGGTCTGTGGTCACACAAAAAGTAAGTTAAATAGTAAAGTTGTTTGTTTTTTGATACTGGGCTTGGAATGTCCGGCAAGATTGAAACACAGAATCCTGGTGCATTTCGGGAGCATCTGGCAGGTTGCAGCTGAATCCAAGAGCGGAGTATCCGTGGCAGTCCCCAACCTTATACAATAGTTTTTTTTATATATATCTTGGCCAACATAAGATTTACATTGTTGCCCTATAAATTCCACTTTGCCAACCACTTGATTATCATGACATTTACATGCTATGTATTTCTTACAAACTAATGATAATAAAGCATAACTGGAGTGCACTAGCAGTAGACATTACATTCCTCTAGGTCAATGGTTGTCATGACCAGAACATGTGCCAATACACAAGCACACATGGGCTAAGTAGAACACTATCCAGAACATGAGATGAGGTCAGGGACTAAGTAAGCAGGAAAGAATAGGGCTGACTGGATGGGACAAATAGTTCTTATCTATTGAAACATTATATGGAATATGCCATGATGGAGAATCATGGCATATTTAAATCATTTATTCATTTCTTCTTTTTCTCTTCAAAATAAAACTCATTAATGTTCCTCTAACCTCTTTGTTCCTCTTTGTTCCTCAGGCTGTATAAAATTGGGTTCAATCATGGGGTCACAATGGTGTAAAGCACAGAAATAGTTTTTTGAAAGTCCAAATAATTTCCTCTAGATGGAATAGTTACGGTTACAAACCGACGTCCTATAATACAGACATATGACAATCAGGTGAGAGCTTCAGGTGGAGAAGGCTTTTTTCTCCCAGTGGTTGTGGAGATCCGAAAAAATGTTAAAATAAATTGCTTTGTGGGACCTCCTCTTTATTTAGTGTAAACACTACTATCATATAATTGATGTTTTGTCTCCTGAATGCACCAGTCTCTATTCATAACTACCATTTTACCTTACCCTATTACAAAATATAATTCATTCTCTAACAAACGAGATTTTTCAATAAAACAGTTTTCTGACACTAATGTGATCTACCTTATAGAATGCCCCTGCGGCTTACAATATATAGGTAGAACATTGAGAACTTTGAAAAAACGAATGGGGGAGCATGTCAGAAACATCAGAAAAGGAGTAACGCAACACTACTTGTCAAAACATTTCCTGGAAAAACATAACAAAAATCCAAAAGGTCTCAAATTTTGGGCCATAGACAAGGTCAAAAAACATTGGAGGAGAGGAGACATTAGAGAAATGGGCAAAATAGAAATGAAATGGGTATTTGATATTGACAGCCTTCAACCAAAGGGAGATAATGCAGAATTCAATTTTTTTAATTTTTTCTTCTAGATCTTCTTCTAGATTTCTTCTTTATTATTTATTCTGTATGTATAATTTCCTGGAGTTTTTCTCTGCATGTACAACATATACCTATGGTGTAGGACATATGTCTTCTTTCTATGATTGCTCAAATGCACGCAGCAATGCAAACCTATCTAAACCTATATATATCTATATATTTATAAAAGCATTTAAGTGTTTATATGCATTTAATATTATAATATATAGTATATATATATTTTTTTTTTAAAGTTATTTTTTATCATATATTTCTCCTTTTTAAAGTCATTTTTATTTAATGCCCTGAAGATATTTAAAGTTGTTTTGTACTGCTGCTGCATCGTTTATATTAAATAAGAGCAAAATGGTTGACAAATATATTGTCCTCTATGCTTCCCATTTTTCTCTATGAACAAAAAAGTCATCCACGCCAACCAAATGGCCGACTCTCGTGAGACCAATCGTGTTAATTCCGCAAAGAGACAAAGTCGCGACGACACAATCGGAGGGTGGAACCAGGAAGTAAACAGCGCAAAACAGACTTCTATTTAAACATCCAAAGCAGTATGGTTATCACACGCCTAGAAGAAGCCTAGAAATAGGCGAAATGCGTAGCGTGATTACCATTACTGCTGATTTTCTTTTGATCATGAATTTTCAATTTTAAAATTCTTTCTAAAACTTTCTAAATCAGCTAATATGCACAAATCAGTAAACCTCTCTGGTTAACCAAAACCTTCTATTAAACCTGTGATAGGGTCTTAAGAGTGAACTGGGGGGAATTACACAGACTCTGTATCGACTTCACATAAGTGCTCCCATCTGTTTTCCAGATATTTAGATTCCAACACAATATTTGTACTTATTTGTGTTGTTATAATGTGAATAACATCTATAGCATCAGTCTCCAACAAGCTTATAATGCATTCCGCTGGCGGAGCCACAGGAACGGGAAAATCATGGAACAATGGAAAGGAGTAGAAACTATTTAGGTGGTGCAGTAACCCCCTTTCATTCTCTGGGATCCTACAACTGTTGATTTTATATCCAGGGCTCAGATCGAGGGGGAGGGAAGTGAGGGAGAAACACTGCCTTCCTGAGAAATGGCGAGCAGAGTGTACCCAGAGGGCAAGTATATTTTAACTCCGGAGAGGCTGATCTGTGAGGCTGCTAGGAGAAGATGTGCGGTTAATGCCCTCATACCCCAGACACCATTTTTGGTTTAAACTTGTTTCATGTCTCATTTTTGCCTCTCTGCTCCCTACTGGTCAAAAATAAAATAAAAATGTATTGCTGACCTATAAAGAACATAAGCCTAAATTAAGTACACTAGCCTGGATATGGTATACTGGTAAAAATAAACAGACATTTTATCCAGACCCTGAAATGGAGTAGGGTGTCTGAAATCAAATAAGGGGTGGCTGGTTGTACTATAACTTTTTTCAAGGAAAATTGAAAGCTGCTAGCCTGAATACATGTGGTAGTTGCTGGCCAAATAGGTTTAAGGCTATTGACAATTCTAGAACTATAAAGGCCGATCAACACAGATAGGGGTCATTAATGAACAATAAATATAACAGTCAAATAGTGTACCGTGGACCCTGAGTGGTCCAAAAGTCTAAATAACAAGCAGCATACATAGGGAAACCTCCCTACTTTAATTTTTTTTCCTTTGCAATTACACCGGGACTGAGGGTGCTTGCCGGAGCATATATTAATCTCCCTCTCTGGGATCCTGAACGATAGAGGATTAGTGGAGCATGAATAGACCTTACTCCATTTAATCTTAGCTACTATAAAAAGGGAAGGAGAGAGGAGAGAGGAAGAAAAAGCCCACACTTCTGCACGGAGCAATAACAGGAAAATAACTGTATATCTACAGCAAATATGGCATAAAAAAATAAAGAGTTAAATGCACAGAGATGGGGAAAGGATAGAAGGAAGAGACTGGATGAAGCAGAGGGCAAACAAGAAACCAAATCTGTCTGCCAATGAGGAGAATATATTTTTTCTCCCCATTGGCAGACAGGAACGATCCAGGGAAAATATGTTTGGCCCTGCCGGAACAAGGGAAAGAAGTACAAGATATTGATTCTGAGAGCCTGGAGGGTCAGAGGGAACACTCATGGACAGAGGTGCAAACTATCTCGCCGGAATACCTCAAAGCTTGTCTGGCCTCGCAATTTGAAAAGATTAAGGAAGAAATGCAGAAAACGCAACAATATAACAATGGAAATTAAAAAGGAGATCATAACGATGGAAGAAAGGGTCAAATCTATAGAACAGAAGGGAGAAGTCATATCTCACCAACTGAAAATACAACAAGATAAAGCCATAGTGCAAGGGGAAAAAACAGGACTCAGGAGTAAAATTCAATTTATTTATAGCAGTAATAAAACTTTTGAATTCTGACGCAGAACTGAGCATTGTGAGGAGACAGTGCATGAGGAAAAGATAGTAATAGAGGTACAAGTGTTCAATTTTAGTTAGATAGCATAAACAAATTAACAATTTAATGAGGTAAAAAGTTAAGTACAATAAAATACAAAACAAAAAGTCCAATTCGTATAAGATATATTGAGAAAAATGATGTTAAAAATGCGGGATGGGAGCCTGACACGTTTCGCTGTCAGGCTTCGTCAGAGGGTCTCCTCCCGCTTGTAAAACGGCTGCTTTTCAATAGAATAGAATGCTTTGCAAGGTAAAGTGATTTCCAAGGTAAGAATTTTACATACGAGGCAAGTTGGGATAGAGGTAGTTAGAGCTGGCAGACTTCAAATGAAACGACAGACACCTGTCAGTGATTATTGGCTTAGAGGGTTTTTTCTCAGATATCATTTATTGCCTGCATTTGGGCTTCTCAGAAAAAAAATAATAATAGTAATAATTAGCTCACCAATGGAGAAGCTTTCACTTTTAAGGTTGGTTTGCTGTAATGGGGCGGGCACAACCATGCAAAAGCACTATACTAGTGCAACTTTTGTCAACTCACATCTCCCCCTGTGTACACCTCAACACAGGTTTATAAAAAACAGCTATAGTGCCTTGCAAAAGTATTCACCGCTGTGGCATTTTTCGTGTTTTGTAGCCTCAAAACCTGGAATTAACATGGATTGTTTCAGGATTTGCATAATTTAACTTACAGAACATGCCCACATCTTTGAAGATTTTTTTTTTTTTTTTTTATTGTGAAGCAAACAACAAATAGAACAAAATAGCAGAAAAAGTTAATTTATTTTTTCTTTAATTTTTGTTTTCTTTTTTTCCTTTTTATCTTATTATTTATTTATTTTTTAATTTTTTGGCATGTTTGCCCTATGTTTGAGCTATGATAAATTGTTTTCAAAACCATTATTGAAGAGGCGATCTTTTTCATATTGTATACAAAGTTTGTAAGATGAACCAGTATTATTTTAATTGTTAGTTCTACCTTGAAGAAAACAAATCCTCAAAATTCCCTTGGACATAGTTAGCTGATTGAGTCTATTGAGTCATTTCTTGTACACTTGGAGAACCCTTGGCAATTACATGTTCTGCTGCAAAAATATAAAAGATGTAATGTTAACAATAAGAAGATGTATTCTGCAAGCACTGCACGCACACAACCTGATGATTTATATAATACCAAGACTTAAATATAAATCCTAATAGAAGGCAGAATTTCAAACGTTGTCGACTTCCACTGATATAAGGGCGTTAGAGTGATGGTAGAATTGACTTTTCATTTATTTGTATATATATTTTGAAACTGAATTAACAAACCTAAAATATTATGCAATTTTCATATTGTATGCATGCCAGTGTAAATGCTTTCTATTTTGATAGATATATAAATGTGTCTAAAGGTGTGTTTTTTTTAATTATGAACTAGATATATTTTTTATATGAAGTTTTCTAAAAAAAAAAACAAATTTCAACTTTTTAATTTTAAATATATGTTCAATGTATAGAAGATATGCTAGGTGGAAGTGCCCATAAATAAATACACATTCTCCTGTTAATAGTAGGATTGGCTGCTCTGACACAGTACAAGTGATATTTAAAATAAAATGTTTTCTATACATGAAATCAGGAGAATCCTAACAATACAACTGCAATAAAGGAATTCTGGCTTCTGGGGTTTGAGAACATCCACTGCACAAAGATTATACTCTTTCTTCTGTTCCTGACAAGTTACCCAGCAACTGTATGTGCAAATTTCATGATTGTCTTGTTGGTGACCACGTCCCAGTACATCTACACTCCCATGTACTTCTTCCTCAGCCACCTGTCTTTGAATGACATTGTCCTCACCACCACCATTGTGCCGCAATTGCTCTACATTATCTTAAGAGACGGAACTGCCATGTCTTTTACGAGATGCTTCACCCAGTTATACATGATGTTTTTATCATCTGGTAATGAGTGTTTGCTTCTCACCATAATGTCCTATGACCGATACTTGGCCATCTGTAACCCATTGCGTTATTCCTCCATTATAGACCTAAGACATTGTAGTTTTCTAGCAATTCTATCATGGGCATTTGCAATACTAATGGGGTTGCCAAATATTATCATCTTAAGCCAAACAAAATTTTGTGGTTCAAATATCATTAACCATTTCTACTGTGACATTCTTCCCCTTCTCAATGTTTCATGCTCAGGTAGACTCGCTTATGAAATAACAGTATTTATACTCTCTGTCCCCTTCTTGTTCTTCCCCATTGTTTATATCACTATGAATTATATAAGCATATTGCTTGTGATTTGTCGGATCTCTACCACCACCGGGAGACAGAAAGCCTTCTCCACCTGCAGTTCCCACCTGACCGTTGTGTGTCTTTATTATGGGACATTGGTTTTTAATTATGTTATTCCATCCAAAGGAAATTATTTGGGCTTACAAAAAATTATTTCTGTGATTTACACCATGGTGACTCCATTATTGAACCCCATCATATACAGCCTAAACAATGAAGAGATTAGAGGAAAACTAATGAGATTTATTTTGAAGAGAAAATAAGAAATGAATCATTTAATTTGAATATGCTTGGTCTCTCTGTTACTGCCTAATATAATAGTTTTACATTTTATTCAACAAATTAGTAAAATGCATCGATTGGCACGCTGCAATCTATGTGCAGACTCATCCAGGCTGTATCCAGTTATTCCTGATTCCTTTCTTGTTTTGTTTTTTGTTGTGTTATGCTTTATGTTATCGTTTTTCCTTTCTTTGTTGTGCTATGTATCTTGTGTTGCTTCATTCCTGGTTTTACTTGTTCTCCTGCCTTGTTTATAAATGTCCATCACCCATTGTTTTGTTTGTTGTTTAAATATACTTTTAATTTTTTGTAGTTATGGTTAGTGCTAGGAACATTCCATATTGTCATGTAAATTGATGTGGTTGACAAGGTTTTCATCTCATGGCCATTTGGTGTAACCAACCCTCACTCTTACCATATTAGAGTTCTAGGTTAGTTATGTGCTTATGTTTGTGAGTTTGTATGCACCTTTAGTTCGGTTGCCAAGCCCTTTGTCTGTGCCCTGTATTCTTGTCTTAGTGGCCTGTAGTATTTATCCTAGCTTTGCTCCTGATCTGTCCTGCCTTTGTACTATCACTAGGTCACTGTCACCAGGAGGAAGCCCATAAGCTTAAGTTTGAAATGGACATCTCAATTACCTGCAATTATTGCTCTATTAACTAGAACTTAGAAGAGCTGGAAAAAAATCTCCAACTTGCCTTGACTGCTACTGATGCTAGATTTTACTCAGGCACTAATGATGATGGCATGTGGTTCTGAAATACAGTGGCCTAATACAACATAACTAATTTGTAGACCTCCATGCAAATGGTGTCCTGATTTGGATAGTGCACAAATCTTTTATTTTTATAGAAACTGTCATATGCCACCACTTATGCCTGGGCAACTATATACTGATATATACTTCTTTTACCATTAATATTTAATTATTGTCAATCTTCTTTAAAAAAAGTTTTTGTTTCCTGGCTATACCTACAATGATGGGAAATAGCACCGTTTTATAACAAAATTGTTGATGTTAGTAACTAGTACTTCTAGGTGAACAATACTTCCGGCCAGTCGGTAACACAAAAACAGCACAAAAACAAGTTATTCAAAATGTATGGAACCTTAAAAAAAGAAAATACATGGAAATTTCTCACCAAGTCACAAAAGGTATTGCATGGTTCCAGAGTTCAATTCAGAACTGTAGATTCACAAGAGGGTATATACATGAGCTGATATTATATATTTTAAGCTATCTACTACTATCCACAAGTGTTCTATAAGACTGTGGTGCTTCTCACCATAAAGTACCCTTTTTTGGACTTTTCAGAGAATTATGACTCTGGCCAAATGGACAATGGGGTCTTTTCACTAAAATTTGAGAATAGAGGACGACTTTGGAGGTTGACTTTGATGTAAAGTCAAATTAGACCTTCTAACTCAACCTCAATGATTTCACTAAAGAAATACTCAGCATCCAAGCAGATCACAACTCAACAACACTCGCCAAAGTCAAAGTAGACTCCCCATCTCCCCATCGAGATCCATAGAAAGCATTGAAAAGTGGTATTCACAAAAATAACCTCCATGTTTGGAGGTTGAATTTGACTTAGAATAAGAAAAGGAGTTTCAAATCTTCCCTAATGAAATTAATGGAAGGTGAAATCAAACTCAGGTGCCAAAAATAGAGCATCGCTCACTCCTATTATAGCCTATAGAAGGCAAAATAGAAAAATTGCAGAGAAATTAATCAAATATATTTTTGAGAATAATGGGACATTATGGGAACTGAACATTTCATCTCACCAATTCAGCTAGCTATACACTGTGCTAAGTGAACTCATCAGGTTTGTTCCTGCATAGCTGAAATGGTGAGATTAAGTATTCATCTTACCTCAACTCACCTGCTACTCACCTCGACTCACTTTTTAGTCAATAGCCACATGAGTGAAACTCTTGACCTCTTGGTCTCACACTGTACCGTATATCCACATCACCTCTCGACTGATCTTGACCACGCACAAATTTTTAGTGAATACTGTTTTATGAGGTTGAGATGATGCATCCAAAATGGGGCTGGGTCTGTACGAGTTTGGAGGTCCATATTAGTGCTAATCTCGACCTCCAAACTTGAACTTTAGTGAATAGACCTCAATATGTTGATATCTTGTATATTGTTTGTAAATCTATTTTCTGTATTGTATTCTATTTTGAGTACACTTGAAGGATTATCATTGTTGGGGATAACATGATCCCAGTTTATTTCTGATTTTTAAAAAAAAATGTTGTCTACCAACTAAGTCACCGCTTTTGTTCAGCGGGGTTGTTTTATCATTTATCATTTTACCTCTACTTATAAAATACCTGTTATGCCTAACTTTGTATCATCACCAAACAAGAAAAAATGGATCTCAGTGCAACTTAGGAGAGTATTAATAAATTATATTGAAAAATGATATGACATTGAAAAGAAAAGGACCCAGGATAGGCTCCTGAGGTACTCCACTTAATACATTGGTTAACTTTTATGATTTTCCATGGTTATGGTTCTTTAAAACATGATCTAGGCACCACCTTTAGGATCTATTTATCACCAGTCAGTGTTGTTCAATCTAAGAACAATGATGCAGTCACACCACACCAAAACAGACTGGAGTTGTTTAAAAGGAGTAGAGTAAAATTGATATTTTTTGAAAGTGAATACAATAGATTGCATTAGGCTTGTCAGTAAGAGCAAAAAAATTTAAGTTACCACTGTGGTGCTCTGCAGAAGCAGAGTACCACAATAACTCTAACTCCCAATCCCTAATATTAACACTAACCCCCCAAACCCTAAGGGTCTAGGACACTTGTTCGCCTCATCTTTATCGCTGACAGTTCAGCGCGGAAGTTAGAACACTGAACTGTCAGCAAAGAAGAATAACGCAGCCATTTCATCGCGGCCGTGGCTATGTAAGAGCTGACAGTTCAGCGCTGAACTGTCAGCTCTTACAAATGTAAAAGTAAAACGAAAATAACCCCCCTAATAAATGATTCCCAAACCCCAATACTAAAAATAACCCCAATACTAAAAATAACCCCAATACTAATATTAACCCCAATACTAAAATTAACCCCCGAACCCTAATACTAAACCCCTAAACCCTAATACCAACCCCCGACCCATAATACTAACCCCCTAAACCCTAATACTAACCCCCGACCCCTAATACTAACCCCCTAAACCCTAATACTAAAATTAACCCCTTAAACCCTAATACTAAAATTTACCCCGAACCCTAATACTAAAATGAACCCCTAAACCCTAATTCTAAACCCCTAAACCATAATTCTAACCACCCTTAAACTAAAATATGTAAAATACTTACCTTTAGCGAAGAAATGTCCCGCGATGAAATCTCCAGAGACCATCTGTCTTGTGCTGCAGAGTCAGTGGTGAAGCGGCTGCGTGGAAGCAGCCGCGATGAAGAGTCCCATCCCCGAACCCTAATACTAGCCCTCTAAACCCTAATAATAATACCTAACTCCTAATAATACTGACTTTTAGCTATCCCATGATGAACTGTCCCGTGAACAAAGTTCCGGCGATGACCACTCACACAATGATCTGGCCAGTGCATGAGGGGCCACAGTGAAGTGGCTGCATTCATGCTCCCGCGATGAACGATCCCATCACTCTACAGAGGTGATCAATATATATATATATATATAAAAAAAGTTAGAATTTAGTAATAAAAAAAAAAAAACTTTTTTGTGAGGAAGTGAGGAAGATAGGCAGATCTTATAAAAGAATAGGAAGAAAGAGGCAAAGCAAGCAATAAGAGCACACGCAGACATTTTTTTGCACAGTCAGTAAAAAAGTATGCTATGTAGAAGAGGATAGCTATATCTGGCAGAAAACATGAATGAATATTTTTTGTTCAGTGTTTACAGATGAAAATTAGAAAAAAATGAAGAGTCAGTTGACACGTGATTTTACAGAGAAAGACGTTCTACTTCAGCTTTCATCAAAAGTTATTAAATTAATGTAGTGATGTATTAGCAAAAATGTTAACAGATTTATTTAACAAATCAGTGGTAATGGGAGAAGTCCTAGAAGATTGGAAAATAGCAAATGGTGTGCCCATTCACAAGAAAGGTAGTAGGGAGGAGTCGGACAACTACAGGGAGTGCAGAATTATTAGGCAAGTTGTATTTTTGAGGATTAATTTTATTATTGAACAACAACCATGTTCTCAATGAACCCAAAAAACTCATTAATATCAAAGCTGAATATTTTTGGAAGTAGTTTTTAGTTTGTTTTTAGTTTTAGCTATTTTAGGGGGATATCTGTGTGTGCAGGTGACTATTACTGTGCATAATTATTAGGCAACTTAACAAAAAACAAATATATACCCATTTCAATTATTTATTTTTACCAGTGAAACCAATATAACATCTCAACATTCACAAATATAGATTTCTGACATTTCAAAAACAAAACAAAAACAAATCAGTGACCAATATAGCCACCTTTCTTTGCAAGGACACTCAAAAGCCTGCCATCCATGGATTCTGTCATTGTTTTGATCTGTTCACCATCAACATTGCGTGCAGCAGCAACCACAGCCTCCCAGACACTGTTCAGAGAGGTGTACTGTTTTCCCTCCTTGTAAATCTCACATTTGATGATGGACCACAGGTTCTCAATGGGGTTCAGATCAGGTGAACAAGGAGGCCATGTCATTAGATTTTCTTCTTTTATACCCTTTCTTGCCAGCCACGCTATGGAGTACTTGGATGCGTGTGATGGAGCATTGTCCTGCATGAAAATCATGTTTTTCTTGAAAGATGCAGACTTCTTCCTGTACCACTGCTTGAAGAAGGTGTCTTCCAGGAACTGGCAGTAGGACTGGGAGTTGAGCTTGACTCCATCCTCAACCCGAAAAGGCCCCACAAGCTCATCTTTGATGATACCAGCCCAAACCAGTACTCCACCTCCACCTTGCTGGCGTCTGAGTCGGACTGGAGCTCTCTGCCCTTTACCAATCCAGCCACGGGCCCATCCATCTGGCCCATCAAGACTCACTCTAATTTCATCAGTCCATAAAACCTTAGAAAAATCAGTCTTGAGATATTTCTTGGCCCAGTCTTGACGTTTCAGCTTGTGTGTCTTGTTCAGTGGTGGTCGTCTTTCAGCCTTTCTTACCTTGGCCATGTCTCTGAGTATTGCACACCTTGTGCTTTTGGGCACTCCATTGATGTTGCAGCTCTGAAATATGGCCAAACTGGTGGCAAGTGGCATCGTGGCAGCTGCACGCTTGACTTTTCTTAGTTCGCAGTTTCGCAGTTATTTTGCGCCTTTGTTTTTCCACACGCTTCTTGCGACCCTGTTGACTATTTTGAATGAAACGCTTGATTGTTCGATGATCACGCTTCAGAAGCTTTGCAATTTTAAGAGTGCTGCATCCCTCTGCAAGATATCTCACTATTTTTGTCTTTTGACCCATTTTGCCAAAGGAAAGGAAGTTGCCTAATAATTATGCACACCTGATATAGGGTGTTGATGTCATTAGACCACACCCCTTCTCATTACAGAGATGCACATCACCTAATATGCTTAATTGATAGTAGGCTTTCGAGCCTATACAGCTTGGAGTAAGACAACATGCATAAAGAGGATGATGTGGTCAAAATACTAATTTGCCTAATAATTCTGCACTGCCTGTATAGACCAGTAAGTCTTACTTCAGAAGTGGGGAAAATAATGGAAACCTTGTTAAAGAATAGGATTGTTGAACATCTAAATCACACGGATTTCAAGATTAGAGACAACATGGGTTTACTTCAGGGAGATTTTTTTGTTTAGGTAATTAAAATAATAGATCAGGGTGGTGCAGTAGACATTGCTTACTAAGATTTCAGTAGGGCTTTGACACTGTTGCACATAGAAGGCTTATCAATACACTGCAATCTTTGAGTTTGGAGTTTAATATTGTTAAATAGATTAGACAGTGTGTGAGTTACAAGCAAAAGAGGGTTATAGTCAATGGGTTATATTCAAAGCAAGGTCTTGTTACTAGTGGGGTACCTCAGGAATCTTTAATTGGATCCATTCTCTTTAATATATTTATTAGTGATATTGCAGATTGTCTTGTGGTTAAGGTATGTATTTTTGCTAATGACACAAAGATTTGATGTTCCTGGAGGCATAAGCCAATTAGCTAATAATTTAGCTAAACTAGAAAAATGGTCAGAGCTGTGCAATTGGCATTAAATGTGGATAAGTGCACAATTTTGCAGCTTGGGCATAATAACCCAAAAGCAAAATATAGACTATTTGGTACAGTCCTAACCTCAACATCTGAGGAAAGGGATTTAGGAGTAATAATTTCAGAGGACATAAAGGTAGGTAGGCAATGTTATAGAGCAGCAGGAAATGCTAGCAGAATGCTTGGTTGTATAGGGAGAGGTATTAGCAGTAGGAAGAGGGAAGTGTTGTACAGAGCACTGGTGAGACCTCAGGTGGAGTATTGTATAGAGCACTGGGGAGACCCTTTTGTTATGTGAGTTTATTTTATTAAATATTTTGCTGAACAAGTGTGACTGGGTGCCACCATTTTGTGAAATATAAAAAAAAAAGGGGTAGATTCTGGCGCGTAATCCTATACAAAGCAGCACCAGCCTGTGTGTTTCTCTGTGCACACACGTGGTGAAATAGACAGACAAAATGACCCAAAAAATAGGAGTGGTAGGTGCGCTAAGTGAACCCTAAGTGCAAATAAAAATAAATGTAATATTTGCCTGAGGAATGATAGTGTTGCTGTACACCTTGCAGATGATCCTCAGTATGTATACAGTGTATATATAAGAAAAAAAAAAAAACAGAAAAAAGCACATAGATCATAGCATAATTCTGTTATATATTAGTGTGGTATTTGGAGGTAGATGATTCCACTCACAAAACCAGCAGATGATCAAAGCTCTTCTATAGACTTGTGGGGTCTTCCTTTCTTTCAGTCAGACGCTCACATATATATAGAGGAAAAGACCAAAGGCATATATTGAGTGTAAAAGACTTACAAAATGTAATGTATTATAGTAGTATCTTACATCTCAGAAGCAGGTAGAACAGCATAAGGAATCTCCATAGCAAAAATCCTCTCAGCTCTTACAGTCTGGATGTGCAAAACCAGCAAGTAGTAAAACCGCATACAATGAGTTAAAAGCAGGATAAAAAGTCCGTATAAAAGCAACAATGGTGGTCACGCTACGCGTTTCGCCTGTTAGTAGGCTTCCTCCTGGCGTGTCATATTTTGTGAAATATAGTGGTGTGGGTGCCACCCCCCAGAGACTTTACAGAGCTAGTATCTCACTTTGGGGCTGGAGACACAAAATCCAGTCTATAAGTCATGGGAGGGTAATGTAACTGTTACATCACAAGGGGTAGAGTTATGATCCTGTTTGACCAGGTCAATCTCCTCTCTTTGTGTTGGAAGGCAGGTAAAAAAAGTTGCACACAGTCACCTAGTCTGCCCTCTAGTGATACATAAGAGCCAGTAGGAGAGCAAGGGTGTTTCTTACCCATTTTTTTTTAATTGGAGATACCCATTAAACAAACTATCATATCTACTCTTATTATGTCAAGGATGCACATAGTAAATGAAGTTTGAAGTGCAACAATAGTGGAATTCATAACACACAGTCACTACAGGGTCAACTGATTAAAGAGCGAATTTAAGGGAATTGGCTTTGGAATTTCAAAATTAATGCCACAGTAGCTAAGTTGTGAAACATCCTTTAAATTAGCATATTGGGTGACATGCCTGCTGATGTGGTGGCTGGATGGGAGAAGACATGTCTGCTGATGTGGTGGCTGGATGGGAGAAGACATGCCTGCTGATGTGGTGGCTGGATGGGAGAAGACATGTCTGCTGATGTGGTGGCTGGATGGGAGAAGACATGTCTGCTAATGTGGTGGCTGGATGGGAGAAGACATGTCTGCTAATGTGGTGGCTGGATAGGAGGTGTGGAGCTGGTGGTGTTGTCCCAGGCTTTGGTGGAGTGTGTCCAGACGAGGACTCCATAGATTCTGATACCTTATGGGGACATAGAAGAAACAGTAATGAACATTAGTAAATGTAAATATCTCATACTATCTACATCAGTCACTGTCAATACAGTAATGTATTTGGACTTGATCCACTAATAAAATATAATTACCCATCAGTTTGCAATGATTGCTAATTATGTTTACAATCTTTACATTGCCTTCAAATGACATATCCACTGTTTATGTTTACCTATGTCAGTCAGTAGGGTTTCATCTAGGTTAGTCAGTAAGTGTCAGTTAGGTCAGGGGGCACAAGGGGATGATGGATTGGAACTTACCAGGTGAAATATGGGTCCTTATATCCATCACATCCATGTCTCCAGGGATGCTTTCAACAGCAATGGGGGAAAAGTACTGTTGGATTAGTTATATGTGACCCTGAGTGCTGAGCCACCCCTTTGTAATGCCTTGCCCTGCTATCCTTCGCCAGGGATTTGGTGGTGCATTTAAAACCACCTCACCTCTTGTTCATGGCGTCCTTGGTCCAGTGATGCTGACTGACTGCATTTAGAGGTCCTCTATCTCCTGCCACAACCTTCTCCTCCTCATAGCGGTGGTTTTGCGGGGGTGCTGCCATATTAGAATGTTGTTGTGGTGGATTATGTTTCTATCTGACTGCATATTCTCCTCTGCAGAGAAGCCAGGGAAACACTGCCTCTCAGCCCCATGATGCTCTTACTCCTTGCTGCTAGTCTCAGCACATGCCTCTTCCTCCTCCTCAGGAAGTCCATGTGCTGTAGCTATGTTAGGTTCTTGGCCCTGCACTGGCCTAGGTGTGGGTGCACCCTCACCTTGTCCCACTGGCCACTCCACCCCACCTTTAAATTTGCCTGCCAGAACCTCTTTCCCTCATCAGCAGGGCATCCCTTCATCCCATTTGTATGGTTTCAGTTATCTCAGTTGAAAATATAAAACAGTGAATAACTGGCACTCACAGGTTTATGTGTAAATTGCTGCAAATCCACTCTAGTGTAAAAAAAAACCCTCTATCACACCAAGACACTAATATTAATACAAAACAGAGGGTGCACAAGTGATTTATACTAAAATAAATATATACAAATGACAAGAATGCACTTATCTTCAGCAGGTTAAGATGACATCAAGCTTGTAACCAGATATGCATGTGAAAAAAAATATAAAAAAATACAAACAAAAAGTATATAGTGTAGTATGTTTTATATGCTTATATGGATATATTCCTCCAAAGTAGCAAACTCACACTTTTCTAAGTCACACTTTTTCACGACACCAAATAGCATAAAATTTGTCATAACAGTTCAGTATAAACAATAGCAGCTTTGTCATTCTAATATAATAATGTTAGGTAATGTTATTAATGCAAATAGTATAACACAAATGATCGAATAGAACTAAATGACCAGAAAAATACTCTATCTCAGGAAAGGTGATGTCTGCAAAGACTCCTCCAATCCCAAAATGCAGCATATAATCCAAACAGAAATCACACAATGTAGGTACTCTTAGGTGCTCCGACTGGATGTTTCTGCAGAGACATGGGTGGACACATGGAGAGAAGAGTAAAAACATTAGTGTGATACTGTATAAAAAAAATATAAAAATGTTATTTATTGGAATTACACTCACAGGAAAAATTGCACTGAGAACCAGCCCAAGTGCAACTAACGCATGTAAAACAGGAAAGGTTACCACATCTGGGGGTTAAGTGGTTAATGCTGAGAAGTCCACCCATCCTTGTGGTTAAGCAGACTTGCTAGCCGGTTTCACTGTGGACAACATTCCAATCAAAATAGTAAAATAATTGTAACTTATAAAATACACTATCATTGCACACTCACCGTGTTTCTTCAGCTTTTTTCAGGAGCAGGTCCATATTTTGCATTAAATATTCCACTAGCTCCAGAGAGAGGGATGATATGGTCATTTCTTGTAATCTCAATACTCTTCTAAATTCTAGCCAACTACATAAGGTGTCTCTAAGTGCTGTGCTATTTGAGGTCTGCAGATAGCTCCTGATGATTTTATCCTGAGACCAGAAGAGGGATTGTAATCTTTTGAACTGGAATTGTAAAGGAGTTTCCAGCTCATACCATTTGGTACGCCTAAACCTCCCATCGGTTTATTTTTAAACGTTAAGTGCAGGTTTAGTCTTGGTCTCTTGGCAGCCCAGATATACCTGGACATAGCTATTTGTATTAAGGTTACTTACAAGTGTTTCCATTTCCTAAATTATCTGTTCATATCTCTAATCAGTGGTAGTAAATTAGCCCTATCCATGTGCCCGGTTCTTTCTCAATCCTGATCCCCAGATATAAAAAGTAATCTTTAACCAGTGTAAAGCCAAATTCCCTGACCTTCTCTAGCTCTGTAGCATCTATATTTAACGACATCAATAGTGATTGTGAGGTGCTTAATTTGAGGTGCTAAATTTTAAATTAGGCTATAGTCCTTAATTACCCTCATGACCTCTTTCAGGTACTGCAATGGATCCACCAAGGTGAGCAGAATGTCATCTGCATATAATTTAATATTACAGGACTCATCCACCCCACAGCCTTCTATATGCTCATTTTCTCTAATGTGATGGGCAAGTGGCTCTAGGGTGATAACATACAGCAGTGGTGAGAGAGGGCACCTCTGAGCCTATATTGACCAGGCTCAGAGTGTTACAGCTGAAGGTGAACCACCAAGGAACATCAGGTATCAGGTGATCGTGAACTTGATTTCTCAAAAGTTATTATGGAGTATAAGATCAATTTTACAGTAACTAAAACATGGAGTAAAAGATACAGTATGGTCAGATAGCAAGTAGTTTTATTGGCAATATAATACATGCTCACATTTAAGTATCAGTTGATGATGAATACAAGCCTGCAATTTGTTGCACTCGAAACACAGATAGTCTACGCAATAGACTGTGTTGTTTTGTCTCCTCCCCCTCCATTTTGCCATCAATGTGTTTAAAAAAGGCTTACAAGCTAAAACGCATCACGTCATTACACAAAATGGAGTGGCGAGGAGCCAAACCAACATGTATTGTGGAGAATTGAGTTCCGTGTGCAAAAAAATGCAGGCTTGTTTTCACAGGAGGATGCTTGCAGGAACTTGATGGAAGTCTCTAAAGTTCCCTTCTGGAATAAAGGTCTGATGTTGATTTTACCAGTGATATCAAAGGGAGCATGCTTCTATATCGACTGCTGCTGCTGCTGCTGAGGCAGATCATTAAGAAGGCTGAAGATGTTGGAAATAGGATTTTTTTCTTTTACAATTTGGCCAATGAAAAGTTTTCAATGAGAGATTAGGACCGACTAGATCTTCTTTAACAATACATTATTTGTTTCTGTGTGAATACTCTTATGCCTATGTAGAAAAAAAGAGCATGCTTTTACAACACATATTCTTTTATAGGAAACAATACTTTTAGGTGTAATATTATCTACACTTTTTTTTTACTAACAAAGGAAATAAAAAGTGAAACTATTAAGTTATGGAGAGTCATGATATATTCAGATCAATTTATTAATTTCTTTTTTTTTTCTCTTAAAGATCAATCTCATTAGTTTTCCTCTAATCTCTTCATTCCTCAGGGTGTATATGATGGGGTTCAGTAATGGGGTCACCATGGTGTAAAGCATAGAAATTAGTTTTTGTAAGCCTAAATAATTTTCTCCTGATGGAATCATATAATTAAACACCAGCGTTCCGTAATACAGACACACGACGGTCAGGTGGGAGCTGCAGGTGGAGAAGGCTTTTTGTCTCCCGGTGGTGGTGGAGATCCGAAAAATTACGAGCAAGATATTGATATAAGTCATCATGATATAAACAATGGGGATAAACAAGATGGGGACAGACAATATAAAAACTGTAATTTCATAAGCAAATCTACCTGAGCATGAAACATTGAGAAGGGGAAGAATGTCGCAGTAAAAATGGTTAATAATATTTGACCCACAAAATTTCATTCTGCTTAAAGTGATAGTATTTGGCAACCCCAAAAGTATTGTAATTGCCCAACATAAAATTGGTAGAAGAGCACAACATCTGAGGCCCATAATGGAGGAATAATGTAATGGGTCACAGATGGCCAAGTATCGGTCATAGGACATTACGGTGAGAAGCAAACACTCATTACCAGCTGATATAGACATAAAATAAAATTGGGTGAAGCAGCTGGTAAAAGACATGGCAGTTCCTTCTCTTAAGATAATGCAGAGCAGTTGAGGCATGATGGTGGTGGTGAGGACAATGTCATTCAAAGACAGGTGGCTGAGGAAGAAGTACATGGGAGAGTAGATGTACTTGGACGTGGTCACCAACAAGATAATCATGACATTCGCACATAATGTTGCCATGTAACTTGTCAGGAACAGAGGAAAGAGTATACTCTTAGTGCGGTGGATGTTATCAAACCCCACCAACCAGAATTCCTTGATAGTAGTCTTATTGTTGGGAGGCTCCTGATTTTGTGGTTAGAAAAAAAATTAATTTTAAACAAAAACAAAAAATCACTTGAACTGTGTCAGAGCAAGCAAACACACTACTGGAAGGAAAAGACTTTAATAGAAGCAAAAGTTAGAAACTTTTCTACTGTAATTTTGACTTGGATCCTTGGATTGGATTTCTACAGCCTTGCAGCTGAGGCAGAGGTGATCTGCGCAGTGACATGCTCAGTGCTCTCTCGCTAGTCAGTCTAGCTTTTTGCTCTAGTAGAGAGACAGTCAGCCACAAGAATGCACTGATCTTTTACCAGGGACACATGGGGGTTACTGGCCAGAGGATAATATGACATGTAGTTTAAAAAGTATGCGCCCATTTATCCTCCAACTGAACTTTTCACTTGTCATTTTTATAATAGAAGCAAAAAAAAGTCTAGTATCAAATATGTTTTATCGTGTTATATATGAGGCAACATTATATATCTAATTTGCAAATAAAACACTTCTGGTGTGACCACATGTTAGAACGTGAAGGACTAGGGAGCCAAAACAGCATTTTAGCCAATCCCGCCTAGAGAGCGGATATACAAAATTTGGTGCTGACATAAATTTGTTATGTTTGTAAAATTATTTAGAATTGTATGAAGCAAACTGCCCTGATTTTCTAATTATTTTTGGTGTAGTGGAAATATAATAATAATACTAAAGTGCAGAAAAGTGTGAGTTCTCATATAGAACAATCATGTATGTATGTATGTAGTTTATAACATATCATTTTAATTATGTGTTTTACAATGGTAATATGTTTGTGTTTTACATTATGGCACTGCAATATTATTATTATTATTATTATTATTATGTCAACACACATAATTTTTTTATGATAAGAATTACTAGTCTTGTGGATAAAGAATAAATAGAATTGGTTGCTATATATATAAATACGATACCATAATCACAATACAAACACTATTGTAAATGTAAGTTTTGACCCAAAGCAATAAATAGAGGGGTACAGTAAATATGATGTAAGCAAAAATGAAATTTAATAAATAATACACACCTATGCTGTCTCCCAAAAAAAAAAACACAATAAATATATGAAGTAAATTAAGACTCTATTGTTATTAATTGTATTATTTAACCCCTTCCCGCCTTTACGATGTTCTATGTCTTCCTAATTTTCTAGTGTCTTAAAGCCTGTAGGTTGGCATAGAACCTGCTGGCTTCTACAGCTCATCACGGCCAGCGACAATAAGTTGTGCATGCAGGAACTTGCAGCAGGACTCAGTCTGTCAAATGCGGTCATTCAGATTGGCCTGAGCAGCCGCAGCTCAGTGTGAGCATTGACTGTATTTCACTAAAAAACCCTGCAGGATGGAATAGACTGTCTGACAGTAATAGCTCAGCTCAGCTCCCCACGACGAGATGTGCGGAGGATGAGGTCACTTTGAACTTTGAGTCAATTTAAAGAATGTTTCCAACTCAGCTACTAATGCCTTATTTTTGCTGTGCACTTGTTTGATCACCGCAAAAGTGAACAAAACCAACTGCCTGCTGTACGTCTAGTAAGATATCAACAGAAATAACTAAAAAAAAAAGTACTTAACGTAGAATACTAAATAATTTAATTACTTTGTTTTGAATTTTCGATCAGATAAAAACACATTTGAAACATAAATCTCCCCACTATCCACACATTTCCTTTCCTAAATCCCAAGAAAATAATAAAAGTAGAAAAAAATGAACACGGATACACACAGTATAATCATATAATATTTCAAGTTTGTGAAATGTGAAAAATTAAAAGTAAAATTTACCATGTCTCTGATGCCCTTACATTGGCGGTATTCTGCAACATTTGAATTCCTGCCTTGTATTCACATTTAAATGTACGTCTTGGTGTCTTTAGTG
Organism: Pelodytes ibericus; assembly: GCA_036172795.1. NCBI lineage: Eukaryota > Metazoa > Chordata > Amphibia > Anura > Pelodytidae > Pelodytes > Pelodytes ibericus. The sequence goes on along the minus strand of CM069858.1, from coordinate 221,589,320 downwards.
TTTGCCAGAAGACAACCTCTGTTTGGGGTCATTGTGTCTTTTATTTGTTTTGCAGCAGAAGATTGCAATTGTCAAGAGCTTCCCAAGATGTACAAGAAATGGTTCTGAGAGACCAATCAGCTACTTATCACCAAGGGATGTTCAATGAATTGTATTCTTCAAAGGATATCTAATTATTGAAGGACAACTGTTGGCAAGTTGTTGTTGTATTTAATTTAAAGATTGTGTAATTTGAAATAGACATGCTTTAATGAACTAATACAACTACACTACCTTATTAAGCCCTCTTTGCTGTGTAACCTTATCAGGGGCGGACATGTTAGGTCAAATGAAGATCTGACCCAAGATTCTAAACAACATGTCTGCCCCCAGTAGAGCTGTACGGAGCAATGAGGGCTCAATAAGGTACTTTATTTGCATTTCTTTTTCAAACATCTTCCCATGATGCAATCCTTCAATTAAGCATAAATTACTTTTTTTGCTCACAATTGTTTTGTATAATATGAGCAATTATATATAGTGTAATGTATTGCTAAGCATTTTGATAATTAGGGATGTGAATATTTAATATGCATTAAAAAAAAGTTGAAATTGCACATCCATAATGATCAAAATACTTAGTAATACAATCTATGTTATATGTTAAATGCTTACATACACTGACTTTGCCTCAAATTCACTACCTGTACTTCACATACTGATTGTGAAGTACAGAGAATGACAGGCAAGAGAATGGAAAAAAAACAAACAAACCCATTTCCTGTTTAAAAACATGAACCCTTCCCTTGCTGATCACAGTTGTTTTTACTGTGATCATTTTCTTTCATAGTTTGTGGCCCTCATTTTGTTTTCTCTCATAATTTTTTTTTTTTTGCAATTTTACTGTTTTTTTCTAACTATGTTAACTAGAAAAGCTACAATTTCTGGGGTAATTGTGTGAAGTGTTCTTGCCTCCACCAGTGGTCTACAACTAGAGTGGGCGGAGTAACTAGGTGGAGTGGCTTGAGTAACTTTTGTGTGGTTGGAGTGGCTGGAGTAACTGTGGAAAGGTTGGAGTGCGGTTGCCATCTTCAAACGGTCTTATTTAAAAAACTATAAATCCTACAGCGAAGAACGTTATATTGTGAGAATCACAAGACCCAGACATACATTTTGAGGCATAGTATGTCTCTTAAATATTAAAAATGAAGGCACAGTCGCAATTTAGATATTGCCCTTCAAATTTGAGTTGGCTAGGGTGGAGTTTAAATGAATGTCAATGGACGGCGTGCGTTGCAAACAAATGGTCATATTGTGAAAACTATCAGGACTATGGCTTAGCCTTGGACATGTTTAGTGGCAGCAGAGATAGCTGAAAATTTTGATATAATATTTGTGTAGGTGGGCTTGAAAATGAGGGAGTGGTGGCAGTTTAGAAATCATGTCCTGATTTTTGAGCTCACACTCTAGCTTTTGTCAGCTCACACTTTTTTGAACATTCGCCATTCATTCCTATGGGACCAATTTCGCCACAAAAACGACGATATTTCGTGAACCATTCCGCGAAATGTTCCACAAAGTAATAGCACACCAATCGGGAACAATCCGCACATTTTGGTATATTACTGTCTATGTAGTTTAAAAACTGTGGGAGGAGTTAGGGTGGTAAATTTGGCTATATTAATAATAAGAAGAATATGTATGTGAGATAATTTTAAGTGGTCTTGCTATGCAAGAACACTTAAGACTAAATATGTGAGATAATATTAAGTGGTCCTGCCATGCAAGAACACTTAATTATTTTCTTTTAACATATTAATTTAATTACAGTTAACCTATGCAGGTCTGTGCTGTGATTCTGTACATTTTTTTAGGGGTCTGGTAGTTTATATTTTTATTTTTATTAGCTAGTCATGTACAATTTTATTGGGAAAATTGTGAAGATATATGTATTTGTTTTTGCTTACACCCACTTTTTTAATCTATTTTTGAATATTAAATTGTAGATTTATATGAACATATGTACATGGTATCCACCCAAATTCAATCCTAACATATAACTTGTATGGGTGCGTTAAATGAGTGAGAGGGAAAACTAAGTTTAAACAACCACAAATCAAAATGAAAAAATCGCCTCTGCTCATTAAATCAGGAAAATCTGTGGTCCTTTAAGGGTTAATGCATGCCTTGGGAGTATACCTGGCTGAAAGGGATAATATACCAGTAACATGCTCTAAGACTTATCGGGGGACAGCAACGATTTTGGGGGTTTGTCATGCTGTCCCGCCGAGCTCTACCTCTTCCCTGCTTTTTGGAACAGGGCTAGAATTCATCAGAACAGTGGAAATAAAAACTGAGACACCCCATTCTTCATCTGTTCTCTGGTGTATGGGACACTGGAGACTGAATACTGTGCATGCACAGTGCTGCCTGGTTGTGTGACAGCACCACCATGCATGCATGGTGGCACTGTCAATCTACCTCCCAGGGATACTGTCCAAGCATGCATGAACCATATGTCTTTAGGAGTGACTAAAGGGTATACTCCACGAGACAAACTGTAGAGAACTGAGACAGGAATTTCAAACTTAAATGCAAAGCAGCCTTAATAAAGGTTACTGGCCCTTTAAAGCAAACAAATAAAACATGGAACCATCACCTGTGAATATTATATAAACTGGAGGTTTTTTATTTTTTTACATTTAATATCAAATATTTTTATACACTTTTACTAATATTATTTTAATTACACTTTTGGGTTTACATATACACCACTACAATTTGACTTTCTATGTTTCTGTGTGTTTGGTTCAACAAAATGATGTCCATAAGCTTCTATATCCAAATTCCCCAACCACTTACTATTGAACTTAGGCCATTTTTTAGCCATTGCTGCATTCATTTCATTATTAAATTCATATATTCATATGAATGGAAATTGCACCTATTTTCATTCATTGCATAGTGTAAATACAAAAAGAAAACGTGACCGGTGCGCTACAACTAAAACTAATACACACTTCATATTTACCCTTTTCGGTAAGTGTAAATCTTACAGTGTTGTGCAAAGGGAATAAAAAGAAAGCAACATAAAAAGCAATATGGGGCTGTACGTCAAATAACAGTGGAACAAAGCAAATTAAATAGTGCCAAATGACCACTCACATTAGCCTGAGCAACAACTTTCTCAGGGATAACTGCACCAGGTAGCCCGGGAGATGGGCCTAATTTAAAAAAAAACTGCAAAATAGATTCTAATATTTGTCCTGAGTTTATAAATGTCCCATTCTTGTTCTTATTTTTTGGCCTGTTATAGGGCTATATATATATATACATATATATATATTATTTTCTTTTATTTTTTTTTTCAAAATTAGTGATAGTGACATCTTTGCCAAAGTTTGCAGAGATTAAAAATATTCTGTGATTTTTTTTTTCATACAGATTGCAATTCAAGTATACATTTGCTGATAATTTAAAGGGTTACTGACAACCAGTACAGTGATACAACCAATGCATAGGTTTGTAGTCTACCCAGGGTATTATAAAAGCTTAGGTCTGTTGGGTTTCAGCAAAAATCTAAGGGGTTAATTGATACTAATTCAATAGAGAGGGCTAAGACTTAAAGGGTTTTGTTTTTCTTTTGAAACTCCTGACCACATGTATATTTACTCACGAAGATAAAGCGGGGTTACAGATTCTGACATAATGATCTCACATGATGGAATGTAGCTATCAAGATGGTGACCTTCATTAAGACACGGAACTCAGAGTGTCATATCTTATCTAGTTGCATAGCACAAATGAGGTCCCATTATATAGGTTTTATATCAGCTCTTAAAAAGAGGCATTAGGCTCCCATTTTCATTTCAAGTGTTCTTATTAGGATAACTAGTCAGGAAGAATCAATATTAAAGGTTAAAGCAAAGGTTAAAGCATCTTAACATGTATAGCTTGGAGGAAAGACGTAACAGGGGGGATATGATAGAAACATTTAAATACATAAAGGGAATCAACACAGTAAAGGAAGAGAGTATATTTAAAAGAAGAAAAACTACCACAACTAGAGGACATAGTCTTAAATTAGAGGGGCAACGATTTAAAAGTAATATCAGGAAGTATTACTTTACTGAGAGGGTAGTGGATGTATGGAATAGCCTGCCAGCGGAAGTGGTAGAGGTAAACACAGTCAAGGATTTTAAGCATGCGTGGGATAGACACAAGGCTATCCTAGCTATAAGCCCGGGAACGGGGGACTAATAAAAGTACTCAAAAAAAAAAATTGGGCAGACTAGATGGACCGAATGGTTCTTATCTGCCGACACATTCTATGTTTCTATGTTTCTATAATATGCATACCTCCTTTTCGGGGAAACATAATTTGCTGCATAAGCAATAATATCACTAGCTATAAAAGTAGAGGGAGATCGACAGGAACAACACTCTTAGATATATGTATTGATCTTTGATATTTATAACTTACACCAGTCTTTAAATTCAGCAGTGTAAATTTATTAGATCTATTAGTTAAAAATTGTTTGCTTAGTATTACATCAATTGTTAAATGGCATTCTTCTGTGTCCCATCTTCTTTTTGGGGGGCATTTTTACATACAAAAGAAAAAGTAGTTACTGGGACTTAATTACTTCTTACCACTCTGGAACAAAACTATAGACCCTCAGTGTGTGTGATCCATGCTTTTTCTGAAGATTCCCCTTCAACACGGGATCCATATGTTAAGCAACAAAAAAAGAAAAAGGATGTGGAGAAAGAATCCAGTATAATAAATCCTTGCTTTAGTAGTGTATCATGTAGATCAAGCTTTACACAATATACTGTCCGGCAGACAAGACACAGGTGATCTCCATGATACAGTTTCACTAAAAAGCGCTAAGAATTTATTACACTGGATTCTCTCTCTGCATTTGTTTTCTTTTTTGCTGCTTTTTTACCTACTCAATTGTAATTATTATTATGAAAGAGCATATATTTGAACAAAATATAATAAAAAGCAGACATGCACACTGGTAATGTAAAAGTAAAATATATTTATTCAAAATGTAATAATGTAACGACAATCAAAATAGATATGAGTAGGAGAAAAATGACAGTATATAGTGTAATACTGAAAAAAACAGAAAGAAAATAGAAAAAGCTATGTAGACAGAGTATATGAGCAGCGAAAAAAAATAGGAAAATGTAGAAAAAATAGAAAAATATACAGAATAGGAAAAATAAGGAAAAAATGAAAAAAAGCAACAATGGGAACAAAAAATTGAATAATGGAAAAGAAAAAGATGAAGTGGTTACACAAAGGCTCAAAAAATGGCAAAAATACAGTATAAACCTAGTAAATGGCCAACCACTGCAAAAATAAACACATAATATGAAAATAAGAAAATGAGTTGTGGGAAAAAGGGTCCACAAATTATACCTCTTGCATAACAATAAATCAAAGGACCTGCATCGAGGGTGGTATAGGAAAGAGAAACAAACAATTGTGGAGGGTAAAAAATAAAGAAAAAAGTCCCAAACAGGGGGATATCAACATAGATATAGAAAACGAAAAAAAAAAAACACAATTGAAAAAATAGAGAAAGTAATACTAGTAAGCAGGTAGTCCATAAGCTTTACAGTTCCAAAAAACCTTATAGATGCAGGGGTAGTCCTGCGGTATATCTGCTGAGGCTTGATTAGGCACGGGGCGACGCGCTCAGAGTGTGTCTCCTTCAAGGGCATCATATATTTGAACATTTGGCACCACAAGGTATTGCAAATGGTAAATGTTGATGCCTTTGATGGAAAAATTTAAGCCAAAATAAATAGTTTAACGGGTGTGAAGGTAATTTTTCAATTTAGTTTTTTACACACACATATTAAGTTAGGCAGTAACATAAAAGGACAGTATATTCAAATCAATTTATTCATTTTTTTATTTTACTCTGCAAGATACATTTTTATAGAGTTGTTCTAATATCTTTGTTTTTCAGGCTGTATATAATAGGATTCAATATTGGGGTCACCATAGTATAAAACATAGAAATCAGTTTTTGTATACCCAAATAATTTCCCCTGGATGGAATAATATAATTAAAAAACAACGTCCCATAAAAAAGACACACGACAGTCAGATGTGAGGTGCAGGTGGAGAAGGCTTTTTGTCTCCCAGAGGTGGTGGAGATTTGAAAAATTACGAGCAATATTCTGATATAAGACATAGTGATAAAAGAGATTGGGAAAAACATGAAGGGAATAGAAAATAAAAAAACTAAAATTTCATTAATGAGTCTACCTGAGCATGAAACATTGAGAATGGGAAGAATGTCACAGTAGAAATGGTTAATAATATTTGACCCACAGAATTCCATTTGACTGAAGATGATAATATGTGGAAACCCAATTAGTATTGCAATTGCCCAAGATAGAATTGCTAGAAGAGCACAACATCTAAAGTCCATGATAGAGGAATAACGCAATGGGTTACAGATGGCCAAGTATCGATCATAGGACATTGCAGTGAGGAGCAAACACTCATTACCAGCTGATAGAGACATAAAGTAAAGCTGAGTGAAGCAGCTCATAAAAGACATGGTAGTTCCTTCTCTTAAGATAATGTAGAGCATTTGTGGTACGATGGTGGTGGTGAGAACAATGTCATTCAAAGACAGGTGGCTGAGGAAGAAGTACATGGGAGAGTAGATGTACTGGGACGTGGTGACCAACAAGATAATCATGAAATTTGTACATAATGTTGCCTTGTAAATTGTCAGGAACAGAAAAAAGAGTACAAACTTTGTGTGGTGGATGTTCTCAAACCCCACAAGCCATAATTCCTTGATTGCAGTTTTATTATTAGGATTCTCCTGATTTTGTGTATAGAAAACCCTATTATTTTACAAATCACTTAAAACTGTGTCAGATCAGGCAGACTACTGACAAGAAAATATTTGTTTAGGCACATTTCAACCCAGAACATTTTCTATGTATTGAATATGTGAAAAGACTGAAAAATTAAGATTAAAACATAGATATATGAAAACTGCTAATATAAAAATATATTTAGATCCTCAAAAAAAACAACACATGTATATATCGTTTCACAGTAAAAATAAAAGAAATGACACTGGCACACACACATTATAGTTGTAGCATACTACTGTTACATAAAATTATAAAAATCCACGTTACCAGCTCTCTAGCACCCTTCATCTGTGAAATTATGCCTTCTATCAGGATTTAAATGTAATTCTGGGTATTATTTAAATCAGCAAGTTGTGTCCTCTCTGTATTTGTCCGAATACATCATCTTATTGTTCACAATGCTCATTTTATATGTTTGCAGCAGAACATTGAAATTGTCAAGGGTTCTCCGCATGTATGAGAAATGTTCCGACAGACTCAATCAGCTGAATATCTCCAAGGGCTTTTTGATGAATTGTTTTCTTCAAGGAATAACTAGCCATTAAATTAATTGGGGTTTATTCTACAAACTTTGACATAATTGTAGATCAACGTAAAATGATCCCAACTGAACATGTTGATTTACTGCAATAATATAAAAGTATGCATATAACAAATAAATGTCCTACAGACATTTTGTGGGTGGAGCTAATCAGCCTTGTGTATGAATTGTGTAGGATTCACAAACATCCTCCTACCAAGAATAGAAAAGTGTGCCCACGCTCAAATTAACATGAACACAATTATGTGCAGATAAATGAAAACTGGTTCTTAAATAACCAAAATATTGCTCATTAATAATTAATAGATCCTGACAGTATATATCTGGCAAGACAGTGGTACATTTAGCTAGACACAGTGGTGTAGCATACATCCATTTAGTATATAGTTAGTCAGACACTGACAGCAGTAAACTGTAATTTCCATCAGATTGTATATGTAGCTAGTCAGTGAATGGCACTAATTAATTATTAATGGTAAGAGAAATGTTTATTCATATACAAAGTTAGCCAGATACTGACAGGGTTGTAACATAGTTTCCATCATTATATAATTAGTCAGACACTGACTAATTATTAGATAGCATAGCTGTCATCAGTATATATGTGTATAAACAAAATGTGAGTGTAAGAGTTTATCTCCTGTTTTAAACAGAAACTCTTCCTTCTATTTATTATTAATAAAGGTTTTTCTGCAACTTACTTTCTGTCTCTGTTTGGATCTTGGTCTCTAACAGTATGCAAAGGCAATGAATCTGGATGGTACAGGCAATCCACCTATACCCAATGTGTTTACTAGGTTGGACCACTGTTTACTTGTCAGGACCACTGTTTGAACACATTTGCACATGCATTACTTATCTCACTTCATGTTCAAGCATTGGTTGTTGTCTCTGAACTTGTAGTGCCTAGAGGTATTACTGGATCTATCCCACTTTCCCAACTTTTAGGGGTAACCCAGCTCAGTGCAGAGGATATTTAAATTAGTTTTGGGTTAAACCTTGAAATGGTTCCACAGGCATTTCCCACAGACAGAAGCAAAGTTGGGTTAATGATTTATTTGCTCTCTGATAAAGCCCTAGCTTGGGCAAATACTCTTTGGGAGGGGAAACAGTCTTGTTGTTAACAATCACAGTGAGTTTGTTGCATCCTTCAAACACTATTTGATATTACAGTTCACTCCAGTTCTGCTGCCAAATAGCTCATGTCTTTCAAACAGGGCACGAGCACAGCTTCCAAGTAAGCCATAGAATTGTGTACCCTGGCAGCAGAAATTATCTGGAATAACAAGGCTCCTCTCATGGCTGCATTTTCAGATGATATCTCTTGGCTGCCTTTTCACATGGTCTCTCCAATTATATTAAAGAAAATATTGCAGCCAGAGAGCTACCTAAGGATCTTGAGGAACTGATGTCCTTTGCTCTCCTCATTGATACCAGACTACAGGAGAGAATCCACCAATCCACTTTAGGAGGAGGGAGGGTCTACTGTAGCTCCAATGCTGGCACACCCTAACCCTGCCTTACCATTTATCCTCAAAGTTGATGGGTCTGAGAGAGGAGTAGGTGCCTTACTGTCTCAACATCCTAACTCCGAGAACCCTATGAATATGTGATGGCATTTTTCTAAGAAATTGAACCTGGCGCAATGGAATTGCCAGTAAGGTTTGTGGAGGAAGAAGCAGCCACAAAGAAGTGTCCTAGACCCCACACAGACCACAATAATCTTACATACCTTTCTGAGGCTATATGGCTTTCCTCTCAGATTTACATTATGTGGTTTACAATTTGCTTAGTACTAAAAATATTCGGGCTGATGCCTTGTTCCGACAGTTCTCTTCACACACCAAATACTAGCATGGTCCCGTCTCTGTTCTGATGTTGCTGCCTTCCTAGCTGCCTGTCCTGTGTGCACTCAAAATAAGACACCACAATAGCTTCAAATGTGTCTCCTATAAACTAAATATAATGGACAAAATTCTCCCAGGATCTTCCAGAGACCTGTGGCAACACAGTCATTCTCATGACCAATATTCTAAGATGTTGCATTACATTCCCTTGAAAAAAATCACCTGCTTCTCAAGAGTTTACCTCAATTTTTGCTCGGGACGTCTTTTTGCTTAGATGGGTTACCCAAAGTTACATAGGTTCAGCCCTCCTTTCGATGGTCCAGGCTGTTCGCAGTTGCCTATCTGCACCTATCTATCAGGTCAGGGAGAGGGTCTGGCTGTCTTCCCTTCACCTACAGACCCATGTCCCTTTTCAAAAACTGCACCGTATAGGGGATTGGCGAGGAAGCTGATACTCTATTCCTAAGGACTTGGGCTGAGGAGATATTGAATCCCAAAATGAGAATTAACATCTGGGCTCTCTAGCTTTCTCGTTACAACTATCATTACCTATTTTAACTACTAATCATTATCAATGTAGGCATGGTTATATCTTAATAAACTGCATGGCCATCTTGGGGTCAGTAACCTAACTGCATAGTAAATTATGCAACATGCATGTTGATACAGTTGCATACAGTTGCTACAGTTGCATAGATGCATAATTCGTGTTTTAACTTATTTAACTTATTTACATCTTATGGTATAAGTCATACATGTAAATTATAATTAACATCTATTGATATTGTATTTTGGTGTTACACTATTTTGCTTATTTTAATTTCAATAAATTCATTATTATTTTATAAATATTTTTTTGCACTGTATTTAATTTTATAAAGATGTCCTCCAAACACTCTATGTACAAAACCAATTATTTGTATGGATATTTTTGGTCGGACCCATATATGAATCATATCCATTTTTCATATTTTTTGTGTCCTGTAGCCCTGCACTCAGTTCTGTTCTCCCTCAGCTGATTTTCTGCTTTCACTCTGCTCTTTCCTCTCCCTCCATGTATGTGTCTCTCCCTTCCAATGTTTGTCCCTTTCCTCTTCCTTGCTTTGTCTCTCTCTAAGTCCCCCATATCTTTTCTCTCTCTCCACCTCCTCCCAATAAATGTTCTCTTTCTCCCCCTCCTCCCCATATTTTTTCTCTCCCCCCTTCTCCCCATATCTGTTCTCTTCCCCTCCTCTTTTCTCTCCCCCTCCTCGTTTCTCTTCCCCTTCCTCCTCTGTTCTTTTATCCCCATCTCTGTTCTCTCCCCATCTCTGTTCTCTACCCCATCTCTGTTCTCTTCTCCCCATCTCTGTACTCTTCTCCCCCTCCTCTGTTCTATCTTCCCCATCTGTTCTCTCCTCCCCCTCCTCTGTTCTCTCCTCCCCTCGGTTCTGCACCCCTCCTTCTCTGTTCTCTTCTCTCCCCCCTCCTCTTTTCTCCCTCCTCCTCCCATTGTTACTTACGTGGAGGGGGCGGATCTTATTGGGTGAGAGGTGAAGTTCCACCCCCACCCTGTGAATCAGCGTGGCGTCTGCTTCACTGGGAGCCACGGGCAGCATCAGTAAGTGCTGCTCGTGCTCCCCGCATGCAATAATAATGCAGGGTATTGGAAATACGATGCCCTGCATCATCAGTAAGCATGGGGAGCATGAGCAATACTTACTTATGCATCTCCTCTCCCCAGCCAGTCAAACATTTTTTTTCATCTGAAAATGGCGAGGTGTTGCGCCCTGTGTTGCAAACCCCTAAGGCCTACCCTGCTTGGCTGTTATTTTATACTTTATGTCCTACCTTGTAATCTTGTATGGCTGCATAAACTTGGGGTCACAAATCTCTGAGGAATTGCAGTTACCCAACCACGGCCTTGTGTGTCCACCCCTGCAATGTAGCTCCTGATCTTGGGTGCTCAGGGTCTATTGTCATTCTTCATTACAAGGGCATTGTTTCATTGTTGGTTTTTGTTTGTCAAGTGGCAGCCTGAAAGAGGCTTGCACTGACCCATTCATTTTGTTGGTGTCTAGTTCTACCCATTGTTTATGATTATGTGATACTGACAAGTCCACAATTCTAAGGAGTTGGTGAACCTGGTAATAACGTTTTATGTCTGGTAAAGCAAGGCTTCTCTGCCCTCATACTGTTGTGTAGTTGCCTCCTCTAAAATAAGTTGGTACTTAGCAAATGGATAGGGACATGAATTGACTGGGGCCTTTGTTATGTTTGTTCAAAAAATGTTCAGATAGACAGTCCTTTTAACCATTTTCAGATAGTTCCCATGTGTTCACCTACACATGTAGGTACACATGTGAAACTCATTTATTTTGTATTTTTTTGTTGGTGATATATGATCTAAATGTGAGACTTTTTTATGTGCCTGTGATGTTTTTCCACACCGGAAAAAAAATTAAATGTTAATTTCAAGCCTGGAGATATCCAGTTGTTTTTATTTCATTGCTTTTTAGTTTATATTGGAGTAAATATTTTCTAGATGTTCATAGGGTGGATTGTATGTTTTTAGCAATCAAGTTATAGACGCTTAATTATGGAAGTGTTAGGCATGTGCAGTCGGCAACTCCATCAAAGGACATGCCTGACACATCCTGCAGTGGAACAAGTGTTTTTTGCGAACAACGATCGTAAAAAGAGCTCTATTGTGTTGAGACATTAGGCAGCACTGAAATTTTTGTTCTGGGGCACCCACGATTGCTCCACAGAGCAGCATGTTCCTCAAATCAAAAGGTCAAAAGGTCACTGGTGATAACTCCACTCTGGACAGCACTTAACTTGAAGAATGAATGGTTGATATTGTAGTATTATGAATGTTGTAGGTGGGTTTGATAATGTCTTACCCAGGCAAGAAATTTTATTTTTTGTTTTTTACTTGTTTTTTACTTCCCCTATATAACTGTGACATAGTAAGATATTTGGAACTGACTCAAGACAAGATGTAAACAATATTTAGATGGGGTGTGTTTTAATGATTGAATTTCTTTAAATTATTTTTCATCATATTTTATGATATTTTTGTAGTAAATTATAAGACATGATGAACATAATGTTATCTAATGAAAGCTCTTCTTATGGCAATGAAAAAAAAATATAATTTGTATGGGTACAATATGTAAGAAAAAAGAAAAGTACAGCTAAACACAAACACCCCACAAATGTCAAAACAGCCTTTCACACCAAGGGAAAGACAAGGTCAAAAGGTCATGTCACTAAGGGGTTAAAAAGAAAAAGTCATAAACCAAAAAAAAAATGATGAAAATCTATGTTAACTGCATACCAAAATATACCACCAATGAGAGAAGGGAAAAAAATAAATTAAATACACCCAGGGTAATTGGAGGAGAGGAGTTGCTGTACAGTTGTAACAAAACATAAAAGTACCAGATAGAGTTAATTCAATTAGCTGAAACCCACACACCCCATTACAGAAAAATGTATGTCACAACAGCTCCAAGAAGCTCCAAGTGCTCAGCAAATGTCCCGTAAGCCAGTCAACAAAAGTCCTGAAAATGAGCTCCCCCTTCCTCACTAGTGGATCGTAGGTGGTGTATTGTCACTCCAGTGGCTAGCATAAAATGCGTTCTGTCCAAATGGTCTTTGCGTTCTGTCCAAATGGTCTTTATCAAAGGCTTTTTATTTGTAATACTATTTTACTTGTTGATTTATAATGATTTAATTTAACATATATCCCTATTTCTTTGGTCATATATATTTCAGCATTTATGTGTTTTTTTTTTTGGGATGTAATGTTTTTGTCTAGCAAATTGGCTGGATAATCTTTTTCTCTAAAGTGTTTTAATAATTCAGCATGATTTTAAGCTCCTCTGTGTATGAACATGTTCCACCAGGTTTGACCTTTTGCACTTTTTGATTGTCTTTTTTTGGTTGTACAGCTTTGATCTTTATTTAAAAAAAATGATTAAAAATGATTTAATTTAACATATTCCCCTATTTCTTTGTTAAGACAAGAAAAATGTCCACAAATAAAATGAGTTGACATGACACACTTATCTTAATTAATCCTACAATTCCCTAATTTTTCACATGGGACACATAATGGGGTTTGTTTACTAAAATTCTAAACTGGAAGTCAAGATTAGCACTAATCTTGACCTCCAACCTCGACCAGGGCAATATTAGGCAAGATGAGGTGACATGGAGTATGCCAAGGAGGTGGAAAATAAGTCAAGTTTCCCTTAAAATAGAAAGTAGCATTTTTTTATCAAGTCAAATTCAACATAATAATCATAGGTCAAATTTGACTTAGGTGAAAAAAGAAAGAAAGCTCAGAAGCATCATCAGAGGATTAGTTTGATTGGCTGACTCCATCGTCAGAATTTTCAAACCAACCAATAGTTGGCTGGTTTAAAAACCAGCCAATAGTAGGGTTGGGACAGTGAGCTTTTGATAGGCTAACAGAGTTAGTTACTTTTGAAAACCCAGCCCTTCACTGAGAGCAAACCATTGGGAAGCACATAATAAGTCCACTAACACTGGGAATTCATCTATGAACAGCAAAGACATCCAACCATGAATCTCCTCCGTGGAGGTGAACATCTAAATCGTCTGCAGTGCAATAGATAGTTAACAGGACAGGTGGGGCTCATCAGAATAATATTTTTGTATCATATACAAGCTACTGACATAGTCAAGGGTCTCAGAAATGGTTGAGGTATTATCACTTTCTCTACCTCTCTCATGAGCTTTTTTGAATATGAGCTACGACGGTAATTTCACCCGGCAATGAAAGAGACCAGAGAAAAAGGGGAGGTGTTAATAGCCATATAACACTCCCCCAATCCTTCACAAGAAAAGTCTTAACTTTTAACATTAACTCCGACCACATGCCATTAACTCTCAACTTGCTCTAGCACAATTTTAGGACAATTTCTTACAAATAAACTTTCTAATAACATGAAACTTGTTAAATCATTCCACTAATCACTTTCATTCCAGTATTATGTATACTACCAAAACACATCTCATTTTCCCCAAAATCTTCTATATTTCAATATATTGAAAGCACAAGGGGTATTTCCTCTTAATAATAATTAAAATGACAACACATTAAATTCACATTTTTTTAGCATCACCTTTGTGCATGTGTGTACACATGTGTGTCCGATTGGGGTATCTGAATTTCTTTCTATCTGTTATCCTGACTCTTTTAATCAAAATATTAGATGAACATTTATATATTTGTTTATTTGTTGGCAAAAAATGTAGGTACTGCTGTAATCAAATCCAATTCACAACAAAACACTTTTTTTCCACTGTTTATCTTTCATTTTAGAGTACTTATTTGTTCCTTGAAGGAATATCAATAAAAAATATATTCAAAAAATGGCCCGTCTAAGTGAAACTGCAGTTCTCTTTTACAAAAAGGAAAAATTGCTTTAGGGCACATACGATGTATACATAAAACCTGCTAGTGTACCTTTTTTAAACAAATTGGTGCTGACGCAAAAAGAGTATAACCAAAATTTCCATACTGTCTTTTTACTGAGGCTCAAAGAGGTATTTGCTCAGTCTGCTTTCTTAAGTTCTAATTATTTTACCTCCCACTGATTCTCAAATCATTTATCAGAACATTATGACTGTTTTTTATTCACTTTTATCTTTACCGTTTCACCCCAGGCCATTTATGAACATTTTCATTGGTGATAATAGAGCATTTATCCTGATATTTGCCAACTAAAGGACCCAATGAATGGGTCATATGACACAGAGGAGTTCCTTCTCTGCAGCTTCTCTTTTCTCATTGTTCCACAGAGCACCAATTTTCCTTAGCAGCTAAAGTCTTACACTTTAACAGTGTCCAAGTCTCGTCAGACTGGAAAACTTTAAACTGGTTCCACACCAGCAAATTACCAATTTTCACTCAGTACTGTATCCCAGAGACAGGCTGGGTCTCTCAGACCAACCAATTCCAAGACTTCAACGGCTCTCTAAGACCGACCAATTACACACACACAAAATTAAAAGGGGAAATAAAAACAATATTAATAAACTTATACTCACAAAATTCCATCCCTTGGGTGAGATAACAGAGGTTTCAGTGATCTATCAAGACACTCTGATCTTAAACTATAGGAATTTAAAAGCTGCCTTACCTTAGTTTTTAGACGGCTTGGTGAGTGTCTTTGGATTTCCTGTTCCTTCTCCAGGATGTTGGAATCCCATTCTCCTTGGCAACTGCTATTACAGAATTTATTTTATTATCTACTACTGGAGTGAAATAAACGGCAAAAATTCCTTAAGTTTAAGATAATGTGTTGCATATTCACATGAAGAAAGTTAAATCAGCAAGCAATTCTAATGAGGCAGTCTCAAACAGATTTTCTACCTTTTGGTTACATGATTACACAATGCAAATTCAATTACATATTTAGGATACACATACTCTGCTATAAATGTTGTAATTAAGGCATGTCTAATAGAATAATGTCATATGCATCATGAACTGTCTACGTTAGAGATCCTAATCTCATATATTACATTCCTATAACACATTGCATTGTTTAACTAAAATGTTGTAGAATTTAAGGTAGTCAACAATCTTTTATCTTTTAAGGCGGATCCTTCTGTGGGTTGTGTAGCTCATTTTGTGCCCCAGACACTTTTTATTCAAAATAAATAGCACTTATTTTATACAACTCCTGTTGGCTTTCATTTCATGAAGTTTACAACAATCTTTTATCATCAGGTTGCTTTTTGTAACAAAACATATACTCTTGGGGCTATTCACGAAAAGTTGAGTTAAGGTGAATAGCAGGTGAGTAAGTGATCTCATCAGGTTTGTTTCTGCACAATGTATAGCTGAATTGGTGAGAATGAAATTGCAATGAGATAATTAAGTATGTGAAAGCTAAAAAGACAACAGTGTAATAAAATGGCATAGGACCAAATGGAGTCTCCTTTCTTAAATTACTGCTAAAAACAATTCTTCAACACTATGAAAGTATATGTATTTGAAGTTTGCACCCTAAGGATTTTATATATCTATGTTTATAATTCTTTTAACTAAACCGAAATAAATACCACATTTATACATTGTTTGACGTATAAAATAGTCCTTTATGAAATACAATATTATTTTTTGTAATATTATTGATGCTAATTAACTATTAATTTAGGCAATATCAGAATGCTACAGCATACTAAAATCAATTTATTAATTTTTTATTTTAATCTGCAATATAAATTTCTTTAGAGTTGTTCTAATCTCTTTGTTTTTCAGACTGTATATAATGGGGTTCAATGTTGGGGTCACCATGGTATAAAGCATAGAAATCAGTTTTTGTAAGCCCAAATAATTTCCCCTGGATGGAATAATATAATTAAAAACCAAAGTTCCATAATAAAGACATACAACAGTCAGATGTGAGGTGCAGGTGGAGAAGGCTTTTTCTCTCCCGCTGGTGGTGGAGATTTTAAAAATTACGAGCAATATTTTGATATAAGACATAATGATACAAGCGATTGGGAAAAGCACAAAGGGAATAGAAAAATACAAAAACTACAATATCATTAGCGAGTCTACCAGAGCACGAAACATTGAGAAGGGGAAGAATGTCACAGTAGAAATGGTTAATGATATTTGACCCACAAAATTCCATTTGACTGAAGATGATAATATGTGGAAACCCCAGAAGTATTCCAAATGTCCAAGATAAAATTGATAGAACAGTACAGCATCTGAGGTCCATGAGAGAGGAATAACGCAATGGGTTACAGATAGCCAAGTATCGATCATAGGACATTATGGTGAGGAGCAAACACTCATTAGTAGCTGATAGAGACATAAAGTAAAACTGACTGAAGCAGCTCATAAAAGACATGGTAGTTCCTTCTCTTAAGATAATGTAGAGCATATGGGGCATGATGGTGGTGGTGAGAAGAATGTCATTCAAAGACAGGTGGCTGAGGAAGAAGTACATGGGAGAGTAGATGAACTGGGATGTGGTCACCAACATGATAATCATGAGATTCACACATAATGTTGCCATATAACTTGTCAGGAACAGAAGAAAGAGTAAAAGCTTACTGTGGTGGATGTTCTCAAACCCCACAAGCCAGAATTCCTTGATTGCAGTTTTATTGTTAGGATGCTCCTGATTTTGTGTATAGAAAATCTTTTTATTTTACAAATCACTTTAAATGTGTCAGAGCAGGCAGATGTACTATTGACAGGAAAACATTTTTTAAGGACAGTTCAACCTAGGTAATTTTCTATATATTGCACATGTGAAAATTCACCAATATAAATTAATATTAAAACATAGATGTATTAAAAAGGCTAATTTAAAAATATATACAGTTTAAAAAAAAACAACACATTTACATATTGCTTCCCATATTGAAAGTGGATTCTGTCACCTAAACCTTGTTTACACAGTGTAAATATTTTAAATATATATCCATTATTCACAAAAATAATTTGTCTTTACCCCTTTCCAAAAAAATAAGAAATACAATTCGAAAAAAAATTAAAACTGGCACACACACAATATAATTATAGCATTCTACTGTTACACAGAATTAAAAAAGAAATGTTACCATCTCTGTGATCACCTTACATTGGTGGATTTTTTTCTGTGAAATTCTGCCCTCAATTAGGATAAAAAAAGTTAAGTCTTGGTATAATTTAAATGATCAAGTTGTGTGTTTTCTGTATTTGCCCGAATACATCATCTTATTGTTAACATTAGGTCTTTTATATATTTGCGGCAGAACATTGCAATTGTCAAGGGTTCTCCACATGGACGAGAAATGGTTTCAACAGACTCAGTATGTCCAAGGGATTTCTGAGGAATTATTTTCTTCAAGGAATAACTAACTAACTGTGTAATTAATTGTGGTTTATTTTACAAGTTCTAGGTCATAGTAAAATTAATACAACTGAATTACTTCAATAATATAAAAGAATCCATATAACAAATCCATAGCCTGCAATAATTTTGTGAGTGAAGCTCATCAGACTTGTGTATGAATCATACAGAATATGCCTTAGAATGTTTGACTCTCAAAATGAATGTTGACCTATAAAGTTGAATTTTAGTGAATAGACAAAATAGAGAGCTATGCAGAAAACTGTTAAGGTTCCACCATGACCTCCTGACACATGCATTTAAAACTCCTAATATTTGTGCTCATTTACCTCTTTCCTCCTCTATAGGCCATTCTACTTTTGTTTGCTGGTATTTCTCCCCTTTTTTTTGCTTTCAGGTGGCTTTGCTATTTATTCAGCACATCATTTTAAATACCTGCAGATTTTTGCAAACAGGGCTGTTGCACTGAAGTTGGATGCTTGACACCTGAGAGCTGCTTCATCTGTTCTGGATCCTCTGCTGAATCTGAATTAAACTGCTATTACAGATCCACTGCTTTTAGCTGCTCTGAATTTCTACCATGTCCAGGAAGTAGAATATTATAGCTGGAAGGCTCAACCAGCAAGGTGAAATGCATCTCCTGATACCACCTGGCTACAGCATAATTATTTTAGCTATGTTGCCCTCTTTAAGGGCACATCCCTGTTTAGTTACCCTCTGAAGGGTTTTATGGCTTAGTAACCCTCTCCAGGGCAACCCTGCTTAGTAACCCTCTTGAGAGCTTTCCTTCTTAGTAACCCTCTCTAGAGTTTTGCTGCTTAGTAACCCTCTCTAGGGTTTTCCGCCATACTTACCTATCTCAGGCCTCACCCTTACTTAAGGCCTCACCCCTTATTTTACTCTTTATACCTCTTCCGCTACTTTTTTCTCAACTGCCTGCTATAGCATTTTGTTTATATCGCAGTTCCCACAAACCCCTTTTTCTATACTACTGTTCCTTGCTAACGTCCCCTTTTTGCCTATGCTACAATCCTTATTTATTTGTTTCAATATTTGTTCTCACCCTGCACAATGCATAATAATAACATGCAACCAAACTCCTCATCTATCCCTGCACTGAAACTTCAAGCTGACCTGGTAAATGCCCTGACACATGCATCCACTAAGTATATAGTTAGTCAGTTTCTGAGTGGTATAATATAATTTCCATCAGAATATATGTAGCTAACCAGTGAATTCCAATAATTAAATAGCAATGGTAAGATATGTGTTTATCAGTATATAATTAACCTGATACTGACAAGCTTATAACATAGTTTCCATTAAGATATATTTAGTCAGACACTGACAGTTATGAAGCATAGTTGCCTTCATTATATTTGTGTATAAACAAAATGTTTTAATCCAAGCATGGAAACAATTTTTTTTTAGCACTGTCACCATTATAGAGGTAGACCTCTCCATTAGCAAGTTAGACTGGTTCCACCAATCCACCAAAACCCATAATTAAGTTAAACATGCTCCAATGGCAATAGCCAATGCATTGCCATTACCATTAACTATTTTGTAGGATGTGCCACCGCTCTGATGACAGAACACAAAAATTATGATTATGGCGCTGTTTCTATGGCTGACCAATCCACCTCAACAAAACCCCCGGACAAACATCTTGCATAATTTTAATTTGTACCAGTATCAGATAGTTAGATAGCAGCACATGCCATCAAGCAAAAACATGAATTACAAGGTGTGGCTGATCTATATCCATTACTGCTGTTGAGACTCAATGTGTTAACTACTGCCCATCCCTTTTGCCTATTTAATAAATGCTTCCATGTCCTATGTTTATGTTCCCAAAGCCTAAAAAAAAGCTAAAGTTGTCTATTTGAACAAAAATGGTGATGTAATCTGAGTGTCAAACTAAAAGGCAGTACTGTCAGTGCGCAATAAGACTATCTCTAGATAAGTAAAAGTAAGCAGCTACCAAAGATGCCAACTTGTGCTTACTCAACAAATAATAACAAAAATAAAAATAGGACTTAAATACAATAAAAAATACAATTTTGATAAGATAAAATGACTTAAAGACACATATTAACAGTTGATTTTTCCGTTCACACAAATAATAAAACAGGTTATTGTTATACATACAAGAATAGTGCATATACTAAGAATGAATTATTAGATCATTTTATAAACTGACCCAGTTAAATTCTTATAAGTATCTCGGTATGTGACTAGATCCCAGTTTCTCTTTTGGTCTCTAAATTGACAAGCTATCATCACTTTTAGCAGCAGATGTTATTGCTGTTCTTAGAGTATGGGTATTTTATGATACCACAGATTTATCTCAGTAAACGTGACACGTGGTACAATGCTCTGTGCTGTTATCTTCTCCAGTGCATCACTGCAAAATACTAAAAGAGCTAAAATAGCTGATGCTTGCCATCAGGTAATTTGAGTTAATTTTACTAGGTCTAGTTTGGTTCAGTGGTCAGAAGCAGTGGTTCAGGGTAAGCTCTATGTTAAAATGTAATTTCTAGGTGCTAAGTATTTTTCAGCAGAAGTACACGACTACTTCCTATGGCCAGGTATAGTGCCAACAGACTGGTGAAAGGAGGATGTCTTTAAATATGTGTAATAGCCTCCCAGATTCTGCCAAATCATCCTCTAATCTAAAATCCCTGAAAATGAGTTTGTCCCTCAATGCCTATGCAATAACATTTCTAAACACAAGATGGCAGTATGCATTTAATGGGACCTGGTATAGAATCCTTTCAACTTGTAATTTGGCAATAAAATGCCACACAATGATGTCTAGGTATATCAGGCATTCTCTGTCAAAATAAATGTGGATCATATCACTGGATTACTAAACTTCAAATATGCATAGGGGGAATTGGTGATGGTGGAAATATGTCAGTGTGTGTCATAAAAGTGTGGTGTTTCAAGCCATCATGGTGGCTTGCATTAAGGGCAATTGTTTATTTGTTTGGTTTTGCTTGTCAGGTGGCAACCATAAATAGACTTGTAGCGACCCATAATTTTGTTGGTGTCTATTTGTACCCATTGTTTATGATAATGTGATACTTACCTGTCCACAATTCAGAGGAGATGGCATCCCTCTTCAGCTCAGCTGCATATTGTATCCTTCACAGAGGGGAATTCCTCCTTAGCTCTAACACAAAGTGTAACCCCCCCAGAGTGGCATCTCTCCTTGTTATGCCATAAAATGTATAGCTAATACAGTGCTTAGCTGAGATAGGGCTGAGCTAATATAGGTGCCATCCTATAGCCAAATTTAGGCAGGTGCCTGGTCTTACAACTTGTTTTGGGCAGGTGCAGAAATGGCAATTTTTATTTAACACTGATGTTTCTCCTCTCTCGTTATGCTGCATGTTCATCAATCTTATACTGTGCCAACTGGTTACATTCATTATGGGTACATCCATCTCATAAGACCAAGAGATCACTTTATTTGCGAATATACCTGAGCCCGGCTGGTCAGAGAAGGCTCAGCAAAATATAGTGACTAACCGTGATTGATATACTATCTTATATTGACCATTCTGGTCTCTCCTTATACCTAGCTACATGGATTATGCTATTGAAAGATCCTAAAAAGATACAGGGTTTTTTTGCGTATCCGCAGACTCTTCCACTGTAACATTTCATGGACTTTAGTTTTTGCACTCGAGTGGTTTGCGGCATATGATATATACTTGTGTGTGCCACCAATTCACTGTTTTATTTTGTATTTTTTATTTGTAATATTATCAATGTGTTTTTACTAACAAGTGAAATAAACGTGAAACTTTTAAGCTACGCGGTTATGGAGAGTCACGGCATATTCAAATCAATTTATTAATTTCATAATTTTCTCTTCAAGATAAATCGCATTAGTGTCCCTCTAATCTCTTTGTTCTTTAGGCTGTAAATAATGGGGTTCAGTAATGGGGTTACTATGGTGTAAAGCACAGAAATTAATTTTTGTAAGCCCAAATAATTTTCTCCAGAATACAGACATACGACAATCAGATGAGAGCTGCAGGTGGAGAAGGCTTTCTGTCTCCCGGTGGTGGTGGAGATTCGAAAAATAACAAGCAATATGCAAATATAAGTCATAGTGATATATGCAACTGGGAAAAACAAGAAGGGAATAGACATGATAAAAACTGTAATTTTATAAGCGAGTCTACCTGAGCATGAAACATTGAGAAGGGGAAGAATGTCATAGAAGAAATGGTTAATGATATTTGACCCACAAATTTATTTGGCTTAAAATGATAATATATGTCAAGCCCAGTAGTATTGCACATGTCCAAGATAAAATTGCTAGAAGAGCACAGCGTCTGAGGTCCATGATGGAAGAATAATGCAACGGGTTACAGATAGCCAAGTATCTGTCGTATGAAAGTAAGGTGAGAAGCAGACATTCATTTGAAGCTGATAGAGACATAAAGTATAACTGGATGAAGCAGCTCGTAAAAGACATGGCAGGTCCTTCACTTAAGATAATGCAGAGCAGTTGAGGCATGATGGTGGTGGTGAGGACAATGTCATTCAAAGACAGGTGGCTGAGGAAGAAGTACATGGGAGAGTAGATGTACTGGGACGTGGTCACCAACAAGATGATCATGACATTCGTATATAATGTTGCCATGTAACTTGTCAGAAACAGAAGAAAGAGTAAAATCTTACTTTGGTGAATGTTTTCAAACCCCAGAATCCAGAATTCTTTGATTTCAGTCTTATTGTTAAGATGCTCCTGATTTAATTATAGAAATCATTTTTATTTATATTTTTAATAGTTTTTTGTCCAGGCAAGCAGACATATTATTGTCAGGAAACAATTTTAACAATATCTTAGGCGAGAACACTTAACTTTTTGTTATGCTAATTGACTATAACTCGCAAATTAAATATTGCACAAGCACCGGGGTGCATTTTTTTTGTGTTATAGATGAGTCTAAATTTTGTTGAATTTGATAGTTATAGCAAAACACTTCTATATGACCACATGTTAGAACATGAAGAAACCCAAAGTTTGCCAGTATCTTAGTTGATCAAGCCTAGAAAGAGGATGATCAAAAACTGTTTCCAACATGATTGTATGTGAACATAGTGTGACAAATGAGTGTTTCATGTATCAGCTGCACAATCATTTTTAGAATTTGTGTTCTTGGTGTTACTTTTCCAAAAGGACTTGTATAACTAGGTGTGGACTAATGTGTAACGGGGCACAGCCGTTGCATAAATGTTAATGATCTGTTTGCACCACTGTGTGCTACAAAAAAGTGTCTTAAAAATATTCACAAGATATTTTATCCCCATTGATGTATTCACTCTTGTTAATATTCCTTTGGAAGAGTATTTTTGTATGTAGTTTATGTATAACATATCAGTTTTAAATATCTGTTTTTCTAAGGGCATTAACTATGTGTTTTAAATTATTACACTGCAATCTGATTATTGTTATTTTAGTTTTTTTTATATTATGCATCCAAAGTATATTTCTTTGATGATAATAATTACTAGTATTGTGTAAAAAAAAAAAAAAAAGAAAATGAGGAAAGATAGATCATTTTTCCAACTTTGCTACCCATGTCTTATTATTGCAGTTCATTTGTCTGATCACTGCAGTACACTTGAACAAGACCCACTGCCTGTTATTAGTCTAGTAAAATACCAACATGAATAACTAATAATAGGTTAAAGTACAATACTATATAATATAATCAATAATGTTTTAATTGTTCTAGAAATATAATGAAATGTGTATCTTCAGTATCCACACATGTTCTTTTCTTTCCCAATTCGCAAAGAAGTAAAAAAAATACCACTGATAAACATACAATATACTGGTAAACTGATTATGTTGTGTACATTACTGTGTGTATTGTAATTAGGTCTACTCACTTTATGTTAATTCCTATTTGGTTTGCAGTCTGAATGTCTAATGTTTTCCTAGCCCCAGTTAGTTGGAGAACTATGTTTAGCTCCATCCCCCCCCCCCCCCCCATTGTATACTAATGTCTGTGATGTCATGTGTATGTCTTTTTATAAGTCGGTGTGGTTTCTCAAATAAAGAGTTGTTCTTCTTGCTGTACCTAACTGCTAGATGTCTTGTCTATTTGGGTACAAAGAGCAAGGGTCCAGGAAAGACTTGCTGGGTGAATGCTGAGCTTTAATTGGGGGCTAAGGAGGTGATTTCACACAATGGACAGAGGGTCTACTACATCCGGTAGACAGTCCGTTACAGACATATTCTACAGATGTACGATTGGATTGAGATCTGGGGAATTTGTAGGCCAAGTAAACACCTTGAACTTGTTGTTATGTTCCGCAAACCATTCCTGGACCATTTTTGCTCTGTGGTAAAGCGCATGATCCTACTGGAAGAGTAGGCGTGTACATGATCTGCAACACAGCTTATGTAGGTGGTATGTTTTAAAGTACCATCCACATGAATACAGGACCCAATGTTTCCCATCAGAACACTGGCCAAAGCATCACACTGTCTCTTCCCGGCTTACAACCTGTCAGTGGTCATAATGTTATGGCTGATCAGAGTTTCTTCTAGAGAGCATTCAGGAGGCAACATCTCTGCTCAAGTACTATCTGATCCAAAATATCTGACTTCAATGAATAGACACCACTATGTTTTCTGCTCCTATTTAAGTTTAAGCACGTTCTAATTTATTGTTATATAGATTTAACAATAACGTTAAATGTCATATTTCTTGAAATCATAAATTAGTAATTAATATTCACCCATATACTCATATTTAGGTTCTGTTTGATGAAAAAAACAGCACCATTTCATTTTGCAGTTTTCACCATATATATTACTTTTAAAATTCCTTGAGTTTTAGTTTTATGAAATTTGACATCTACATTTTTAAACAAAAACTATTTCCCATTAAAATAGACTGTGCTTGCAGTTGAATGGAAATATTTAAATGTAGTGCCCTTTCATGTCAGTGAGGTGTGTCCTTGAATTCTTTTTGATCTTATTGTTCCCTCTTCTGACAGGACTAGTAGGTAGCACAGCACAGTGAGCCTTACATCAGGAGGTATAACTTCCTGACAGTGGGCACCATGGGGAATGAAGTAGATATATTACATTAGAACTTGTGCATGTGAAAAAATATTGCATTGTTTATTCTTGGTTGGTGACATATGTTCTAAATGTCCTTACATGGGATGACCTGCGCACATCTGAACAAACTTTTGCCTAAGTTGAAGTTGTCTTTCTGTGCATGTTGTTTTTTTTGTGGTGGCAGTATTTTTTAACACTTTTGCAACATTGGACAATTCAGGGACGTCCAGGCAGACTTTCCCATCCAGGCTGACATAGGACATGCCTGACACGTCCTCTGGTGAGCACTGAAAAGTGATGAGCATCACCACTGCCTGGTCAGATCAATATTTGTAAAATATTGATCTGACCACTTTGGATCTGACTCTCTCTCTCCTCGCTTGCATTTTAGTGAGAGAGACACACAGATCAGTGTCATAAAATATGTTAAAATTAAAGAAAATATAAAATATAATTTTAAGACCTAAGGGCTTTTAAAAAAAGTGCTTAACCCCTTCCCTGAAATTGATCACTGTACAGCAGCAATTTTTTGCTATTTGTAAGGGGTTAATTTTTTGGTACTGTAATTTATTACAGTACAAGAAAAGGCTCGTGTAAGAGCTATTAACACCTTCATTGCTATAGATTACTGCTGATGTATTTATCTTGTAAGAAAAGCAAGTTTTTCTCTCTGCATATGTTTATAAAATATTTTTTAAACCCGCTAGGGGATCTTGTGTAAAGTAAAAATATTTTTGAGGTTTTTTTTAAGCTGTCCGAGTGCATGTATAGTGATGCCAATATTCCAAGTTGGAACACCACTAATTGACATACCCAAGAGCTGTGACATCGCTAGGGAGGGGCTAACAGGGATGAAGCCCTGAATGTCCCTGTGAAGGCTTAGAATGTTTAGTTCGGGGCTTGTCACATGGTTAGCCCCAGGTGGATAAGAGGCAGGAGAGAGGAGAGCTCCCCTACCCTGCCTCTCCAAGAACCAGCAGGAGGTGAAGCAGCGCAGGGTCTGTGCATGCTGTCAGCACAGACATTCCTCCTCTTTCTGCTGCTGCTGCCTGTGCGGTTCTGTCTGTAAGAGAACCGGGTCAGAGTGGGTTGAGAAAGCAAACCCTCCATGGAAGCCACTGAATGCAGGGAACAAGGACAGTTCTAAAGTTCTTACTTGTCCAAATAATATTCAGTGGATGACTGTAAAATCCCCACCCTTCATGTTTACCCTACAGCTTACACCTCAGGCCATCCCCTTGCCTTGTGACCTGTTAAACATTAACTTCACCTTCCCCTGAACTCCCATTTTTTACAGACCCTGTCATGCTGCCCCTGTGCTCAGTTATTACATTTGTTTTAGTCTGGGGCTTTTTATCTGTCTGTCAAGTTACCAAGAGAGATAACTGCTTGGAATCATAACTGTTCCTCTCATTGCATATCTACTAATAAACTCATGGGGGCCATCCTTGACATACCCTCTGAACAACCACAGTCTCAGATACCCAAGGAGTATTGGACATTTCTGGATGTGTCCTCCAAGATTGGTGCAGATACTTTCCTTCCTCACAGATCATATGATTGTTATATTGAAGTGTTCCCTGGAGCTTCTCCTACTAACAGCAGAACATTTATCTGAACCATAGATTCTCTAGCTCTAGTCCAGTATATTAAAGAGAATCTTCAGAAGGGGTTCATCAGACCTTCTTCCTCTCCAGCAGGTGCTGGATTTTTGGTCTCAAAAGAAGCATGGATCCTTAAGACCATGTATTGACTACAGGGGTCTCAATAAAGTCACAGAAAATATAAGTACTCCTTACCGCTCATTTCATAAATCTATTATCAAATCAAGGAGGCCAGGTATCTTCCTAAACTGGACCTAAGAGGAGCATATAATCTTGTTTGCACCCGGAAGGGTAACGAATGTTTGATTGCTTTCAATACCAGATTTGTCTATTATGAGCATCTTGTCATGCCATTCGGCCTGTGTAATGCTCCTGCTGTATTTCATTAATGACATTTTCAGAGACTTATTGTTGTCCTACGTTATGGTTTATTTGGATTATATCCTGGTTTATTCTCCATGACAATCCTATATTTGCTGAAGCTGAAAAGTATGAATATGAGAAAAATATAGTCACTTTTTTGGGTAATTTCTGATTGACACCTGGATATGGATCCCGATAATATTTAAGCAGTCTCTCAGTAGCCCCTGCATATGGATCTGAAAGGTATTCAGAAATTTAATGGCTTCGCAATCTATTACCGTAATTTTATTAGAATTTTTCTCAAAATGTGGCCCCCATCACGGCCATGAATAAGAAAGACGTCAATCATAGCATATGGTCCACTAAAGCCACCAATGCATTTTTTGTTGGTTAAAAAAGGCCTTCACTTTTGCTTCTATCCAAAATCATCCTGACCCCCCACATCCCTTCATCATTAAAGTTGATGATTCCGAAGCCTGTCTCAAAGGCAACCCAACTCCAACAAGATCCATCCATGTTCCTACTTCTCCAAATGCTTCAGTACTGCTGAGCAGCATTGCGATGTGAGCAGCATTGTGATGTGGGTTACCGTGAACTTCTAGCCATCAAATTGGCTTTGAAGAGTGGTGTCACCTGATGGAAGGGGCAGTCACTCCTGTCATGGTCTATACTGACCACAAAAACCTTACTTACCTGGAGAATGCTAAAGGATTCAACCCTAGGCAGGCCAGATGGACATTATATTTTACTTGTTTCAACTTTGTGATCACCTTCCATGTCTTGGTTCCATGCATCTCCAGTGGATGGGCATCGTGGGGTGCGGAACACCACTTTCCGCCTCAAAACCAGAGATAACCTTGGTTCCCATTAACTGGAATATGTATGTAGAGCAGGACAAAATGCAGCACACATGGATGATGGGAATAGTAGTCAGGAAACAAGCCAGGGATTTAGAGCTGGGAGGATAAAAATGGATAGCCAAGGTGAAGTCAGTCAGTAACAGAATCACAGAGACATGGAGAGGCCAGGAGCAAGGTAGGGTGAAAACACTGGAACTTAACAAAATACAATAAAGGCCAATACAAAACAATATGATGCTAACACAGGCAAAGAGAGAAGACAGACAAGCTGAACTTATACCAACAATCCACCATTAGGACCGCCAGGGGTGTGTGCGATAGGTTATAAGTGTGGCGGCCATATCGGGGACAATAAGGCTCTAAAAAAATTGTTGTTGCATGAGGATTGCTTGAATGGATTCAGCAGGGCAGAAGGCAGGTGGTGAAAACATGGTTCACAACTTGTGAGTCAAGTTAAAGTTAGTTGGTGGGTGAAGTACTCTGCCTCAGTTCTGATAGATTTTCCTCATACCTGTGTAGTCCTATCTCTACTCCCAGGTTCCAGTTCCGCATGCTGAGCATACCAATAGTGATGATTAACTAACAAATATGTTAATTAAATAATTTGCTGATGACCAGGTCCCCTTAAAAAATACTTTTATGTAAACTTCACTAATTACTGGAATTGAACTGACTTTTTCAAGCTATAACTAAAGCACATTTGAGGCGTTCCTATAACTCCCTGTGAGATATACTCTCTTGTGTCTTACGTGCATCTTACAGAGAGTATAAAGAGCTGAAAAGCAGTTACATGCAGTTTTAGTTTGATTGTCTCAACATCAATCCAAGATCTTCATGGACAATACTAATTTTTTTATGCAAAGACAAGTCACAGCACATGATATAACCTGACCTCACCCAATCTTCCAACATTATGGGCAGGATATGCTGGATGAAGCCTTGCGAATTCAACAGATGTAGATGAAAGTCTCTTTGGCAAGGTCACATTTTGACTTCATCAGGTTGAGGTAAACATTGAAAATGTATACCAAATGCAACAATCACAGTCTATTTCTCCCTATGTCTTCTCAAACTTATATTTTCAAATTTAGTAAATCTGTATGTAATATTTCTACCACTTCTTTTTCAATACCGGGCTGCAAAGGTGCACAATGGAAAATTATTTTAAGTATAAAATATATGTCTCATCTTTCCAAAATCTAAAACATTCTGTTATTTTTATAAAAAGGATTTCCAACAGCCAAATAATCAGCTAAATACAAAGATTGTGTTGGTAGATTCATGATAAAATTGTCATATAACATGTCTATTATAGAAATTAAAACATATTTCACTTACTTATCCTTTTTTTTATTAATTTATATTCATTTTCCAGTTTTCAGAAGAGATAATAAACTATAGTAACCTTAAATAAAAGCATACCTTGGCATATTATTATAGATCTAATGTCAAAAAAGAAATCTGGGTTTACAACTGAAATTATCCAAAAATAAACTCCCTTTAATATTTCTGCAGATTTCATTGATATTTATTTTTATATTTTAGCATACTCTGTTTAGCCTATAATATAATCTGTTTTATTATGTTGTACTAATTTAAATGTGTTTCATATGGGTTTGATTTTATTATTATATAACATTGGTTAAAAATCTAAAAAAAAGAATATGTTCTTCTTTCTCTTATAATAAAAATTACATTTGTGTAGCAAATAGACATTTTCTGCAAATGTTAAAGACTTTATATATTTATACCCTGCTGCTTTGTGCTGAACCTTTTGTTCACACGTGTTAAATCAGTTACCTCCCCATTGTACAGTGCTGTGGAATGTAATAGTATTGTTTAAATTAATAAAATAATAATTATTAATAATGTGTTTTTACCTATAAATATCAATATACAAAAAAGAACTACAAATTAATTTCTTGGTCTTAAAATTCTTACCATGGAATTTTTTTTTTATTTTTTATTTTTTGTAGGACACAGTGGAAATGAACCAGACAATAGTAACAGAATTTCTGCTTTTAGGATTTCAAAATCTCCACATTAACAACATTGTTCTGTTTATATTATTTCTTGTGATCTACATTCTGACATTGGATTGGAATCTTCTGATTATCATACTGGTGTCCAGAGTTCCAAGCCTGAAATCTCCCATGTATTTCTTTCTCACTCAGTTATCCGTGTCTGATATCTTCCTAACTACAACTATAACCCCCAACATGCTCCATGTTATAATTAATGGAGGAAGCACAATATTTGTTACTGGCTGCATCACACAATTTTACTTCTATTGTGTTTTCTCTGCTGCAGAATGTCTTCTTCTCACAATGATGTCCTATGACCGGTATTTGGCCATCTGCAACCCATTACATTACTCCTCAATCATGCATCACAGGCTCTGTCTCCAACTAGTTATTTGGTCTTGGGTTTTAGCATGTATTGTAGCATTCATCCTTGCTTCTCTAATGTTTATTTTAGAGTTTTGTGGCCCACATATCATAGATCACTATTTCTGTGACCTTGCACCAATTCTAAAGTTGTCTTGTACAGAAACTACCTTTGTGGAAATAGCAGATGTTATCTTTGGCATACCATATGTTTTAGCTCCTTTTCTCTTCATTCTTTACACATATATCTCTATCTTTATCACCATCTTTGGAATTCCCTCCACTGTTAGTAAACAGAAAGCCTTCTCAACCTGTAGTTCTCACCTCATTGTGGTGAGCACATATTATGGGACTATGATAACTATTTACATGCTGCCCTCCAAAGGGCAATTTAATGTGAATAAGGTGCTTTCTCTTCTATATACCATGGGAACCCCATTTTTTAACCCAATTATTTATAGTCTTAGAAACCAGGAGATAAGGAAAGCTGTGATAAAATATGCCTCATGTAGCTTAAATTGAAATCAGCAGCTGAATTTCTACTTTTATTTCAATTTTTGTTTATTGCTTGATATGATTTCTAGAATTAGTAGACATAAAGCAAATATAATATAAGATAAGACAGCATTCTATAATGTTATTTGACATTTCAGTCACAAAGTGAAGGCTCTGGAAAGAGAATTTACAAATAGCAATATTGTAAAATTATATTTTGACGATCAGAAAAAGAAATGAACACCTAATGCAACAATGGTCTCAACCTATTACAAACAGGCTAGAAACATAGAGAAGCACTTCTCATTTGGAATCTAACAGAAAGGTCCTTCAGAGGTGGTGTCTAGTTCTAGCAAGGCTACAGAAATCTACAACCAGGCAAGTGGTTTATTTTGGAAGATATGTGGACACAAAGGTGCAATGTACCACATCTGGTTGTAGCGAGGCCACAAAAAACCCATGTGAACCAATATATGCATCTGGATTTTATTTGAAAAATCTTTTACTCATTAACAAAAATTGTAGAAATTCCTACTATATACTTTCTAAGCAATTTCCTGAGTTTAGAAATGCCACGTTTATTTTTTTTTGGGCAAGTACAAGTAGCACATAGATATTTCAAAAAACAAATGTTTTATTTTTCTAATTAGTGTTAGTGATATTTTAATACTGATATGTTTCATGACTCCTTGAGTCACCCCACCTATGTACGTATTTTTCAAAAGTAGACAACTCAGGGTACATTTTAGACACCACCATTGATAGCATATAGATGCGGCAGGACTATTTT